>CM029552.1:21595946-22322831 GCA_017141385.1 Sogatella furcifera | reverse complement strand
ATATCTTCTCTCTGGCTGATTTTTGGCATTCTCCTATATTTTCTCTCACCCCTCCAAACAATTGTATTCTATTTTCTTAGTTCCTATTCTATCCTTCTCCTACTCTTCCCATTGCACTCATTCATTTACCTTTACATTATCGTATTCTTTTTCCTCTTGCTTTCATCCTCACTTTCTCCAAGTATCATTCAAAAGTATATTCAAGTATCTCTTGAATTTCTTTCCCAAGAATCTCATTTATATTGTTTTATCATTAGTTTTTTATCAATACCTAATTTTTTGCCTCGTCTTCTTGCTTTTAATCCATTTTCTATCCTATAGTTATTTTTCCTCCTACTTCAGAATCTCTCTTTAATTAGCCTCAGCCCAACTACTATCTCCCTTATTTTGCTCCCCGCTTCTCAATCTCTTCTCTTATTCCTTCATCTCTCCATTTTTTCAGTTCCCATTCATTTTCATCATAATCTTCAAATCTTTGTCGTCTCTTCTCTCGCATTTTTCGTCTTTTTATCATTTTACCCCACTCTTCATTCCCCTTCTCATACACTACTCTAACTTTTCTTCCATTTTTAAAATAGTCTTCCTTCTCAATCCACCTCATTTCGTCCCTTTCCGCTATTCTCATTGCTTTCTACCCTTCCTCTTTTCCAATAATTCTTCCAACATTCATATTTTTCATCACTTGTTACTCTTCCCTCCTACTATTTCTATTTCAATTTCTTCCCATCTTTTTCTCTCCCTCCCACATCCCGATACTACCAATTCATGATTTCTTATTCGTTACTGCATCTTCCTCTTCCCCTATCCTCTACCTCCTCCTACTTTATCTCCTTTCATCCTCTTATCATCTTCCACTAGCCAGAAGGCCTGCCACCACTAGTTCTGCTCTGCAAATAATAACACGACTGAAAAGAATCCGATCGCCTACCAACTGAATAAATCAATCGACCCCGCAATTTATTTCATCGGCAATTTCGGATACCCAAATTAAAACATCGCCTCTCCAAATAATTACTCCTTCCAGCGACCAAAGAAAAAAGTAACAACGATGAACGCTTCCGATATGATTTCAAAATACTGTCTCAATTTCATTTCTTTTGAACGTGGTGAATCATTTATCCGTTATCGCAGTTACGGACTTACGGTGTATAATTTTGTAAAGGTCACATTCATAAAGTTTTCTTACTTTAAAGGTCAAATTAATAATGTTTGCACTTGGTAGAATTATATTCATAGTTTTATTCGAAGTTGAGTTTGAAAATTGAGGATCTTTAATGTTCCAATAAAGTTCTACAGTGTGGATATTCTACTTTTACACAATTTTACTTTGAAAGTGGATTTTTTCTTCCCAAAAATCTGGTTTACTATTATTACAGAGAATGTAAATTGCAATTTTCAATGAAAGTAAATTTGGATTCACCTCCTCTGTGCACTATACAATATTGAAATTAGAAGGAAAAGCTACTACGTGAAAACCTTTCACGCTTTCATATTGGATAACAAAAATTGAATGTTGAAATTGATCTCGAGTACAAGACTCGATGCCAAGTTAATCAAAAGTAATCGCACTTTATGCCCAGTTCCAGTATTCTATATTTCTGTATTCAATTCAAAATGATTCCCAAGTCCAGGATAAGACGAATTATTGTTTATAAGGAATTGAAGATTTAATAGGTTGGGACATAAGTGAAGTAACACAAAGGCTTCTAGATAAAGAAGGGGAGTGGAAAAAATTGAAGGTACGCGGAGAAGAAATTTTCTCACACACTTCAAATTCTCTCCAGTCAAGTTCAATGGGAGCTAATATTGTGAAAAACCCAACTTCGACAGATGCAATTTGCCACACCGCTTTCACAACACTATAGTTGAAAAAGGAAATAAAAAATCTCAAATAATTAATGATCGATGAATTAGTAGGACAAGACAAGTGTGTACATGACGTAAGGCAATAAATAACAAACTTATTAGAAGAAACAAATGCCTAATTACAAGTTACGGGTTTGGAAATGATGTTCATATTTGGAACGACCTTTCAGGAGACTGAATATAGGTTAGTGACGGCATGCACTGGCATATGAGATAGTGAGAGAGAAAAGGAAAGAGAGTGATTGGAGAGGGGAGAGGATGAAACAAAATGAGAGAATAGAAAATATAGACAAAATGTGAGGTGTCACAGTATGACAGCGAAAATATTCATCTACGTCATAATTCAATGTTAGTCGAACGTATCTCGAATACTAGCAATTAATTTTGAAATAGTAATTACCTGCAGTCAAACGCACATAGAACAGTTAAGAGCTGAATAATGGAAACAGCAGATAGTCTGTGAGAACCAATAGCAAGCGTCCTTACAAGGAGAGCCGCAAAATATGACAAAACACACACAAAGTTACCGGTCGAAAACTCGCAATTACCTGGTACAGTAATTAAGTTTCCAAACGAAGAATCTCTATGAACAAACTGAACTAGTGCTAAATGAGTGATGCAACAACTTTTGCCAATTGAAGCCAATTAGAAATTAGCTCTGGTTTCCTAATCAACACAAATTGATTGAAGCTACCACAATACCCTCGCAATACACAACCTATCTTACATCATGAAAATTATGAACAGGATCTCGAGTGTGATTTCCCAATACTAGAGGCCCGACATATTTGTGATGATCTCTCAATTTAAGCCAGCAACTATGTAATTCCAGTCTATTCAATTTGTATAAATTTCAGTTTCCAAAATAATTATTAATTGTAATGAATACATAATAAAATACAGTGAATTAAAGATGTCCTATTGTCTATTCAATCAAATAAGATGGCGACAACCATTCTAATTGCCGAATAAAAATATTCTGCCAAATTTGAGTAAGGTACTGAATCCAATCATACACCTGAACAATATAGAAAAATTAATTATTATTATTATTTTCATGCTTGATGCCCAGTTGAGCTTTGGATGCCGAACGGAACGGATCTCTGCTATCGCTTCTGATAAACCGACTTAGCCCGCTCGATAATATTACTGTTCGTTAAAATTGTAGTGCCGGTTCTCCTAATATAACCTATAAAGTGTTCCAGTTTAAAAAATGGATATATCGGACTCAAAGTATAATTCTCTTCTTGAAGCCATAAAGGCAGTAGAGACTAATCTACTTAGCAGATTTGATGAAAAGATCTCTGGAATTGAGTCGTCCATTTCATCTTTATCCTCAAAATACGATCCTCTCAAAACAGACATCGATGGCGTAACCAGCAAACAATCAGAATTAGAAATTTCCAACTCCAATCTAAATTCCATCACCACGAGACTGGATAAAGCAGGCTGGGAACTGGCAACCGACGTTCGAGAATTGCAGCAGTATTCCCGCAAGATGAACATTGAAATCACAGGTATTCAAGTGACTACAAATGAGAATATTTTCAACATATTAGAAGAACTCGCTAAACTACTAGAAATAAACTATGATCGGTCAGACCTTTCAAACGCTCACCGAGTTCCTTCTAAGACAAATGCTATCATTGTGCGTTTTATTTCATCAATTAAGCGAGAAACATGGCTATCTGCATTCAAAAGTAAGAAACCATTGAATTCAAGTGACCTCAACAAAAGTTTGGAGCCATCCTCTATTTTTATAAATGAACATCTATCGCCATACAATAAATACCTTTTCAGTGAAGCCCGAAAGTTAAAAAAAACTGAACAAAATCGCGTACGCGTGGGTTAAAAATGGAAGGGTGCTCATCAAGAAGAGTGACAAAGACAAAACAATGTGGGTGAGGGATGAAAACGAACTAAACATAGAATAAGTCATATTCATCCTATATACAGAATTATAATTTACATAAGGCTCATGATTCTGAATTTATCTTATGTTTTCTTTCAACATGTTACTGCTTCTATTAGTAAGAAAAGCTTACAACTATAATTTATTGATTATTTTACCATTGCTTTTCTGCCAAGGTCACCCATTATCCTTATTATCTGAGGTCTAGACATTAATTTTTCCAATATTTATTCAGATTATTATTTCATTAGACAAATATATCTCTATATAAGAATCACTTTCTGTAGGGGAAAAAATGAAGCTCTACACAATATTCTGAATAATTTTAAACGTTCTGAAAATTGATTAATTGAATAAATAACAGAGCAAGTTCATTTATTTCCAATTATAGTTTGCTAGATTATCTTTTAAAGAAAGTCATGGAAAGGGTATTACTGCTTCTAATTAATTCTTCAGCTCGTATATGGAAAAAGCATAAATAACTTGATAACACTATTCTAATTTTGGCTCAAACTATTGTTATGGAATTCAACAGTGTCTGATGGCCTTGAGATAGTAGGACAACAAGGATGGACAAGGCGGGGATGGGGAGGCTTTGTGTCAACAAACAAGCACATTATTGTGTAAACAAAAAAAACTCATCGAGAACCTTCTCAAAGTGATAATACCAGAACCTTCTAGCATTCTCTTGTTTATTCTCAGAAGCCTATATATTCGGAATGTTTGGGTTTACGAGTCAGTCTGACTTGAGCAGTGAATCTAATTGTGTCAGCTATACTGTGTGACAGACCAGCCGTTGTATAGACACTCTATAGTTATATTCATATTTCTTCTTAGTGTAGCTTAAAGACTGTTCTCATTTCTTATTCAGTGCAGTGTTAATCTAAGAGTGAAAGTTGTATTGTGAAACGTGATAAACTCTTGTGCTATCTTCTGATCTGTTATAGTTTATCTTTTTCTAGTGAGTTATAGTAGTGTAATTAATAAAGTTAATCAGTATAAATTGCCTCAAGTCTTTTATTATAGTGGAAACCCGTAACACTATTATTGTAAACTTACTGTAGTGAATTAGTTATGTATTTAATTTCTGTTAAATACCATATCAACCTATTTCATTTAGAAAAAGTAAACTACTTATTAATTGCCTGATTCTTATTATAATCAATGAATTGCCTGATTCTTATTATAATTAATGAATTGCCTATTCTTTTAAAAATTAGAATTGGGAAATCTTACTATAACTATAAACTATTTTATCAAATTACATCTAGGTCATTTGTTTACTTTAAACTTCAGCTGAATGAAACTCTTTATTCATTGTATTTTTTTGCAATATTTAGAACAAATGAACAATAAATTAGCTATTGTTTTTCAATTTCCAAGAGCGGGCTGGGAAGACTGTAAGATTAGATAGTCAAACTCCTTCTAAATCCATTAATTGTCTCTATTTTTAGAATAATTTTACTAACTTTTCATAGATATGTTTTCAAATGAATTAGATCATTACAATCACATTGAGCATCATGAAACTATTGAAATAGATGATTTTTTTGATTCACAAGCAATAATGAATTATAATATAAAAAATGAGAGTATTAATATTCTGCATATGAATATAAGGAGTATGCGGAAAAAGTTTGAACCATTTTCTTGTTATTTGAATAGAACAGGAATTAAATATCAAATAGTATTATTGTCTGAAACCTGGATTACTGATGAACATGATTGTAATTATGAATTGAATGGGTATAGTAGAATTGATAAAATAGCACGATATTTGAGAAGCAATGGTCTTTGTATGTTTATAGATAATACTATCAAATACGACCTGATAACAGATTTAATCAAAGAAACCAACTCCATCATTATTAATTGTGTTATTGGAAGTAAAAAATTAATTATTGTAGGGCTCTATAGATCCCTGTCGTTAAAAATAAATGAATTTATCAATGGTCTAGACTCATGCTTAGATAACTTGAACCCAGATTACTGTAAAATTATTGACCTACTTGGTAAGGACAGAGTGATAGATGAATACCTCTATACGCTTCAATTGAAAGGATATAAATCTTTTATTAATAAGCCTACCAGGATACAAAACAATTCCAGTAGTTGCCTATATCATATATTTTCTAAAGACTCTACTAAATCAAATAGCAAAGTAAAAGGAATTATTTGGAAAACTGCAATAACTGACCATTTTAGCACATCACTTCATATCCCACATAATAATATCAGAAATCCTGTTAAGGTTGAAAAGTTTCTTAAAAAAGTGGATTACATTGGTTTGAGCTCTTATTTTGAGAATGAAAACTGGCATTTTATTTTCAATGAAAATTATAATATTGATCATGCTCTAGAACTATTTTCAAAAAGATTTACCAAACTCGTTAACAAACATACCACTATAAATAAGTTATCCCATAAAAATAGACCAATAAAGAAATGGATTACTCAAGGTATCATACATTCAATGAGGAACCGGGATAAAATGCATAAACAATTAACAAAGCAACCATTCAACATAGAATTAAAAGAAAGATTTAGAAAATACCGCAATACTCTTAATAGCATAATTAAAAAACAAAAGATTAAATACTACAATGAGAAACTGGAACAAAATAAAAGTAATCCAAGGAAAACATGGGAGTGCATAAATGAGCTGTTAGATAAAATAAAGACATATAAAAAACCATTAATTGATGCTGATCTACTAAATAATCATTCTGCAAACGTTGGGAGAACTTATGCTAGAAGAATACTTGAAAATAATAGTCAAAGTCACGTTAATGATGTGAACACAATATTTAACAATCCTCCAATGAATAGTTTTTTTTATTCAGCCCACTGATGAACAGGAAATTATAAATATGATTTTCAAACTAAAAAGCAGTTCTTCATCTGGTAATGATAATATATCATCTTCATGTCTCAAAAAGGTAGCCCCCAGCATTTCTAAACCTCTAGCTAATTTAATAAATAGATGTATATTCGAAGGTTATTTTCCAAAACAATTCAAATTGGCTGCGATAAAGGCGTTACATAAAGGTGGAGACCCAAGTGATCCCAGTAACTATCGTCCAATAAGTCTTCTTTCAAATATTTCTAAAATATTTGAGAAGATAATAAAATGTAGACTCTCAAGCTTCCTAGATAAAAATAATTTTATAAATAAAAATCAATTTGGTTTTCAAAGTAATAAATCCACAACTGATGCAATTTTAAAATTTACAAATATGGTTGATGACGCATTTAATAAGAATAAAAAAGCCTTGCAGTTTTCTTAGATCTGGCGAAAGCCTTTGACACTGTGCCCCATGATCTCATGTTGAACAAATTGATGGCATGTGGAGTTAGAGGAAACGCTCTCAAGTTGTTTGCTAGCTACCTTGTTGACAGAAGCCAGATTCTCACAATTATTAATAATAAAACAAATATTCAAAATCTTGGGAACTATGGTCTACCTCAAGGAACAGTCCTTTCCCCTCTCCTCTTCCTCATATATGTGAATGATTTGCTCAATCTAAATATTCCTAATTGCAAAATCGTCTCACTTGCTGATGATACAGCTCTGCTGTTTCGTGGTGAAAATTGGGATGACGTCTACAAATCAGCTAATTCTGGATTAAAAGACATACATATATGGCTGAATATTCACATTTTAACTTTAAATTACAAGAAAACTGAATTTATTACATTTTCTCCAAATGCATATGGTCAACCAAACCCAAATTTTAAGCTTAAATTGCATAGTACAATAGACAATCACGAATCCCTAAACTGTGCATGTCCAGAAATAGAAGTAGTAAAATCAATAAAATATCTGGGTGTCATGTTGGACAATCATTTGAAATGGACAGCACATACATCTTTGCTCCAAGTTGAAATATCTTATTCATACCTTTTACAAAATAAATCAGCTAGCTAACCGTGTCATTATTGGGAATATTTACTTAGCATATGCACATGTTCTCTTCACATGTTGTTTAGAGGTGTGGGGTGGTGCATATGATACTCATTTAAAGAAAGTTTTCATTTTGCAAAAATTTTTAATTAAAGCAGCCTTGGGCAAGCCAAGAATCTATCCTAGTAGAGCTATTTTTCAAGAAATGAATGTTCTGACCATAAGACAACAGTATATAAAAAATTTAATCCTCTCAATAAATAAAAATAAACATTCACCAACGATTCGTGCAATCAGTTACAATACGCGTCCATCAATTACTAATCAATTTATGGTCAGATTCTCCAGACTTTCAGTAAGTAGAAGGCAGTTTGAACACAATGTTAATATCGTTATTAATAAGATTCCTAGAAACTTACTCACCTATAAGATAAACAAAAAACTTATAAACGGTATTGATGATTGGGTAAAAATTAATTCTTTGAAATCGATTTTTAGATTAAAAACTATATTTTATGACTTAACATACTACACAAGTTTATTTGTATTGGAGAACTAAATTTCTTGATTGAATCATGTCGATATTTTATAACCTGAAGACAAAATTTAACAATATAATACAATTTGATTAGCTATAACTTAATCGTTGGATGTCATTACCGGTACACCCTATACTTCTTAAAAATGTTCTATTTTTCAGCTGAATCATATATTAATTCGTAATTTCCAATTTTTCATATACTTATATTTTTCTCTCTTTTGCTCATATGTGGTTGTAATTGATAATGTTAACTAGAAATACCTAGAATGAATAAGAAAATCTTGTTATTTGTGAATTATTTCTTTAGTTTTCTGTCAAAAAATACAATAATTTAGTTTGTTACTCAACTCATTGCTAGCGATCAGACATGTGTCTTTGCTAGCAATGCCATTTAAAAATATCACAATCTAGAAATTTTATTTTAATTTTATATTTTTTCACTTTTTTCTATTATTTATTGAATTATTACATTAATCATGAATTACAGATTAAAATACCTAATATGAGATTGTAATTTGTGTACAAATTGTATATATGGCAAAATAAAGAAATTGAATTGAATTGAAATTGATGCTGTTCTTATACGTTAAGAGTGGAGAATGAATCGGCTCTCTTCTTATTATAAACTATTATCATAATTATCTTTGACTCAAGGTAATAAATCCCTCTATAAACTATTGTGAGAAATTGCAGTCTCATACATTCATACATAAGAATCTAGAGCTATGTACTATAAGGCTGAGGCTGCACTGCCGGTGGGTAGAGCGTGGAGGGTGGAGGGTAGTTGGTAAATCTATAGAACATACACACCACCCACAGTAATACATGGTATGAATGGTATGTGTTCAGTCGCCATCTTGAAATTCTTAAATATGGACAACTGCAGTGGCAAACCTATCTAGTCCAACACTTTCTCATATGAATAATGTGACTGTATAAACAATGCACCGAACTATTTGTAAATGCAGAAGGTGATTTATATAGTTTGTCCTAGCAAAGAGAAGATTCTGGCAAGATGGGAAATTGACTTCAGCTCGATCAATATTGATTCAAAAATTTTAAATCAAGTCTCAAATTTTAGAGAATAATGTTCTATACAATTAGACACCAAATTTATGATTTTTGAACCAATATTCACCGAGCTGGAGTCATTTTCTCATCTTGCCAGAATGCCTTCTTTGCTTGAACAGACTATACAGGAGAGTATAGAATAATATTTACTTCTATTATTTTCTCTGGGTGATACGGTAGTATTGGTTTTATGGGACCAAGAAAGGTGTTGATTGGTCACTTACTTGACGATGAGTTATAAGCCGTTACTAGGTGATCAGTTACATTTGAAAGTCGTTTAACTTATCAGTTATGCAATCGACAGTTACGGTCCAGAAGACAGTAGCTTTATCAGACAATAATTGGAATGTGCTACTTGTTAGGAAGCAATGAACCCCACCCAACTCAACTATGTTAGTAAACCGTATGCTTGATTTGTGTTTTGTGCATAAAATTTATGATCTAGTTTTATTACGGTTTATACCAACTGTTGCAGTGTTGACAGTACAAGAAGTGTTATAAACACCTAGCGTTCATTAGTAATGGTTCGTTTGGCAGGGATACAAAAAGTGTGACATTCAATAACATGGCTTGTCTCCTGCGATAAGTTGTAGAAATTTGTTATTGTTAGAGAGTTGAACGAGAAAAATTGTTCCACAGTTGGCAATATTAATTATTATTGTCAAGTGTAATAATGATAAGGTTTATGAACGGCAATCAGTTAACGCCCGTTTGAAACGGAATCTACTATTGACACGAAAGTAAAGTAAATATTAAAATTAAGAGATCAGAAAAAGGGAAGTTTTTCCTGAATTTTTCTCCAGGAGGGCGAAAAAAAGTTCAGCAAGGAAAATGTGGAAAAAAATAAGACTTAGAATTTCAATAGGCAATTTTCTAGAGAACGCTCTTTAAAATCAGTCCATTAGGAAATCTTTATTTATTCATTTACACAAAATAATAAACTTATTGGCTAAAAACACAGACTAACGTCTTAATACCGAATTTTGATAAATAATAAGTTCGAAACTAGGTTATCTTTTTTTGCTTCACTTTCACAAGAATTTATAGTCGAGGAGAAATACAAATATTGTACCTTTAAATAGGTTATGCCTCGAACTTAACAAGAATTTGAAAGAAAATATCAATTCAAATCCTTTTTGATATTTCACGATCTTAGAATATTGAATTGCTCTAATTCAAATAACAGGATACAACACTAATTCTATAATATAGTAGGTGACAGGTGTAGTAGTGTCTTACCAGCAATCTTATTTATAAACCTTGATACCACAAATCCAAAAAAAGTAGAATTATCATTGTTCAACAACAAGGTCTCAAGAAAATATAGGAATTTATGAAAAAGTATATAAACTAGTATATTGGACTAACCTACATGGCCAACAAGTGTATAAGCTTGTGTACCGTAATAATATAATTATTACACCAATCGAGAACCAGGAGTATATCTTGTCGAGCATAATATACCGTAGCCTATGTACATAGATCGCTTAGAACGGGGAGCATGGAAAAATCAGCCCACATCATTTGTCAAGATAAAGATCAAATTATCCTAAAAGGTTACCCACTGTATATTATCGGCTTATCGAGAGTTGGCAATCACGTTTGTAAAATTAATACTGCTGACCAAACAAGAGCAGCCAAGGTGGGTTCAGCAATCAACACTACAATTATAGGCCTACCATTCACCCATCTATAGGTATTTAAATATCTATGACTGACTAGACGAGAGCAAATCATGCTCAAAAACTGGTTCGGAACCTGTCAGGGCTGTAATAGCTCAGCTCTTAACCAATTTCTATGTTAACGGCATCTTAAATCACGGTAATGCACCCCCAAATAGCACTCGTTAATGAATAAGGAACGGACTCAGTTTCAAATCTAGTCGAATGAAATACGAGGCAAGGGCTACTAATACTACTCAAAGACCAGGATCAGAAGCAGTAGCCAATTCCACTTCATATATCATTTGGCTGGCAGTGAAATGTAGCGGCACGATTTGGTGATACATTTAGATTATAACTAATAAATATTATGCCCGTCGTTGTTATACTTGTAAAACTACTGAGGAAATTCTTGAAATGATTAAATATGCATTTTAACATATTTTATTGATGGATACCAGTGTTATACATTACAGCCCATTCAACACTATAAAATACCCCATTTTGTCTTTTAATAAAAAACTAATTTATAATTCATTTCAATTCATTAAAAAATCAACTACTGTATAATATAGGAAATAGTTATTCAATTCTTCTCTTATTAGTAATTAAATGGAGTGAAAATAAGGCTTGTCAACTGCTTTGTCGAGTATAAAATAGTTTTCATGATAATGATATTGGGATCGTTTTTCTCCAAATTTCAATTTATTCATCGCCAAATTCTAGATTACAAAATAAACAAGAAGAGCAGAGCTATTTAAATTTCGGTAACATGAGAAGAAAAACCATAAATAAACTAACAGTATTATTAATTTTTCTTATTGACGCAATAATATTTTCAATCTTGATCATAATTATTAAAGATTTAATCATTATTATTCGTAATATTTCAATCGAAATTAGGATAGAAGACGTTTTGGACATGGGACTGACTGTGTTTTCACCTGTACGTTTTATGTGTCATCTTGAATAAATACATAATTAATGAAAACTGCTTGATTTTTAATAAAAACAAGAGGAGGGAGCACAGCGTCACAGCCACCATTTGAATTACAGTATTATGAAAAAAATTTGAGTAAGTAGTTGCTGACAAGTGAAAAGCAACAAAAGTCTTCTGAATCAGTGGCATTACTGTTGTTTGCTGAACAGAATAGAATGCAGCACCGCATTCGGACATAAATTAATTTCGTCAGCAGTTCAAAAGAAACGGAAGAAGCTTTGAAAATTAGGCGGGCTAATTGCATACAATGGAATGATAAATTTCGTTGCTTCCAACTTTTTATTTGACATCCTCACGTATTCTTTCTCGCACACACCCTGTTTCTCTCATTCTGTCTTTTCTTTTATTCTATCTCCAACTCTTATCTCTTCCACACTCTTCTCATCATTGGACTCTCACACTCCCACTCATTTCTCATGGATATTTTTCGTCTCTCATCATTAAATATTTGCATAAATACTTCATCAGTTCATCTCCTTTCATCTTGAAATTTTTCCTGTTTTTCTTATCCATCCAAAGATGACAGTGGAGCAGTTCTTGTAAATTGTCAGAAGATTGAAGAATTGTAACGGGAATTGTCTTGCATTCGATAAAAAAGTGATCCCGTTTGTGTTCGAAGAATTCTTTCCAATTAAGATTTTTGAGGGAAATATTGTTTTCATTAAAATTTAAAATTACTGGATCAAAAAAATGGATATCCTACACATCAAAATTTCTAATATTGTTTCTGAAAACCTTGACAAAAAATGTGGCTCGATTCCACAAATGTGTCTTGAGGTTCAGAGAGATTAGTAGATTGTCTTGGGACAGTTAATCAAGCCGAAGCAGGAAGTTATCACAGTATGCCAAAAAATGTCACAACAAAGTCAAGAATGTTCAGAAATTTACTCGTATCAACTTTTCAGTTAATCTTTTAGTATGTTCAAATAGTAATTTGAGCTGCCCTTAGCAAAGCCCTTAGCTTTGAGTGAATCGCAAGCTCTTAGCTGGGACATAATTTTTAATGAAAATCCATTTTTATTTTAATATTCTCATTATATCGAAATGTACATCACGAAACATCAATGATTTCTTCAACGAATTTACTGCTCGAAAAATCAATGTTTACTACTTGATGCAACTATTTATCGATATTTACAAAACTTCTGCCATCACTAATCAGATTTAACCAACCGATACGATCCTGACTGGAGCATAACCTTCCAACCACATCACGATCATGTATATTGGGTGGCATAAATAAACAAATATTAGCAGTGAAGAAATGAATCGTAGCATCCACACCAAAGTCGCGCATTGTCATTGCTGTCACGCTAGGGCGCATGCGCTGAATAATCGGTTACATTTTGTTTATTGTAGCAGAAGCAAATAAGGTACTTCGGGATTCACGTTGTTAAGTGACCGGATTATACTTATTTATGTCTACAACAAATGTATATCTATAAATACAGTAATGCAGGTAGACCCCGTATATCTATAGTCTGTCCAAGCAAAGAAGAAATTCTGACAAGATGGGAAAATGACTCCAGCACGGTCAATATTAGTTCAAAAATTATAAATTTGGTCTTAAATTGTAGATCAGAATGTTTTTAATAATTTCACTTAATATCATCATTTTTAAATCAATATTAACCGAGCTAGAGTCATTTTCTCATCTTGCCAGAATGTCTTCTTTGCTTGGACAGACTATATCTCTAAGTACATCTGATTCTTGACAGGATACGGAATACACACATATCTATTCACTTATCGACAACGTTTAGTTCTAGGACATTATATCTATTTCTATACACTTATCAACAATGTAAGTAGAGCCCATTCTATCTATACAGTTATGAAAAAAGTTTAGTAAGTACTATCCTGTATATATGTATCTATATGAAGAATGTATAGTACAGGACACAACGTGACTGAGGCGGTCACGTGAGGAGCTACCTGAGCATTGAACACCGTAGAATAATCCCGGTAATAATTTTCATGCACTGTACTTGATATTTATGCAGACGGGGAACACAACGAACTAGCTGGCCCTCCCTATACTATACTAAGGATCTTCTTCCTCAGCTCGTCATGATATTCTGTTATGTTCTGCACTCATTATTATTTAGAACCGACAAACATCGTTGCTCATCCATGATAAACAATTCATAAACATTACTTGAATATTCATTGTAGTATCTATCAAGTCGCAATTGTAACAATAAATAAATAAAAATTTGACTGTTTGCTGTTGGATAAAATGATGAATTGATAGGCCTACGAATATAATGGATTTATGGATAAAAAAAGGATGAATTTAGAACGTATGTATCAATGAAGCCCCGTTTCCATTCGTACACTTCGTGCAACATTGTTTCACAACACATTGGCAACATGTTTTTACGCGTTTTTCACCGTGCCTGGTGTACCGTTTCCATTCCATCAAATGTTTTGAGCAACATCAGCATCTAGACTACTTGGACTCGAATTGACTGATCATCAGAGTTCAGTTCGTTGTGAGCATCTGAAGAAGATGGACGATAAGCTCGCGCTTGCAAGTTTTGTTGTTATAGAAGGAGGTTGCCAAATTATTAAAAATCGGCGAAAAAGACCACGGTGGTGGATCAGAAGCATCCTCGCAAAACGGCCGTATGAGGGTGCGTACAATGGTTTAATGAGGGACCTCAAATTACAATCTGGTTTTGAAAACTACATTAGGATGAGTGCTTCCGATTTTGAATTCCTTCTAAATCTAATTGCGCCTCAAATTGTCAAAAGTACTCACTATATAATTTAATTATATTATTCTTAGACCTTAGACCACTCCATTTTCAATGTATCAAGAGTTAAGACAATACGAAACACACAACACACTTTGAAGACACCAACAGTGAACTGAAAGTATTTCTCGTTTGCATTACATCATGGTCTGGAAACTATTTCTTCAAATCGCAAAAAAATGCAAAATAAACAGAAGTCGCGACTACATCCTTTTTCTCTCCAGCTAATAGAGAAGACAAATGCATTGTTCAGCAAAACCATTTATTCAGCTCGAGTACCTACCTACAGTTCCTCTTTTATTATTATTCTTTGTCACATTGCTCAAATTCAATTACTTTTAAACAACTGACATAAACATAAACTAAATATATCAATTCATCATAATTACATAGTAGTCACGTACAGCCAGCGAGAATAGCGAATATAGAAATATTCTATATTTATATATTTTATATATTCTATATAAATATGTATTTCATATTCTATTCTCTATGCGTACAGCAGGAAAAGAGACATTTGGATAGATACAAGTATTACGGACTATATTATTTTTTCTTTTTTTTTTTAAACAATTCTTGCCTTGCTGAATTGTGAACTCCTATCACATAAGTTACTCTCTTAATTCTCTCATAGTATAATATTATAATAGTATCCACTGTGGTAACAGTAATTTAACAAAGTAAAACCGAGTAAGTTTAGTCTTACTTAAGCCCCGTTTCCATTAGCACAAAAATGTTTTGCAACAGTGTTAAGCAACAGTGTTGCATGAAATTGTACGAATGGAAACGGTCTGAAAATGTTTCAAAACTCGTTGCGCCGGGCAACATGTTGGAGACCAATGTGTTTTGCAACTCGTTCTCACAACATTGTATCCTGGGGAATGGAAACGGCAAGAAATGTTGCCGCAGCACAAATTAGAATTATACAAATTCTAAAACGCGTAACAATAGAGATAGAACAATTTGGATTTCAGATTTGAATTCAGCGTTCAAAAATTAGTAGGAATCCCCGCGATTGCTCAGAAATTATCAAAATTGAGGAAGTTATTTTTATCGGATATTCAAGTCATTTTATTTCTTGCATTCGACCTATTCAAATTCTAATAATACTTCTACTTGGTTTTACTTCTGTTACTACAGAGCAAGGTTACTAAAAAGTCTTTAATCTTTTTCTTTTTCTTTAAGACTAAAAAATCTTTAATAACCTTGCTACAGTGTAAGTAGGGTAATACTAAACTTACTCGGTTTCGAATAATGAACTTTAAAACTTAGGGCTGTTTAAAATAATTGAAAAATAAATAGAAATCAAACACCTTTTTTTGAAAACTTTAAAATTATAATAAACACATGTGTAATAATTTTAAAGTTTTCAAAAAAGGGTGTTTGATTTCTATTTATTTTTCAATTATTTTAAACAGCCCTAAGTTTTAAAGTCCATTATTCAAAACCGAGTAAGTTTAGTATTACCCTACTTACACTGTAGCAAGGTTATTAAAGATTTTTTAGTCAAATTTTTCAGAAAAAGAAAAAGATCACATGTGTTTTTTATAATTTTAAAGTTTTCAAAAAAGGGTGTTTGATTTTTATTTATTTTTCAATTACTCGGTTTTACTTTGTTAAATTACTGTTACCACAGTGGATACTATTATAATATTATATTATGAGAGTACCTTATGAGAGTAACTTATGTGAAAGAAGTTCACAATTCAGCAAGGCGAGAATTGTTTTTAAAAAAAAGAGAAAATAATACAGTCCGTAATACTTGTATCTATCCAAATGTCTCTTTTCCTGCAGTACGCATAGAGGATAGAATATGAAATACCTATTTATATAGAATATATAAAATATATGAATATAGAATATTTCTATATTCGCTATTCTCGCTGTCTGTACGTGACTACAATGTAATTATGATGAATTGATATATTTAGTTTATGTTTATGTCAGTTGTTTGAAAAAGTGATTGAATTTGAGCAATGTGACAAAAAATAATAATAAAAGAGGAACTGTAGGTAGGTACTCGAGCTGGATAAATGGTTTTGCTGAACAATGCATTTGTCTTCTCTATTAGCTGGTGAGAAAAAGGATGTAGTCGCGACTTCTGTTTATTTTGCATTTTTTTGCGATTTGAAGAAATAGTTTCCAGACCATGATGTGATGCAAACGATAAATACTTTCAGTTCACTGTTGGTGACTTTCAGTGTGTTGTGTGTTTCGTATTGTCTTAACTCTTGATACATTGAAAATGGAGTGGTCGAAGAATAAATCAATTGAACAATTTGAAACAGAAACAGTGCTGTAGAATGTATTTAGCGTGAACCATAAGAACTCAAATTGCAGAATTGACGCCCCTAAAAGGATATCTTGTCGGCAGTGAGGAATAGCTTATCGGCAGTGAGTACTTTTGGCAATTCTAGGCGCAATTAGATTTAGTAGGAATTCAAAATCGGAAGCACACATTCTCTCGTAGTTTTCAGAACCACTTTGTAATGTAAGGTGCCTCATTAAACTATTATAAGCACCCTCATACGGCCAATTTTCGAGGATGCTTCTAATCCACCACCGTGGTCTTTTTCGCCTATTTTTAAGAATTTGATAACCCCCTGCTACAACAACAAAACTTGCAAGAGATAATTGGAGTCGCAATCCGGATAGGTATAGTCTGACCAAGCAAAGAAGAGCCTCTGACAAGATGAGAAAATGACTCCAGCTAGGTCAATTCTGTTTAAAAAATTATTGATTTGGTCTGAAATCGTAGATCAGAATGTTTCCTACAATTGAGACCAAATCAATAACTTTTGAACCAATATTGACCGAGCTGGAGTCATTTTCTCGTCTTGCCAGAGGCTCTTCTTTGCTTGGTCAGACTATACCTATCCGGATTGCGACTCCAATTATCTCTTGCAAGTTTTGTTGTTGTAGCAGGGGGTTATCAAATTCT
Source organism: Sogatella furcifera (assembly GCA_017141385.1). Taxonomy (NCBI): domain Eukaryota; kingdom Metazoa; phylum Arthropoda; class Insecta; order Hemiptera; family Delphacidae; genus Sogatella; species Sogatella furcifera. The sequence goes on along the minus strand of CM029552.1, from coordinate 22,305,176 downwards.
TAAAAATAGGCGAAAAAGACCACGGTGGTGGATTAGAAGCATCCTCGAAAATTGGCCGTATGAGGGTGCTTATAATAGTTTAATGAGGCACCTTACATTACAAAGTGGTTCTGAAAACTACGAGAGAATGTGTGCTTCCGATTTTGAATTCCTACTAAATCTAATTGCGCCTAGAATTGCCAAAAGTACTCACTGCCGATAAGCTATTCCTCACTGCCGACAAGATATCCTTTTAGGGGCGTCAATTCTGCAATTTGAGTTCTTATGGTTCACGCTAAATACATTCTACAGCACTGTTTCTGTTTCAAATTGTTCAATTGATTTATTCTTCGACCACTCCATTTTCAATGTATCAAGAGTTAAGACAATACGAAACACACAACACACTGAAAGTCACCAACAGTGAACTGAAAGTATTTATCGTTTGCATCACATCATGGTCTGGAAACTATTTCTTCAAATCGCAAAAAAATGCAAAATAAGCAGAAGTCGCGACTACATCCTCTTTCTCTCCAGCTAATAGAGAAGACAAATGCATTGATCAGCAAAACCATTTATTCAGCTCGAGTACCTACCCACAGTTCCTCTTTTATTATTATTTTTTTGTTACGTTGCTCAAATTCAATTACTTTTTCAAACAACTGACATAAACATAAACAAAATATATCAATTCATCATAATTACATTGTAGTCACGTACAGCCAGCGAGAATAGCGAATATAGAAATATTCTATATTCATATATTTTATATAAATAGGTATTTCATATTCTATTCTCTATGCGTACAGCAGGAAAAGAGACATTTGGATAGATACAAGTATTACGGACTGTATTATTTTTTCTTTTTTTGAAAACCATTCTCGCCTTGCTGAATTGTGAACTCCTATCATATAAGTTACTCTCATAATATAATATTGAAGACTATATATATGAAGACTTTTTCTTTTTTTGAAAACAATTCTCGCCTTGCTGAATTGTGAACTCCTATCATATAATAATAATAATAATAATATTCGTGTAACCTGGCTGGCTCAGGTCTGGTGTCAGAGTTTTCAGGTTGCTCCTGATCAATTTCAGGGCCTCTGACATGACTTAACGACTGTTTTTAGGCAGCCGGGACCGACGGCTTAACGTGTCCATCCGAAACACGGGGAAGTGGCTTGAGAAAAATTTCTGGTCTGACCTGGGTTTGAACCCGGGACCTTTGAGTTGTTAAATATAATATTATAATAGTATCCACTGTGGTAACAGTAATTTAACAAAGTAAAACCGAGTAAGTTTAGTCACTGTAGCAAGGTTATTAAAGATTTTTTTGTCTTAAAGAAAAAGATTAAAGACTTTTTAGTAACCTTGCTCTGTAGTAACAAAAGTAAAACCAAGTAGAAGTATTATTAGAATTTGAATAGGTCGAATGCAAGAAATAAAATGACTTGAATATCCGATAAAAATAACTTCCTCAATTTTGATTATTTCTGAGCAATCGCGGGGATTCGTACTAATTTTTGAACGCTGAATTCAAATCTGAAATCCAAATTGTTCTATCTCTATTGTTACGCGTTTTAGAATTTGTATAATTCTAATTTGTGCTGCGGCAACATTTCTTGCCGTTTCCATTCCCCAGGATACAATGTTGTGAGAACGAGTTGCAAAACACATTGGTCTCCAACATGTTGCCCGGTGCAACGAGTTTTGAAACATTTTTAGACCGTTTCCATTCGTACAATTTCATGCAACACTGTTGCTTAACACTGTTGCAAAACATTTTTGTGCTAATGGAAACGGGGCTTTACACTGTAGCAAGGTTATTAAAGATTTTTTAGTCTTAAAGAAAAAGAAAAAGATTAAAGACATTTTAGTAACCTTGCTCTGTAGTAACAGAAGTAAAACCAAGTAGAAGTATTATTAGAATTTGAATAGGTCGAATGCAAGAAATAAAATGACTTGAATATCCGATAAAAATAATTTCCTCAATTTTGATTATTTCTGAGCAATCGCGGGGATTCCTACTAATTTTTGAACGCTGAATTCAAATCTGAAATCCAAATTGTTCTATCTCTATTATTACGCGTTTTAGAATTTATATAATTCTAATTTGTGCTGCGGCAACATTTCTTGCCGTTTACATTCCCCAGGATACAATGTTGTGAGAACGAGTTGCAAAACACATTGGTCTCCAACATGTTGCCCGGTGCAACGAGTTTTGAAACATTTTTAGACCGTTTCCATTCGTACAATTTCATGCAACACTGTTGCTTAACACTGTTGCAAAACATTTTTGTGCTAATGGAAACGGGGCTTGAGGACTGTAAACGTAAAGGTACGATTCCCAAGCGACTGCTCAAGCCGCGCGGCACGAGCTGTAGCGGCTTTATCTGCGCTGCTTGGCTCTAGCTGCGCTGTCAAGCCATTACAAGTCTATTCACATAAGAATTAAACTTTTAACTTAGGGCTAATTAAAATAATTGATAGATAAAATAAAATAAATCAAATACCCTTTTCAAACTTTAAAAGTATTGTTTTTACACAGACATGTTTCAAGCTTTAGCCCATTTTCAAATGTGAATAAAATAATACTGAAACCAAATTAAAACAGTTTCAGTATTATCTTATTCACATTAGAAAATGGGCTAAACCTTGAAACATGTCTGTTAAAAATAATTTACGAGTAAAAATAATACTTTCAAAGTTTAAAAAGGGTATTTGATTTATTTTACCTATCAACTATTCACATAACTATAATATTATAGATATCCACTTTGTTATTAACACTACTAATGTACAATAAATCGATAAATAGTGAAAATGACTTGAAAAGGGTGAATTTCACCATTTACTGATTTGTACATTAGTAATCTTAATCACAAAGTGAATATCTATAATATAGTTATGTGGATAGACTTGTAATGGCTTGACAGTGCAGCTAGACCCAAGCAGCTCAAGCAGTCGTTTGGGAATCGTACCTTGAGTCAATTTATTAAAATAATCAGATTATTGGGGAATAGATTTTAATATTACTTGAGGAGAACCAATAATATCATTGAGAAGATACAAAGAGAGGAGAAACAACAGATAGATATTCGTCACTAACTTTTGGATTAACCTTTTTTAAATTATCTCTACGATTTAAAAGCCATCAATTAACTATAATTTTGAATTTCCAAGATACTAGACAATACAAGGTAAAAGTTGGAGCTGGATTATCAAACAATCTAAAAATTGACTGTGAAATATCAAAGTATCAAGGTAATTTCTTCCGCAATAATAAACAAGCCTCTGTCCGAATCGGTGGCTGCGACAATCCGTGGTGTAAACTAGTCTACAAGGGCAATTCCATTAAAAGCGAGACACTGCAAATAGACGGCGGCAAACACTGTCAATGGGATGGCTCCTTATTTGACCGTAACTAATTACAGCCTTACGTTAATAAAACAACAGATCGATGGCTCACATTCAACAGCCCTCTCTGCTCCATAAACTCTGAACCCTCGAGTTCAGTGCAGTCTGCCGACCAAAGAATAGGGTTTCGTTCAGTATAAATCAAGGATGGGCCCTTGGACAACCCCCTCTCAATTGATTGCGGAAAGTTTAATTAGTCGAATGCAAAGTTGAATGTTGTTAGTTAATTCAATGGGTCTTTAATTCAAGAAAGAGAAAGGAAAGAATCGCCGGTGGACAGACAATTGAAACAGAGACTTCTGTGTGCAGCGCAATCCCCAAAGTTTCTTGTAGCAATGCTGCTTGTCCTAAACTTCTCCGACTTTTTCAAATGCTTTATCCATTTTCAGCCGGGGTTTCGACAATGCACGTCACGTTTGCAGCAATTGTCACTGCACTAGCTCCATGTCCTTTTCATTTGCAATTCGACTTCTTCATGAGATCTTAACGGCTTGAGAACTTGTGAGGTGTGTGTGTCTCCACGGTTTAATTCTGGTCCAAGAAGATACACAAGATGATGCAAGTATCATCTTACATTTTGTATCATCTTCTGAACCATTGTTTTATGAATATAATACGAATATTCACTTTATCAATGAAATAATACTTGAAGTGTAGTATTTGGAAGGAAACCGGTAAAAAACGTGGTGTAAAAACGAGGCTATTGTATTGGAGAATACCTAAAGGTATATTAAAATAACTATTGAATGATTATTAAAATAATTATTTTGATTTTATATAACTTTTGTATTTTAAAGTAATATAATAAAGACTATCATATAGCATTGATTAAATATTATCATTTTTTTCCTCGCTAATCACTCCATCATTTTCCATCTACGTTTCAGCTCTCTCTCCAGTGTATTGGACGCTGCCATCTCCATTCGAGCACAAACAATTGCATCTTATCATGCACTGCGACCAACTGTGACCGGGGTGGTCCCAATAGATTCGCGACTTTGCAAATATGAATAGGTTATGGGCGAGCCAGAGTCAATACCGTATCCCATTTGCATTTGGCACACAAAACCGATACATCCATAATGCAACAGGACATCCGACATCTTTGTTTTTCATTACAACGCGCGCGCAATTTGATCGAGGAGTACAAGAATATCCGATTAATTCGATTGAGATGGAAAAAACGAAATTAATCGTTGGGGACAATGATTCAAAAGTGCATTTGAATACTTGCAGCCCTCACATCTAGTTGTTCAATGAAACCTATAGACTATCCAAGCAAAGAAGACCCTCTGGCAAGATGATAAAATGACTCCAGCTTGGCCAATATTTGTTCAAGAATTATAAATGTGGTCTTAATAGTAGATCAAACTGTTTCCTAAAATTAGAGATCAAATCAATTTTTTTTTGAACCAATATTGACCGAGCTGGCGTCATTTTCTCTTATTTCCTGAATGTCTTCTTCGCTTGGACAGACTGGTCATAAACCACTTGGATGCATCAGTGCAAGTGCAAGTCATTGGTACGTGTGTGCGCATATATCTACAAAGTAAGCGATACAAAACATGGTCCTCAAGTATTTCTTCTTCTCCAATTGCCGTTCATGATTAGAATAGAGTATGTAATTACAGCGTTTGTATGCTGGTGTGTGAGTAGGAGAAATCAAAAAGGAAGAATCACTTTCAGGTTACCCCCATCCTGACCATCTCAATCCTCCACTCATGAATATTAACCGGCTCCATACCGAGTCCAACATTGTTCAAACCGATTTTCCCTATTCACTGTATGAAGCTCGCGTTTTATATGCATTTTATGCGCCTTGCCGCCCGGCCGTTGAGATATTTTATTGCTTATTAATTTCATTTGAACGCCTTCCCCTCATCTTCTTGCCAAGTGTCTCTTTCCCCTGTAATTGCGCTTGCTAATGAGCAATGTGATAGCTCAGCTATCATAATTATCTACATAATTTGGTTGTAATGCACTTCTCTGGGTTAAATATTCACTGACTCTCATGTAAAATGAGAGGTGGAATGAATAAATTTCTAGAATTGTATGCATTATAACTGTGCACTACGTTTCTGTGCATATACTCCGTCAACTGAATGTTTGGACCTTAGCTCCTCTTCCGAGGTTCTGATGTCATGATTCGACCAGCTCACAAGCGGTCATAATTAACAGGAATGTATAGAAACTAATCTCATATTGATAGGGACAATAAAACAGCTCTAAAATATTTTTTAAAAGGTCTTTGAAAACATTATCACTGCTTTACTTGAAATAATCAATTCACACAACATACACAAATATACGTTTCTCAAATCCTTTTTTTGCTTATGCCATTTAATTTTTGAGAATTGAAAATTCTCAAAACATGAATAGTCAATGAAAATTGATGATAATTGATACCACAATCAGTAGCCAAATAATAGGATAGTCAGTAGCATCAATATTCTTTCAAGGCTAGCTGATAGAAATGGAAAGTTCTTCAATAAATTATTCTCTTTACAAATGATACATTCCTTGTTTTACATACATCAATTGATGACTAGAAAAATCCCCAATGACCGGAGTTCAGGACATCCAATTTTATTATGGTTATGAGACATAACAGGTAATGTATTGCTACCTATGCAAAGAAACTTAGTGCACAGTTATAATACATACAGTTCTAGAAATTTATTCATTCTACCTCTCATTTTACATGAGAGTCAGTGGGTATTTAACCCAGAGAAGTGCATTACAACCAAATTATGTAGATAATTGTGATAGCTGAGCTCATTAGCAAGCACAATTACAGGGGAAAGAGACACTTGGCAGGAAGGTGAGGGGAAGGCGTTCAAATGAAATTAATAAGCAATAAAATATCAAGCAATAAAATAAAGAGATTGGAACCGCAATTTCTTATTCTTTACTTACTCTCTGTCCCTCTGTCTCTGTGTGAATCTGAATCTGAATCCCGACTTTAACTGCCTCACAAGCCTTCATCTTGTTGTCTCATACTCTCATTATCTCATTAATCTCTCATCAACACCTTTCTCCCTTCTCATAGTCCCAACAAACACACAAGCCTGAAAGCTCAATGTTTGAAAATTGAAAAAATTGGAAAGATTATTATGAAAAAATTTGGCAAAATATCTCTTACCTGCTCACAATCATGAGGAATAGTGATCCAACGTCCATCGTTAGAAAAGAAAACAAAGTCCAAAATATTTGTGTAATTTCCCTTTACAGAGAAAAGCATATTTATTTAGGTATTTTCAGTTTATCTGAGGGTAATTTGATACTTCAAGAGTTATGAAATTGAAAGGTGTAGCCATGGATCAATCAGTAGAGTAGATATTTCAAACACTGTCATCATCTCCAACTGAAAGCTTCATCAATTTCGTAAAAAAGTCCTTTTGTTATTCTATTGTTGAACAATTTACCTATCTTATCACTGGAAAGTATTCGTGTTTGAATACTATTGATCTATTGGTATATTCGTATTTTTAGAGAGAAAATAATTAAAATCTTTAAGCCACGTTTACACCGGAGTTAATAACAAAATTTCTAATAACTTTTGTATAATAAGTTATTAAATATACAAGTCCACGTAATAATAAGTTTCACTTACTAGATAGTCTCCTCAACCTAGTTTTGTCTTCTGTTTGGTGACCATATCGACTTAGTGACCTAGTGAATTCTTATATATTATTTCAAGGAATAATATTCCGATTTCATTCATTTTTTACAAATTTCTGGATACTGAATAAGTCTAGTCCGCACTTTCAACAAATAAATCCTTGCAAAAATGAGTAAGATTAAAAATAACAATAAAATTCATCCACATTACACATGTATGAATAAATAAATTCATGAAAGGATAAAGTTATGCAAGAGGAAATTGATCTATGGTTACGAGTGAGAAACTATGAAGAAAGTACCAGGGAGAGAGAGAGAGAGAGAAATTGTATGAGAAAGAGTGAAAGGTAGAACGAGAAAAAGTGAGAAATGTATTATCAATGTATAATGATAGAACAAGGTTGCAGGTTGCATTTTATAGCATTGACGCCATTAACCATCAATACAGTGCATTAATACAATTAGAGCTCTGAAATCATAATCAAATCTGATTTTCTAATAAGACTTATTGTTGATTTTCGTTAATCAACAGACAATTGATGTTTTGCTATTGAACACTTGTTAATCAGTGAACTGTACGTGGCTGTACAAGATTACTATAAAAATCCAACTGATTACTAGTTAGATGAACTGATCAATCCCGGATAGACAGTTCAACGTTTCAAGAGAATTTACAATATGAAACAACCCACTCTGTTCTCGACAATTTTGTTGGTACTTTCGACAATTTTGTCAACTCATGGAAAACGATTTTTGAAAGTGGAGGAACTGATTGATTCTCCATTTAGTCCGAATTCCAGAACTTATCATTGGTTGTCAGGTGAGTACAATATTGAAACACAAATCCATCAAATATGGTAATAACTATTCATATTGTATTGTATTCAAATGGTAAGTAGGCTAATTCATATTGTAATGCTTTTTTATTGATGTAATTAATTTTTATTTTATATTGATGTATCTTATGTGTGTGTGTGTGGGTGTGTGTGTGTGTGTGTGTGTCTGTGTGAATAAATAAATTGAAAATAAATTTAAATTATTTAGAAATATATCAGAAGATGGAATTTTGTAAAAGCAAAGTCATTTTTACAAACAGGGATTGCTATTAATTATGTAAAACAATCATAATCGAATATATACAGGTTTTATTGCTATCCAAAATATTATTTATAAAAAATTCAAGTTTTTAAAAAAATATTTGATTGAGAATTCTTTTTATTCATTTCTTGTATTCACTAACACTCCAAATTCGAATTCAAATTTTTGTGACTATTTCCGAATCTGAATCACCTGGGTTTCAGATACTCAGTTGGCGTACTTTGATGAAAGAACAATGATGAGTGTCGATATGGTCACCAAACAGAAGAAAAAACTAGGTTATGGAGACTATATAGTAAGTGAAACTTATTATAACGTGGACATGTATATTTTATAACTTATTATACAAAAGTTATTGAAAATTTTGTTATTAACTCCAGTGTAAACGTGGCTTAAAGATTTTTATTCTTTCTCTCTAAAAATACGAATATACCAATAGATCAAAAGTATTCAAACACGAATACTTTCCAGTGATAAGATAGGAAAATTGTTCAACAATAGAATAACAAAAGGACTTTTTTACGAAATTGATGAAGCTTTCAGTTGGAGATGATGACAGTATTTGAAAAATATCTACTCTACTGAACTACTCTACTGATTGATCCATGACTACACCTTTCAATTTCATAACTCTTGAAGTATCAAATTACCCTCAGATAAACTGAACATACCTAAATAAATATGCTTTCCTCTTCAAAGGGAAATTACACGAATATTTTGGACTCTGTTTTCTTTTCTGACGATGGACGTTGGATCACTGTTCCTCATGATTGTGAGCGGGTAAGAGATTTTTTTATAATAATCTTTTCAATTTTTTCGATTTTCACACATTGAGCTTTCAGGCTTGTGTGTTTGTTGGGACTATGAGAAGTGAGAAAGGTGTTGATGAGAGATTAATGAGATAATGAGAGTATGAGACAACGAGATGAAGGCTTGTGAGGCAGTCTAAGTCGGGATAGAAAGTATAAAGAAGATAAGAGTATAAAGATAAGAGGTTCCAATCTCTTTTTATATAGTCGGCGCAATCTAAGTTGACGAAAACTCCCCTCCACCCGATAAATAGCTACGTTGTCATTTTGTGTGAAATTGGAACTTCTCCTAACGCATACACATTCAACTGAATGTTAAAAGTGACAGCGTAGCTTCGGAAAAATCACGCGGTGTTGTGAAACACTATTTTTATGATAAACCAGCTGTTCGCAGCTCGAATATTCAAGTCGCAGCTTCAATATCGCCAATCTTTAACATACAATGATTCATGCATATACCGCTCTCCTTACTTTGAAACTCTTGAGAGGCCAAATTAAGATCTTTCGACTATTTTCAACATTTGGAAAAATAATTTAATTGTTTTTGAAGAACTTTTTCGCTTTCAACTTATCTTCTCAAACAAAAAAGTTTCTAGATCATCGAAAATTTCATGTTTTCTGTTCGAGTAGACTCGACATTGGCAAACATATTCATTAATTGAATCATAATTATTGGTCTTATATAGAAAATTCAAAAACCATTAGAAAGCTCGAATTCTCCTTGTCATTTTGATATGAAAAACCTCATTTTTACTACAACCCATGATTGTGAGAGAAGTGATATACAGAAGAAAGTTATATTTTCGCAATTTTCAATTTTTTTCAAAAAAATCAAATTTCCTTTGAATCTTTCTACCCAGGAACTTTTTTAATACTACTGGCATATCAAGGATAAAATTCTACGTCTAGATATGGGGTTTAATCGCGAATTTGAATATGTTCCAATTTCACACAATCTGGCAACGTAGCTATTTCTCGGGTGGAGGGGGGTTTTCGTCAACTTACATTGCGCCGACTATAGTTATTTTTATTTATCTACTCCTCTCGATGCTATATTCACGAGAACTTGAGACAAAATTAACGAACGTTTTGCTCTTGCGTATGTGTCGGTGTCAATATGGAGTGACCACCTTGACCACGACAAACCATAACCAATAAACGACTTGCGCATTGCGCATGTGTGCAATTTCCTTTTCGGGATTGTGTCGTATCGGATTTATCTCAATTTATTGTAAATTATGTATAGTTGTATTCTCTTCATTTGATATTTTAGACAGTCAAGTGAGGAAAATCACATCAAGCATGTGATGGCCGGAATCTTTAATGCAGTGAAAATGCATCATGAATATAGAAACGATCGTAAATCGTAAATAGAAACGATAACGATAATAGTAACATAATAAAAACGTGTAATAAGCATTTTGAAGTTTTAATATTAGCTTATATTTTTTTGACATAACCTGAATTTGCATATAATTTAGTAAGCTAGTTGTTTTGGCATTTGCAATAACTACCAAACGTTTTGAAAGACTGTAACCTGTGAATCTTAATGAAACGAGGCCCTTGTTTTATAGAACTTGTCTTGTATCATAAATGATTAAAAATTCTGATAAAGGGGAATCGATTGGAAATTGGATTCTCAAAAAATTACTTCTCTTCATTTTCTGGCTGAAATTTTCAAGAGGAAACTGTTACAACTTTTTCAGGTATTCACATATTCCTATTTGTGCAACTGTACCATAGTGGATATTACTACTCGGTACGTTCCTACATAATTTAAGAATTTTTTATAATTTGAATCAATTTTATGGTTGTATATAGCCTATAGATTGTATACTCTGTATAATCATGGTGTAGCCATTGAAATTTGATTGGCTAACTTTAATATAGACTGTATAGTCAGTATCTATAGCTATATTATATGAACTATAGGTAGGCCGCCAAACTTTCGTTAAGTACAAGGTTCCAAAAACTACAAATTTTAGACGCCCTGTTTTCTTTTCTTTATTAATTGAATGGAGCTTGGCAAACATAGGCTATGTGTTATGTGTTTGCCAAGTTCTGTTCAATCTAGAGAAATTTATAAAGGGAACAAAAAAAGGACATCCAAAAATCCTGGTATGTGGAACGGAGCTGAAATTTATTTTGAAAAGATTCGTGAATCATCAGTTATTTAAAAGTTGATTTTATTTTCAACATAATATTCGCTTATGCCGCTCTATCAGTTCTATTTTTTCAAGTATTTTTTATTAGTATCAATTGTTAATTAATTAACGTTTATGATAGCTAATTAACGATAGACGCTAACAATTTGAATTAATTCAAAATGCAACTGAAAGAGAATGTGAAAAAATTAATTTCAGTTTCAGATAATTATTGATTTTCAATGTTGTTCGAGTCTTTTGCAGAAAATTTTACAAATGAGGAAATATTACAAATTTTCCAAAATGTTATAACTAATGCAAAATCATTAAATTTCTGGCTGAAATTGTTCATTTTTTCACATGTAGCAAAGAATACAATGTGGCCAATGGAAGTCAAACGCAGATTGTTCGTTTTGCTCCTAAAACCAATGGAATTATTTATGTGAAGGAAAATGATATCTACTACATGGAATCGCCGGATTCATCTAGTGCTGTCAGATTAACCAACACAGGAAAACCGGGCATCCTCTATAATGGAGTATGTGACTGGGTCTATGAAGGTAAACGTAATTGAGATGAAATATATTTTTATTTTTCGGAAAAATTGAGGCTTGGATCAAAATTATTAGAAGGGGATCATATCCAAAAAAATTTAAACCGTTAAGGTTATTCCTGTTGTTCTTGTTATTTATGATGAAAATAAAATTTATTTATTTATTTAATCTATTTATTAAAAAAACTTCTTCAAATTCGGAAATCTCCATAGAAATACCTATAACAGTCACATATCCCATCTTCAACATCTTCATCAATTTGAATGATTATATTTGAATAGATGTAACTTTCATACATCTTCTTACACAAGAAATACGAAATGCCATACAAAAATTTATTCTATTGAAGTATAATAACTAGAAAGGCAACCGCTCTCCTTATATACAAAGAGAGTAAAGGAAATTCAATTTAGGCTACTATTACTAGGCTACTACTACTCATTTACAGTATTACAATTTCCATGACTAACTGCTATTTAATATAATAGTACTGTAGTTGTTAATGTATTCAAGTTTTAAAAGAATACTTTCGACATGCAGTAAATCATTTTAATGATTGTATATTATGAAAACTATTATACTCACGTGTGGAGCGCTTTCGGACAATGAATAATATTGAAAGTCAATATAGACTCAATGTATCTCATGGTATGACATGAGAATGTAATAAATAATACGTGTGGACACATGTGAGTTATAGTTTCATATAAACTAAAATTCAAAAATTGAATGCAATGTCGTAAGTTATTCAGAAATTAAATTTTGAACTATTGAATTATGATTGAAAAATGAAATAACCATTTTTATTCAATTCATTCCCACGCTTTGTTCCCAGATGAAATTTACCAGAAAACTAGAGCATTCTATTTCTCAACTGACGGCACCAAGCTGGTTTACCTCTCAATGAATGATTTTGATGTGCATGTGGAGCACCTGCCCCAATATGGCAACACTGGCACTGCAGAAATCTATCAATACGCCAAAGATACAACCATGAGATATCCAAAGGTTATCTTGATGGCTATTGCTACTTATTATTATCATTACAGTATTTAGCGGATGGATTTTCATCGTTCAGAAAATATTGCTACTTGAAAGTTTAGCAAAAGCCAACGATATTGACGGTTGGCGAACGAATTTTCGACTTTTAATGCTCAGATCTATCAAAGCAGTTGACGAGCGGTCAACGAGAGTATGAGTGGAGAGTGGTATCAGATACACATTTTTGCAATAATTTACACGTTTCACTTACCTAAACCATTTTGCTCTCGTAGACCGATTTCGCACTGTCCTGATGGAGATTAGCGTTGATAACAACATTAGCCAACCGACACTATCGTTGGCGTCTGTTAAAATTCAACTCAGACCTATATAGACTATAGCCAAACAAATGACACATTCTGGCAAGATGGGAAAATGACTAAAGCTCAGTCAATATTGGTTCAAAAATTAGAAATTTGGCCTCAAATTGTAGGAAACATTCTGATTTACAATCAGAATTATCAAGGAAGGATCTACTGTTACAATATTATTGATATGATATGAACCACAAGGTTATTTGAAATAACATTGTTGTTATTTTCGTTGTAATGTTATTCAGAACAACATTGTATCAACAAAGTTATTTAAATGACCTTGAAAACAGAGCTCGAATATTTTTTTCGTTCATGAAACATCTGATTACAGCCAGGAACCCCAATCCCAAGGGTGAGCGTACATGTAATAGATCTGGTAACGAAAAAAGAAATCCTAATAAATGGCTTGAAGGCACCTGCTGAACTAAAATCAAAGTAAGTAATAATCTCCATCATTGAATCATGATTCATAGAATTTATATGGAAACATTAATGAGAGGTTGTATGTTTTATGAAGTTTTTAATGAACCGAATTTGATGCAGTTTTTGGTCCATCAAACCTATTCTAAACTGGTTTCTAAAATTTTCTGGTTCTATTTGCAATAAAAAAAATATTCTTATGGCTTTTGAAGGTGGTGAGACCCTCACGGGTAGGTTCCACCTCACCCATGTGTACTTGGCCAGATACATGGTCAGTGGTCACCTATCCAAGAGAAGTACACAATGTTAAACGAGCATGACTTTAGATTTGCCTCTTAGTTAAATGTTTGCTAATTTGACTTTTAATCTCTTGAACGCTAAAAATGATCTCTAATCTTTAATTTCAATTCCATGTGGCTGTTTTTCCAACAAATCAGCTATGTAAAATTCAGATTGTTTCAATAATGCTCTTGAAGATACTATTTTCTATTTGTATCTAAATATGATATACTAGTATATTATGAATATAGTCGTATAAATATATGTTATGAATACTATGACATAAAAACTATAATATAATAACTCTGTATTGCTTAAAACTTGAATTTCTAGGAGAAATATAGTTGTTCAGTTGTCCTGGGCCGACGAGAAGAACGTAGTCGTGGCTTGGACCGATAGGATTCAAAGTATTATGATTACTATGATGTGTGATGTAACAACCCTCAACTGTAAAAAGGTATACGAAAAAAATATCCAACATCATAAATATTATCGAATAATGTACTTTCTACCAAATAGGCGTTTGATTTTGTCAATATAATTATAATATGTGATGTATATAACCTTTTCATTGGAAAACTATAGCCTATACAATATACATAACAGTACTATAATCTGTGGTAACTTTTCAAAAATAAATTTTTTCATTAGGCCTACTATAATAATTTTTTGTGTGTCACATGACATAGGCTAAATCTTTGTTAAATAAATATTAAGCAGTTTCCAAACTTTTCACCAGCTCTGTAGTTTTAGCTATAAATAGCTCCGCTCTACTCGCCTTCACCGTCTAGCCTGGGAGCTACGCCCCCTGAACCCCCGGCAGTGTCAGCAGTGTTAGTAGAGGGAACAGGGTGCAGCGGCTCGCTTGCAAATTTCCCAAGTGAGAAAATCAAACGGATTTGCTTTAAATAAAATTGGAAGAACTGATGGTGATGTTGTGAAATCTCTCCATAATAAGAAAACTGAGATGTTGTCAAATTTCACAAAAAATGTTTATTATAAAAGCATACAGTACCAGGTTTCACAATTTACTAAAATGTAAAATTAGTAAATGTGAAACCTGGTACTGTATGCTTTTATAATAAAAAGTTTTTGTGAAATTTGACATCTCAGTTTTCTTATTATGGAGGATTTGCTTTGCTTATCATATCACTCAGCAGATGTTGATTGATATGATATCATTATTTTGACATCATATAACTCAATTTTCGGATGCTTTGGGAATCCTGTGAATTAGTTCCTCAATTACTTCAGCTCAACCTGGGGCAAATATGGATTCAAACGTATTCAGTTCAGTATTTCCTGTGAAAACTGAAAAAAGCAAAGAAACCCTTGAAAACCTGATAATTGACGCCATCTTGGAATGATTTATAAAGTCTTCGTACACAACGTAAATTGAGACTTAATCTCAACCTGTTTACCAAACTCCTACATTTTCTTGCAATTAATTCTTGAAAAAAAATCAAGAAAACGCTGAAAAACTCTAGATAAAATCAAATATTGAGCGTATGTTGCCTCGTTGTCTTATTTTCTGTTACACTGCCGGAGGTGCAAATGACGGAGTCCCCTGGCTAGGCGTATAGGCTAAAGCAAGCGAAGCGAGCCTACCGGCTAGAAATTAATGATTTCTCCCACACAATAATTTTTCAGTCTCCTCATCCTGAATCACGTCAGTGTATAATTTTCATGAATTATAAATTATTATTATTTTATAATTCTAATTTATAAAATCCCCTCTGAATTATAAATTGTCCAACCATAATGTCAAATATCTTCCTATTTATAGATTATGACCACAAAACAACCCAATGGATGGATAGACCAGCCTACATTCTATTTCAAAAATTCCTCGTTTTTCGCGGTTAAACAGCCACATAAACAGAGCAATGGTGATACTTATTCACATGTGACCGTTGTATCAAATGGCATTCAAAAGGCACTGACGTCTGGTTTGAGAGAAGTGGATTCAATAGTTGATTATGATGTGAATCGCTCCTTGATGTAAGTTGAATTTTTTTATTTAATTTATGAACAAATTATTATGTTAATTTGTTTTATTTTGTTTGAATTTAAATAATAACGTTGCTCTTATTCACAATACAATAAGAGAGAGATTTCACACACAATCATTATAATGATAAATGATAAGAGAAAGAGAAAACAGGCACAGGCCCTTTACTATCTCAATCTAATTTCATCACCAATTTAGATGAAAAGTTCAGTCCAAGAACGTTATATTTCTTGAAATCTTCTTAACATAGATATGTTGATGCCAAAATAATTACCAGAAAATTTTGAATTATGGAAAAGTTACAACAGTTTCTTTGAATGTTACAGAGCATGTCATAAGAAATCTACCAAACTTCTTGGACTTTTTCCCTACACCAATTTCTAAAAAAATCCCCATTGATTCTTCAATTTAAAAGGAGTTAAAGCTCTGAATGAATTGAATTTCTAGAAAGATGAATTTTGAAGGAAAATGTAAAGGCAATGAAATCTCAGAAATAGGGACGAAAATTAACAAAAAATAGCCGCATTCAAAAATCTGTATTTTGTCAGTTCATCGAAATTCATAAGGTTCTGGTGCTTCCTAGATTATCCCAATTCTTTCGAATTTCATGTAGGCTGATATAATCTAATGGAAGCATAAATTATTAGGAAATAGGTACACAAAATTTATAATTATTAGTGGAATAAAAACACCTCGAAAATAATTGTAGGTGCCAACACTGGTGTTTTTAACCACGCTTATGCCCTTATTTTCAGAGTTCTACTGGATTAGTAAACTCAATTTTACTTGTTCGAAGTGATCAACATGACGATCCACGTGTCTTTTCAATAAAAATCTTATGAGACTTGGCAAAAGTATGGGCTGACTATTTGAGCAGATCAATCAAAACTGACAGCACTCTTCCAACACTATTGTTATAACTTACACTTAACAGAGACTGTCTCCAGACTATCTCCATACTAGTCTCCATACTATTTATAGATATAGGAATATGAATATTGTACATTTAAATTCAATAGAATTCTATCACACATTTCATCGATTTCAGCTACTATCTAGCAACAAATCTGACAAACCCAAAGAGTATTCACCTGTACGTAATCCCAGATGATGGATCAGAAGCCGAGAAGTGTCTCTCCTGCAAAGTTTGCGGAACCGTTGATGCTGAATTGAGTATCGATTACTCTTATTACAGGATGACTTGCAAGGGTCCTACACCAGGTGCTGAATATGTCTACTCAAGAGTAAGTGGGTTCTTCTTCTTCTTCTACTTTAATTTTTGGTCAAGTTTTATTCAACGAATTTCCTTAATCGATTCTAATGTAATACAAGCTAGTTTTGGTTCTAGTTTCTCCAGTTACAGTTTCGATACCTCATCAATCATGATAATCCTTACAAAAAAATCGTGATTGTAATAATGCTGTTTTGATCATAGAGAATATAATTAATTCTATTCTTTCTGGTTTTGATTGATAACGTTCCCTGTATGGGTAATAGAATTCCCTGTATGGAAAAATAGGTATGGACAAAAAATTTTTTTCGGTATAAAGTATAATGATGTAGCCTTCGTGTAATTCTCGGTTATAGACTGGAGCGTTTGTGATGGAGTTGCTGAACAACAGTGATGTGGTGAAAGGTTTAGAGGATATAATTCTACCAACTGTTTATGATTTCCAAATGGTTCTGGCTGATGGCAAAAGCAAAGGTGCAGTTCGTCTCTATATGCCTCCAAAAATTGATGTCCACAAAAAATACCCATTTCTTCTCAATGTGTAAGTTATTGGTGCTTATGAGCAACATCTTTATTTGCTAGCTAAAAAGAACAGAAAATGATAATATTGATTATTTATGGACGATTATTACTTTTATATAGCGGGGGTGAATAGTAATCCTGTTTTTTTTTTAATTTTTGAAAAACACTCTGGGAGGACCTAATTTTGAAACGTCAATGAAATTAAGCTGTGTGTTATGATAATACGGCATCCACTGAGCGATGTGATTCGATGCGGCAAATTCACGGGTCTGTCGCCAGAGGACTGCTGTTCCATTTCCCATTGGACTATTTTCAAGCGTTTCACTTTCTAGCCAACTATCATTACCGCCTACTTCCTGGGGGTTGAGGGTTGAGTGTAAGAGGGGACCGGCTGCGCCTCAACTTCGCCCTCCATGGAAAAATAAATGCAGAAAATACCCAATTCAATAGCCTACCTTAAAAATGTACTTACATTTTTTCAAAAACATTGTTTCTCAAATTTCAGAGTCCAAACACCAGATTATATAGCAATTACTGACGAGTATTACGCACCAAACTATTTCCATTATATGGCAACTACAATGAATGTAATTGTGGCCCAATACGATGTGAGGGGAAGCGATAGGAGAGGATTTAACCACAGGTTTGCTGTTCATAAGAAACTTGGTCAAGTAGATGTTGAAGACCATTTGTTTCTGACAAAGTGAGTAACTTTTATTGATCTTTCTATCAAGATAAAAGAGAATAGAATGTAATTGTGTGAAGGTACAATTCCCAAGGCTCTAAATTTGCTGCTAGAGCTGCCCAGCTCTAGCTACGCTGCTCTAGCCATCACAACTCTATTCACATATCTATATTATAGATGTTTACTCTGTTGTCAGGGCTGCTAATGTGTACTAAAGCAATAAATAGTAGAATTTATTTTAAAATTACTAAAAAAATTGTAAATTTAACTATTTAACTAAATTTAGTATACATTGTTGATTTAGCTCTAATAACAGAGTAAACATTTATAATATAGTTGTGTGGATAGAGTTGTAATGTAAAGCAGAGCAGCTAGAGCCATGCAGCTCGAGCCGCGCTTGGGAATCGTACCTGGGAACGTGGTCGTACCAATCGTGCTTGGGAATCGTGCTATTGAAATAAAATTTCAATCATCAAATTTCGCATGTAAAGTAAATGGAAAGATATCAGGCAAAGTTTTATTGAGATTGAAATACTAGTTTCGGTTGCTACACCATTATCAATCTATGGTAAACTAAAACTTTAAGGAGCCGCAGTATTTATACTAACGGTCGAGCACCGCTGTTGGAAGTTGCTTGAACCAATCAGTGAACAACTGCCATTGGCCTAGACAAGCCCCTCCCCCTAGCGGTTCATAGGCAACTAACTTCACTAAATGGCAATTCAAACTGAAAACACAATAATGAAAAATAATGGTTATTAACACGAAATACAATAACATATGAAATAGGTACAAAAATGTTATGAAGGAATGGGGAAAAAATGAAATAAGATAATACCCTAGAAAATGACTAAAAGTTTATAATTTTTTTGGTGGTATTGTACTGTGGTAACTTGACTGTGGATTATCATTTGTTATTCCAGTTATTTCTAGCACAGCGGTTCCAAATTGGTCCGCGACCCAACTGAACAATACTCTTTACAATGTACTCGTATTTGAGATTGCATTTAACGTTTTCTACATAATTTACAGAGCGATAATAAAGAAATACTCGTACATAGATTCGACACGCGTTGGAATACATGGATTGACCATTTCAGGATTTATTGCATCTATGATTCTAGCCAAAGACAAAGAAAATATCTTCACTTGTGGGATGGTTCATGCTCCATATACAAATTTCAAACTTGCTGGTAAGAGACTTAGAGCTTCAACTATGATTAACTGAAATTAAACAATATTGAACAATCACCTGTATCTTATCTATCTGATCAGCCCTGAAAACCACTACAATAGAATTTAATGAAAGTTTTGATCTCAGAAACCACCTTGGTACACTTCTACAAACTTCTGCGAAACTTGAAATAACTTTTTTCAAACAAGAAGAACTAGTCTAATAGACAAGTACGCAGAACGCAAACTCATTTAGAATCGCTTCCACAGTAATCACAGTGGAAGATGGCGATTATCTTGTTCTTGTATGTCAATATCTTAACGCCATAAACACTACCGCTTTATCGGCGGTGTCTTCTCTATAGTCTATTCACGATCACTTGAGACGAAATAAACAAACTTTTTGTGAATATTTGCTTGTAATTTCAGGTCTTATTCAATGCGAAACAGTCGGCCGCAGTCGAACAGCTGACTATTGTCTGGAGCTGTGATGTGATTGGCTACATTCCGACTTGTCTTGTCTCAAGACTCTTGTCTTGAACTGTGATTGGCTACAGCTGTTAGACTGTGTCTGGCCGTTTCGCATAGAAGAAGACCTACCATTTTAAACACACACGCGAAAAGTTTGTTTATTTCGTCTCAAGTGATTGTAAATAGGGGAATGACACAATTGAACTTGAATATTTTTCTACAATATTAGAAGATTAAAACTTGTTTTCCTATCCAGACGCCTTCTACATTGAGAGACTCATGGGTAAACCTGATATTAATGCAGATGGCTACAATTATTCCGATGTCACAAAACTTTATGAAAACTTTAGAGGTAAACAATTCTTCCTGTCTGGATCAACACTAAGCAGGGACTCCTTATACCAGCAAACTGCAGTCTTTGCGAGGTCGCTGCAGATGAACAACGTTCCTTTTCAGTTTCAGGTGAATTGGTTCGATAATTTTCAAACTTTGATCACAAAGTCGTTTACGTAACCGCCAAAAATATTTCCCCAAGCTTAACAAGAATACTAAACAATTAGACACAAATCTCAATTGATCAAATAATGATTGCTACTTGACTTCTATGATCCTGACATTCAAAAGTTTTTTTTCAAACATTTTATATAATAGAAGTATTTGAAAATTTTTAAAGCTTCGATAATTCATTACATAATTTGAACATATTATGGTGTGGCTCAAATGGAACAAATTTTTCAAAGGATATCTTTGAAGATAATAGTTATTAGATAATAGCAATTGAGATAGTGAGGTTATTTTGTTCAGGTTTGCTGTTTATATTGTATTTATCTTTATTTATCGGTTTGTATTTATTTTTTGAATTGTTGAAAACAATCCTCAGTATAATCATGATAATTATGTGCAAAGTTTGTGAGTTATCTGAAAGTAAGGCCTACCTTTAATGCGTTAAATATTCAAAACCAAGCTTGTATTCTATCATAAGTAACTTAATATAGCGTAATGTATCAAAAGTTCTTCAATTATTATATCACATCATATTATTTATCCATCATAGACAATCATAATAATGATGATGACCGAAAAAACAAGAATAACCCTCACTATTCCAATCCCAATTCTGCTCAGAATGGTAGCACAAACAAGGTTTTACGTTTCTACTGTACCGTACTTCAAAATAATTATTATGAAAAGATGTTAAACATCAATATCCACTGAACAAATTTTGATTACTGATTGATTACTAATTGATTACTGATTGATTACTAATTGATTACTGATTGATTACTATTGATTGACAGCAAATTCACCTTAATAGGTAAAAAATTGACTCTCATCAGTGACGAATATATAACTGGACAAATAGAGGTGGATCCATAGATGAAGCATTAAAAGCATTACATACTTTTGTATGCTTCTTCTATTTGGTGAAGTGGAAAGTCTTCCCACCAATAAATGCAAAACTAATATTTTATTTTTCACATTCATATTTTCTGATTGCAGAGCTTCATCGACGAAGGTGTACCGGACCTGGCCTGGTCTAATTTGAATACCGCGTTGTTCTGGATCAATATGAAGATCGATTTCTATTCTCAATGCTTCAATGTGACACCGCAAAGCAATGATAACAGCACAAAGCATTGATAACTAATTATAATTATCAAATGCATGGATTAGGTACAGTTGATATCTACTCCAGAAGACTATTTTGTTATTATTAAATCATGTAGTATTGTTCTTGTTATAATTTCTGTTCTTTGCTAAATCTTATTGTAGGCCTATGTACGAGTATCTATGATTTCTTTGGGAAATAAATTTCAAATTGAAAATAGTTGCACATCGGAGGTACGAGTATCATTAACACACTCATCTATTTTGTTTTCCATTTTTTCCATTACGAACTGCTAGTAGATATTTCGCAAATATTTCACTAAAACTAATATCCAAATATTGACTGCAGTGTCGTGAAGTAAAATTATTTCACAGTTAAAATGAAAGCGGAATTAATGGAAGATATGAACAAAGAATATAGTAATACTAGTTATAGCGTTATAAGTATTAAATTTATTTAGTATAGTTGTAACAAATAATAGTTATTTGAAAAGGAATCAGTATATTGTTTGTTTGTTATGGGGGTGATGCCCACATGAGCTCATAGGCTTGTGCGTGGGTAATGATATGGATGATAGATGACGACTAATTTGGGGTAGTCGGGACCGACGGCATATCGTCTCCTCCAAAAGACGAGTTTCATTCATGCTCAAAGTGAGATACGATAGTGAATAGTCGATATATGATAGAATAGTCCATTGTGTATTCGCTCGTTAAGTACCTACAAATTTCAGCCTACATTTTAATTAAGTTGAACCAGACATCTTTCTCCTCATTATTCTCCAAAATTCTTCTAAAATCTGACTCAGTCAAAGCTTAAACATAATCGAAGAATTTTAACTCAATTATTTATAATACTAAACTTTAATACATAATAGGCTACTCTACACTAAATTACCCTCCTTTGGGAGATTGGCTGTCGTTAGTAAAGATAGTCAGTCATTTCTCGTCTCTGGAGGAATAGTAAATTATTGTCGCATTACACTCTAACTGATAAACTGGATGATATTCAGAGGTGTTCTACGCCGTCACTTGGTGACGGAAGCTAGCTTATGATTGAGAGGATCAATTTTCTAATCACTCGTTACCTCTAACCTGGTTGATGATTATTCACCTCTGCTGTATGGATGGAGTATAGCCTTATGGCATGGGCTGTTGAGCCATTGACAAACAAAACTCTACACTAAATACTAATGAAAACTTAAAAAAAATTGATATTAGTCTGAGCATTGTTGAAGAGCGAAGAGGTAACACCAATACCAATAAAAAAGGAACATTAATACAAGATTTCTTGTCAAAGATGCAAGGAGAATTTGTTCTGAGTACTTCATTGGCAACTATAAAGACCATGCTTTCAACGTTGTAGACCTAGCCACTCATATTATTTGATGTCGATTCTACTTCGGGCTTCAGTAGTTTATTAAATTGTACTGCGTCTCGGTCCAAATTTTGAAAATGCCCCAACTGATCTTTTGTTGACTTCAATCAAACACTATGAAAAATTTGCTCCTCTTCATGTTATTTACAACCCTATCAAATCTACGTATATCATCTACCAAAAATAATGAGGCACAGTAAAACAAAAGATATCCTCAAAAACTATACCGGTAATGAAATATCTCAGGAAACCTAGTGGTTTTTCGAACACAGAACTCAGAAGAGTGATTCTCACACGAACACAGAAGAGTGATTCTGCTTCACTGGCCGCTCGTACCCACGAAACAAGTGAAGTGTTAATATCTTTTGCTGTACAGCACTTCACCTGTTTGGTGGGCACGAGCCGCCAGTGTTCTGCTTCAATTTCAAAACGTGTAATACGCATCTAGTCAATACTGTACTTTTTTATGAAGAACTGCTTGAATAAAGGACCTTTATTTCAATTCAGTATAGTACCTCATATATACCTTTTTAAGGCCAAGTGTTAATGGAAAGGATAACTTTGTTATTCTTTCCCAAAAATTGACATCTTCATGTCCAAACTTCGCCTTTTCATTTAGATAATTCATTCAATCGTAATGGATAAGATTGCCAATTAATTATAGTAGCCTATATAGTTTTCCTAAATATATAATTTCTATAACTCCACGTTCATGTATACCCGTGTCTGTTGAATAATTACTATCTTTTAAGTGTCATTAATGTCATTTTTTAGTGTCATTTATACAAAACGTTATAGTTACTACGTGTATTCCTGTATAGAGGTTACTTACTCTTGTTCATTATTACTCACAATATCTAATTGCAATCTAGAATCTAAGCGTGAATGTTCTGTTATTGTCTATATGAATAAAGAAATCTAATCTAATCTAATCTCATACAGATTTTACTACAGTAAACTGATTTAGCTGACAGTGAATTATTTTCAATAATCTTGGGAAAGGAGAATTTATTGCGAATATTCTTGTAGAAAGACATTATTTTCAATTCTATTATTATTTGTCTAATATGAATAATTTATTATATATCTTACCGAATCGCGTAGAACAAGATAGAGCTACAAAAGCAAAGCCGTACCTGGAAATAGAAAAAAATTAAATGTTGTAAGTATTGTAACTTAACATGACATAGGAATTTTTTCAAATAAAATTGAGGTTAAAATCAATATTGAAATGGATTGATATCAATATACAATGGAGGTTAAAATCAATATTGAAATGGAATGATATCAATATACAACAGAATACACTGGACTTTTGAATTTTTAGTAAAATTAAAATGAATTGATATCAATGTACAACAGAATACACAGGACTTACGAATTATAGAATTACAGTATTCTATACATTGCGTCATAGTTGAACAAGAATGAGCATACCTCAGTGAGCAATAGAACCTGAAGAACAGTGCATGTTACTATAGTGCATTGAAAACTAGTTCTAAGTACTTTCCTTTTCTGGTCTACAACTAGTACTCATTAAACTATTGTATTCAAATTACTTGTATGAATAACCGCAATCATTATTTATTATAATATTATATACCATGATTGAACCACCCTTATCATTTATCAAATAGGCAAATAACCAGTTAGCCACTTTGAAAAAGGCTTCAACATTAATTATTATAAGTCTCCAGCATGTATGTCCGTTTATTTACATAGTGATTACTTATTGTAGCCACATTATTTTATTTCAAAAGTATTATAACTTGATTTTGCAGTTAGTTAGTACTGGCATTTGCGGTATCTAGTTATTTATCCAGGCTCGTTCAAACAATTTAATCAATGGTAATAGGTTGGGTCAATATAAACAATGAATAAATTTTCATTAATTGAGTTAGCCTTTGAAGTAATGTTGTATTTCATCATTTTGTTAAATGTAGTGGTCATGTTGCCAACTTTGTAACGCTTTGATTGACTTTTCAATAGTGAATTAACAAGATCTAATCTAAAGCAGTGTTGGTTCGATAAGTGTTGGGTAATTTAGATGATAATTGAGTATTGCTATAGTCTATCGAAGCAAAGAACACCCTCTGGCAAGATGGGAGCATGAATCAAGCTCGGTCAATAATGAATCAAAAATTGAAAGTTTTGTCTCAAACTGTAGGAAGCACTCTGATCTACAATTTAAGACCAAATTTATAATTTTTAAACCAATATTGACCAAGCTGGATTCATTTTCCCATCTTGCCTTAGGTTCTTCTTTGCTTGGACAGACTATAGCATTGAAATGCTTTGCTTATCCTCAAAAGGCTTGAGTAATTTCAAAAACAATCTATTTTCTACATTTTGAGACCAATTTTTCTATTTTTGAACCAATATTGATCAAGCTAGACTTATTTTTCCACTTGGCCAGAATGTCTTCTCTGCTCAAACCGTCTATATAGTTCGTGGACGTGGAATTTTCAATCACTATTAACTAGAGAGTTTATTTAGAATACAGCCAGTCACTTTATTATTGGTAACCGATAGCCTAACAGCTGGTGCGACTGAATTTGTCAAACGTTCAACATTGGTGCTAAGATTCTAATTGGTCGGCGTGTATGATGCCATGAGATGTGGAAACGTTGCCATGTAGCATTTCGGACATCTCACTTGCAGAGTGGTCACTCTAATTAAGATTGATCGACAGTCGTGGCCTGTGCTGGCAACCAACAATCGATAACGATCAATCGAGATCGATTGACTCTCGATGCTCGGTTTGCTGAATATCACCGGCAACATGAGGCTTGTTAATTTGAATGGAGACTCGATTGTCATGCCTATCAATCATTGTTCTACAGTATGTCCGAGCAAAGAAGACATTCTGGTAAAATGAGAAAATTACTACACCTCGATCAATAATTGTTCAAAGATTATAAATTTTGTATCCAATATTAGAGCATAATCTTTTCTACAATTTGAGACCAAATTAATGATTTTTGAACCAATATTGACCGAGCTGGAGTCATTTCCCCACCTTGCCGGATTGTCTTCTTCGCTTGGACAGGCTATAGGTGTGGACGAGATTGATGATCAGTTCGATGACAACTGTCGCTATGGGCAAAACATTGATATGTTTTGACAGGAATATCGACCATCTATTGTTGATTTGTTTTGATTGTTTAACTATTACTGATTCTAACCTATTTGTTATGATGTTGCATACCTTAAAGAATCAATAATGCTTTTGAACAACATTGTTGAAATTGGAGCGAGAAACAAGCAGACTCACCCCCTTGAAGCATTTAAAACGAGCAAAACACCACATAGAGAAGAAACGTCACCTACGACGTTCCATGTGTAGTCTGTTCAAGCAAAGAAGACATCTTGGCAGGATAGGAAAACGACTCCAGGACGGCCAATATTGGTTCAAAAATTATAAGTTTGATCTCAAATTGTATAACATTCTGATCTACAATTTATAATATTTATATACAATTTATAACATTCTGATAGTAAATTTATAATATTTGAACTAATATTGACCGAGCTGGAGTCTTTTCCCCATCTTGCCAGAATGTCTTCTTAGCTTGGAAAGACTTTTCAGTGGATGGCAATAAGAATGGCGGTTTAGGAATGTCTGTTATTAATGCTCAGTTTTGTTGGGACAGTAGACGAGCGGTCTGCAAAAGCGTACAAAGTTGAGAGCCTTTGTCTTTGCTCGAACAGACTATATTAATAAGAATGAATTGACACGCCATAAACTGAGTATAAACGGACACGAAGATTATTAATCGCCATGAGGAAAACACAAACAACCAGGGTAGCTCACATACGTGCATTCACAACAAAATAATATAAGAGTTAATGCACAAGAAACACCTATAACCCCCAGGTAAATTTCACACGCGCAATCACAAACACAAAGTGTAAAAGAGCAAGTGCACAAGAAGGAAATTAATACAACCCCAAGGTAACTTTCACACGCGCAATCACGAACAAAAAGAGTATAGAACAGTAAGTACACAAATATAAATCACATCACTGAATACCTGTATACATCTAAATGACGTCTTGATTAATTCGCCTCTAGTTGAAACTCACACCGTGTGATTGAGCGGGCCGATAAATCAAATTCAAACGCAGGATAGATGACCGCACTCGGACGCGTCTACACGTTTATTAGTATTAATTAAAATTTCATTATCATATTAAACCAGTTCTATTAATTCTTGCAGCCATTGCCAAGTTCACCCGCAAATAGAAATGAAAGCAGTCAGGTCACGTGACTGTACTAGGAACATTGATCAATAGCGACGGCGTAAGTGACATTGGATGTTTATTGGGTGGTTAATATATTGAAGATGTGGGCTCGGAGTTTATGAGGGAAATGTTTTATTAATGATCACTATAGACTCGAGATAAATTGAGAGATTTAAAATAATTCTTCAAATCACCAAATAATTAATTATTGATTACAAAATAAGTTTTTGTAGAGTTTCCTATATTTTACATGGTGATAAGATAATAAATAACAACAAAATGAATGTTGTAATATGGTACAGAATTCTAAATTGTTATAGAGTATTTGCAAATATTGAGTTTGATGATTTCTTCTCACAAAAGAAATTCCTATTGATATAGATAGATGTAAGGCCGAATCAAAGCACACATAAAAAGCGTGTAGCTCACAAGTAAGTTAGGGAAAAAAATTATTTCCACTTGAATAATTCGGAATTATCACAAACGACATTGCCTGTTTCAGTAGTACGTACAGCGCAGCTAGCCTAATTCACCTGAATTTTTGAAAAAATTATGAACAAGAAAATGCTAGTTGATGACCAGAGTCCATGAGCATGACCAAGCTGAAAAAATGGAAATATAGTGCATAACTCCTATTTAGAGCACTACTAAATACATTTATGAGCATATAACCAACAATAATAACCAATAACAACAAACAGCAATAACCAACCGACCGTGAAAATCCAACATTGTTTGAAGAAGAATTCCCTCCAATCATCAAACCCACTAAAAAAGTCTTACCGTACTGAGCAAGTACACAAAAATGCATGGAAAATTATAAACAATGACGTGATAAAACAAAGAGTCTCATTATCGACCGTGAGTGTTCAATAGCTTGGAAACAATTCGAGACGGGAAATGAGGTCGAGTTTTTATGAAAATAAGGTTAGGTTTTTATGAAATTTATGTTTTTTGGGGATCAAAAATGTAGTTTGCGGTTGGTTCTAGTTCATGCCTGGATAAGCTTTGAAATAATCAGTCGATTTTCTAACTGTTCTATTCAAATTGCTACTACTGGGTAAAAAAATAATTAAAATTTCAATGTAAATAGTACTTGTGATAAGTCAGTAGAATTTTGAGTAGACTTATAACAAGGCTCAAATCTGGAAAATTTTATTCATTTTCCTCATTGTTAATTATAGGATATGGTAGATGGACAGTTTTGCTCCAAAATGATTGATAATTTTTTGCAGTTAATGAATAACTTACACTAATATTTATATGTATGCTGCTTATATGACATACTGCAAAGATATATCTTCAATTGACAGACTCAAACAAAATAAGCGGTTGGCGAAAAATGTTTGTTTTTAACGTTTAGCTGTTATCAGGATAAACGGCAAGTGATTCGCAAGGGTCTATATCATCTAGCCAAGAGTGCCAATAAGCTGAAAAGGTTCAATCTTGCAGACCGCTCTCAGACTATCCTTACAGAGCTGTGAGTATCAGACATTCACTGACCGCCAAAATTATTGGAAGTTGCTACAATGCAAATAGAAACGCCCATGTACGCAATAATTGAGTAGCCAAAGACGAAAAATGGAACTTAAAGGTTGAATTGAAGCAAGTTAGAGTGGATAGTAAACAGATTGTTGCTAATAAAATTCGCTAGTGACATAAAATGCCAGGAACATTTTTGCAAACTAACATAACAAAACTAAAAGCTGAGTTTTATTATAATAGAATGTCCATATACTACTATTATGATAAGTTTCAGAATAAATTTACTTTGGCGCGTGCAATGCAATTCAGTGGCACTTTGGAAAGGAATTACGGAATTACGACTCTTGGAATATTGAAATCCGACCAGTAGCCTACTAAGGTGTGTCTCATAATATTATAAGGCGATACAGAGGCCAGTAGGAATCATGTTTATGTAAATCAATTTGAGATTCAGAGGACGACTGAAAGAAAATGAGAAAGGTGAGGGGGATATGGAGAGTTGATAATAAGGAAAGGAAGACAAGAGAGGAAAAAGAAATGTATTTAGAAGGAGAAAAAAATATGTAACAGAATTTCTTCAAATGATACTGAAATTGGAAATTTATTGGTCCCAAACCACTGGCGGCTCGTGTCCACGAAAAAGGTGAAGTGCTGTACAGTAAAAGATACGGGCACTTCACCTGTTTCGTGGGTACGAGCCGCCGGTGTCCCAAACTTGATTCAAGGGAAAAAGCTGTGATAGCTTATCACCGTTGAGGAAAATGTCTTCAAGAATAATATTTATAACATTCAGAATATGACAATTTGGTATAGAGTAGCGGTTGTCAACTCAACCTGGGTACCGGTGGTCTTTAAGGGGTACATGAGATGGAATCGAATGGTAATGGTATATTATAATGTACTCGTATAATATAACGTCCTCATACCTCATTCGCTACTATTTACCATCAAGCAGAAGTATTCTATCGTGAAATGAGAATGAACTAGATGGAAAATTGGAGAAATGTAAGATAAGAAAAATCAAGAAGTAGGAAGAAGAAAAAATGTAAGAATAGTATTATAAAAAAGGTAAAAATTTGATATAGTAGAAAGTAGAAGATCATGTAGAAGAAGAAGAAATCTATGAACAAGGGAAGATACTAAAGTAAAATGTATAGAAAGGAAAATAATGAATTTTAATGAAGATAAATTAGCTATATAACTGTTTTAAACATAGAGGGTGAAGGAAAAGAATTTTAAGAAGAAAGAGAGAATTGGACAGGCAAAGAATTGACGAAGAATGTAGAAACTGGATAAATACAAGATTCTTAGACACATGTGTCTAAGAATCTTGGTATAAATGAACCTTATATGGTGGAAAAGAATAAGACAAGGAAGAAGAAAACTCGAAGGGTCAAGACGTGGGCGAATATACTGTTTAAGGGATTTTGCACAGAATTTGTGTTCAACTTTTTCACGTTTTTTATTTTTTGTTTGGACAACATCTTGTATTTTCACTTGCGACTCTTTCTATAAGGTCTTGTTCTAAATGAAATTTCGTATGTAGAGAGCGCAATAACGTCTTCCGAGGATCTTTACGAGCGGCAGTTACATACGGGACAAGACAACAGAGACAAGAAATAAGAACACAAATTTTTAGGTGAGATGAAAGTTGTGAGAGAAAGAGAGAGTGAGGTATACTATAAAACAAAATCGCCTTTAAAGATGAGAAAGAGAAGAAACGAGGAAAGCAATTGCTGGCTTTTGGGAGTTTCTATTCAAGGATAAGACAGAATAATCAAAGATATCCAACCCTTGGAGAGAGAAAACAAGTGAATTCCGTTAGGTACGAATTCAAAAAGGATGGTTTCCGAAAAGGAAACACACGTAAAGAACGAATGCGAAAAGGAGAGGAAAGAAGAAAGGAAATTGAGGAAGAGTAAGAGAATATAAAATTGGAGAAGAGAGTAAGAGAAAAGCAACTATGAGAGGAATATTTGCGAATGTGAGAGAAGTACAATTCTTGGACTTGAGGAGGATACAGACTCGGAAGGAACTTGTTCGACAATGTTTTCATAATAAATTACTCTGGCAAGAGGTAGTGACTATAGGGGGGAGGGGGTTGAGGACGTGGACCAGGACTCTCAAATAAGAGCGCTAACCAATAAGCATTTCCAATTTATGAGCTTAGGTGACACCTCTACAAAAGCGAGCCGCGGGGGCCCTACGGCTTTTTAAAGTGATACATAAAACGTACACTTTATTCAAACGGATGAACCAAAGTGAACTTCATGGACTCCTCTCTCACACTCACTCACTCACTCTCTCTTTTTGATCACTCTTTCTCACTCTCGCTTTTTCTCTCTCTCTTAATCTCTGTCTCTCTCGAACATCAACTAGTGACTCCCACCAGTGACTTCAACCGAAACTCGGGATAATATACACAAGAGGAAGTGTGAGAGACGTAGAGAACGAGAGAGAAGGTCGAAGAGAGAGAATGAATAAAAAGACATCACGGAGAGTTAGTTGAAATTGAGGTTGAGAACAGGTGAGAAAAACGAACCAAGAACCAATAACGACCAAGAACAGAGGCCGTGTCAATGGCTTTTGGCTACTTGCTTGCTTATCTTTTATTCACGATAATATCATTTTCAACTAACAGGTTCATTTTTATTAGTGAATTATTATTGAGTGGAATATTTTATTCATGAAGAGTGACATGCTGTGTTGGATGATGAATTTTCACTACAGTAATATTGTAGTTCAGTTTACATTATCATTAAAAATTCTTCGACTTCCTTAAAATCTTTGAATTTGTAGTGTTGAGCTGTGCTTCTCAGAAAACAGTATATTAGGTAACAAAAATACTGGCGAATGAATCAGATAACCAGAGAAAACATTTATTGATTTCAACATTTTTCTTGCCCGTTACTCGAGCACTCTATCAATCTATCTTCTAGCGTAGCATCAGCTAGCTGGTTATTGAAAACACATCATTCGCCAGCCACCAGTTTCTTTGTTAACAACTATGTCTTGTGACAATGCCGAAAAATGATGGAAATTGATCTCAATGTTCAACAATGAATATTCCTGAGTCCCAAATAATTACAGAAAAATCATATAAAAAGACGTAATACTGATATTTAAGCCGATCTATGATAATCGACTCTTATTTGCCAGCTTTAGTGATAAAAGTGAGAGATCTCATCCAATAACAATTTCCGTAACAGTTTTTTCAGGATCTTGATGATCAAAAGAGATTGACGATACAGAATGTCCAAACCCTATTTTAAAAATCAACTGATCTTGAGAATCACTGTCATTGTGTAAGAATTGTATAATTTTTGGAAAGGGAATTCAGCACTTCAGCTTCGAAAGTTTTGTAAACTGAAATGAGAAATACAGTATATTCAACATTTGAATGCAGGGGATTATTGAAAATCAGTAATCTTCTTCGAAAAACATTCAATGCGATTAACATTTGGGTGGCTCGTTGGGGGAGTGATAAAGCGCCGGTCTGATAACCAGGTGGACCCTGGTTCAAATCCCAAGCGGGGAACAATTTTTGACCACAGCACAATCACATAGATACGGCCACCCCGTCTTTCGGAGGAGACGATAAGCCGTCGGTCCCGACTACCTCAAAGTAGTCGTCATCTATCATCCATATCATTACCCACGCACAAGCCTATGAGCTCATGTGGGCTTCACCCTCACAACAAACAAACAATAATAATAATAATAAGTGCACAAAGAACTGTGATTGAGATTGGATTTTTTGTAAAGTAGCTTTAGCGTATGAATTTACAAATGAAATAAAAAGCTTGAGATTGTGAACTACCTCATTCTACAACAGTAATGGACTATGTCAGGAGGAAAATCACTTATAGGGAAATTATCACCTTAGTAACTTATCTTCCAAGTTCACCCATTAAATAATAGGATACAACTAGCTATGAAGAAAATTCAAATAAAGTATTTGAAATATCACTATTCACCGTTACTGAATGTCCCTCGAATATTAACAAACATTGCTGCTCAATAAAATACTTGTTATTCTGAAATTACAATAACAAAAGCCGAGTAATTCCCTGATAGACTAACGGTAACTCTATAGCGGGGTCGTGTTACTAAGGTATTCAAATGCAAGTCGCCCACTACAGAGAGAAGACACACCACGCCAAATGAGAAAATAAATTAGGATAGGACCCAAGTGGGGTTATTCCGTTTTTTCTGGGTGTAAAATTATGCTCAGTCTCATGCATTTTCCTAACCAGACAAAATGCCTACTTATACATGTTAGATGTTGTAGTCGATCATCCTCCCTGTTGGAGACCACTCGCTAGAACACACATAATTCTCGTTCCTATTTATTTGAGATAAAGGAGACAGGCAAAGTATTTAGCACTGAATTATATGGTGGCAGAGGCCAGACCTTGGAATCTGTGTAATAATTCAAATTATGATGACGCCTACATATATTTACCCACCTACTGAAACATGGAAGACACATGCAGCAGTTTTTCACGTTTTTGTGAGAAATGTTGAATGTGTTGCCAACTTGAAAATATTGTAATAGGAAATTATTAACTCGAAATTAGAAAAGAATGCTCCCAGGTTTGAATTTGAATTTTCAATAATTGATATTCAAATACTCTCATCTACAGCCTTAAGTGTAGAAGATTACTTGTCGAAGTTTGTTTGTGAACAGATTTGACGTACAGTACTTAGTTTATTGACTTCTTGATTGACTTATAGAATGTAGAACTATTACCGAAATATTTAGTAAGATTTTCGTGAGTTCATATACGAGTGAGAAAGAGTTTCACAAAGTCCAAACTCCAAACAATTTATCATTTATAAATACAATAAATGAAAGTGAATACCGATAATTAACATTTCACTGTCGGAAAACAACCTAATCTGAAATATGTGGAATTTCCACTGTGAATCATATTAATGCTCAGCGCAGTGGTCCAATATCTTATTCAATTGGCCTTGAAAATCTTTCAACTTATAATAAAATAGGAACTCAAGTACTTTTTTCATGCATTTATTAGAGCATGACATGCTTCGCTCTCATTAAGGCGCCTCCATACATGCGGTACTTGAGAAATACCGAACATTTGTTGTTTGGCGAACAGTTTTGCTTGCTATTTCCCAACTAACGAACACACATCTCCACACATGCGTGGTTTTCCGAGCACGTATTCGTACTGGGAATGGCGAATCGTCAACCGAATAGGTGAAATTTTCTAGGTCAATAATGTCAAAATACTGTCGAAAATTTCAACTTTCGAAAATCTAACACTACAGTACTAATTTCAACTTACACCTTGGTATTGATTGAATATTTATGTTTGTAGGAATTTTCAAAACATTTAAAGAATCAAGATTATAATTCAGTAACCTGAAACGGGCTTATTATATTACGATTATAATTCACTAGTTTTCAATATAATATTTGAATTGAATTTGATTCAATTTCATAGTATCAAGATTGATTATATCAATTTGCTTATATCAAGTTCGCTATTTGCCGAACATTCGTCCACTTTGATGTGTCCAAAAGACCGACAATGGACGGAACACACAAACATTCGTGTTCGCTATTTCCCAAATAGCGAACACTCCGCTCCACACTAGTCGTGATTCGGCGACTAGGTGTTCGGTGTTTCCCGAATAGCGCATGTATGGAGCTGGCTTTAGGGGCATTATCAAATTCAACTTTTAGGCGAATATTAAAACCAATAGAAATTCTCCGCCCCTGAAATCAATATCCATCCTGCCTCTATCCTGGAACTACTCGTTTTTCTATGAATATTTTCTACCAAGATCAGCAAGTTGTATAGTCTGTTCAAGCAAAGAAGACATTCTAACAGGATGAGAAATTTGTCGGTCAATATTGGTTCGAGAATGATAAATTTGGTCTCAAATTGAAAATTAGAATGTATCCAACATTTTCAGACCAAATTCATTATTTTTTTTAACCAATTTTGAACAAGCTGGAGTCATTTTCCATTTTTCCAGAATGTCTTCTTTGCTTGGACAGACTATACCAGGCTGGCTGCTGCCGGTAAGATGCGTAAAATGTCACCAGACGGCCAATGAAGTAAACTTGACTGAAATAAAATCAAGTAAAATCGAAAGGAACCAGTTTGAGAGGGAGAGCAGAGCATGTCACAGTGACAGTTGCACAGGCGAAGCTCACTGCTCCACCAGCCAGCAGCATACGGTCAAATAATGCACTAATCGTGTAAAGTGCGGTTACCAAGTGAGAAACGTGTAGGTCTGCCTCGTCGCATCGCATCGTATAGTCTGTGCAAGCAAATAAGACCCTCTGGAAAGATGAGAAAATCACTCCAGCTCGGTTAATATTGGTTGAAAAATTATTGATTCGGTCTCAATCGTATGAAACATTCTGATCTACAATTTGAGACCAAATTAAAATTATTGAACCAATATTGACCGAGCTGGAGTCATTTTCTCATCTTGCCAGAGGGCCTTCTTTGCTTGGACAGTCAATAGCCTGTCGCGGACACTTCCACTCTTTGCCAGCAACCAAGATGTCGTCTTCTTCCTCCCTCTCTTATTTTGATTCATCTTGAGGATTTTTCATTTTTTCCACTACATTCCTTCATTTTTTCCAATTTATATCTATAAAAACGAAATGGTACTGACTGACTGACTGACTGATTCATCACCAGAACTCAAAAATCTGGTGTGGTACACTCATACAACTTTCCTTGTCATTCATATTTGCATTCGGTTTCTAATACAAGTATTTATACTTAGTCATCAGCAAGTGCAAATTGCTTTTGGCCAATACTTCCTCTCCTTCCGGTACCAACAGTGAATTTTTTACTCGTCGCTGAGGCCTCGCGCCTGTCGGCTCTTCAACCCATCATATGTATGATTTGCAATTATCACTAGCCCATGACGCCTCGCCCCTGTCGGCGCTTCGGCTAGCAAAATCCATTATTCTCAAAAATGCTGCAGATATTCTGCGATTTTGCCAGGAACGAGACTCATGCTATTTTGCGTATGAGTTTTAAAGAAATCGTTAGAGCCGTTATCGAGAAAATCTTGAAAAACACAATTTTTGGCATATTATCCGCCATTTTTCGATGAATTTTTTTGAATTTCTTACAGTCAGGTCCTAATGGTATAAGAACCTTAAGTTTCAAATTTCAAGTCAATCGGTTAATTAGGGATCGAGATATAGTGTAGACAGACACACACATACACACACACACACACACACACACACACACAGACCAATACCCAAAAACCACTTTTTTGGACTCAGGGGACCTTGAAACGGATAGAAAACTTGAAATCGGGAAACCTTAAAATTTTTTGGAAAGCAATACTTTCCTTACCTATGGTAGTAGGTAGGGCTAGGAAACTAAAAACCACTGATATGAACCGAATGCGTTAAAATTTGGCAGGCATGTTCAGTTGGACGTTTAGACGCGGGCTTCAAAGAAAGGATTTTTGAAACTTGATAAGGATAGGATTTTACTATATTAATCTCGAAAATCCTATGTTAAAGCTTCACATTAATTCAAGCAATGTTATAGCACTTCCATCAAATAATAACCAAACTTCAGATATAAAATAAAGTTCAAGTGAATGTGAAGTAACAAACCCACAGAATAACAAAAATAGAATCTATCACGATGGAAACAACCACCAGATCAACATTTATTGTATAGTCTGTCCAAGCAAAGAAGACATTCTGGTAAGATGGAAAAATGACTATAGCTCGGTCAATAATGGATAAAAAATTATGCATTTGTTCTCAAATTGTAAATAACATTCTGTTCTACAATTTGAGACTAAATTTATAATTTTTGAATCAATATTGACCTGATTGAGCTGAAGTTATTTTCCCATTTTACCAAAATGTCTTCTTTGCTTGGATAGACTATAAATATTCAAACAATTTGTCGCTTAACCCACAACTAAACTTTCAGTACCATAAGAAACACAACAGAACAGTCTGCAGTTCCATTATTTAGCGTTAGCGCCTTCCCCGTATCATGAATGAGTGAATCATTCTCTGTTGGTCGGTTTCAACACATTAATTGGAGCGATTGTTTCTTTGTTGGGTGAAATTTACGAGACAGTTTTGGGCGTGTTGCTTGTCGCTGTGTGTGAATGCTCTCGTAACAATTATTGTTATTGTTATTACCGCAGCGGTGACGACATCGGGACAGGACAAACCCAAACACCTCGATATATGACCCTAGTCATAATCATGATCGTCATCTACATCAACATAATGATGATAATAAAATGGGAGTCTGTATTTTGAGTGTGGACTCTTTCAAACATCATTGCAATTTTGTATAGTCATAAACTCCTTATACGAAACACTTTTATTCCAAAAATGAAATTTTAATAATAATCCATATCCTCTTTTTCTAATTTATTATATACTACGTTATTATATGAATTGTGCTTGTCATGGAATTCCGTGGGTTATTCCAATCTCCATCTCAATTAAAAATTAAATTTTTTGCATTGATCAAATATCTAAACTAGAATTCTAGCCAAAGTAGCAATTCTCAAATCATTTTCTTTCTTTTTAACTCACCAAAGAGCAATTTTAAAGTATCCTTTGATAATTTTCTTAAAGAATTCTTTCGATTTTCGACGCTGATACGTTTATAGGCTTAAGCTATGTCATTTCTTCCTTCAGCACTAGTTCAAGTTATATTGAATCTGATCATTTATCAAATCAAAGTATTATTTTTATTCTTTCATTGGGAACTATCTCATCAACCAATTCAAATGTTGGGTGAATCATATTTTGAAATAATTATAAGATCCATCGAAATTATCAAATTCTGAACAGATCAACAAGCTTTGATCCGATCTATTGATTCCCTTCCATAGAATAACAAACGACCTGAAACAGGGACATTGTACAATAATATGCATCAAGACAGTGATAAAAACTGAGAGTTGAAATTCCCAAATTTTTTTGTACGCCGAATAAAGCTCACTGAGAGTGATTAACGAATAGAATCGGACATTCCAGGGAGATTCAACAGAAATAATGTTGGAAACAGTCTTGTTTTTTGGACTTGACAAAACAATACCACATTAAACGCTCAGCCAATGTCCGCTCGATGCAATTAACATACTAAGTTCACAAATTAGCATTCGTTACGCATTTAGCAAATTTAAACCAAACACGTTCATCAACAGGTTTTATTTCTTTATAATGATGAAACATCACAAAAACCGTTTTTGACAAGAGGAAACCATTTGTTTGTAAACATCATAAAAAGTTGTAATTGTGCTGTTGTCCATGGGATTTAATCTCATTTCAAAACAAAGGGAGAATTAAGTTACGAGACAAAAACGGAATTCAATATTCAGGAGTTCAGACATAACGGGGTAATTCATCAATTTGATAGTCATTAAATTTGCGATTTTTTAATGAAAGGGAAGACAATTGTAATTCTGGGGCTCATTAATCAGTTGTCACTGGCAATTTTTTCAGATTAAGCTTCCATTCCTGAAAACTTACTAGTTATATTTCACTGTATACATTTTAAAATCACAAGGAAAAGCCAGAGAAAACTGTCCTAGTAACCATTCCAATACAAAATAATATAATTACATTCATAAAACTTTTGATGTTTATTAAGTAATCTTTTAAATAATCGTAAGAAAATAACTTTTTCCTACAGATAGTAAAAAAGTGCATCTTTACACACTGAATAGAGTTTCTAAAATGGGCCATTCTCACACAAGTGTCTAAAATACTTTACGCACTAGTGCGCAAAGTAATCTGGTTTTTCCAGATTTTCAACCAATCACAGAAGAGGAAGTTTTTGAAAATGTGTTCCCAAAACTGGTGGATTGTGTACATTCAATGTATCAGTCAATTCTGTCAGTATTTTTTATCAGTCCATTTCTTCAGTGCATACTATCAGTCCACTCTTTCAATCCATCAGTTCAATTCATCATTCCATTGTTTCAGTCCATTCTGTCAGTTCATTGTCATCAGTCCATTCAATCAGTCAATTTTTTCAGTGAATTTCTCCATGTTATAAGTCCATACTGTCTCTTCAATTTTACATTCCATTCTGTCAGTCCATTTCATCAGTCCATTATCAATCAGTCCATTCTTTCAAACCATTTTATCTGACCATTTTTTCATTCCATTTCATCTTTCCATTTTGTCAGTCCATTCTGTCAGTTAACTCTACCAGTCAATTTTGTCAGTCTATTTCATCAGTCCATTCTGTCAGTTCATTTTATGAGACCATTCATTTTGTAACTCCATTTCATCAGTCTATTCTGCTCGTCTATTCCATCAGTCAATTCTGTCAGTTCATTTCATCAGTTCATTCTGTCAGTCCATTTCATCAGTCTATTCTGTCAGTCCATTTCATCATTCCATTGCATCAGTTCATTTCATCATTCCATTTCTGTCAGTCCATTTTGTGAGACCAATCCATCAGTCCATTTTATAAATTAATTTTTTCATTCCATTTCATCATTCCACTCTGTCAGTTCATTTCTTCCAGCCCATCTCATCAGTCTATTCTGTCTGTTAATTCCATTTCTGTCACTCCATTTCATGAGTTATTTTTTCAGTTCATTCTCTAACACCAATCCATCAGTCCATTCATCAGTCTATCCTGTCAGTTAATTCCATCATTCCAGTGTGTCAGTTTATTTTTACAGTCCATCTCATTAGTTCATTTTTCCAGTTCATCTCATCAGTCCATTCTGTCAGTTTATTTTATCAGTCCATTCTTTCAGTCTATTTTATTAGTCCATTTGTACATAGTGTATTATAATCAGTTGAGTGAGATCATATAATATAATTCCCCTTCTTGGTGACCCTACAACCCCCAATTTATATGTATACATATAGGTCTCTAAATCAACATCCTTCTAATTTTTTCACATTTGATGGTAACTGTAGGAAAAATGTAATGTGTAACTCGAGCTTAAAGTGTACTTGCTGCACTCGAGAAACCTTTTTTCACTCGCCTTTGGCTTGTGAAAAAAACTGTTTCACTCGATGCAATCTACCACTTTAGGCACTATAGTTACACAAATAACTATTGTCAATAAGATAAAATAATATCAGAATATTATTAGGCTAAATGCAAAAATAATATCAGAGTCGAGCAGCCAACTTATAATCTGTATTTAATTTCAGGAATAACATTATCAGAAAACTGGATTTTCAACTTTTTCCCAGCCAGCAATAATTCCTCTCCAACAACAATAGCAAAAAAGTGTGACCACCTTTAACGAGCTAGTCAAAGGTGAGCATTAGCGAGCTGAGCAAGCATGCACATACTGGCCAATAATATAAATTAGAAAGCGGACAGGTCGAAAATCGAGGCTTGCGATCTGCTTATCAGTCTTTTACAAGGTGCAGCCAATTAAAAGTCGACACTTTTTTCTCACACCGCACTTTTCTGTCTCGTGAATGGAAGGAAATTGGCATTCATTACAAGGCGTTGCCCAAAAAAAGGCATGCGAAGAAAAATCCACAAGGCATTGTTGATGACGATTACGTGCATAGCGCACGGATAGATGAATCGGCGCCACCGTTGCGGTATCGTAGCGTGATATATCGGTATTTCTAAGTCCCTCGCTAAGCCCCCTAAGCACAACAAGTAGCCCACAAAAGGAGCAAGGACCACACAGGGCTTCATTATTCCTTCCGGCAGCCAGAGGACATGGTGCTCGTCTCACAAGTGCTATCGGCTCCATCGGCGCACCGCACACCCCATTAGACGACAGGCAACATCTAGCCCGAATCAACTGATTGGTCAAAAGCATCCATTTATTTTCAATCATTTATATTCCCTTATAACTTTTGATTGGTACCCCGACGCTCATAAGGGTGTAACTTTTTACCAAACAATAAAGGGGTTGTATAGAACAAGTTGGCGTAGGATTCGTCCTTTCCCTTTGGATGTTGAGGTTCGCTCTTTTTTTTGAACTAATTGCACCCTACTGAATGGGGAATAGAAAGAGAAAGGGGGTGAGAGAGTATGGTGGTGGAATGAGCTTTAACAGTGAGTAAAATTGGAAATTTAATGGGAGGATAAGAAGAAAGTGGAGTAACGTTGAGGAATAGAATGGAATAAGATGGGGACAAAAAAGTTAGAAAGAGGGTGGGTGAGAAAAAAGAGAGGAGAAAAATTAGATGAGAAGAGAATAGGAGAGGAGATCCTAGATAAATAAAGAAGAGAACTGTGGAGAAGAGAAGATATGGAAATGGAAGGTGGATAAAGAAGGGATGAAATTTGAAGCAGGCGGAGTCAACAAAGTCGAGAAAAAGTCAGTAAATTGATGGCAGGTGAAAGAGGACGTTGAGGCGTTGAGGTGAGGCAAAATAAGAAAAGAGGATTAACAGAGAAAGAGAAGAAAGCATGGAGAAGGTGATGACGGGGGAAAAGAACAGATGTATGGATGTATGAGAAAAATTGAAGAGTAGCAAGAAAAATGAGAAAAAGAAGTGGAGAAGTGTTGATGAGGTTGAAGCAGGAAGACTATTAAGTTATCTATTCGGAAATTGTCCACGTTTATTCATCATTATAATTTTGAAGAATGGGAAAAAATTTCATGGATAGAGAGGAATTCTGCTGAAAAAAAACATTAAAATTGGCAGGAAAAAACCTATTGATAGGAAAGATTTTCAGGAATAAGAGGAATTGTGCTGGAAAGGAACTTGAAAATTCTGCTGTTAATATGTAGAAATATGAAAAGTGAGAACAGATCATACGAGGATTAGAAAAAATTATAAAATGGAATGATGAATAATATAGAATGGAAAAACTATTATAACAGAGACACGAAAGAGAAAAGACTGAAGAAAGAAAGAAGCTGAAGAATGGTCCAACACCCTCACCACTGGGGGAAACCATATGGTCATGCAGGTTGTATCGATAGCTGATAAGTGTCAACCAAGCAGATGCAATTAATTTCCTACCATCGACTCTGGAAGTGCTAGTTCCTCCAACGTTGCCTATTTGGAGATTGAGGCCCCACACTAATAGTTCTCGAGATACTTGTAGAGGTAGTTGAGATGGGTTATCAGGGCAAGGTGTCTGAATTTACAATTATGGGCTGTTATTCAAGTGTGGGAGGATAATGGGATGGATAGTGGCTAGCCATTGAGAAAACTAGCTGATAAGTAAATTACTTATTACTTAAATTACTTAAAGGAATGCCTCTGAGGATGAAGTTTCCACTCAATTGTGTAGCAACACAAGGACATATAGTCGATTAACACAACACAACACATAATAGTCCATTTTGAATGATTATATATAATCTATTGTTGGAGATAAATGTTCACAAGGAAGCATAGGGTCACCATTTTTTTGGTTTTGATTGAAATTTTTTAAAAATTGATATTAAATTCTAGTCTAAGAATAATTATCATTGGTTTATCTGAATACAAGTTAAAGAAATTGTGGATACTAATATGAAAAAAGTAGATATTGTAAGGTTTCCAGGTGGTGGAATTGTTACATAAAATGCTGACTTTTAAAAACATGAAGAACAGATGAAAATATATTGGACTATTAGTATGCAACAGGTTTGTTATGTGAGCCCTAGAATGGCACCGATGTAGTCGAATTTAAAACAAATATCACCACTGAAAACGATGTCTCTATCTTGTGACAAGCACGAACCAGTTTTATGCATAAAAAAATGATAGCACCCGTAACGGCCTATGATAAAAATGTTTCTCCAATTTCATATTTGTACAAGATGATAAATTAATTCGTCCAATAAGATATCTAGAGAGCTGCTGTTTTTATATTATAATCGTCCTATAAAATATGAGTATTCGGCGACTTATGTTTCAGATAATATTTACATGCAAGCGGCTCAAGAGAAATAAACTTTGTTAGATCTGTTCAGATAACACTTTTCAAACTTTTGAATGAATATTTATAACGTCAAATCCATAGTTTATTCTTGACAGAATTATCAAAGAACATAACGTCATGTCAAGATTTGTTCTAGAACTACAGGATTTCATTTTCGAATAATATAATCAACGAAAGTCAGTGTTTTATAATGTGAAGAAAGGTTAGCTACAGTAGCATCCATTGAAAAAAAAACACGTAATAATTTTCAATTTCAATTTCACGTAATACGTTTACCAATACCACAATTCAATTGTAAAATACCTCAATACAAAAATATTCTTGTATATGTACATTCATTCTTCGAGTTCCCACAGATTCTATAGCCTACATAAAATAAGTAATAAAATTTATCAAATTGATATTATACAGAGTGGGGCAGAGCCGACTGACGAGTTTGGAAGGGTTATATAAAATGAACCGAACGACTTAGAAAAAAATGGTTTGGCTCATTCAATTCAGTGTGAAATTTAGTTTTTATTGTTAATTTTTTTGAAAATTTCATCATTTAAATGGCGGCCATCAGCAGCGATACACTGATAAAGCCATTTTTTGACGTTTTCAAACTAATTTTGGCACAGTGCAATTGGTAGGCTACGTCTGGATTTCTCTTTCAATTCTTCCAAGGTGTGAAGGCAAGGTTTGTGAACTTTATCTTTAAGGTAGTCCCATGGAAAAAATCGCATACACTTCGCATCGGGTGAGCGTACCGGCCACCTCACGTCACCCCTCATGTTGTCATCACCGTCGATATCACCTCCGAGCGTTGTTGCAATGTTACAAACGTTTCTGCGCCCCAGGAAGAACTTGCTGAGGAACAAAACTTGTGGGAAACATGGTTTCAGCAGGACGAGGCTGCAGCCAACACAGCGCGCACTTCAGTGGTAGTGTTGAGAGAATTGTTGCCAGGGCAATTCTCAGTGAGGGGGGATGTGAGGTGGCCGGTACGCTCACCCGATGCGAAGTGTATGCGATTTTTTCTATGGGACTATCATTAAGTTTTCAAATCTTGCCTACACCCCTCAGAAGAACTGAGAGAGTAATTTAGAGAAGAGATCCAGGCCCTGCCAATCGCACTGTGCCAAAATGGGGTTGAAAACTTCAAAAATCGGCTACATTAGTTTATCGCTGCTGATGGC
The DNA here is from genome assembly GCA_017141385.1 of Sogatella furcifera. Lineage (NCBI taxonomy): Eukaryota > Metazoa > Arthropoda > Insecta > Hemiptera > Delphacidae > Sogatella > Sogatella furcifera. Next base: position 22,261,642 of record CM029552.1, on the reverse strand, counting down.
CGCCATTTAAATGATTAAATTTTTCAGAAATATTAACAATAAAAACTACATTTCACACTGAATTGAATGAGCCAAACAATTTTTCTCTAAGTAGTTCGGTTTATTTTTCATAACCCTTCCAAACTCGTCAGTCGGCTCTGCCTCACTCTGTATATTATGTATTTTTTTGCATTTATTATACAAAAATGTGATTCGAGCTCTGAAAGAGATAATTAATTTTTTGCAAGTCTGAGCTAATCATAGCATTATTATATTTATCTAGATGTAAGAATATTATGTATCAAGTTATTCTATCAAAGTTCTCAATTTGAAAAGAAAAAGACAAACAAGAATCCACCAACACAATAAAAATGAAATCTTGCTTTATACTATCAGGAAATAAGTGTTCATCGTAAAACAAATTTCTAATCGAAAATACCTCAATAATGTACTGAAAATGAAGATAAAATTGGCGTGAAACTTCAAAATGTGCAGCCTACCGGGCAGAAATTGAATTTAAGATTATGTGAAGTATATACAACAATGTAAGTCAACAAAGTATTTTTGCAACAAAAAATTCGCCAACAAATTTTATTATCCAACTTATCGACTGCTTTCTTATCTCTTTGTAGATGTTCCAAGTCTCAATAAAACTTTGAAATGTTATTACGTTTCTACCCACGGGATGCAAAACCCCATCTCATTGTCAAACAAGATTTTGACATATTTAAGGCTGAACACGGTGATTCACAAGGTAGATTCAGCAAGAAACGGGTCTATAAATGAGATAAACAAGACAAATTGAAAATAAGCAAACGCCTAAAGAGTGACGCTCCCGTTGGCAACAAAATTGCAATTGTCATACATTTTATTATCGTAATATAGGAGGTTGCATAAATGTTGAAAAGACAGGAGAAGGTCGAAAGTATAAGTCTAGAGAGGTTATTACTTGCAATCAAGTGAACAAGGGAAGTCTTGATATTACAGTCTGTCCAAGCAAAAAAAGACATTCTGGTAAGATGGGAAAATGACTCCAGCTCGGTCATTTTGGTTCAAGAATTATAAATTTTGTCTCAAATTGTAGGAAACATTCTGCTCTACAATTTTAAACCAAATGTATAATTTTTGAAACAATATTGATCAAGCTGGAGTCATTCCTCCATCTTGCCAGAATGTCTCCTTTGCTTGGACAGACTATAGTTGGGAACGAGTTCATCCAAGAAAGTAGAAATGCAGAACAAAATATGACAATAATAAACAATTATATTTTATTACATTTTATTCCATAACATGATTGAATTCTGTCTCATTCTACCTGTACGAAAAAACTTGCAGAAATTATACTACAAATTTCGATTTATTTATAGCCATGTTGTTTATCACGTGTTGGAAAAAACCCATACCAGCAATAATAAAAATTTTGCTAGAAGGTGGGTTATAAGTATATTTTACTAGAAAGATTTATTCACAGACTAATAATATTAGAGATATTGGAAACATGTCACTAAAAAAGTTTGGAAATAACGTTTCTCTATCATCAAGTTTTGTTACTCATTATTCTCGCTAAGAGCATTATTCCACAATTACACGTGGCTGATCTATACACGTGGCGTTTACCTCCACAATGAGAAAAATCGAGTTTGAAGATGACCCAGTTTTAATAGTTTCCAACCATCGTCCATAATTATGTTTTCAAATACGTAGATGAACCGTACAACAAACTACGATCTTAATGAACATTAAATAGAAATTCCAAAGACATAATGCATAATGAATTGTCCAGCATTTCAAGTTTGAAAAGTGAAAGTAGACCATACCGTTGACAATGACCATGATTAAGGTTTAGGTTGTCTTCATCTGGGAATGAAGAAAAAATTATAGGAACTCAATAAAACCCCGTTGTCGTGTAGAGAGAAAAAGGCCTACTCCTTCAACACTGAAAGATGGTCCTAGAGACCTTCAACTGAAAGAAACATGATAATACATGCCAGTTTCAATATGGAGAGAAGAATTGGATCAGATCAGTGGAGTTTTTTATAGCTGAAAGTCGGGAATTTTAGGCGCATGCGTGTAACAGGTTGACAGCTGGAGAAACAATAGGCATCTACATCATAAAAATATGATAATCTAGAACATCATCAATAATGGTATTCACTTTCCATCAAAGTGTTGGGACTCGAGACTTTGGTAATCTATGCGGCAGGAATGCAAGGGACAGGCGAGATATGAGGTTCCATTATAAGTATAGCAAAGGAGACATTCTGGTAGAATGGTAAAATGACTCCAGCTCGGTCAATATTGGTTCAAAAATAACAAATTTGATCTTAAATCGTAGATCAGAATTTTTCCTACAATTAAAGACAAAATTTATAATGTTCGAACCAATATTGACCAGGCTGGAGTCATTTCCCCATCATGCCAGAATATCTTCTTTGCTTGAACAGACTATAATAAGGTAACGAAAGTAAGGCGGCACTTGGAGAAATCAGATTTCTATTCATCAATCACTTTCATGTAAATTACAACTCTATTACGATTGTTGAATGTGGGACGAGAGACACATCAGCTCTGCGACAAGGTGGAAATAAATATTACTATTTAATTTTCAACGCCTTGGAAGATGGTGTTTTGTAATATGAGAAAATATATTAAAAAAGGGAATGTTTAAGTATGATTGAATTATTCATCTAATACTAAGATACTTGAAGGTGAGTAAGGGTGATACGATTTATTCTTTTCAAACAGGGTTAATATTTTATCAATGCGTACTTGGAAAGATTGATAACTTAATAAAACTAGTTCAAGTTGGTGAGCTTTTGTGGAAGGTTGGGTGATGTTTTCACGATTGAGTACGTCGTAAATATACATAAAATAGTACTGGATAATGTTGGAATAAAAATTAGAATAAGAATGTAATATTATAGAGTAACTGACAAAAAGTTAATCATCCTGATAAAAGTGATCTCCTTTTCAGCCCAATTACAATTTTCTCAGAAAATTACAGTGCATCAATTTTTTAATCCATTTTATCAAATTGTAAAGGAATTCGAAGTTATATTCTACACAGAATATGGGCCTACAGTTTTTTTTTAATATTCTTGATCAATGTGAAATCAGTATCATTGAGTGAATGAAAAAATAAATTATACACACTAATAGTAATAACAAAATATTCGAATTCATCTGAAGAAGGGGGTTTGAGCCACCAGTAAAGCATAGTTCATAATCACACAGTCTTGTTAAAAAACTATTATCATACAACTTGACTCTGTCATACTTTCAGCTTTCGAATTTTCGTTCACCGATAATCTTTATCGCTATTATTCTTTTTATTTTGAATAGAGAAGGACTGAAAGAAGAGAGAGTAAGAGAGTAGAGTAGGACGGGACGGACAAAGTGGATGTTCGTGTATTCTGGTCGACTACTATTAATCACACTCAAATTAAATGACTGTTCCGAGGAAAGACCCTAAATAAAATTAGAATAAGAAACAGCTCACGTCCAGGCTTTAGTTGTGTTGAAAACGAAAAAGAACGACATAAAATTCCTTCAACAACAATAAAATGCCATTCGTGTCTTCACAACATTCCGCAATAAAATTTAAATTCTAAATCGTTGATCGAACAGCGCAGAGAGAGATTCGTAAAGAATTTATGTGACTAGCATTTGTCACAATTCAATAAAGAAGCAATAATATGTCAAACTGGGTTTCAAAGCGAATAGAAACTTTACAATACTTGGCAAGGCACCTAAGACTTGGCAATAATTTGATCAAGTTCAAATAACGTGTGAATAAAAATTTACATACTGAATTATTTACTTGGGCTATTTATGATCACGGTATTACCAACTAAATTATTTATGACGTCCAATAAATTCCTGGAGTTGGAGTGGGCAACAGAATCTTTCTTCCACTATTAATTCATAATCATTAGTAATCATTTATGCAGTAATTTACAATGATGCAATTTAAATTTGATCGTTATAATTAATTATTATTCCTAGAGGAGTATGTGCATATAAGGCTGATAAATAGGTGATGATATAGAGACTGTATAAGTATAATCTAGATCTAGAATGTATAGAGACTGATTATATAGTCTACTAGCCGGCAGGCTCGCTTCGCTCGCCTTCTCCGCCTAGCCAGGGGGCTCAGCCCCCTGGACCCCCGACAGTATAGGCAGTGTGAGTGAGTCAAACAGGCTCGCTTCGCTCGCCTGCAAATTCCGTTCAGAAGGGATACGAAATTTATTTCAGCATTCCTCCACCTGATCTGGACCTGTTCACCTAATTTTAACATTTTCTGCCAATTTGTTCTAGAAAAATCTAAGAAAAACTCAGAAAATTCAAAAAAATAGTAAAACGCTAATATTAAGTGTAACCTTGGGAAGTATATCGGAAGTATATATAGTTTGAAACTTGATTCACACTTGATCTTCCAAATTAGTTAATCTAAAATCTCGCTGAACCATTGAATTTACAGTTAGGATTGGTCATATCAAGGCTGAAGATATGCAACCCGCAACACATCTACAATTTTGAAAACCTGATTACTGGCGTAATCTTGAACGGATTGCAAAAATATATAACACAACATTTCTAGACTTTATCTGAACCTGCCCACCAAATATCAACATTTTCTACCGATTGGTTCTCGAAAAAATGAAGAAAACGTTGAAAAACTATAGAAAAACTAAAATACTTGGCGTATCCTTGAAAAGTTTTTAAAATCCGTTCTTAGCGCGCGTCTATACGTCCAACTGAACATGCCTGCCTAATTTGAACGCATTCGGTTCAGTGGATTTTTAGTTCTGGTGATGAATGAATGAATCAGTCAGTGCCATTTCGCTTTTATATATAGAGATGGTATTTCGAATAAACCGTAATGCCAAATTCGTCAAAAAACTGTTTCTTATTCGCTCCAACAGCTTATGTTGTCAATTAGCTATTTCATTTAGCTATGCCTAGATGATGGTTTTAGAACCAAAAGATACAATAGACTTTACATCAGCCTTAAGTTTCAGAAGAAAATTATTGTCAGACGACAATTGTCTCGCCAATTGGCATCGTATAAACCCGCCTTTACTTCCGTGAACCGTGATCACCTTCTTCTTTAATTCAAGTTTGAATCAACTGATTTAACACTCCTGCGTCATATCAAGAAGGATTAAATAAAATATTGTGGATGAGAAGAGCCTTGCATCATCTAAGAATTAAATAAGATTATGATGACAATATTATCTTAATATATTACTTATTGTGGATCGTGTAACCTTAACACACATACCATAGTCTACGTTCATGAGCTTCATAGCTGATAAATGGTGACGTTTCATTGCAGGGAATTATTGATGTTATCTTAGAATATCAGAGACACTACATATATCCCAGCAAATGCTTACAGGATAGGCCTACTATCGCTTGAACCCAACTCCGCTACAATAATTCAAATCTGGATTGGCGTTACACAATGTACATGATAATGGTTCTTACAGGTGCATTGGAATAATAATCTGATCTATGCAGCCAAACACAAAACTGTCACATCCAATGATTAATACTAGTCGCTTACAAAATAAGCTTGTTCCATTAAACATGACTGAACTTATTTTTTTGCAAGATTTCAAATAGAAACAGTAAATTAGGTTTGGTTTCTCAGAGATTATTGTTGAGACTTGAGAGCCTTTGACAATTCATAGCATTTTGAAACATTTATAACAATCAAGCAATAACACTTATTTCATCAGATCTACACTGGATAATAAAGTTTTCTCATCTACTTGTGTGTTCGAGATAGAAAATCAAATTTGAGATTCGCAGAATCCAAAAAATATCATAGTGACTTGAGTTTTGTAATAAAATATTCCAGTAAAAATTTCATAAATGTTGTAATGATACAATGGATTTGTCAACTGTAGAAGTTCCCGCCAATCATTTCAAAACTGAAAAGGCTACACGCCCTCAATAAGAATGAATAAGATAAATCTGATTAAATCAATAGAATTGACTCAAGGATTCATAGAATCAAATCGGTGAAATGGGATGAATGAATTTCTAACACAATATTATGAAACACAACAGAAGATAAAATTCAATAAGGGTATTATTATAGCATATGCAGTGGATAACTATTCACATGCAAGTATGCATGTATCTACATGTATCCATGTATCCATGTACCATGTATCTACATGGTAGCACTATTTCAACTACATGGAAATATAACTACAGCTACAGTATTTATTATGTAATGGTTATAAATCTACAAAAACTATTCACTTCTTGGAAAGTTGAATAAGATAAAGCTAGTCAACTTGAACTCTCAAGGTCAAAACCCACCCTTCGAATATTTGGAGGTCAAAGACATTTGAAACAAAGAGTAGGGATCCAAGATCCACGCAGAGAGGGACAAAAGCTGTGAATAACAACTGAACGATTAATTTCGAGAGGGAAACTGTGAAAGAAAGAAACTGAAGAAAATTACAGAAAGAAGCTGAACTCAGTTGACGGAACAGAATAGTACAACAAATGTTGGCTCAATTTACGATTGTTTGCAAGGATGGACAAAAAATCAGAAGACAAACGAGAGTGAAAGCAGTAAATCACAGAAGCTTTTCGCTTTTAGATTTAACGGCAGATGCCAGATTGAAATGTTACCTAGGAACAATGATCAAATGGAAATAACAAAGTGAACAGTAGGAGCACTGAAGAACTGCTTCCAGGGAGACGGTCATTCCACTACATTGTGCAAATGACACAAGGAAAGGTCACTCACTGCCCATGATGTCATTTATTGTCAGTTTAAACTGAGTTAGAACTGTTGTTTGCGGACCTACCGTTTTGAAAAGGGCTGCAGGAATTGAAAGCCAATAATGGGAGCTGCTCGTAGAGTGATCTATGAAGACAAGCTTATTTTCCAAGGAAAATGCTGGGACAATACCAGTTCCTTGTAAACTGCCAAGGTCAATGTTGGCAAAAAACACCTTTTAAGTTGTGGAGTCAATGAACTGGGAGGTTTGGGCTGATGATCCTCGAGAATTCATTCATCATTGAAATGAATGAAATGATTCTTAATTGTAACTAATAATATAATGAAGGGTACATCAATTATTATACTAGTACTATATTACACTTTTCCACTTTAAAGAATTGCATCAACTTATCTATTACAGTATATATCAATAAATTATTACTAGTACTGTTCTATACTTTTTTACACTCAAGACCTATCAATTATTGTACTATGACTATCACAATGAATCATTTTTATTGTTGTCCATATAACATTGTAGCTTGTAGGTCTAAAGAAATATAATGCAATAATGAGAGAAGTCTACAATTTCACTCTCAGTTTCTTGAAAAATAAATATCTACAAATAAAATCTAGGCTATTGCAAACTAAATATTATCATAAATATTAAAATGATAGAATAAATAGCGAATCACCGAGATATGTTATAATTATTATTGATAAAAGATGAACTATCCATGCATTAACATATTCTAGATCTAAACACAAAAATACAGTTCAAATTATTATCATAACAAAAACCCCGTTAATTATCCCATCGAGTTCGAGTCACTGTACATTTACAGTAAGTAAGGAAATATTCTGTTGAGTCAGACGAGAGAATACTTTCCTGAATGTTCACAATACGAGCTACCAAACGAATTATTCAGATTTTTTATTTTGATTACATGCTCCGATAACCCATTACCACGTCAGCGTAAAAATTGAGTAAGTTATGCATATTGATAAATGATAAATTAATTAGTCCTAATGTAATGCTGATTCATTCTTCGCATTTAAAACCACTGGAAGTAATTACCGAACTCAGAAAGGGTTGGATAATAATTTGTACAGTGCATTATTCCCACTGGTTTCCATTAGAGCAATTACTTTTGGGCAGGTGACAGGAAATGACTTAGTGTTAAGTTCACATTTACAGGGGTGGAATCTAAGTTTAGTAAATCACTATTGCGTGACTCGGTGCGTGCACACTAAACAGGGTTTTGTGTGAGAACAATAATTCTCAGTAGCTAGATAATAATTAACCGGCATCGACAATGTGTCAACTGTTTCTTTCTATTATTCTGATTATTCTCCAGAACTAATAATGTTCAATTAGTTTTCTACAAATTTATTAAGTTCTGCAAGAGTCATAGTTCCCAAAGCCAACCAATTGATATGTGGTTGATATATTCCATGTGGTTGATGAAGATAATGAACGTCTACTTGTATTTTTGAATTATCAAGATATAATATGAATTGAATTAAATCGAATGAGAATTGCACTTGCAATAAGTTCATTAAATTTTTATATTTACTGAATTATTTTTATTTTCATCAATTATTACATATCTTTAATTTCCAATCAATCATGTTCTATTGATTCTCAATGTGTAATATTTTGTAGCAATAGGCTTCAGCCTGGCAACATTTGTCAAATTTTAAAAATAAATAGAATAAGTAAATAAATAGCGAATGAATTGGAAAATGTGGAAAAAACTATCATTCACAATAAAAAATTTATAAAAAACTGAAATCTCATAATCTTGAAATTTCATGGTCGAGAAATCAAGAAAGCTTCTATATTCTCTCTTGCATTCACTACATGTTTTTGATTCACTACATGAATTTAGTTTCTCTTAATAGAATGCCATAATTTTAGAACTGAAGTTCAAAGTCAATTTAATTGCATTTGCCACAGACAACTTGTAGTTTACGAAGTTGAATACAAACATTTGTGAAAGAAATATGTCACAGTACAAAAGTACGCACACAAAAACTTATTACACCAATTAGACTCATGGAACAACACAAACCGAACATTTCACACGTAATTCCGAGGGCATAAAAAACTTGACCAACAAGAACGAAAGTAAATATAAAAAATAACGGTTGCACTTTTAGTAGGCAATAAAACCCACTAATTGGAGCTACATTGGAAGGTGTAAGACATTAAATGGTGGTTTAGAAATGAAGGGTTAAAAAATCTGGAGTGGTGTTATTGGGTAATGGGTTGTCGCCATTTTGAAATTCTTGGGATGACGATGGGGGAACAGACGAATCCCGAAATAAAGAAATACATAAAAGTGAGGAACATGCGAGGCTGAAAATATTGGAACGATGCTAACGATGGTTGTATATGTGCAGGAACTCCAAGTAGTTCTCTTGTTGTTACTTTTTAGTGGCTACTGGAAGACTTGCTGTCATCAGCTCCTCTTCGCATCATGTTCGAAATCTTGGAGCGCTTTTTTCAGTCGGTATCCCAACACTTATGGCAATGTAGGCAAGACTTCCATTGCACTGGAATTCAACGCTATTAGAAAAGAATTTCACAACACCGAGTAGAGGAGTAACGTGCTATAGCAAATTTCAACAAAACTGGCGGTTTGCGAATGACTGTTATTGATGCTTAATCATGACAGGACAGTTGGCGAGCGGTCTGCGACAACAAATCTATTTCAGAACAGCCTCAGCAGAATATTTCTGCTTCTGTAGACCTCTTCCAGACTGTTCTAAGAGATCTAAGCATTTGAGAACTGCCATTAGAAAAACGCCACTTTAGTTGACTTCTAACTCTGAAATCAGCAGCAACTTCCAATCACCAACATTTAAAGCGGCGTAATTAATGGAGGAGACTAGTCACCAACTAAAATCAGTAACGGAGGGAGAATGCAGACTGCGCATTTTATTTCCCTACTAAACGCCGAAGACAAGTCGGCTAGCGGAAAGCTGGTTTTACTGAAATTCTTCGCATTTTTACCTTGATCTTCATCGCAGTCTAATAAAATCTTCGCAAGTGAACAACTACTGGAATTACAATACAAATTACAACATGCAACCATAGATTAATCAAATGGAGATGAATTGTTTCTGATAAGACATTGTGCTGTACCTGAAATTCAATTTGTATGAGTGCAGGCTCGATTGCAATTGAAGTGCCTTTAATTGTTCAATTATTCATCAATCATTTTTTGTTCAATTATAAAAATAGGTGAGTAAAACAGACTTACACCATGAACTGCTCCTCTACCAATTTTTGCATGATGCCAGCAAATCGAAACAATTATACTAACTGCATTTCATAGAAATTTATTTTTAAAAAATTAAAATCAAGATGAAATGACAAATCTCATCCACGATCTACGCATTGCTCATTTCTAATTCAGACCAGAGAGTGTATTGAATAAGATTCAAAGAAATCGTACTAATTTAGTATTACTCATACTTCATACTCTAGAAGTATAGCCTACTCTAGAAGTAAATTATCATTTAGTTAATTCATTATTAATTAGTTATTTTCATTCTTTCTGATTTAGACAATTTTGGAGAATAATATGAACATGGAAATTAACAGAAGATAAAACTTTGGTAGAACCGAAGAACTAATTATTGTGTATTTCTACAAGTATGTGTACATAAGTGTAAGGGGTGTCAGAGCAATTCAATGTAAAAGAGAAAGTCACACCCTTCTTTCTTCTGATCTTTTCAAATGAGAAAATTATATCTATTAATCATCTACTCTTTGAATACAATCGGCTTTTCTTTGATGGAAAAAGAGACATGACCAATCACCCTCAAAAACATGACATTGGGTTACTTGGACATTTGGCAGCAAACAATAGGAACAGCAAAAATAGAGTAATAAAAGTGAAACACTATGCCCATAGTACACAATTGACACAATTTTCTAAAGAACAGAAAGTGAAAATGAAGACAAAACCATTACTTTGTCCAAGATAAAACAAAACTTGTAGAACATTTGGCTACATTCTGTACAAAAAAAGACACCGCTCCCTTTTCAGTACAATTGTCTCAATTCTTCCAAACAATTCCCAACAGAAAGTGAAGGCTTGTTTGGGAGTGAAAAGATTGGGAGTGAAATTTCACTTTCCCAACAGGAAAGTGAAAGAAGACATTTTCGAACATGGTCTTCAACCAATAGAATTAAACTATTGAACGAAGCCGAAAAGATTTCACAAAAAGCAACACATGTATTTATATTGGGTCAATGTTAACAGTGAGATTGGCTACGGAGCAACACAGAAAAGAAACATAAAACTTGAGCTGTAAATCAGTCTTCGACGTGTCAGTTTGTTTTAAAACGGCCTGAAAACGACAATAACACCCTTTGCAGAATACGGTGAATGTTGATGAGGTAGGCTACACATTCTTTGTTGAGTTTGTTCTGCCTGAAGGCCAAATGTACCCCCGTTCCCTGAATGTCCGTCCCCCTGTCCTGATGACCTGAAGTAGCTACGCGTCACTCAGGACTCCTCGACGACCTTGAGGGTCTGCAGGACGGACCCCTCTGCAGGTTAGCGGCGGGATTTGAATAAACGCGCATCAAAATGGTAGCTGATCGCATCTAGTCATTGATGGATGCTTTCCGATTTCGGTCAGCTAATTTGAATACAAGAGCGGTTGAATGGACATCAGACAGTAGACAGTAGATCGAAAGGGTATTCAGGTTACTGGGGGATTCAATCCAGATTTTTCAAATTTTATGCATTCCAGTTTCATGTCAGCAAAGGAAAAACCACATTGCAATACATGCATAGCAAAGACAATACCATATTCAGAATATTTGCATGGAGTGGATTGTCTTGGTTGCCAATTAATTGGAATTATTTTTGTGAAGTATTCAAACTCAGATGGAATGCATATAATAAAAATATATAACATTATTTTGTTATATGCAAAATGAATATGAAATATCATTTTTATGTTAATATCCACCAGCCTCATATTTTATAGACTTTCAAGTAATATTTATGTTATGTTCCATGTGGAAACAAATAATATAAGTAGATTTAATATTTGACCATAAATATTATTATTGTTTTTACAGTATCTTTCCAATTATTGACTAATTTTTTGAAGTGATGAAATTTATTTTAAATTTTATTAAACATTAAAGCTTGATAAGAAGAAGAACTGAAATTGCTTTTGATAGCAAGTTTTGCTTTTGATATCAGTTTTTTCTATAGTTTTATAGCTTTGCTTTAGCTTTAGCATAATTGCTATAGAACTAAAACTGCTTCAGCTCAAAGATTGATAGGAAGTATCAATCATTAGCTATAACTCATTTGATAGGAATAATTTAGCTATAACTCAATTTATTAAACTTGAACTATTAAACATTACCAATTTAAGAATTTTCAGTCACTCAGGTCATCTCCGTACATTCGGAATTTCTCACCTGGAATAGAAAAATAAATTTAATGTTTGGAAAGAGTCGAAAAAGGTAAATTAATTATTATTATTTTTCACAAATCATAATACTTTGACAGACAACAATGATTACAAAATAAACAAAAAAAAATCAATAACCAATCAATGTAGGAAAATCAGAAGAATTTTCTCTTCCAGTATTTATATCTTATCTATATGGATGGATAATCATATTGAATAAGATCCTCATTCTCTCTCTACCGCACTCACATTCATCTCTCTTTCTCTAATACACTCTATCCCTCTATCTTTCAATTCTTTTCCTTTCACCCAACGACATGTTGCGTTATCTGTCGCCGCTGCAGCTGCAGCGAAATTTACACACCGTTGATTAAGATAGGCTAATAGAGGAGAGGATGGACAATAACTCGCCAAGATATAATCGCAGTCAGACCTTCCCAGTACAGGAGTGCATACCAGCCTGCCAGGCAACAAAACTCCACCAATCCCTACTATTTCCACATTTGGTCGTTTTCTGGGTGCTGCACAGCTTGCTGCATTGCTGTGTACACTTGGTCGATTTTTTGCTGCAAAACTCATGCTTATTGATTTATATTGACATTCTTATTCATATAATGACACTCATAGGTGAAAACATAACACATGACCAAATCGCCTTCTTTCCCAATTTTTAACAGAATATTAAAAATGGTTACGTCAAATTCACTATTTCAAAGTCACAAATTTCCACTCAAGCTTTGGTAAATACATAACAAACAGAAATCTACCAATTGCTATATTGTTTATTGTTCACATAGTATATTAAATCTGATTCTAACTTGGTAAATACTGGATTCAGTGTGCTGCACAGCTTACTTCATATGCTATAGTATCGGTAGCATGCTGTGAAGCCAGCAAAAAGCGACCAATTGAGAACAATGTGACTGGAATTGCTAAGATGAGAAATAACAACACTCCTCATGAAAAATGTAGAAGAGACTGCTTAAAAAATGACAAACAAACAAACTCCAATATTCTGTTCTCTTTGATATTAGTATGCCTATTCTGAAGATAAATGAAGATCACCAGATAAAGAGAGTTGAAATAAACAAGAAAATTATTTTAATGTATCGATAAATTTTTGTATTGGTAACAACTTCAAGTATTCCTATTAGTCATGAGAAATTAAATTTCCAAATTACCGTGAAAAAATCACAAAACTATTACTATTTCCACCAGAATTTGGAATGGATTTAGTACATTAACTACATCCAGAATGAAAATAAAAAACAAACGTTATAAAGACAGGTATAAAGTTTGTATGAATTTTAATTTTTGGAATTAACATCATAATTATTACAAACGCCATTATCAAAATTCAAATGAGGATACCCAGCAACTGATGATCTCAACCAATCTCAATTTTAGATGTACAGTATAACGAAATTTGAGAAGACAAAAGACAGTATAACGAGATTAACACTAGGGAGAAGACAAAGTAATAAAGAATGAGAGAATGATGAAGAAGAATTTGGGGAAATTGGGTTGGGCTGGTAATAAAGAGTAACCAGGACTTTTGATGGACAGTTACGTAGGACGATTAAATTAATTAGCGGGACGATGAGCTACGATAATGGAGACGATAATGATAATAATGAAGGTGTACTTAAGTTCTTGAGGAGAGAGTTTTCGTGTTTTCGATGAGGAGACTTTGTTGGGTGGAGGAGGCTATCTACAGAAACAAAAACAAAAAAAACATCAAAGAAAGACGACTCGGCAGGAGTGTACAAAAGCGGGGTATACAAACAACAGAAAGTAAATGCGCTCTATAATCAGCAAGAATTTACAAAACTAAATAATTTTAGCGAAATGGCATCAGTGTTACGGAGAAAACGGAGAAGGAAGAGCAAAGGGTGATGGAGAAGAAGGAGTAGGAGGAGGACAAGAAGGAGGAGAAGAAAGAGCAGGAGGATAGGGGGAAAGAAGAGTAGGAGGGAAAAAAGGAACAAAATCGAAAGAAAAAACAAATAAAATAGAAAACTGGCGGGCACTACTAAGGCGGGAAATACAAACAAGAGAAACGGTTTGCGCCCCATAATCAGCAGAGATATGGAGAAACAAAATTAATAGGCGGAAAGGAATTCCAATTCCAATGTAGGAGTGGGTGGAAAAGTGATGTAGAAAAGAACAGGAGAAGAATAACAATGTAAAAACCAACTCATGAGAAAAATAAGAAAGTAAGAATAAGATGGGAAGAATAAATGATAAATCGAGGAGGAAGAGGGTGATAGTTGAATAAAAAAAATGCAAGAAATAAGAGAAGAGTGGCAAAACTGGGAAACGAACGGAGAATTCTTGAGAAAGTCGGAGTTTTGGAGTTCATAGAAGAAAAGAAAGAAATAAGACATAAAAATGAACAGGAAAATAAAGCTCATTACACATAGAATTTTTTTTTAATTAAAGAATTGAAATTGGAAATGAGAATAAGATAAGAAAGAGAAAAACTTGGGAAGAGAGAAAACGTCAAGTGTAGGAGTGGGCCAAGAAAGGTATTTGGTATATGATGACAATGACCGAAGTGATGATGATAATAATAATAAAGAGGACGGGATGAGTGAAGAGAGAGACAATTGATCGTTTGTTTTTGATAGCCAAGAATGAGTCCCAAGAAGTCGTATTATGATGTGTTCAGCGGCCGAAAGAGAGCATGATAATGACAGGGGCGGACCATCAATGTCGGCTGGCTCTACACAAAAATCAACGGTAATTAAATGCAATCGCCGGCGTACTGCCGCTCAAAAATAGAGAAAATGAAAAGGAGAAGATGATGATGATGATGAAGAAAATAAGAAGATAAAGTGGGAAAGAAGAATTGGTAGAAAGAGAAGGTGAAGAAAAAAGCAAGGAAAGGAAAAAGGAATAAGAAGGGTGAGGAAGAAGTAGAGTGAGGAAAAGGAAGAGGAGAAGGAGGAGGAGGAGGAGGAGGAGGGGAAGGAGTGAAAGGATGAGGAGGAGGAGAAGGAGGAGGAGGGGAGTGATGAGGATCACAAGAAAAGAGGGAATAGAAAATAGAGAAGAACGAGCATAAAGAAGAAGGGATCGAAAAGAAAACAAGAACAGGATGAGTGAAAAGTAGGAAAGTAGAAAAAGAGAAAAATTGGAAAGAAGAACAATAAGTGGAAAAGAGAAAAAAAGAAGATGATATGAGGAAATGAGTGGGAGAAAAAGGAGAAGATTGATAAAGAGAAAAAGGAGAAAGAGAAGGTGGAGAAGTGAAAAGGTAGAAGGAAAGGAGAATAGAGAGAAAACGTGAAAGGAGAATGATGATTGAGAAGCGGAGGAGAAAAAGATGATTGAGATGACAAAAAGAAGAAGAAGAAGAAGAAGTAGTTTCATTTTTTAAAATGGAAGAATAATGAAAATTTAAAAAAAGAAAAATATTATAAAGGAGATAATGGAGAAGGAAAAAAAAGAAGAAGGATTTGGAAAAGAAGGAGGAGTAGGATTCCACGCTTGTCTCCACTGTTCCAACACTGTTTTGCCTCAATTTATTCCAAGCCAAGGACGCACAACGTTATAATTATCAGACTACAGAACAACATAAAATCCCAGAATCATCCAACAATCATATCAATCCGGAAAATATGCCATCAAAGAGATGATTACCTCGATGAAAGATGAGACGATAATTTGGATCGATTCGTGTCTAGGAATGGGGGAAACGACCCACGGCAACGACGTGAATAACAATGACCTTTCTCAATTCCTAAAACTGAAACAGGCAACCATTATTCACCGGTTAGTCATTCACCGATCACTGTTGGTATCATCCACAACGAAAAAATCATCTACGAGAGTTACAATCACACATGAAAGTTAGGAATGAGAATAACCTGGAAGGACCTAAACTAAATAAATATTGTATCTTATTTTTGTAAAAATACAGCAACAAATGCTGCATTCAAGATGGTATCTGTTGACTATCACTCCAAAACATTGTTTTTCACAATGGTATAAATGGTAATTTATACCATGGTGTATTAATACAATTTTTTATTATTTCTTGATTTTTTTGTAACACAAAGGCTTGACTGTATTAGAATTAAATTATAATATTATATTGTGACGGTACCAGAAATCATTGTTATTTGTAATACCTTGAACTTTATTTTTCTGTACTTACGTAGCTTTTACTGCCGCTAATCTTGTACCGTTATCTTTATTGATAAGAACTGAGCGTAACGTCTCAATCTGCAAATTCCTATATTTGGAATTTGATGGCCTAATTTAATTAATTTTGTAGTAAATTGCTTTTTGATTTCGTTTCTAGTGACATCCTAACCTAGATTATTTGTTTACTGTCTTAAACAGCTGTTTACCGGCAATTTGCTTGCACTGTCAAGTCTTGCACCAACTCTGGCACTTTGGAGATTTATTATAATCTATTTATTTATAAAGTTACCCTCATATGTGATTATTCGTCGCTATTTGTATTTATCTGAGCTTTAACTGATACCTGTACCTGATTAAATTTGAGTTACATGTCATTGTGGCAATAATATATATCTTGCATGTAGTTACCGGATGCAAAGTCAATTTATCTTGCTTTCTCATTCATGTACTCATAAATGTATTATTTATATATTGTTACTAATATTGTCTCTTCAAGACCAGAATTGATAATTTTCTTAAGCTTTAATAAATTAATCTAGGCAGCTATTACTGAGCACTCTATTCAAACTAGGCTAAGTATTTTGTAGGTTTATAATAAATTTAAATCAATTTATATCAAATTTATCTATTTATTGAACGCTTTATGGCTAAGATATTTATATGTACATTGTAGATGAGTTGTATCTCGTCGAATATTGTTACAATAATTGAGATTGTAAATACTGGTTTGAATCCCCCGCTGCGGGATTTGTCCATCGTACGGCCTTATGGGTGCGGGTAAATATTGCTGGTCAGAATCTACAACGGAAGACTCACTCTCATATCGACTGCCCGTTGACCAGCATAGACCGGATTTTGACCTGTTAGGGATTTCAAAAGGCTTTTAGCGGCCAGTAAATTTTCTTTTTGCAATTTTAAATTCATCCACATTGAAAAGTTAAATCCTACCAACGAGTCAAAAGCCAGGATTTTGACTTTTCCACACCACATTGGACTTGTCACCGAAAAAAGGAACACGTGAGTAAATGTTGGAATTTACCTCGATTTAATGTGCATCGAAAAGTAAAAAATCCCAGAGCTCTGGTCTGCGAAGTGCGACCGTTATAACAAATAAATCAATATTTGGGGGAAATTTAAATATTCAAATGCGCAAAATATGTATATTAATTTTAGATCTTATCTCTCTAAATTTGCCCAGGATTAGCACGAACCCACGTAGATGGACTCTCTTGATGGGTTAATTATGTAAATGCTTATACTCAATATTTATTGATCTTGTTTCAATTATTAATTTTCATATTTATTTAATTGCTACATTCTTATTCATATGTATTTGTTACCGGAGAATATACTCTACCAGTACCTTCAACCTGCTTAATATTATTTATTTTTCGACTACTACAACTTAGGCTAGTTCATGAAATATTAATTCTAATATTAGTATTTCAAGGACTAACTATGTAATCATTCTAGTTTAATGGTGAATTTCAGCACCAATGAATATCATTCCAAGCAAGCCGCCTATGTTCTTGTACATACAGAGTTTGACACGTTTGTTTAAGCTGGATGAATGTTGATCAGTATTTTCTGGATTATTAATTAGGTCAGTAAATGTTCGGAAGTTTTCATTCTGCTTCTAGATTGTTCCTGGCATCGTGTATATTTCTTTCTTTTTCACTTTATTTGCAAACTGACTATTGAGAGTCAAAGTGCTGAATTTCTCGTCATCTTATATTATTATTATTATTTATACATATGATATGCATATGCGTCTCTGGATTTCTTGGATACCCTACTGATAGTATTAGACACTAACAGAGAGAGCTCATGTCAAACTCTTAGAAGTTCGTCGACTGAGACCTGTTTATGGTTGCCGGGCCGACTGGGCCCTGCGTATGGTTGCCGGCTTTACTTCTTTACGGGAGACAGCGACAGTCCGACAACCATACATATTGTGATAGCCGGCCGCCGAAGTGCCTGATATCTGTCAGTGGATGAAGAGGTAGAATCTCGACCTACGGCCCAAGCCTGTGACTATCGTCCAGGGGGCATCAGCTCTACTTGGAGGTGAGAACCGGCACGATAGATTGAGTCTCAATATCTTTCATTATTTTTCTAATAATTCTGAATATATCTCTAAATTTAGTCACACACATATATATATATATCCTAGAGTCCATTAAAAACCCCTCACATAAATTTGGCTCACCAACGTAGGGCTTATAGCCCTAAAGAAGTGACCTCACATATCAAAAGTAGAAAATTTAATCAATTGACACGTCTGGGTATGAATCCATAGGCCTACAGAGAAAAATATTATAAATGCATTATCCTTATTTTATTATCTGACACCAACCATAGGACCTCATTGTTTCATACTATTCCTAGTGAAAATTCGATTTTGAATTTATTTATAAGGAAATTCATAGTTCCTCATATTCCTATAATAAATCAATCCTAATTTGATACTTTGAGAACCAAAATGATAACTGGGAATATTTTGTTGAATTTAAAATCTTTCTGCAGTTGTATTTTTACATTTTTTGCTGTGATTATTTCAATAAATTATTATTTAATATTCAAATGATTCAAGATTGTGGTTACAATATCCGAATGGGTGTATTGCACAAATGCAATATTCCATACCAACAAAAATGCAACACATATCAAGCTTTCGAGAAAGACATCATCCAACTACCAACTGCATTAGTCTCAATATTAGCAGTTACCAAGTAACATTAACAAGTATGGCGATAAACAAGCTGCATGTTGCATTCATGCCCACATAAAATAATAAAATCTACTTTCAACTTGTTTCAACTGCTTGCAAATGATCTCACCCAGGGGAACATCCTGGGAAACCTGCACGACTAATTCTAATCGATGGCACGAAAAAAACTGACCAGAGCCGTAAAACAAAAGCAGCTGATTACGAGCAGTTACTGAGAACAACGCAAATTGTGCCACTGGCAAATAAATACAGGTTGAAATAAGACGAGGCAGTAGTAATTCCGACATATTGCAGTGTAATTGTAACCGAGTAACAACAATTACTATTTATAACAGTTATTATTGTTGCGGGGGGAAGGAGGAGGAGTAGGATGCACTTGGCACTCTACATTTTGTGCAGCAGTTAACAACTTAACAAACGTTGCACAAATGTAAACGCTCGTATTTCGCCAGGACGTCGCGGTCGACTGGTTGAACGGACGCTGAACGCGTTCACCTCGTAAACCAAGATGCAATTGGTCAGATAGCATAATTATCGCTGATAATTTCCACTCGCCGCGCGCTGCAACCACCGCGATGCCATCTGCCGGACGATTCGTGTACTGCAAGTTACTTCTACCCCAGCACGACGCAACAATGTTCTCAGCAAATTGTTGGACAGAGAATTATTATTTGCCGATCGTTATGTCCGGTGATTCTTCCGATTTGTGGTGCGATTATCCGAACATGATTTCCACAAACAACAAAAGTTATTGTAAATTACAACAATCTGATGTTTTCTACTGAAATATAATGAAAGTTATCACGAGGAATTGTAAACACGAAATTCATGAAACATTCTTGAGTCAAGAGTTTGTTTGATTTATATTCCAATTATTGATATTGAACAAAAATTGTTGAAATATTTATTGAGATCCTGCAACTGCAACGATTTTTTCGCCATACTCGTATGTAATACACAACTTTCCAAGCTAGATTTGCGTTTGGAGAACTGCCGTTTACAGGAGAATCAAAGATCAGCTCCGAAAGATCAGATCTTTTCCGAACTCCGACGTATGAATAAACGAGTCGAACAAGCCGCCATGACAGTTCACTGTGTGCGTTTGTGCTAGTGTTGTGTTGCGGTTATGTTGGCTTCAGTTGAAGTTTTCAGTTGTTTGAGGTTTTAATAAATCCTTTTCAGTCTAGTATGACGAAAAAAATGTATTGTAAAATATTGGTATTGATCATGGTTACGATTGTGAATAATTCAGTATATATTTTCATATTGTTCTCTGAATAATTTTTGTCGAAGAAAAGAAAATCGATGACGATTTACATTTCAATGTGATCTCATGCCCCTAAATCGTCTGTCAAGCACTCACGATTCACAAACTTCAACGCTCACATTGCACTTCAAGAGCTACAAGCCAATGGCTGCTCGTACCCACGAAAGAGTTGAAGTGCCGTACAGTAAAAGAGTCCAAGCTCCAGCTATGAAACTTCAACCAGCTATAAGAATTTTAATCAACATAAAACTTCCCCCTTGATTGGGATAGAAAATAATTATTCAAAGTTGGAACTCGAATCCTTCTCTAAACCGACAGAAGCTTTCAAATGAAGTTTTCCTTGATTTGAAACACAAAAAAATCACAACTCCAATAAAAACCAACCACGCCAAATCGAATCAACATTGCAACAAAGTTCAATCTCAGAATAACAGCATACACAAAAAGTTAAAACAAAAAATGAAAATGAAGATGACAAGTAGTCGTAATTGCTTAACAGCCGAATGAACTTCCAGCGATTAGACGATGAGAGAGCAGAAACACAACACTTGGACCGAGGAAGGAAATGCTGGGAATTAAGCGGGTAATTAGCGGCAAAAAGGCGGAGAGGGAAAAAGAAGTGAGAATAGAAGATCAGATGATGAAAAAAGTAAGAGGAGCAGAACGATGAAAGTAGTGAGAAGTAGTCAGATGCTTTTAGGTGAAGATAGAGTTGGACAAGTCCTGATTCTACTGCGGAATCGCGCGCGCGGTCAAGTCTAGCAGAAAACGTCCATCCTATGACCACCTACGTTCTTCACGTACGCGACTACCGATCTACATGACAGGCTTGCATGCACGGCGGCTGGCGGCTCAGCTTGCACGCGTCGCTCACCAATCGACTTGAATCGATAATGGATTCTCGATTATCGCACACCCGTCGAACATCAAGACTCGTCCTGATCTCTCCATCTTTCTCTCCCAAACGCATGTTCAATCTCCATCCCTCTCACATACATTTATTTGTAATCTCCATCTTCCTTGCACAAATGCATGTGTAATCATGTAAGTTGTCAAAGTTTCAAATGCTTGCAGACATGCTATCAACGTGTCATTCATTGGTTGCTACAAGGTAGCTTCGCTCGGATTTTTCGGTTACTTCAAGGCTAACATATTGATTGGTTTGTGAGCTGCCGCTAACTACATAAGCTTTCAATGAATTTCAAAAATATACTAGGGAAGCGCATGCGGAGGCAGCCACTAATTGAGCGGAGCGAGTTTTCTTTTTGTGGAATTCTCAACTCAATATCTTTGAATGTTTTCACATCTCATCTCAATATCTTATAAGGTTCTCTAGATCTAGAACTTCCTCTTCATCTCAGGAATTTCACAGGTTCCTTTTTCGACATTTTAGATCTAACACCTATTGTAAGCTTTTTATTCTATGTTTCAGCTATATTAAAATGATAAAGTGCTTAATAAGTAGGCCATTTACCGTCTGAAGTATATTAGCATGAAATTATAGGAAACATCCCCTGCTTTATAAAGGTTTCACAAGACAGAGTTGCAGCACTAGTTTCACATCAAGAAATCGATATCTTAGATAATGTGAGTGTCGGTTTACAATATCATCCCCTTATCTCACATCTGGTAAGATGATACCAATTTCGGATACTTCTATGTGTGAGAGAGCCGCTTTTTGAAACAACCGACGAGATAAAAAAAAAATGGAACTGGCAAGCAGTGAACAATTTCTTATTCAGAGTAGACTAAGATTGCGATCAGCAGTGAACTTGTATTCTAAAAGACGCGGTCATTTTGAAGAGATGTCTCAAGATCTACCGTTAAAGTAGCCTATTTTTGAAGATACCGACAACTTACCAATTTATTATAGAATGTGGTCCGTATGGGAGAAGATGATAATGGATTTGTAACTTTGGATGCAATTTTTCAAAGATTTTAATAACAGTAATATATTATAATTCACTTGAGAGTTTTTGGTTCAGCATTATTTGTTTATGCGATAAATTAACAAAGATGTTCAGTAAGAAACAAACAGGCTATTGTTGAAAAATATTTATATACAAAATTTAGATAGATAGATAGATAATTAACGTAATAAAAATCCAGATAATGTATTAAAAATCCAGGTCTCTCCTTAAATGAACTCAAGTAATTCAAACTCTTCATCATTCATTAAAACAGTTCCTATCTACTCCATAACCTTATTCTAATATAGTAATACGTAATATCTACTCTTCTTAATATCATATCTTCTTCTAAAAATCATACCATACAAGACACTAATCTAATCATCGCATCAATAAATCAATAATTTGTGACATTCAACACAAATACTTCATGTTTCATTCAACTCGTTCGGGTACAGTATTAAAACCAGTTCCAGAAGGATCAAAATGGAATCTAAATAATTTTGTGAAGGAATAACTAGCTCAGATATGATAACAGAATCAAAGAGACAAATCAAGTTTTGAGCTTACAGGGGCTTACAGCAGTAGTTCCGTTACGGCTGGTTTGGTAATTGGAGTATCCAATTAAATCAGTATACCAAGTACAAGAACAACAAAACATAACAAGATGTAGAGATGTAAAGACTAGAAGGAAACTAGCTAACAACGTATGGATAATAAGATTGATAAATTGATTTTATCTAAGAAAAAATATGATGTCATAGTTGAATCAAACTTGAGTTTCAACAGACCTTTCTCCAATGCATTGAATACATGAACAGTTTTTAATTCTGTATCATACAATATGATGAGATCGTTAGACAGTGGGGTTACACCGCAAAATCATAAGAATAATTTGTCTAATTGAGGTGAAAATCAGTTATAGGCTACAGGCCAAAATTTAGAGTTATATTTTTCATTCATTAATGAAAACTATAACTCTATTATTTTTTTGTGAAGTTTCCTAGAAAAAAGTTATAATTTTCAAATAAAACATACAAATACAAAATGTATGTCATCAAAACAAAAAGAGCCGAAATCTACTTTTTCAAAATATTGTGGCTCGACTAGAGGTATCAAGGCAACTCGTGGTCGTGGAGAGAACTGAACGTCTATTCCATAGCATACATGCAGTTGCACTGTACCAGTTAGGCTAGGAACTTATCTTGCGTATCTTTTCTGAATTTCATCAATCAAACTTTTTGGTAATTTCGTTTTTGTTTCATGTCACGACTTTCTTCTTTCTCATCCGTCTTATCCAGTGAGTATAGAACATAACAAATTCAATCATTTAGTTCTATTCTCTGTGGTCTTCCAAAACTAAGACAAGCTTACAAACTTATGCTTGAAAACAAGTTGTTCTGGATTGTCTTCATTCATAAAAGATTCTTTGAAAAAAATCTCAATCACAGACGAGACTGAAGCATAGTCAACAAAATCAATATTATAATGAATAAACACAATTTTTAAGAATATAGAAAAAATCATAAGACATAATATAAAAATCTAACTTTATGATTACTTCATTGTATCACTCTTTATCTATTCTGTTCAATATTGTTGGTTATTTGATTATTCTTATTTCCATCATTATTGTAGTTCAAGTGTATTTTTCTAACGCATTATATTTTGTGTGACATTCTGATAAACTGTCCGACAAAATCAGAATATTTTTCTACTCCAAATACTAATGTCATTAGATTAGATTGTAGAGCTTTTTGAAGAAGGAGTCATTATAGAAACAAAATAAACGCAAACTTAGTAAACTGAATCGTAAAAGCTTAACTCATTAATAACTCATTGAACCAAACTTGCAAATAAACCAAGAATCCAGTCTCTGTGATTACAAGTCAAGCTTCTTCAATCGACTGTCGACTTCGACGACACCCATCTAATTATCGCGCTCTTGTTTCTCGATGCTCATTTTCCTGCTCTTGTGGTCGGTCTCACGAAGTTTCTAGCGGCGTACATCGTTCTTTCTCGAAGTGGAAATCGCTCCCTGAAGAAACAAGCGCAGTGACTGCAACCCTAATTAAAAACTTTCGAAAAGTACGTACGACGGGCAGAAGACAACTTGCTTTCAACAACAATCGTATTACGCCCGACGGACAGATGAATGGCTTTTCGCGCGCCGCGCCACAATTCAACGGGGAAATAAGCGTGAAGAAGAGAGAGAGAGAACAAAATCAAATCTTCAAAGAAAGAGTGAGAAGATTCAAGATGGAATAACGTTAGAGAAAGAGACTGAGGATAGTATACAAGCTTGGGAGTGAGAGAAGTAATTAATGGTTCAAGAAAAGTGAGAATATAGATTGAAACGTTGGAAGAAAAGAAAGCAAGGGATATGAAGTTGAGAAGTAAGTGAAAGAAGTAATACATAGTGTATGGTTGGAGAAAGAGAAAGAAGACGAACGTTTGAAAGAGGAGTGAGAAAATAGAATAAACGGTTGGAGAGTGAGTGAGAAAGATGTTTTGAATATTAATAGTGTTTTTGTGAAGAGGGCAAATTGAAAAGTGAAGAGTTACTAACTACTGTTGAGAGGTGCTGTAAATCTTTCAGAGTCTAGAAGGTGATGTTGAAATTGAATGAATAATTTCAAATGCCAATTACTAACTACTGTTGAGAGTACTGTTAATGTACTTTTGCGACAAGTTAAAAACTCTTGGTTCAGAACGCTGAAGGTGCAAGAAACTGGAAAATATTGTCTCCATTTTATTGACATTATAATTCTTGGAGAAAAATAGGAATATAATAACCAAGTGTTGAGGTTTTATACGTTAGTGGATGTAGCTTCCGAAGTATTTTCCATCAATTCAAGAAAATTCTCAGACATTTCAAAGAGTTTGGTGTAGGCATCTTCATTTTCAGTTATAAGAAAGCTTTTGATTGTGAGTACTTCCATGTTATAAATGAAGTTAACAGTACTAAAAACAGAAAATAACATAGTTGTAGACAGAAAACTGGCGGAAATAGTTAGTCTTTTCAATTTCAGGAAATAGAATTTCCAGAAAGCACTTGACATACAATGAACTCATCACAGATGATGAGTACAAAAATAACATAACACTTTTCGTGGATAAAAATTGGAAGAGGAATCAAATGTTTTAAACGTTCTCAGTTCTCATCTAGCCAACTCTATTTTAAAAACTTTAGAATAATTAAATAAAACAAATAATGAATACAATAGGACTTCACTCAAATAATTAACTCTACTTATAAATTTAGTAATACTCTACTATATAATACTATTTAGAGCAATATCACAATGACTTCATGTATTTTTAAATTAAGTGCAAACAACATAACGGCAAATCATCACTTGAAATAAAGACTATCTAGATTGTGATAACGGCATTCACTTGAAATTCAACACTATTACAATGTCTTTGGAGCAATACAACAATGCTCACACAGCACAGGACACAGAAAACACAAAGAGCTGCGCAGTGCCGTGTAGTAATTACAATTTCCCATGTTCCCATGCAAAGAGGCTTACCCACCATACAAGATGACAACAACAGTGGGAAGCAGGCACCGGCGTGAATAATCAATTGAAGCGGATGACAATGACTGTAGTTCAGAGCCACACAAGTGAGGATGCTGAGCATCAAAAGGAAGAAGGAGGAGGTGATGAAGAAGAAAGACAAGAAGAAAAATAAGGAGAAAAAGAAGAGGAAGAAGGATAAGAAGAGGAGGAGAAGGAAAAGGAGGAGGAAGAGGAGGAGGAGGTTGTAGTGAGTAAGCTTGGAATTGAGTGTTGACAAATTGTTTAGGCCTTTGTCAGACAAAACACTAATTCGGAGACCACCAAGAGCCTATAAAGGTTTTTCAGATTTTATGACTACTAAACATTATAATCTGAAGAATGTGTAATTTAGAAAATTGGAAAGATTTCTAGTAGAATATATCAAAGTTTTCAACGAAAGTAGATCTCAGTACCCTATTAAAATATTTTTATTTTACATGACATGTTTAAAAGGGTACTTGGATCTACTTTAATTGAAAACTTTGATAACTACAGTAGCCCTAAGAAAGAAGAAACATTGAAAATGGCTAATCAGTAGAATATAGTTTATAGATTTGAATTGGTGTATTATAAATTTCCATTTCAAGGAATTCGGAATAGGATTGAAGAATTTCTATTTCAATCAACTGCTTTTTAATTCCAGGAGCTCCACCAAATACAAGATTTCATTTCATTCTATTACATCAACACTTTTAATAAAATCAACTACTTATTAATTTCAATGGAAAATGTACTTTATTCGTAATATAGTCTAACTGCGGAATAATTACTATGTCAGGGAATAAGATATAATAAGAACGGAATCAAGCTACAGTACAAATAGAATAGAAAAACTTTTTCAAGTGATATCCCCGGTTCTATAACTGGGAAGAAATCCCCGTTAACCAAGGACTAGAATGCTAATACAAACTACACAAATCAGTGACATTCTCAACAAATCAGTGACATTCGTTCAACTTACACGAACGATTAACAATAATCAAGTTAAGATTGATTAACAAAACTTTCAGGGCGATAAAATCAGTTGTTCATTTCTGACGATGTTCCAAGTTCCAAGTATGACAAGAACTACCACTCGTTATGAAGAGCACCACAAAATGTCATGTGGAAATTAAATAGGTAGGATAAGCAATCGTTTCTAACCAGATACCAGTGACAGGAACACATACTCTTGGACTTCATTTCTCATTTCTTTATTTTATTCACCTTCCCCTCCTCCTCTAATCCCCCTCGTTTTTCTTATTCCACCTTTCTTCTCCACCTCTTTTTCATATTTATCTCTTAATCGATTCAAATTAAAACGATGAGGAGTGACCAGAGTCAACATATTTCGTGTTATCTACTCGGTTTGCTCTGTCGCTTCTCTGTCCAAATCAGTTGACGTTGTTCAGTTTAGAATCTTCTTATTATGCCACACCTTTCACTCGCCCTGGTGGGAGGCCCCAGCTTACATCCAATTCGAGGGTAATGTAAACTAACGGCTTCTGACTTTTACTCAGAACAAACAACAAAATTTTTTTGGTCATCAAAGTTACTTGTTGTTTAGTTTCAAAAATAAAGAGAATTCAATATTAACACGGATCATCAATCTATACCTTAAAAAAGGAATAAAACCTGAGTTCTATGGAATAAAATCTTTATTGTATTCAGTGATAGAGATTGTACCGAAGTAGAATTGTACAGAATAGGCCTCAAAATTACAATTTTGTAGTAGTGATTTTTATAAATTCAGCAATTTCGCGATTGCAAGGTGCAATATGTTTATATCTTAATCATTCAAGATCTTACATTAATCTGATACATATTATCATAGGCTGAGTATACATAACTACTATGCCTACGATATTATGTATTGGACTAATCGTGGATTTATACGATTCAAAATTACGATTTTTTTGTAGGGATTTTCATACATTCAGCAGTTTCACGTTATTGCAAGGTACAATAAATTTATATTTTTCTAATTAAAGATCTTACATTAACCTGAAAGGTATATTATGTATTATCCATAGACAAAACTTGAGAAAGTAATAAATCATGATGTTCAATAATAATATTACAAGAAATTCAATTTCAACTAATTCTATTTTTCTAAAGCGGCGTTTCCACTTATCTATCAACTTCCAGAATGCGTTCAAGGAGATAACCAAAATAATAAATGTATAAAATGGAATAAAAAAAATTGAAGGGTCTTATATTATTTTTATAACTTATTATATAATCTTGAAATTGAATTGGACTGAGTACACATCTCTTTTCCCGGAACATGAAGCAAATAATTATGATAATTTTCCGAATTTATAGAGGAATATTTCACAGGCATAATCATGTAGTTTTTCATGTATTTGTGTGAACTTCCAGCATCATTTGAGGACTAATCTCACTGCAGTTGAAATGTTAACTAAATACATTGATATCAGTCAAAACTGGACTCTATCCAATACGAAAATATCATCAAGTTATCGATATGAATATTTTTTACAAATATTACATGAAGATATCTATTGGATATATTTTCTTTTTTCTTTTTTCAATCAATTGAATATAACAAAAGCGGGTTCATAAAACAGTAATGAGAGTACAAAAGTAACAAAAGTATCGTTTGCACAATAAAATGTGCTGACAAACACAGAGGTGTTACCTGTCCTTCCACACCTCTCCTTTCAAATAGGACACGCATTCACACAAAGCGTGGAAGTTATTTGCACTCTAATTACATTGGCGGGCGAGTTAAGGAAGCGAGTAAAGACAAGACTTCACTGATCACAAGTTTCTATTCAAATGTTTATATCTGTCAATTTTCCCTGGCGGCTCGTGCCAACGAAACAGGTGACGTGCTGTATGGTAAAAGATACGGGCACTTCACCTGTTTCGTGGGTACGAGCTGCCAGTGTCAATTTGTGAGGTGAGCATTCGGAACATTCAGACGTACTGGACTTCGTGAACAGACCTCATCAAGATTTTCACAGGGGGAAGAAATAAAGAGGGGAAAAATTAAAAAAAGTTATTAAGACAATATCATTAAAGTCATTTAGGAATTACATGTTTTTCATATACTTCAATACTTCAATTAAAATTGTTTCTGTTAATAAACTGTTAATGTTTGTTAATTTTATAAAGAAAACAATATTTTTGAGTTTTCATGCAATATTATTCAATCCATCAATTGAACCAATTCATTTCCACACTTACAAGCCATTAGAAAATTCAACTAAGAGAATTTTTAGGAAGTTTATTATTGACATGCTAGCCAATATCTTGATAATCAGAGCTTCGATGAGCCATTCAGAGTTAGAGCAAATCAGAACTTCGGATCTACAAAGACAATGTAGACGCAGCATCCGCCATTCTATGCCATTTCTATAGCTGTTGATCATTCAAGATGATTTGTTGGTGGGTAATTTTTCACACCAACATTAAGTTGGCTCCCCACTAAAATATTTCGGAATTTTCTTAACGCCATCGTTTTGAGCTCGTTTTGAGCTGATTTGAGCCACTTTTATTTTGTTTTGAGCCCCCACCGTTTTCGAGATATGACGTCTTGAAAATTGGAGAGCCAACTTAATGCTAGTTTCCCACTAGTTGAAAATCGACAAAATGAACACGCCATCGTTTTTTGAGCTCGTTTTGAGCTGATTTGAGCCACTTTTATTTCGTTTTGAGCCCCCACCGTTTTTGAGATATGACAACTTGAAAATTGGAGAGCCAACTTAATGCTTTTTTAAATTTTCGAAAATCAACAAAATAAACACGCCATCGTTTTAAGCTCGTTTTGAGCTGATTTGAGCCACTTTTATTTCGTTTTGAGCCCCCACCGTTTTTGAGATATGAGAACTTGAAAATTGGAGAGCCAACTAAATGCTTTTTTAAATTTTCGAAAATCAACAAAATAAACACGCCATCGTTTTGAGCTCGTTTTGAGCTGATTTGAGCCACTTTTATCTTGTTTTGAGCCCCCACCGTTTTCGAGATATGACGTCTTGAAAATTGGAGAGCCAACTTAATGCTAGTTTCCCACTAGTTGAAAATCGACAAAATGAACACGCCATCGTTTTGAGCTCGTTTTGAGCTGATTTGAGCCACTTTTATTTCGGTTTGAGCCCCCACCGTTTTCGAGATATGACAACTTGAAAATTGGAGAGCCAACTTAATGCTTTTTTAAATTTTCGAAAATCAACAAAATAAACACGCAATCGTTTTGAGCTCGTTTTGAGCTGATTTGAGCCAATTTTATTTTGTTTTGAGCCCCCACCGTTTTTGAGATATGACGTCTTGAAAATTGGAGAGCCAACTTAATGCTTTTTTAAATTTTCGAAAATCAACAAAATAAACACGCCATCGTTTTGAGCTTGTTTTGACCTGATGTGAGCCACTTTTATTTTGTTTTGAGCTCTCACCGTTTTTGAGATATGACGTCTTGAAAATTGGACAGTTAGCGAATTACTGTTATAAATGATTCTCAGCTCTTCCAGGACAGTCGATGTGTTGTTTGAGTACATTGCTGAAACGAAAAATATCCTATCTATACCAATTCGGTCTTAAAGACAGCTTCAGACTGTCCCGACAGAGCTGAACATCAATAATATAGTCATTTGCCAATCGCCTAAATTCTTGACACCAGCTCTAAAGTTTTTTTTAATGAATATTAATTTGTACAGAACGGACACCTCTATCTGGTTTTTATCACATTCACAATACAGTATGAATGAAATTGATGAGAATATTCTCCTTTTTATCTTTATAGATGGAAAATATACAGAGTGTTCCGAAAAAACTGATTTGAGTACCACCACGGTGTTCTTCTAGTTACAAAAAACAGAAAATGTAATTGGCAAAATGCCGAATTCTTCTTAGTTTACCTGTAATTTGCTATTTTATTTTTTTTCTTGAATCCATTTTATGAATCTACTTGAATCAGTTCTTCACGTAACACTTTGTAAAGATGTCTATATCAAGCCTATATCACCGCTTATCAATAAGTAATGATTGGAAGAATTCATTCAAAATGTTGGAATTTGAATAATATTTCAATAACTTTCATTTTTCTGTAGGCATTCACTTATAATCTGCTTATGCTTAATAACCTAATAATTAAACTTAACACAATTAAAATACTGAATATATAATCTTCATTACAATTATTGGAAAAAGACTGTATTGAGTCACTTGAGAATCATCTTCTTATCACTCACTTCCTTAGTTCGTAATCCATGTTTTTATTTTTTATTATTTTTTTATTATTTTTTAATATTTATTATTATATTTTTTTATTATTTTTTGCTTAGCTTTATTTTTTTATGCCGCTATTAGATGGTAATATATTATATGATTTTAAATGAAAATACTGGATCATATTTCCATCTCATCTCATAGCTTTATCACGAATGGTTGATATTTTTTTATTGAAGTGAGAATAAAATCCACAACTGTATGAAATCTTATTTCATTGTGTATTTTTTGCAAGAAAAGAAATCAATTAAGAGCTGTATGAAACTAGCCAGTAGGCTCGCTTTTCTTGCCTGTTAATGAATGGCAATATTATTTTTTACAGGTTGAGTTTTACAATATTCGAGACTTAAATAAATTAAACAATTCATTATGATAAATTCCTACCATGTTTTCACAGAATACTTAACATTTTCTATGCATAATATATGGCAACAAACTTGAAATTATTCATTCATTCACAAACATGAATATGTCATTACAGATCATCATTTATCATATTCAAAATGTTATATTTCAAAAAACCTTGCATATTAAAGAAGGAAAAAGAACTAATTCAATCTAATCAAGCGTTTTGCTTACGAAATGCAATACATAAAGATGTAAATGTGTAAAGCACGCACATAAAGATGAGAGAGAATCCGATCAAAAAACAGAATGATCGAATGTGAATAATTAGGTTTAGGAAAGCAATGAACGCAACCCATATTCTTTACTATACATGCCGTATAGTAGTGTGAAACGTGACGCCTTTAGCAAATTGATTGCAGGAGACAGAAGACAGAAAGCAAATGAAATTCTAGAGTAGGCTCTCTAGCTTTCTCACTCTCTCACTCGGCGACTCTCTCTGTCTTCGCTCTCGGCGCGCATGAAGTGGCAATGCTGATGGTGAATTCGACAGTGGCGCTAGGATTTCTAGCGGTCGACGCGAGACTCCTGAGTAATCCTAACGTCTGGCGCGATAATGACCAAAATCGCACCCTACGTTGACAGTCTATAATAGTACATTGTCTTTGCTAGCATTAAGTTGGCTCTCCAATTTTCAAGATGTCATATCTCGAAAACGGTGGGGGCTCAAAATGAAATAAAAGTGGCTCAAATCAGCTCAAAACGAGCTCAAAACGATGGCGTGTTTATTTTGTTGATTTTCGAAAATTTAAAAAGCATTAAGTTGGCTCTCCAATTTTCAAGACGTCATATCTCAAAAACGGTGAGGGCTCAAAACAAAATAAAAGTGGCTCAAATCAGCTCAAAACGAGCTCAAAACGATGGCGTGTTTATTTCGTTGATTTTTGGAAATTTAAAAAAGCATTAAGTTGGCTCTCCAATTTTCAAGATGTGATATCTCAAAAACGGTGAGGGCTCAAAATGAAATAAGAGTGGCTCAAATCAGCTCAAAACGAGCTCAAAACGATGGCGTGTTAATTTTGTTGATTTTCGAAAATTTAAAAAAGCATTAAGTTGGCTCTCCAATTTTCAAGACGTCATATCTCAAAAACGGTGAGGGCTCAAAACAGAATAAAAGTGGCTCAAATCAGCTCAAAACGAGCTCAAAACGATGGCGAGTTTATTTCGTTGATTTTTGAAAATTTAAAAAAGCATTAAGTTGGCTCTCCAATTTTCAAGATGTCATATCTCGAAAACGGTGGGGGCTCAAAACGAAATAAAAGTGGCTCAAATCAGCTCAAAACGAGCTCAAAACGATGGCGTGTTAATTTTGTTGATTTTCGAAAATTTAAAAAAGCATTAAGTTGGCTCTCCAATTTTCAAGATGTCATATCTCAAAAACGGTGAGGGCTCAAAACAGAATAAAAGTGGCTCAAATCAGCTCAAAATTAGCTCAAAACGATGGCGTGTTTATTTCGTTGATTTTTGAAAATTTAAAAAAGCATTAAGTTGGCTCTCCAATTTTCAAGATGTCATATCTCGAAAACGGTGGGGGCTCAAAACGCAATAAAAGTGGCTCAAATCAGCTCAAAACGAGCTCAAAACGATGGCGTGTTTATTTTGTTGATTTTCAAAAATTTAAAAAAGCATTAAGTTGGCTCTCCAATTTTCAAGACGTCATATCTCGAAAACGGTGGGGGCTCAAAACAAATAAAAGTGGCTCAAATCAGCTCAAAACGAGCTCAAAACGATGGCGTGTTCATTTTGTCGATTTTCAACTAGTGGGAAACTAGCATTAAGTTGGCTCTCCAATTTTCAAGTTGTCATATCTCAAAAACGGTGGGGGCTCAAAACGAAATAAAAGTGGCTCAAATCAGCTCAAAACGAGCTCAAAACGATGGCGTGTTTATTTTGTTGATTTTCGAAAATTTAAAAAAGCATTAAGTTGGCTCTCCAATTTTCAAGTTGTCATATCTTGAAAACGGTGGGGGCTCAAAACGAAATAAAAGTGGCTCAAATCAGCTCAAAACGAGCTCAAAACGATGGCGTGTTCATTTTGTCGATTTTCAACTAGTGGGAAACTAGCATTAAGTTGGCTCTCCAATTTTCAAGTTGTCATATCTCAAAAACGGTGGGGGCTCAAAACGAAATAAAAGTGGCTCAAATCAGCTCAAAACGAGCTCAAAACGATGGCGTGTTTATTTTGTTGATTTTCGAAAATTTAAAAAAGCATTAAGTTGGCTCTCCAATTTTCAAGTTGTCATATCTTGAAAACGGTGGGGGCTCAAAACGAAATAAAAGTGGCTCAAATCAGCTCAAAACGAGCTCAAAACGATGGCGTGTTCATTTTGTCGATTTTCAACTAGTGGGAAACTAGCATTAAGTTGGCTCTCCAATTTTCAAGACGTCATATCTCGAAAACGGTGGGGGCTCAAAACAAAATAAAAGTGGCTCAAATCAGCTCAAAACGAGCTCAAAACGATGGCGTTAAGGAAATTCCGAAATATTTTAGTGGGGAGCCAACTTAATGTTGGTATTTTTCACTCCATCAGACTTTTAACTAAACCAGAGTCCCGATAATCCGAACTAATTGGGACCGAACCCGGTTCGGATCACCGAGTTGTTCGGATTATCCGGAAATGCAGGTAAAGTTACAAAAAGTACGGTATGGTTATGCCTAAATGGTCATATATTCAATAACTAAATTTTTATGTTCCAAAAAGTATTTCAGTATATGGGTTATAGTATTTAATAAACATTGTAATGTTTATAATACCGTGCAATTTGTTAAAAGTGTAAAAACAGATTACAGATCCGTTTTTTATCTAAAGTCAGTAACCTTTCCCCCATTAGATAGTTCGGATTACCGGGGCTCTGGTACTCATTTTTTTAAATTACAAATTTATTTTTCGCGCTCATTCAAAACGGAATGTATGATAGATATAAAGCCTTTGAATATTTTACATCATTGACAGCATTATGCAATCTTAGAAGAAAACGACTAATAAAAAAACAATTAAAATTTCTCATACGTGGAAATGAGGACAGATCTGGCTTTCCCACTTTAAAATCAATGCTCATTTGTATCAGCCGTCACAAGGATGAAGTGCGTCCAGTCCGATTGGGGATTGGAAAAAGATGTCAATATAAATGTACTGGGAACTACATGCTTATTCCCTCTATCGAAAAAATATTCTTCGTTTATACTATGCCGATTTTCATGTAATGTGAATGTAAATATAATTGTTCTTTGTTCTTCGCCTTCTCCTTATAATTTTTCTTTTTCCTTCACCTTCTTATTTTCTTTTCTTTTTTATTTCCTCTTTTTCTTCTTCCTTTCCACCTTTAAATCATCCTCTTTTCTTTCTCTTTTCATCCTTATTCTCCTGCTCTTCCTGCTTGTTCCATTCCACTTCTAGTTCTTTCTTCATTTCTCTCTTGTCACTCTTCTTCTACTTCTTCCCCCTCCTCGTTTTCTACCTCACCTCCTCATTTTCTTCTTCTTCTGCTTATTCTCCTCTCCCCTCTCTTCATCCTTCACCTCCTATTCCTTATTTTTCTCCTTTTTCATTCCTCCACTTTCTTCTCCATCACACCTTCACACTTTTCCATCTCATCTTCACCTTCCCCCAGCAACTCCCCATTTTCCCTGTCACATCTCTCTCTAACCGATCAAAGAGTCATTGGCATTTGTTGGTAAAAAGGCTGCAGAAGGTAGCATTGGCACGTACAATCTGTCCAAGCGAAGAAGACATTCTGCCAAGATGGGAAAATGGCTCCAACTCGGTTAATATCGGTTCAAAATTATAAATCTGGTTTCATATAGTAGAAAACATTCTAATCTAGAATTTGAGACCAAATTCATAATTTTTGAACCAATATTGATTGTGCTAGAGACATTTTCTCATCTTCCCAGAATGTCTTCTCAGCTTGGAAGACTATAACTAAGCGATGCTGTCTGCTGGATGGACAGAGCAGACTACTTATTAGTCTGACTTCGATCTGTTTTGCATAAAATAGCAGCGTTTCAATCTATTTGACAGTTGTAGCCGGGGTGTGGGCGAAATTATATCACAAGATCTAACATCCGATGTTTGTTTTCTCATCACTAGTCGTGAACGAATCAATTTGGCATCTCTTGTTCTGTTTAGGATAGGCTACACTACTACATATACAATAAAATCAAATCAAGACAACTCAACTTGTAACTAAATCATCAGCAAATACTAACAATATACTCGAGAAAATACATGAAAATAGTGATTGATGTTGTTGTTTCGCCATTATTAATAAATTTCAGCACAATGTCAACAAATATAATTTCATGCAACTCTGAGCGTCCTTCACATCAATAATAATTATACTTGACATTCTAAATAAAACTTGAATAAATCACAGTTGAATTAGGAAAAAGAGTGACAGAAAACAAAGTAACATTGATAAAGTAATGTATGTTACAATGTTATGATAGAAAAATTAAGGTACGAAAATGTAATTAATGTCTTCTCAGTTATATCTGATTAATGACTTCTCAATACCCATCTCGTATTATCGAGATGGGTGTCTAGAATATCACCTTGGAGGATGTTGCATAGTTGAGGAGAAAATGTATTGTATTTTTCCCTAGTCTATCAACAAATGAAATTCAATTTTATTTCACCTTTCACAGATCAGTACAGTTTTGAATAGTACGTACTCTATGCAGTTAAGTACTATTTCAAATTCATCATTTCTTAAGGTCTACCGTTGATGTGTCACAATAACTCCACTGCGTCTCGCCAATGCTAGTGGGCTTTCCTACACCACCCTCACTCTCAAAAATTGATTCGATCAAACCAATTCAAAATAGTTCTCTACCAAGTTCATTATTTCCAGTTAGTGTTCATTATCAATTTCAGTACAAATTTCATCCCGGCCAACATCCAAACTGGTACAAACCAGTGCCTAATGACTTCGACATCAATCGGGCACCTTTCAATACATCATCAACTTGTTATTTATTGCCGATTACGAATTATGACGCAGCACGCGTGAAACTTCTGCCGCAATTTAATAGATAAAAGTTTGTTGCGCTGAGAAACGTAATCGCTCCTACCGAAGTTCGCGGATTGAGAGGGATGAAAGATACAAAAATTGATTGAAAGAAGAGAGATGAAGCTATGAGAGCAACAATAAGACGATCCTGACTTGTTTGATGATAATAATGCAACGGCAGCAGCCATAGCTTCTCTCCCTCAGACCAAGAAACATGTCTAAACTGAGCAAAGATTGTATTCCTGTATGGTCGGCATACAACATAATTACATATTCGGTGCCAGATAAAGAGATTGAGATCGCGGTAATAGCGCGGCTGTAGAGACCGATACGCGCGGCAAACGCCGAGAAAATGGCTGAAAATAACTACATAAAGGAATTATCACGTGCAGCGCTCTCGCCGGCTGATAACGGCAATTTACTGCGCAAAAATAATTTATTTATTATCGGCCAATACACACATAAATACAACTGAGGAGGGGAAATGAAAGAAAAGAGGTGGAAGGGAGGAGGAGACAAGGAAGATGAAAGAAAGAACAAAGAAAACTTGAGTGAGTAGTGTAGAAAAAACAATGAGAGCGATGCGAGAGAATGGCATGAGGTTTGAGTGCGATTGATTGGAAGATTTTCAATTGAATTCTGATGAAAGAGATATGTGTGTAGTATAGATGTAGAGCATCTCAAATCACGTTTTACTGTATCATTGAAACAACTTTTGGTTTGAAGAAATTGATTACTTACGGTCAGTACATGATAATTGAAAAATAATTTAATAACCATCCAAATAGTTATGGTTATAATCATAAGCGATCCATCAACACTATTATAGTTTCGCATGTCAATATTTGGGCTCTGGTTTTATAGCACTATACCCGGATAGGGTATAAGGAACTGGTTATGGATTGAGATTCAATCTGCATTAATGGTAATGGTCCTCTGTGGCTCAGTGGGTCCGTACTGAAGAAGTTCAAATCACGCAGTTTACGTCAAGCAGTTCAAATCAAGCTCTTACGTCAGACAATGAAAGAGTCATTCTATAAATAAATAAAATTTTAGTATAGATGTTACAAGTTGTAAAATCAATATCAATATTGTAGTTCTCTTTCTACCTCTTTTGAAAGACTTCTCTATGATAATTTCTATGCTTTCTCATAAGAAACAAAAATCAACAACACAAAATCACGATTGACAATTATTCCCGGCATGAATTACCCACTTCACCTGACAAAATTATTACCTAACGACTCAACAGCACAGTCCACATCCATCGAGAACGATAAACATCGCATTTTCAACTCGAAATGGTTTCAACACTCGACTGCGTTCTGAACGATGCACGATTCTCATGACGCTGAATAGCCCAGCTCTACACACTCCAAAGATCAATGCAAAGAACAATCTCGCAATCAAAGATGCATGCAATAAAATGCCAAGCAAAGCTGCCATAAATTCAAAGATACGTTGCGACAGAATTGTATCAACCTGTGGCAATACAATCCAAGTAAACAATTATGATTTAAAGCTTTGCTACCGAACAAAGCTTAAGATTATCGAGTTTTATTTGAGGGCGTTGTCTCCTACTGTATATTGATTCCCAAGATATGATTGCCAACTAATAAAACAGACTGACTAGCTATAATTTCATGAATGAGTAGTAGTATAGGATTTATACAGACGAATAATGACAATGACATTTCCGTGCCACTCCTAGGATGTAAAATTTTCTTTCACTCTAGAAATGCTTGAAGATTTTCAGTTTGTTTGGGTTTTTACATGGAAAACTACTTTCCGTTAAAATATTTGAGCAGTTACAATTTTATTGACATATTTGGCATTTACTGCCTATAACTGATTGGAACGATTGAAAGGAAAATATTATATTGTACGAAGGCCAAGGACTTGAAAAATAGTTTCTGAGGAAGCTTAATTTAATGATATAGAGGCATTATATATTTTGCTACAGGAATAAAAAAATATGATGGAGATAATATTGGGAGTCAGAGCGAAGTTGATAAAGATGAACATAATACAAGCTTTAGACTACATGAAAAATAATAGAGAAAAGGGTGATAAAATAATTCATTTTAGATTCAAAAGTGAATATGATGTAAAAATGTTGTATACTAAACCAAGGTGAGCTGATTTGAAACTTAAAAATTGATTGACTTCGATGTAATTAGTGAAAATTATTCCATAAATGTTTTAACATAATCAACTCTTTAGTGAGGTAACGACTGTAGTGTGAATTTGAAGAGCAAACGATTTGGGCATGAGCCTATCGTAGATCGGTTATCGTTCGGTTATGGTAACACTTGGAAAATTTTGAGGCAGGAGTTACGAAACTTATCGCTAATAAACTTATGAAAATAATATAATAATTAATTATGAGGAGAGGAAATTAATTAATCTATCACAGCTCATAAAAATAATAATCATTTAATTAATAACATTTTTCTGGAATGCCCAACACACTTTTATTTCCGTTTAGGCCTACTAATCCTCTAACCAGTAGCTTCTTTCCAAATCAGTTCCTTCAACTAGTCGCTAGTTACGGATGAATCTCAACAAGATCTCCACTGTAGACATCAAGTAGCAGCTCAATTATAGTTTGAACTGACAGCTGTTCTATTATTATTCTATTTTGGTTGAAGTTTTTTGTGCACAGACGAGATCAATCAACAAATGTAACAAGAAAAGATTGGAATGTCGGCTAACATATATTTCATATGTCAGTCTCAATCGTTGGAAAATGTGAATACAAAAAAGGAGAGCGGAAAAAATGAGACAAGACACTTTTGGACCACACAGGCGAGTGCCGGAAACGATTAGGGTGATCGGGAAGTTGGAATAGTTTCTAGGGGTGCATCGAGCTAGCATAAATTTGAATGTTCGAAAAATATATCCTATTTTCGATCAATATAATAAAAGAAGATTATTGATAAGCATTGATATTTAATATTGATTTATTGGTATTGAACTAGGAAGCAGGCTGATAATTTTGTAATATAGGAATTAAAATACTGATATTCATAATTCATAGTTGGACTATTTTTAAGTGGTGGATCGTGCTAGACTCCATTAAAAAGTTGAAAAACATATTTGATTGCCAAAATAATATGATAATTAGAAGTTTATTGATGAGATGATGAGAGTACTGTGCTGGCATTGAATCTAAAGCAGGTAGTTGAAATATTTCCAAAAATGGGAAAATTGTACAAGTCTACATAAAAAAGTTAAAGAATAATATTTTATTTTTCAAGGGTGGATGGTGGATGGTAGTGGCAAATGGCCGACTACTACCTTAAAACAAAAATATAGCTCTAGAAAGGTTATTATTAATGAGATTGGAAAGTGGAATATGAATTTTGTAAAACTCTGGACCAGGAAGTTTGAATATTTTATAGAGATTGATCATAGGCTATCAAGCTAGCCTTAATCAAAGTTATGAAACATATTACCTGATTTTCAAAGGATATTATTTTCTAGGGGTAACTTTATTGATCGTATTATTTTTTAAAAATCCGTAGCCTATCGGCGTAGACCAGGGAGTAAAATTTCTTTATTCTATTAAGTTTAAAAAATAAACGATTTGTTGAAAATAATATTTGAAAGGTGATTGTTGGAATCTAAAATAGTAAATTTCTGAAAGGATCCATGAAGTGGGCTAATGACACAATGATGGCTTTTATTCCAGACTTTCCATTTCAAGGGATCTAAAAAAATCCAAGAAGGGGATGAAATTAACAGAGGAGAGCTCTAAATAATTTTTTCTGAAACATTAACAAGAAGGATATAAAACAATAACAAATGATAATGGAAGTTCTGATAATTTTTTTTTCATTATTCCTAAAATAATTACTTTTTACTTTTTTAATTTACGAAACCTGCAGCATTCTAGAAATTCCTACTATAAAGTAACCTCAATTTCTAGCTAGTGTAATTACTTTTTCCAATTTGTAAGAAATTGACACAGTGAAACCTTAATTGCTGAGCCACCTTTCTTGCAACTGAACATTACAGGAGCAAAGCACACAATTGGCTCACAGTGAGCCAAGAAAATCATAAGAACGATGGTGAAACAGATAGCGAGAAAGTGTACGACTTCGATACAGGAATCACAATAGCAACAGAACAAGAAACAAAAATGAACAAGATAATACTAGAAGTGGATGAAGTAGGAGCACACATTGGAGAGCTAAATAGTAACCAAGGGACAGTTAGAGATCTCCAATCTCCAGCAGATAACGTTGCTAAGTAATCGCTTGCTTCACAAAATACGTACAATTTCAAAAGTATATTTCCTCTCGTCCCATCCACCTGCCTTCTGCAATTCCACTTCTGTTTAATAAAATTCAAGATACTTATCTCGATCCTATTTTCTTTTCTTGCTTCCTTCCTTCTTCCTCTCCTTCTTCCACCTATTAGTAGCAATCCCATTCATTAGACGTCTGACAAATTTAGCGTTATCCTTTTATCTTGTTCTACCTGCCCTCTTGATCTTGGTTTTTCTTCTTCTTCCTACTACTATTTTCAATTTCTCTTCTTTTTCTTCTTCTTCTTCTTCTCCTCCTCCTCCGTCTTCTTCTTTTTTCTGCTTCCTTTCCTATACTTTCTTCTTTTTCCTCTCTATACCTATTACACTCAGTTTTCCATCGTGTGCATATTTTGTTCAAGCTATTTTCCATATTATCAATGTCAGTCCCATCTTCTTAAAATGCTACTACTGTACCTCAACACTTTCATGAAGAAAATTAAGAACTTGTAAGACCTCAAGGTATCACTCGATAAAATTAGACCTGTGAAATATGAAAGCCAAAGCAAGCAAGTCAAGACCAAGAAATATTTTGTAAAATTTGTCAGTATTCACTCTCTGGGTGTATGCTCCGGATGTCGATATAGGCTTTTAATATTACTAGAGAGTGTCCTACTAACAGGAAAACTTCCAGACAAATCACACCCAACATTCCCCAACAAATCCAGACAATTTCTGTGACTGTCTAGGGAATGGAGGGTATTAAAATTGTCTGAAAGTTCTATATTACTGAGCTGAAAAATAGATAAACTAAACCAGAAAACAAGGAATTCAAATTGATATAACTACAGATTTAACAATGATAGATAATTCATTGATTGATTCAAATTCAATAAGGCAGATAAAAAATTAAATGACAGAGGTTGAGAAGATTGCTCCTTTATTGGAGGATATTTAAATATAGAAATATTAAGATAGTCCTTTCAATAATTGAAATTTAGATGGTGAGGAATATTTGAGTCTATTTTTGGATATGACTGATCCTTTGAATGATCTTCACAATTTACAGTAAGTTACTGGTAGAAGGTTTTATGTTTTTGTTTCGCTGTGTTTAGATTTTCAGTGTTAATAATTCACTTAATAGGCCTTTACGCGCACTAATTGCCTGATCGGGACTTAAATAAATTTCTGGTCACTCACAGTTTATGTCGGTCCTATGAAGTGGCGGCTGGCAGACATCACATCGATTACGGTATTTGGTGAATTCTATCAAACTTCATCGGCTTGGCATTCACACACTCTTATTTAAGAACATTCAAAAAATAGGAACTTTAAGTTTAAGGCGAATAATTATTAGGAACTTTTACTGCTGTGCTACATTATAAAATTTCAATCAGGGGAATCGGCTTAAGGCCATCTTTTCTTGTTGAGATCCAAGTAGCAAGTCCCTAGTCTGTGTGAGGAAGTCTTCCTTCAGGAAGAAGTCCTCATCACAGCCTTTAAAATTTTCAATTCAGTGAGCCAAATACCCAAAAATGCCAAAATTCGGCAATATAAGACAAGCAAAAGCACAGTAAAACACAAAAATAGACAGTAAAACTGTACATACAAATAAGGGAGGAAATGAGCTTTGTTTTAATTATAATTTCAGAATTCTAGAAAATAATAAATTATCAATTAATTTTAGAGCTAACTTTCTTTGGCGGGAGTTCAAACACTCAAATTCACAACCACGTTGACAATAAAATTAGGAAATATTAAATCAAAGCCCTGAAATCAACTCAAATAAGTTGCTAGAGTAGCCCTTATCAAATAATTGGTTACCGGCATGTAGGCTAGCCGGCCCATGTGACATAGGTGTCAAATTCCACATGACTGATAAGGTAACTACTACAATGATGAAAGTGGTATTAAACAATATTTAATGCTCTTAAAGCTAAATCTAAGTGATTTCAGGTACTTTTGATAATTAATATAAGTTATAATAATCTTACCTACGCTCTAATTTATATTTTTAAATCATTGTTCGATTCATTAAACCTTCTCAGATTTGAGGTTATTGCTTTGAATTGACAGTCGACAGTCAGCTGTTTGAGAAATGAACTGTGACGTCAGAGCAAGTTGGGTCACATGGTTGATGAGCGGGGTATTCAAGTATGCAAGAGTGCACTTAGTCAGGTACAACTTATAAATTTGATCAAATAAAGCCATTCCGTCACAAATTAAATGTATACTACAATAAACATTAACGCACTAATAAAAAAGAAGAATTAATGAATTCTTCAATGAAAAAACCAATATTGTTAGTTGTTAATCAATGGATGAATTTTTATTTGCCAGGGTGAAAATTCAATATCACAACCCTATAAAAATAAGGAAATATAATCCTAATGATAGCCACCACGCGTAGATACTGTAGTAGATGGATAGAGTATAGTAGGTAGCCAACACTCAACCACAAAATGCTTGAAGCATAGGTGTGAAGCGAAATTCCTTCATTTTTCTCAACCAAATGAAACAAAGAAGATGATTATGTGAGCATTTTCTAACTAGACTAAAGAATACTAGAAGTAGAAAATTGTTGCAACTAAATCAAACACCTAGTTAATTTAAGAATAGGAAACCGCAGACCGCCTGCTTGTACTCATTACCGCGCGAGTATAACATAGTCTGACCGGCCGGAAAGAACGAGACAAGATTTAAATGAGCAATTAGCCTGTGAGAGAATGAATCCAATTCGGCGCATTCTAGACAAACGAGCCGAGATCAAACAAAAGAGGTGATAATTTTCGGCTTACATAGTTAGCCG
This sequence comes from Sogatella furcifera, assembly GCA_017141385.1. Lineage (NCBI taxonomy): Eukaryota > Metazoa > Arthropoda > Insecta > Hemiptera > Delphacidae > Sogatella > Sogatella furcifera. The sequence goes on along the minus strand of CM029552.1, from coordinate 22,218,127 downwards.
GGTTAATTGCCGGCTGATTCGGTGTAGGCCAGGAAACACCACGCTTTTAGATAGGCAAATAAGTGGAAAAAATAAGACTAGACTAAATTGGAGTCATGTGAGAGCAATGGCTTGGATTAGACGGGATTATTAAAGCGTGAAAATGAGACGGAATTATGACTTTGGTAAAAATAGCGTGTTGAAACTATCTATCAAAAATGGAAATGCTTTTCCCATTGGCTGTTCAACATCGAAGATGATACTGTTATTGGAACTATTGAAGAAAATATCATAATATTATAGTCGACGGAGAAATGTATTATTATAACTGTATGACAGCTAGAAGAAAGAATATTTGATATATTTGATATTTTATTTAAACATCTTACGTTACCAGGTCTGGTAAGACCTATGGCAAACACTAGTTGATAAGAAACAAACAAAAGAATATTGCTTTTCACATTGAAAGTAAACAAATTACAAGAAAAATTAAGTATAGATTTAAGATACGAATATTTTAATTAAATTATACTTATTATATATTGTAATCATTTGTATAATAATTCATATAATTCATTCATTTATTATTGCAGTATTCACAGTTGGTGAAAACGAAACTGGCGGATGAATCAGTTGACTAGACAAACACTTTTTTTATTTCTATCTTCTATTATTTTCTATTTTGATCTACCTTCTTTCATTTTTCATCAGATGTTTATTGAAAAAAAACAATATTTGCCAACCACCAGATTCGTCACCGAACAGTCACGATCTGTGGAAGAATAATTACTAAATCGAAATAAACAAAATAAAAATAAAATAGAAACAATCAATAAACAACAGTACAGTTAGTATAAGATGTACAATAATTTGCCAATATTGTTTGTTGATGGTAAAAATAGCATTCTCATCGCTCCAGAAACGATCACCCATCAACTGTTGCATTTCATCAGGCACATAGTCTGTGCAAGCAAAGAAGACATTCTGGCAATATGTGAAAATGACTCCAGCTCGATCAATATTGGTTAAAAAAATGAATTTAGTCTAGAATTTAAGAAGACATTCTGATCTACAATTTAACACCAAATTATAATTTTTGAACCAATATTGACCGAGCTGGAGTCATTTCCTCATCTTGCCAGAAAGTCTTCTTTGCTTGGACAGACTATATCAATGATCGCATAAATATTGTTCATCACGTTGTGTCATAGTTGACGTGAAGTCGCCGGAGGTCCATCGTCTAGTAGACCAGAGACCACATAATTCAAGTACTTTTGTAAGTGTATAACAAATGATAGATCTCTATTCTGTGGTCGCTGATCCAGACTTACACGCGGAAGGAAGAATCGTGCCGTTGCACTAAAAAACTCATCGATTGACGACTCAGCCAAAGAACATAAAGAATCTCCGATCGTGTGGCCTGCTCTCCACAACGAAGACAATACTCATTTGAGTCTATTAATTAAAACGTCTTCTTAGACGTTTCTTGTCTTCAGGAATTCTTATAGTATTTCGTAAACTCATCCATACTCTTGATAAAATAGTGAAAATGTATCCCCTAATTTATATTGGCTTGTCAAAAAAAAGGAACACACTACATCTACTAAAGTATGAACGTTTTGAATGAATTTCATAGGAAATACTCGTAGTTGTACCCCAAGGTAAGTAAATCTACCAGGTAGGCCAGCGTCCATAAGAGCCCAGCAGTCCACTTTTTTCATGCCGGATGACGTCACTAATTTTATTTTTTACATTATGCTTTATACCTATATTTATGATTCGACATGTATCTAGGATTCCAATTTTCCAGCTGTTCCATATAGAATTGAAAATAAAAAAATACCACGTAAAAAGCTCAAAATCAATGAAAATAATTGTGAAAATGATGAATCAATTCATTGAGTATTATTACAGTCGAATAATGATGAATAATGTTGTGATATTAGAGCAATATAATGCTATTGTTGTCATAAATTGGGGCCAAAGATTCGAGAAGCTGACGCTCTCGTTGAGAAAAAAGTAAGCTTTGGTGGGTTCAAACTATGCGATTACAATTATAAAAATGAAAATAATCATATTTCACTACAAAACAACTAGGACAGCTTAAAAATATTGTTCAACACTAACGAAACACTGACGTCAGATTTGTGAACCATAATTTCCAGGCAAATACCCCACCTGGTGAAGATATACCCTGGTTGATATACCCTAAAATTGTACCCTACAGCCTAAATTATGCTCATGCATCTAAATTGTCAATAATATAATTATAAGATCACTGCTTTTTCAATGTCTGAGGTTCAAACAATTTGTTGCAGCCCAACATTTTAATAACTATTTCAATCAATACTATTTTATAACAATTTGTACCTATGCTTCTGCCATTTTAATATCTAATGAACTCTATATTGAATACTCTAAATTAAAATTGTCTATCATGACTCATGTGTTTTAATGGAAGAAAAACTACAGTTTATTACATCAAATGCCTTTCAGCCAGCACATTATGATTATATAAATAATCTATGATTATATATATAAAATGCGAGGAAACCAGAAGTGACAACAAACTTTAAAAGCACGGGGTGACCTACCATTGTTGTCGAGAGTTAGGTGGAAAGGTTACTCAAAATGAGGAAGGCTACACAGTACACAACGAACAATAAGCACAAACAAAGTCCACCGTCTGATGCTGAGCAGAACACGAAAAACAATAGGCCACGATTCTATCTCACTTGCTGATCGAAAGTGAATGACTGTAAACGAATCCAAAGGGAGACTTTATTTATTATGGATACAAGCACAAAAAGTGAAAGAGTAGAAGAAGCGATATGCTTTTCATGAGAAATAAATTGTATATTCTCTTCTCTTATGTATTGTATATAACTCTTTAAGGGTTAAGGAATGCAGGATAAAGGGGGAGTAATATTGAATCTATATTTAGTTATTGCAAGGAATATGGTAGATAATTATTCGACAAGTGTCAAAATTTTCATAATAATTATGCTGGATACATAAGGAAATACACGGGATACAGTATATTCAGTTCTCTGGAAAGAGAATAATGAATGCAATTAATAGAGAAGAAATAATGAAGAAATAATGTTGGTGGAGAAGGAGAAGTAAAATATGGGGGAAAAAATTAAGATTCGTTGAGAAGAGGAGAAGGAATGCTTACTGAAAATAGCATGGTAAAAGGGAAGAGAAAGAAGAAAAATTAAGAGGAGGGAAGAAAGAGGGATTAGGGAATACGGAACAAGGTAGAATCAATGAAATGATTGATATGGGAGACGTCAGAGCAAAATGGAAAATGAAAAGAAACTTCAACTGAGGGAAAACGAAGAGTTAATAAGAAAAGGATAGAGAATTGGAAGATGAAGCATGAGATAGAAATAATAAACTAGCAATGAAATGAAAGAGGTTTTGAAAATCGGAATGCAATGAAGCTCAGCATAAAACTCGAAAAATGAAGACAGCATTGGACAAGTGATAAAAGAGAGTATGATTTTATGAGAAATAGGCAATATTAGAAGGAGGATTGTATGGAAGTTGGATATTGCAAATTGGAAATGGAAGAGATTATGAAAAAAGGAAAAGAAGAATTGGAGAGGAGAGAATTAAGTCTCGAACATGCCTCATAGATAAAGTGCAAGAATATTTGCTGACGGTGAAAACGAAATACATAAATATTCTTCCAGTAGAAGCAGACGGTGTAAAGGACGATCTAATCTGAACGCTGCAATCAACGGATGGATTATTGGTACTCGAAAAGTGCAAAAGAAAATGAGCAGAGACAGATATATAGAGGAACAAATTGAGAGTGAATAGTAGTAAGATTAAATTGAGAGATCGAGGTTTGACATAGGTAGCAAAAGAATAATTAGGAAGAGTGAATCAGGTAGAATGTATCCCAGAAGACAATTCAGAACGATGAATGACTAAAACTGTAGAGAAAAATGGTAAAAATATATTTAGCCGATGTTAGATGAGGCTAACATGGGCTATCCTTAACATCAATTAAGGATAAACTGAATAATTTGCAGGCCTATGGCATATAATCATCAAGTATCTCATTTTAAATCAACGATATTTTCAGCAATGTGTTCTTATGTATTTATATGGAAATTTATCGGGTCACTTATGGGAGTCGGATGTTTCAGAAATAATCATAAAAATTGTAAAGTTTGGTTTGGTAAATGGTAAACGATTTTTTGGTAAGGAAAGACTTGTTGAATCATAACATTTTCCATGCACTAGTGAACAAACAATTATATTCATCGAATGATGTAAAATCATTATATAATAAATTATTATGATGTCCTTTTTTGGCAATAGGCCTACGATAAGTCAAATGTTGCATTTCTATGGTAATTGTTATCTAGGTTTTGTAGTATTTCTATCTACATCAATCAATCTATGTGACTGTTAATCAATCAAACTATTATAAACAAGTTTCGGAATATTTCCATAAATTAAACTAAGCTTCTAATCTGAGGAGGCTGATAAAGTTCTTCAAAAACTAAGCAACTTTAAGGTAAGTAGCAACCAGCAAAGCACGATAACAACTAGACCAGATCTCGATAACAATGGAACAGTAAAACCTGAACACTATTACAGACTGTCCAAGCAAAGAAGACATTCTGGCAAGATGGGAAAATAACTCCAGCTTGGTCAATACTTGTTCCAAACTTTTGAATTAAATCTCAAATTGTAGGAATCATTCTGATTTGCAATATGGTACTGATTTTTTTCATTATTGAACCAATATTGACCGAGCTGTAGTTATCTTCTTATCTTGCCAGAATGTCTTCTCTGCTTGGACCGACTATACCTGAGACTGAAACCATGAACAAGTGCCGAAAAGATCCTGGGTTATAAACAACAACAGTATCCCCAGCTAAAACAATGCTTGTACAGTAATTAAGGGGAGCTAGAACAATGAGGGCATAAATCCATGTCTAGGAAGTAGTAATGGGCGAATGATCTAGGCCTTGTATGAAATGTGAATATTTGGTTAGGAATACTAGTTAGCAAGTGAATTAATGAGAGAAAAAGGAGATGGAAGAGAGAAGAAGATAGGGACCTAGAAAAGGGAGACAGAGTAGGGATGAGAGATGGAATTCACAAAAATTAGATGAAATCCTAAAATAATTTGATCAGCTTAGGAAAATTATAGATATGTAGAATTTATGAAGAACTTTATGAGTGGATGAATAAATATTGATCAATAATTGATAATTATTATGGTAATGACATTCCAAGAAATTTATTCCATCAAAGTATTGAACATGAGAATATACCTCAAAGGAATCGGAGAAAAGTAATAGATTTATAGAAAGTAACAGGTAGTTTAAAATGGCATACATGGAGGTAAAGAGAAAAATTTGAGAAGTACATTTATTCTCTCGAGAGAGGAGCCTAAATTTATACATTGATTTATCCAAGAAAACTCAATAAACTAGAAGGATGAAAACACAGATATGAAGTCTTCAAAACTTTAATTAATGTCTTGGAAATTAAGGTTTATTCCACAATTATTGACATGAATAAATTAAGTATTTATAAATTATTCTATGAGTTGGAGTGTGAATCTATCAATCATTTCATGTAATTGAGATCATAAAATCTGAAGAGGAAGAGGTGTACTGAGAGGAGAAGAATTTTGATTAGCAAAAAAATCCCAACAATTCAGATAGAATATATGTGAGGAAAAACTCCTTAGAATTTATGGAGCTCAAAGCGAAAATTATGTTGAGAGGTAAAATTACAGAGAAAAAGAATACAATAAAGAATGAGAGAAGACTGGAGCTCCAGGAAGTGTTTAAACTAACAATATTCAAAGTAGTGAATGAATGGTAAAGTGGGGTGTAATATCTTGTAACAAGGCGACATTAAATCAACCCAATCCTGCCACCTAGATCTGAAGCTTCCCAATTTCCCATAGTACACTAATTGCCAGGTGGCTTATTAAAACACAGACAATTATCCTAGTACCTAGATCCATCTACTTGTCTTTCCAAAGCCGGCATCCACTATCAGATGTCATAAATCCATTTCCTAACAGCTCAATTATCCAAAATAATAGAACAGTACATCTTTCCACCAACTTCCGTCCTTCTTCGGAAGGGTGAACATCTGAACATACGTGTTTCACCTGTGAAACATGTACCTACATATGTCTTGAACAGGATTTTCTCCTCTTTCTATCTTCTCCTCTCTCTCCCACTCATTCCGACTCAATATACTCCATCCTCTAAACTCTTTTACTCGACTTCCACCATTCTCTATTTATTTTCTTCGTTTCTCCAACCTTTTCCCATCTATCTTCTTCCGCTCTTCACTTTTCTTCATCTAGTGTTACACCTATCACCCACATTGATCTACAAACAGACAATAATTAGCCTAGGCGAGCCCTAGAACCCTCCTTCCACAAACAAATTTGTACGGAACGGTACTACAACAATGTTACTGCTGATAACAATCACATGTCACAAGTATGCTCTGTTTACTAGGTGTAACATGAGCTGAAATCTCCTTCTAATAATATTGTGTAGCCTATTACCTGAGTGAAACTATTAAGTTCAGAATGGAATCACGGTTAGCCTACTAGAATATATGTATCCGTATTCTAGTATCCGTGAAATGAATCAGATTCTCTATCAATTGAAAAATATATATACAAGTTGATATAATATATTTAAATCAGTAAACTCATTCAATTAATAAGAGAATTTGCTAATCGCCATTTTCGTTCAAGTCTTCACCAAGGTAAGCGTAAGATCTCCCAAGAATTTGACTGAAAGACTAGAGTTCTTTGAAATATGTAATATTGAAAATTTTGAACCCCCTAAACCCCCCTCTCAAGGTTCTGCCAACTAGTTTAAATTTTTCTAAAGCCTCTGTCAAAGTCTGGTGTTTGTAACTTAGATCTAAAGAGCTAAAAAAACTGTGCATTGAACTTAGATTGAAGCTAACGTAAGACCCATCACAACTAGAAACACAACCGCAGCTTTCAATTACTCGCCGTTCATTTTTACGTGCTCACACAAGTCCAGCAATTTGCAATTTGTGCAACGACTAGCACACAACAAACCTGCCCTTGCCTACAACTATAGCCCGCGACAAGCCAGCAATTTGTTCTTCACCTTTGGTGCTAGTGCACTGTACATGTAATGTACTGTACAGTACAGTACAGAAACAGAAACGTATCAGCAAATAAATTAGTTAGGACGACAGTAGAATAGTGCACAAAGCCAAGTCGTAGGAGAGAAGTGTTGTACACAACATCCCACATCACACCATACGACCAGACACAAAACAAATTCATTCATTATGTAAATTCTAATATAGGGCCGATATTGAACGACTCGTCTTGCTTGTATAGTTTAGGAGAGCTGAGTTCTGATAATTGGTATTGTAACGGCATATCTTCTCGGTGTTGCATATCTGGTACCGTATCAACTAATTTTAAAACTCTATGAGGAGTCACAGACCTTGATAGTAGAGAAGACTATAGTAAAAAATCCACAAACATTTCCAAAATATTTTCTCCAAGTAAGTATTTACTTACTTCTTCAATCAATGGTTTTTGCGAGTTTTTTTATTAGCTGAGCTTAGAACCAGTAGACATTCTCAAGTTATATTCCACGCAGTCAGCAATCTCAGCTTACCTGTGAAAGAAAGTAATCAATTAATAAAATCACATTAGAAAGATATTGAATCCATTGTTTCATTTTATAGGATATTACTAAGTTAACCAACCAAATGTAATAAGATGTATTCATTGAGAAGATGAGATGCAAGCTTAATCCTCTATGAAAATATGAACTTGAAACTTGAAAAAATGTTATATAGCTGGATAAAAGTGTCATTTCATCCAATGATTTTGTTTGCGTTTTTAGCATATAATATATACCAAGGTAATTAGAATAGGAAGGTATGAGTCATCAACATCGTAGCCGGGAGGAAACCGTACGATTTGACGTCATCGGCACCACAGCTGTTTAGCAAACCTAGAAGTTAGGAACTCGTCTGCTCCTTGTGCGTTTCAACTTGGTTCCAATCGCTGATGTTGTAAATTGATTTTCTATGCCTATTTGAAAAACTTTTTGGCAATAGCTATAAGGCCCATATTTATATTATTTACATGCAATCTATCTATTACCAAACCTATTCTCGTAACCTCTTTTTCCATAATGTTTTGAAATAGCACAGCACGGCATATTGCTTTGTAAGTCAATGCAATTGAATCAAATTGATGAAATCACCATAACAAGAATTCATTTCGCTTAATACAATTATATAACCTACAGTTTGAATGCAATTGGGAACAGATTCTGTACCAATAACATGTTTGAAAAAATGATGCAGTGATAACATAATAGCCTGTTCAAATCAGAGTGCATATTTTCCGTGACTTCAGAAATGATTTCAATCTAATTACTTTGATTGGAACGCACAAGGAGCAGACGAAGTTCCTAACTTCTAGGTTCGCTAAACAACTGTGGTGCCGATGACGTCATAACTCATGGTTTCCTCCCGGCTACGATTTTGATGACTCATACCTTTCTATTCTAATTACCTTGATATATACCATGATAGATTGGTGATAGATTACAGAAGTCACTTTTTCAAGTCACCCAAATATGTAGTCACGGCGTATAAATTTAGTAGAGAGCAATAAGAGCAAAATTATTCCACTTTATGCACTAAATCAACAACCCGCTCTACTTAGTCATCCATGGCTGCACTAAATCTTCATCAGGGTTATGTAGCGAAATTCAGAAGTTATTTTATTGGTTGTTGATGCGATACCGTGGGAGAATTCGAAATTATTTACACAACATCAATATTCATTGAAGATGCTCGAAGACAGCAAGCAAACTTGGTCTAGCCGGTAATACGGCGGGTATGAAAGCCGTTACACAAACCTGGGTTTATTAGCATATTACAACGGCTTAGTTTCTAGGTACGCGCTAACTAAGAAACAGCACCAGAGGCGTTGCTACTAACACAGGATTCGCCATCTTCTGTATTTTGTATATAAAAACACAGGAACAGGAAGGTTTAGACAATGAATGAAAAAGAGAGATAGATAGAGAGAGAGAGAGTGAGAGAGTGATCTGGATTGATAAAGAGAGTGGGAGAGTTGGTGAGGAAAATGTAAAAAGTAAGATATCGGTTCGTAGACAGAAGTTCCTTTTACAGTAGGTTCGGTGGGTGGATACCATTCTCGTGAGCATTATAATACAGTAGTACATTATGATATGCCAAACACTGTAATGCTCCACTTTGTAGCAAGAATTAATCTGTGCTTTAATTCGCCCCGGCGGCGTTCTTCGCAAAACCAAATATTAATGTTTCATAACTATAGCATATAACAATCTATTTGTTATAACTTCCGACTTGGTTCAAATCGTATAAGACAGGAAAATGCGATGTATTAAAGGTCGTAAGTTACATCAAACGAAGTATACCACACGTCAGGTGTTCCACATTCCCATACTCAACATTATTCACACAACCCAATCCATGAATTTTAAGCGGCATATCAAGTTTGTTAACTAAGTGGATGTAGCTAATATCAATAATTCTTTTCCTAAAAGTTGTAGGAGTATGCAAGACTAGAAAGGATATTAAAGTTTGATACAGGATAAGGCAGGAAAATACAGGATCTATCACTTCAACGATAGATCTAGAATGTAGATGATATCGACTAACTTCCCTCCATAATTGAATTTCGTGAATCACTCAAAAATCTAATCATATGTTCCATCCTGGGTGAGCTCCGGTATTAGAAACGGAACGATTTACACTTGAATAATCAAATTATATTTATGCACTAAATAAATTCTATTATTATTTAATCAACTTCAACTTAAGAATAGGCCTACAATCAATCAATCAATCAATTTTTTTGGGAATGATTGATTACAGCGTTTGGGTCCTGCTAAACCGAATGGTTTTCCAGCAGGTGTCATTTCAATATAAAATTATTCACAACGTTAAAATAGTAAATAAACTACAATTATAAATAAACTACATAAATAGCTGTATAAATGAACATATAATAACTATAAAAAACAATAAATAACTGTGATTAATAAACTGTATAATTAAACTACATTTAGCTTATTTGTCGTAAATTATATTCAATCTTGAGAAATGAAATAAGAAAGATAATAAGATTACTGAGAAAGCTGAAAAAACACATATTAAATACATATAGCCTAGTGATAAAGAAGAATAGAGTTGATTGATAGCATTATTAACCATATGCATGATAGCATGATAAGGATGAGAGCAAAAAATCATCTTTACATATTCTTCATTTACCGAAAAAATCCGCAATATCAATCAGGGAAAGGTTCATTCCGTCAATCCTGGTTTTTCTATCGTATCAAAAAACAGTTACCCGATGAACGGAATCGGTAACAGTTCAGATGCTAATCAGGCTCGACAAATCATCAGTATCCTGTGAACTTTCCAACTTTCTCAAGTCAGCTTTTTTGCCTTCCCTTACACCGGGTACCCGGTGCGACCAAATAATCTAGCTATTTTACGGGGTGCGAGCTCCGTGTCGATGTCATTTGGACATCTTTCTGCTCAATTTACACAATCGACTATCGCACACACATTGACTATCGCACTCACATCGACTATCGCACACACATCGACTCAGGGCACAGTTGTTCACGTTTTTCTCAATACACACCGGTTACCGTTCGAAAACACGATCAAACTTTGCAAATTCCCAGCACTCAACTAGAAAACCAGATCGGAAAGGACATTTTCTCAGCTCATAAGATCCACAGCAATCAACTCAACACCACAGGATAAACTAAACTGAGCAGTCAGAGTATGTATATATAAATACATGAACTTTGTCTGTATAATATACAAACATGGGTATATTGTATGTACACCAAGTGAACAAAAAAACATTGTTTATCAACAAACAGAACAAATGTAGACGACAGACTTGATTAGAAAAATGACATAACTACTGAAAACGGTCACACCAATTTTAGCAAAGCATACTTACATCAGGCCACTTCTCTTTGAGACAGAGAAAGCCGCTACACTGTTTCAACATTCACGCTACTCAAGACCACCCTTAAAACATCTCAAAAAATAATATTATGATGTGAGGGGTGCAGAGAATGTAGAAGAAAATTAATGGGGAGGAATGTGGGAGGTGCTTGGAGATGGGGAAGTTATAGACTTTGACTTAATTTGGGATTTTAGTCAACTAAAAAGGTGCTGCACGATGCTGCTGCTACTATACTATATGAGTGACACAAGATGATTAGTCTGAAGTCAACAGAAAGCTTGAAACAGACTGCTGTTGTTTTAGCGTGAAATCGGTAGCTTCGTTCCAGTGATAATCTAACACTAATTTAATTGACTGGGTTAACTTTCAGAGGTTTCAACGAAATACTGAAATTTGTCAATGTAGAAGAAACATACAAAACAGACAATGTTTTTCAGAAGGTCGAGTTCCAGTGTAATATTATGAGGAAGTGTCATACATCCAATAAAAAACAATTTTTCTCTTTTGATTTTCAGAAATTTTCTGTTATTATATTTCTCCTTTCCTCTGAATCATTTCTGGTTGTTCTGTATTAGTCCGATATTATATATTTTTGAGATAAAGTTCAACGTGACTATAATTTTCTGGTATTTTTTCTTTCTATCCAGAAGCCTTTCTAATCTATCTGGTCTTTTTATTCAATAATATATTGTACACTATAATTGCTGAAACGTTTTTCAATTCATGCGTACAATAAATGAGACAGGATCTCTGAATATTGGAGAATGAAAAGGTTCAATAACACATGAAAAAACAAATGAAATGAAATTGGAATATCTGGCAAATAAACTGAACCGACAATTGTTAGAAGAATAATTTTCACGGAAGCACTGAAAGGTACACTCAAGAATCAGATGAACAGTCAAGATAATAAAACTATTGAATTTTCAAGTAAATAATCCAATACCGGTATAAGGCAAGCTTGGAATGAATGTCTATTACTCTTCCACAAGTCATAGTGACAGCTACGGTTAATTAATACAGTTATTGAACGGAGAAAGGCATATTTGAAAAAAAAACATTTCCATTCATAATTTATATTGTTGATTACATCAAAAGATGTATCACTAACATTATCTACTTTCAAATGGGTGAAAATTGACATTATAAGGTAATTTGATACAATAGATTGTTGTTGTAGCCAGAACTCTTCCTTCTTTCACTAGGGAAGGAAACAATTTTGAAGCACAAACAACTCTTCAAAATTACTCTGCAGAACTTCATACATAGGCTACAACCTTTCCTATTGGGAAGCAAGCAAGTAAGTACACTTGGTTGAATCATAGACTAACAAGATAGCTGGACTAACTCATAGCTGGCTGGTTAGTTAGATAGGTTGATGTCATATTCGTGATGGAAGGTATCCTTCCGAATCCATACTGTGATTTATTGGGAAGCCGGAAGTGCAATCATCATTATTAGTAGACTATTGTATACGAATTTAAATTTTCATGTAACCTAATCATGTAAAAAGGATAGGTTGAAAGTACCACCTCTAACCATAAAAATCAACTTTCACTTATAGACAGAAGATAAAACTAACAAGAATAGGTATCGAAAGTCAGTAAAACGTGATATTCTTGAAGAAAATTGTGCTTGGCGATCCCAAATTTGGCATTTTTGGTGAGAGTATTTTGTAACAAGCATAAAAATAAATGGATAAAACTATACAGAATGATGTATATACTATACATAGTGAAATACTCCGATGTAGCATGGAGAACGGGCATGTTTGAGCCATGTGATTTCCGCCATCACATGCCTGTTGTGATTTTCCACGCTTGACAGTCTCAAATTATTCCTCCATGCAAACATGTTGGCATCAATAAGTTCGTTTTTGAATGAAAACCAACAATTTCATGATTTTTCAAAAACCGACGGTCCTTACTACCGCACCCGTTAAATGAAATTGAAATGGTTAGAATGATTTGTACGTAAGGTTTTACTCAATATAAGAATTATAGTATTATACGTAAGCTTTTATTCAATATAAGAATAGGAAGATTGTAAAAATTCAACTAAGTATTTTAATACACTCTCAGAATAATTGTGACTTCATTCAACCTAATTTACTAAATAAGGTATGGATAACTACCACAATATCACCTCCACAACTACTCAAAAAGTGAAATAAGGTAACATCTTCAGATAAACCCATGTACTGTACATTTTATTAGATGTTATTAGCCGGTAACATGTTCTCTAGAATAGAATAGCACTAATAACAACTTCATACACTTTTTTGTTCACAGTAGTCTTGAGCAATGTATGTGGTGGTAGACACGGTATTAGTTCTAAACGATGCCGACAGATGGAGTAAGTGGGCTGACTGACGGTCCATATTGAAAAAGATGAATGATGGCTTCTGTATATGAGCGCAAGCAGTCATTTGAACAAATCAAGATGATATCTCATTTTCACAGATCACCAGTGCACATCAAACGATCTAGTTGTTCTGTATTTCATGTTTTGAATTTTTATGCCGCTGACAAGCCACACACAAAAACCGGCGCTGATTGATGAACCGGCAACTGCTGAACAGGTATAGCAGATGCCAACAAAACTGGCGGTTCGCTAATGTATTTGATTAATGCTCAGCTCTACCAGGACAGTCAACGAGCGATCTGCAAGAGCACATTGATTCCAGAGTAACCACAGTTAAAGCTTCGCTTCTGAAGACCGCTTTCAGACTATCCTGACAGAGCTTGGCCCTGATAACAAACATCCGCCAACCGTCAATTTCGTTGGCGCCTACTATACACGGCTTGCTCGCCTCAATGATATTTCCATAAACGCCAATCTGCCGGCTAAAATCCAACATGCTAGCCGAACACATCATTTGTCATAGCCTCAATTTCATACTTTTTTTACTCTTTTTCACTCTTCTCTAGTGACCACTATAATCATCTCACTGAGTTATGATGACGTTTTCTTTGTATGACATGATTGAAGAAGTATGATGCAAGTAATGTGTTATGTCTCATTACAACAAAGTGAGATTGCACATAGAAATTGAGCTTTATTGTGATGTAACCATTTTTTGCAAGTTCTTTCTATCGTCAAGACGTTTGCTATTTTTATATCATTATTTTTCTTGTTATCCTGTCTTCATTGTCTCTAGTTTTTTCCTAACACTTTCCTCATCGGGTTTCAGTGGCTTGTACTCTCTTTCTTACTTACTTACTTTTAATACATTATGCAATAGGTCATGCAATAGGTACTATGCTACTTCTTGCAATAGTTTGATATGAAGTTACATTAATTATAAATGATCTTCTCATTCACTTCTCAATCAAAAAGTGTGAAAAATTATGGGGGTTTCAATAATAATTTATACCAACCAAGAATACAATATCGCACCTATTATGTGTTTATGTGTTAAATTATTTATACCAACCTTGAATACAATATCACACCTATTATATGTTTTCATATCTCTTTGAAATAAGTTTCAAACATTCCTTCAATATCGCGCCTATGTTTTCACATATCTTTAAAATGAGTACAAAACATTCATTCAATCTCATCAGATTGCTTCATTCAGACACGATGCGAACAATGAAGAAAACAATAATCAATGTAGCGACTGAAGCAATGTTTCCTTCATTAATAAAACGCTAATGTTATTGGTGAACATTTGCAAGATGAAAAATAAAAACAAGGAACATTACGATTGCATCTTCAGTGTCTTCAGCATCTTTGGAGTTTCAAGGAATTTTAGATGAGAATAATAATTATGAGCAAGATATCCCACTTTTCATATTCAAGTAACAGATTTCAAATACAATGATATGAATACACTGAACGAATCCATTTTTGTAAGGATCAGAGATTCCGACCCTTTATGTAAAACTTAATGAGTTGGACAAATGAACATTCTCACTAAAGCCAGCCTTTACAGATATAACGAGTGCATCTAATTGGAAACACTGTATAATCACAACGTACGATAACCTTGCAAAAATATGCATTTCATTTGCAAATTTCAGTATTATTCGCATGGTCTTTTAGAAACTCCTGCAATTTACATTCGCACGCTTATTTATTCAGAGATTTTATTCTATTAAAATACCTGATTGTAAGTGGATGCACCTCGAGACCAATGTGGGAGGAGAGGTCGAAGGGGTGATTCCTTGCAGGAAGTTAAAGGGGGGAGGGGTCCGGTCCTCGACACCGGAGCAGGACTTCTCCCTACTCTATTCCTCCACGTAATTTATTCATAGGGTCTCTCCCAAGATAACGTAGTCCAGCAACAACTCCTTCAATTCCATTTCATTTTTTAATAATTCTCTACCATTTTGCTTATAAGTTTCAAGAAAAATCTCTTCAACAGATTTCTCATTTTTTCAGCATCATCAGATTACATTTCTACGTTGATATCATCAGTGATCTTCTACTAAAAAAGAATACATTATAATTTTCATTATCACATTCCTGGCTTTAAAATTGTATATTCCATTGGACATTTCCATTCAAAATAGAGATTCCCTAGGATTCAAGTCTCAAATTAGTAGCACCAATATAATTGTTCAAGATTTCTTTCAATTCTCATTCCGAACATGAAATGATCAGCTCAAATATGGAATGATTCTCTAATAATTCCATAATTTCCACGCAGTTTCCCTTTTCAGCTTTTTGAGTTCCTCCTCTCCTCCTCCTCCTCCTCCTCCTTCTTCTCCTCCTCCTCCTCCTCCTCCTCCTCCTCCTCTTACTCCTCCTCCTCCTCCTCCTCTTACTCCTCCTCCTCCTCATTCTTTCAGCATGTTATTTTCGGAATTATGTCTCATACTCTAAACAATAATACTGTGTATTATTCTATAGCTTCAGCCCAACCCAAATACGCTAAACAATTGAATTCAACAATAATTACAATACAATAAATGCGATAAAACAATTTTTCTCAGTCAATTTCATTATAAACATTTCATCATTTCAGCACTGTATGAATTTGTAGAAACAAAAGTGAAATCCTCCAAGTTTCTTCCAAAAGTGTTTTTCAAGAATCTATTCTAACTAACTCATTTGTACAACAATTTTCTGGTAAGTTGATAGGCCTATCGGCATACAGTGATAATTCTATTTCGTTAATTTATTTTATAACTAATTTGATTAATTTTTTTGACTATAATTGATAACATGAATTATTTTGATTTATATTCACAAAACTTCCTGGTATTCGATAAGAATCCACAATTTACCAAATAGAAGAACGACGATCATGATATCTAAAACTGAAAGCTACACATCCTCTTGCTTTGCAGCTCAGTTCAGCATATTTGCATGGAACTAAGTAAATGTCGCTGTGTCTGGGAGCACAGAGCAGGACCTATGTTGTAGATCGATACTCACGATCGATCGAGACCCGAGTCACTACACTTCAGTTATGATGCGACTGCTGCTGATTTGCCTGGGTCGAGCATTGAGAAACGACACCGCTGCTCGATCGCGCATGCTCATTCAATGCTAATTCTTGTATTGCGCTCGCGTTGCATTGGCCGACTATTGTTTTACACGCGTTTTTGTATTATCGGATTCTGGCATTGCCTTTCTACCCATGTTCAATTTGCATCCATCCATAGCTTGTGGTGCAGTCAGTCGAGAACCGAGGATTATTCAATATCGATGGGATTTAGCAAATATTATGAAACGGTGCCTTGCAATTACATATCACATTCATATTGGTTGCCTCCATCATAAACTGTAGTTTCACAATCCACAAATGAAAAATTGTCCATGCATCAGTTGAGATAAGTTTTTACAGTTGTGAGAAGCCATATTTTGTTGACTGTTTATAATATTCTTATTTCTCCAATAAAGAATCATTATGTAGCTCTGAATAACCCGGTTGAATTATAGTTCCCTCAGTTCAACATATAGTTGATAGTTCCTATACAATATTGAGTAACAAGAACACACAAAGAAATTTCCAAAGAATCACTTCTCCAACATTAGTTGTCACTAGTTCTCCAACACTAGTTTTCAAATTTCGTCTGTTGGAAGGGATGGACATATAATTGGGAAAACAAAAAACTCTAAAATTAAAACTAAAAATGAATTATTGTTACAAGTATCAGAAGGTTTTTTTGTACATTTGGAGCAATCACATCAAATCAATTGAAACCTTGCTCCTCTTATGGTGATTTTGTTTCTGGATCAACTTCCCACTTGTATGGAGATGAATTGAGGTGAATTGCCTCTGAGAGTGAAGAAAACGAAATTATAGAGAGAAATTCAAGAATTCTGAATCATACAAGGAATGTTATAACCCATTTACTAAGAACCTAACCGAAAAATTACTTTGCAGACAAACTACCTCTACAAAACGTACTTTGTACGCCTAATTTATATTCAAAATGTATACAAATGTGATCCATTCTACCCTACTTCACTACTCATCCCTCGATTAGCGTAATAAAGGACGAAATTATACAGGGGGTTGAAGGAGATACCGCCTTTGAACTGTTAATTTGTTCCGCCCTTTTCTGAATTTAAAACGAAGCGATAGCAATGTCACACAGCAATCAGTCATAGAGTGCACACCAAGGGTGGAGCGGTTCTGTCACTGACAAGGATGTTACCCAACTGATACGATGACACACTCGGAAAAAGCCGCATCTTGAAAAAAATGTCATAGAATCAAAAGAAAGATTGAGCACCACTTTGTGTTTTGCCCGAGAATGAATCGATGAATGGATGAAAGACTGAGTGGTGGATGAGGACATTTCATGGTTAGATGGAGATTGGAGTGCACTGTTTTCAGGTGAGATGGAGAAGCAATCCAGGATCAGGGAGGAAATCTAATGCTACCCAGACAGAAATAGGTCCTTGCTACTTAAAAGAAGATCCAGGACAACAATAATAGGCTACCTCAACGACCTTGTACTCTTTTGATGCATTCCTTGTAATAATGCAGTAGGCCGAAGCCTGTGATACCATCGGGTAACCGTATATCCTTATTGTGTCTAGCGAAAGTCGACAAAAAAGAGAAAAATGAGGAGGAGAAAGAGGAAGCCAAAGAAAAGAGTAAAAAGAATAGGAAGAAAAATAATAAGTGAACTAAGAATGGATATTTTTTAGTATAGTAGGGATTAAAGTGAACCGAAACCTTGAGCTAAGCTGGGAGTTGCTCCATTCAAGCTGCTTATCCCTACTTCTAAGGGTAATAGGACTAAGGGATGGTAATTATTTCTTTCGCCAGAGGCAGAGAGTGCGAGAGAAAGAAGGAATACAGGAAGAGAGATGGTACTACATTCGGGGCAGGACAGAAGCAGGGGGAATTTTGTCACAGCAGTCGACATCATTCAGCTGTCAGTCATTCGATTAAAAATGGAGCTCCCTTATTTTCAAAATCTAACGAACGGTGTCGTGCTTAACGAATAACAGATTCATTCATACAATCAGTCACGCTCTCTTCTTCTCTCTAGTCTCCCATATTGAACAAATGGTACCTCCAATTAAATCATTGACGAAATTCTAATTAAAGCCCTTTTTATTTGACAAGGAGAATTTTATGTACACAATAATTAATCTATCAAAATAAATTTCAACAATTATAAAATAATACACGTTGGTCATTCACGAAAACAAGAAATTTGTATAAACTTCAAGAAAACCATTAGTAAAGGTTTAGCTAGAGGATAAAATAGTATATTTCGTACCTAGGGCCGAAAATGTGCGTTTACCGGCTCGAAATCGGTTTTCAAGTCCGAGGCCGTAGGCCGAGGACTAGAAAAGATTGAGGGACGGAATATTACATTTTTGACCCGTGGTGTCGAACTTTATTTTTCGGCACACAACATCAATGAAAACAAAACAAAATAAATTATCAGTTAATCAGTTCCAAGAACAGCTAGACCAGTAACCTTATTATGCTATCTTCCCCTATGCTGAATTTGGAGTAGGTGCCATCTGCTTGCTATTGGAACTTCGCGTCAAAAGTTTATTGATTTAGTGACTGAATATTACTTTATAACTATCAGTGTATTCGATTTTCTTAGTTCAGAAACGTTTAAGCCCAAGATAATTTTTGTATGATCATCCTAGATTGTACAATATCAATTCAAAGTTGTTGATTTTCGACAGATATTGGCTAACAGAGAAGCTTTGTCTAGTTGCATTATCAGCCGCTAGATGGCGCTGGCTTACCTGCTAGACGAAGTAACACAGAGTCTGACAACAATAATTTTGTTCAAACATGGATTTCACGTTCATCATTATTCAACAGTTAATCAATACAAACATTTTTTATCTTATCAAAGTTGAAGTATTAGTTATTGAAGCAGTTTTCCTTTATTATTCAACTACTGATTAATGTGAAAACTTTCAACGTTCAGTTCTCTTGACAAGGGATCTTACCAATCAAAATAACAGATGAGAGACTACCTTTACATCAAAATACCAATAAGTCGACATTGAATCCTAAAACAGCTGACATTTAATGCAATCAAACCAGGATGCTACCTATTGATCGACTAACCCTTAAATCGACAACGACCTTCAGTCAGCTGACATTCAAGGTTATTTTACCGCCCTAGGGCCGAAAAAGGCATTTTCCCGGCGAGTTGCTGGCGACCTCGCCTGAAAACGAGCGTTTTCGGCCTCCGTATAAAGCATGTAAAACAGTCCATTTCATACCAGTGTGGCGAAAACTATCCTTTCTCTATGATGAAATTTACGTAATTGAGTGATTTGAATTTCAGATTTTTTGAACAAGCGTAAGCGAGTTCCTTCTTTTGACTCAAGCCCAAAGTCGTTGTCCGTCTGTTCGTTCGTTTGTTTGTTTGTTTGTTTGTATGTTCGACAATAACTTTCGAACGCCTCAATTAATCAACCTCAAATCCAGAACATATATTCTTCATACTTTTATACAGGTCAAGTTCGTTGGACAATGAAATCGACCAACTCCTTCATCCTTTTTCAGGCGAAAAAAGGATAAACTGTCAGTAACAATATATCTATATATTATACTCCCGTATATTTCAACACAATAATCACGGCTGGGGAAAAAAATGTCATATGGAATTTGAATAAATTATTTTTTTGGATCCATCTGATTTTAATAAAACAGCTGATTTATTAGCGGCAAATTTGAAAGAACTACCATAAAAATAATGTTCTCAAATGAAAAGTACTTTCATGTTGAATTGAAGTCATATGTTGAATATTGATCTCAAAGTTTAAACATGTGATAGGAGTCTATTCACTTAAACAGCTGACAAGAGGCGGCAAATTTGAATTATTTTATCACAAGACATTTTTCCAGTATTTTTTGGTAAAGAATGGCTTTTATTTGCTCTTGGGCAGCAAAAAAATGTCACAGTAAAAAATTTGATGAGAAATCATGATTATAGATTTTTTAAAATCATAATTATCCGGTTCAAATTTAGCAAGCAACTGATAGTAGACAAAAATTGGAAATAAAAATACAATAATTATCCAAGAAGCAAGAATCTGTTCAGAGCTAACAAGATTTTAAAAACAAATCTGATTGTTATTATCACACGATGTTTTCAATGTAACAGAAATTGCGGTTGGCGAATACTCAGCTCTCTCTCTCTCTCTCAGGACAGTCTGTAAGTTCTCTAAATGAGCAAAACGGTTTAGTTCAGCTTGCTCTTGTATTGACTCAATAATATGTTCTTGCAGATTGCTTGCCGACTGTCTTTCCTGGTAAAGTTCCTCATCACTAATAAATATTCTTATGGCTTTTATTGGTGGGGAGACCCTTACGGGTAGTTCCACCTCGCCAATGTGTACTTGGCCAGAATCGGTCACCCATCCAAGTGCAGTCCACAGTGTTCGTGACTTAACATCACGTTCACCGATAGATCACCCTCACCGAGAGACCAATTGCCAGTCCTTATCACTAACAGCTCTTCAAACTCCTTTTTCGTTGGCGTCTGCTGTTATCTCGTGTAACACCATTATTTACTGTATCACTCTTGATGTAGGTTTCAGTTGATAGAACGTACCGCGGCGGACAGTCGCGACTGTACAACAATGGTTGAGAGCATACATTTTATTCGTTTTGCTTGATGCGGCCGCGACTGGATTCGTTCAAGGAAGACGAATGCTTCAACAATGGAGCATTCAGCTATTGTTGACAACCGCGATCGACAGCAGCTGACCGCAGTCACTTAAAAAAAATATCCTCTTATAGCTATGATCAGCTGATTATAGAAATTTAAAAATATCCTCTCATAGTTATGATCAGTTGATTATAGAAATGTTTTAGCTTCTAAGCTCTTAAGCTTGAATAAATTTTTTTTCTTAGCTGTATTAAAACTAATTTATTCCACGGGAATATAATTTTTTATGAAGTTTTATGAAATAACAGATTGATAAATATAAATCACTAAAATAGAATAATATTCTTTAATAATGATTAATTTATCAATCTTGAAATTTTGTGAACCTACTGATTGAAACATAATAGAAGGAACATTCAGTATTGTTTAAATATAGGGATTGATAAGAATTTTGATTCATATTCTACCTATTCGCGGCATCCGACGCATCAACAAACTTGATAAAGTGGACTTGACTGCAAAATTTCATCATCAAGTTATCAAAGCCATAAGTTAACTTAAAAAGTTCGCCCGCGAGTTCTTTAGCCCATGGGGCTTACTAGTTATAAAATGAATTGAAAAATTCCGATAAAGCATTTATAAAGTCACATTCATGAGGCTCTTAATTAATGTACTTAGTTATTTAGTACATTCTACAATTCATACAGAATCAACTAGATTTATTCATTGTTTTATTCTTCAGGGTAATGCCAATAAGGGCTCCAAGTTCACACCTGTGTAATGAGAGAAATCCATCAACGTTATTCCACCTACTTTATTCAATACCCGAGAGTTTTCCAACCTTCATCCTACATTGCATTACTATAGAAGGATAAAACTTCATTGGATTACTATAAAAGGCTATAAATCCATATTATTCAACAATCTACAGTAGTAGAATATTTCACAGTAGACTAGCAGTACACAAAAGTAGGTTTTTCTGCACCAACAAAAAAGCCTAACTGTTTCCCTATTTTGTCTTCCCCCCTACCCACTTCTGCAAAAAAATTTTTCACAAAAAGGTCTTCAATTGTTTTTTATTCATACCCCTTCCCACATTACCTCCCAAAAAATCATCAACAAAAAAATGTCTCCAAATAAATACCGTCGTTGCATTGTATTGCACAAATCAGTTCTGGATGACATTGAACCGTGTTCCTTCCGATTCCCAACTTAAGCCGGGATCATCTGCAAGCGTGGGCCACATTGTTCCCGATCAATGGACCCAGCGAGTGCTACATCCCTTCATAGTTCAACCCGTAATAGCTTAATTGGGACAATGCCGCTGTGAATGTTTATTGGGATAATGCTTCGCTGTCTGTTCCTCAGTAGCACACTTTGGACCGAATCATTTGCATCCTCAGGGACTTTGGCTCAGTTTCCCAGACGTTGTTGATGTGAAACATCTGTTATTGCCTTGCAAAACAAGGGAAGGGAACGTCATCATGCACTCGAAAACAGCAATACTCCTCCTCTCCTCAGTGACAACCTCCTACCCCATACCACCTCAATGTCATCCTCCAAAGCTCAGCGACCCAATGAACGTCCTCAGGCGACGTCTCACGCAGATCTGAAATTGTCAGCTGCTACTTATTCCCCTCCTCCCCTCTCCATCGCTCAAATCATCCCTCCTCTGTGTGACATAACCTATTCGATGTGAAAGTGGGTGGCCCTATTCCTATATGGTAGGGTGCACCCTTGCACACGCTTTATTAAATTTGTCAAAAACCATCAGACTCGTCAGTGTGTTTGTCTCTGTCGCTGAACTACCCTTGTCAAGCAACCCTTCTTAGATACTAATCATTCGACCTATGTTTATCCTTCAATCCTCTCTCGGTTCTATTACATCACTGATCTGCAGTAAAGTGATTTCTAGGCTTTCTTATCAATTGAAAACCTATGATTTATTCTTTTTGATTCTGGAATAAGCTATATACAAACTTGTATATAGAATTTGTGTGAATTAAAAAAATAGAATGTAATAAATAAACATGAATTAGCCAAAATCGTGCCTTATAACTAGCAAAGCCATGAGCAACAATAAGCGATCTCCCATATAAGAGGATAGTTGAATATTAAATTTGTAGGTAAATAATAATTATGTAAAAGTAGAGCATATGAAATATAGTTTTAAGAAATAAAACTATAGTTTTATGAAATATGTAGTTGCTAAGCTAACTACACTCACACATCTCTCAAGAGCGTGAACCATAAAATTTTATTCTACAGAATTCCTTTAGAAATATACAACGGAAATCATCCAAATTTAATATTTCATGATTTAAACGAGAAGACAAGATATTGTCAAACCACATGTCTATTAGAAAACGAGATACAGTTGCAAGACCATCATCAATCTCTGGTAACTGACCAGTAAACTTATCTTTTCATTTGATACGGATAACTATCACAATATCACCTTCACAATATTGGAGCCCACAATATTGGAAAATTAAATTCAATTATTTATTTTGCACACTTATCATATATATTATGAAATAAGTACAATAATCCAATATATTATATAATAATCAAATCCTGCATTTCATTTTTTCAAGTATTAAAGCATAGTAGGATTATTCTAAACAATTGGACAATGAATTCATCGTCTAAAATATAATTATTCCACTATCCATGCGATCGAACATTCATTCGCTTTTATGCTCCTCTGGTATCCCGGAGCTTGCGATTAAATTTTTTGAAAGAGGGACAGGAATCGAATGAAAGCTTGGCATTGCAACAATTAAAACATCTGCCCCATGAGACACAATCCGTTTGTCTGATTACATCGTGGCAATTCCAAATCGACTCATTTGAACAGCTGCTGCCGAAAATCGAATGTAGCGAAAAAGAATGTAACTCGATCTATTCACGATATGGCACCCACTGTTCGTCACGGTTCAATACAATAATCAAGACAAAGCACTAAAACTTCATCGTATATTGTTATAGTCTGTCCAAGCAAAGAAGACCCTCTGGCAAGATGGGAAAATGACTCCAGCTTGGTCAATATTTGTTCAAGGATCATAAATGTGGTCTTAATAGTTGATCAAGTTGTTTCCTACAATTTGAGATAAAATTTATAATTTTTGAACCAATATTGACCGAGCTAGAGTCATTTTCCAGTCTTGCCAGAGGGTCTTCTTTGCTTGGACAGACTACACTGGATCTGGAATTGTCATGACATTGTCATGTCAATATTGGAGTAACCCTTCGTTCTATTCAATTCAGGAGAAATCATTCACAGAAAGGTATTTGATTTTTTTAATTTGTTCGGTAAAATGAGGGAACAGAATTACAGTACTACGGTATATTAATAAATAGTTGATGAAGAGATTATTTGAAAATAATATCCTTAAAACCATGTGTCAACGGCTGAATTTTATTGAAAGAAGATACAAAAATACATCAAATTTCAATGATGATAAAATACCTTCCAATTTGATTGTCATGTATTCAACTTGATACAACATAATAAAACAACAAATAATTATAGTATCCTTGAAATGAGTTCATTTTTCCTCTCAGCTAGTGTCGAACTTCAAAGTAATTTTCATTAATTACTTTAAAGTTCGAAATTAGATGTGAGGAGAATAAGCTAATTTCAGGGGTACTGTAATATTTTTTAGATTTATTACACATTAGTAGCCCTAATAACAAAGTGAACAATTTGATGAATATATCATCTTGGGTATTTCTTGAATGTATTGAACCTTATTGTATGCAAGATGCGAGTTGGTTGCTGCAAAGAAATGCTTGTGAATATTTCCAAATCACAAGCTATGTAGCTTCAGCTTGATAGGGATCCTCATTGAACCATAATGAATTGAATAAAAAAATTCTAGTTGAAGGGAACGAGATGAACGAATTCTACTCTAGAAATATCTTAATTCTCTAATAGAAATAGCATTGTGTTTGATAGAATCAATCTGATCTAATTCAAACTCAGTATATCCATATCGTATTCATAAGCTTGGAATCAAACTGGAAGGAGTTTTCTCTAGAATGAAGGTGGAAATTAACATGTTAGCAGTTCACACCAGAAGCTTGAAAGATTGAACGACAGAGTCACAATTTTGTCACAGTTGTCACACGAATATATATGTTTCAATTAAATTCGGTTTTATTTATGTATCAACTACTGACTAGGGCTGGATCCAGCAGCCACACCAATGTGGACTTCTTCGTTAATTATTATTAATAATGGCCAAATGGACTGAGGCGAGTGGGCAGTAAACATAGCGACCAGACTATTAGTCTTGTACGTTTCTTGTGGTGGAACCAGAGAGATGGAGAGGAAAAGAGAAGGCAAAAAGGCGAAAGAGAAAGATGTGGAGGAAAGAAGTTGGAGCAGTTAGAGAAGAGAATAAATACTCTTTCATAAGTATAATGATAGAGTGAGAGAGTAGAAAAGAAAGAACTGGGATTTTTTGAGATGAGAAGATAGCTAAGAGAATTTAAAAAATAAGCAATTCAGCGAAAGAAAGAAGCAAAATTGGATATGAGGAAGTAGTAGAAGCAGGAACAAAGAATGAAAAGTTAAAGAAAATGAGTAAAACATGGAAGATAGATAATAAATAAGGAAGAGTGGATTGTTTATAGAAGTTTTTAGAGGTATAAAGGATTGAATATATCTCAGAGGGGTGAAAAACATGAATGATATAATTAATGAGCAGTAGAGAAAAAGGAGAAATTGGGAGAGAAATTACAATATAAGGAAAAAGGAGTTCAGGAGAAAAATGAGAAATTAGGAGAGAAATTAAAAAATAAGGAAGTAGATAATCTTAAAAAATAAAAATATTAAAAACGGTAAATAGAAAGAAAAAGACTCGAGAGAAAAGATGTAGTGAAGCAAGAAGAATGAGAAAGGGAGAGAAGCAAAAACGCTGACTTCTTCCAAAATTTATGTCTCCAGAAAAATTCACAGGTGGCCTTTTTGACACGTTTTCAGGCAAAATTCTCCCAAACTTTTCTTTTTCTCTCATTCATTTCGCATACTATTATCTTCCGCTCAAACAATTCCCGCTGCTCATCGAACCGGATAATACATAAGAAAGAATATATTTTAAATGATATATAATATTTCTCAATCGGGGCCGTCCATAATAATTCTGCGACTTTGGCCGGGCGACAACGTTAGCACTCAATAATTTCGGCATTCTTTCGAAATCCTCGTTAAATCCTTCTAATACGCTCAACGTCTTCATTTACTGCTGCCTCAACAGCACCGGTTATTCTTCCTCCAATCGTCGTTGTCGTATTTCATTTAATATCCGTACAAATCCGATTCCTCGGCTATTAACTGTTATTTATGCTGGAAAACGTTCGGAGCCCGGAATCGGTTTTCGGCCGTGTGGCCGACATTTGTTTTGTCAGCGTCTCACTTTCCAAACTGCTTTTCAACTGGACTGTGTGATGTAAAACGGGTCACAATAAAAAAAGACACGGCTTACGAAAAAGTTGGGGAGAAACGGCAGTTGTCAGATTGGTAAGTTCCAAAACATTGCAACTTATCAGCGACTGAGGTGAACTCTTCTCAAGAAATTAATTTTCGAAATTTTTAGATTTTTTTAATTAAATAGTTTTTTATATTGAATTTATTGAGAAATTTATGTATAACTCACTGGCGGCTCATACCCAAGAAACATGTGAAGTGTCTTTTACTGTACAGCACTTCACCCGTTTCGTGGGCACGAGCCGCCAGTGGTATATACAGGGTGTTTCAGGAGGAATGTGCAATACTTCTCAGGCTGATTCCTTACACCAAGTAGACAAAAAAGTTTCATGGGACCAACCCCCAAAAACGCTATGTTACCGAGATAACAATGGTGGAAAATTAAGATTTCTCAAAATATATTAATTATTCTAATTTTTTAGAGGCTTTAGTGAGGTTTTTAAATGATCAATTCCTATGTAAAATAAGCTGAGGAATTCAATGAAACCAGTTACAAGTTTGTAACTTCAACGGTTATTGAGATAATTAGAAAAATATGCTAGAAAACGTCATTTTTCCAACAATAAGGGTTATAACTGGATAAGGAATCATAAAATTGTATTTTTTATTAATGGAAGTTGAAGAGAGTCGAATTCTAAAGAAAAAGTTGAATGTCGGCGATTGTGTAAATCTCACCCAAATCTCGGAAATGGCGATCGAAAATCAAAAAGTTGACAAAACATAGCAGCAGTGATGAATTTGTGTTTAGTACGGATTTTGCAATTTTTGATCGCCATTACTGAGATTTGGGTAAGATTTACACAATTGCCGCCATTCAACTTTTTCTTCAGAATCCGACTCTCTTCAACTTCCATTAATAAAAAATACAATTTTATGATTCCTTATCCAGTTATAACCCTTATTGTTGAAAAAATTGCGTTTTCTAGCATATTTTTTCAATTATCTCAATAACCGTTGAAGCTACAAACTTGGAACTGGTTTCATTGAATTCATCAGCTAATTTTACATAGGAATTGATCATTTAAAAACCTCACTAAATCCTTTAAAAAATTTAAAAAATTAATATATTTTGAAAAATCTCAATTTTCCGCCATTGTCATCTCGGTAACAAAGCATTTTTGGGGGTTGGTCCCATGGAACTTTTTTGTCTACTTGATGTAAGGAATCAGCCTGAGATTCACATTCAGTATTGCACATTCCTTCTGAAACACCCTGTGTAACTTGAATAAATTTACATAAATTGGATTGGATCAGTACTATCCATTAACTTTTCGATGCCCTAACTTTATAGGAATGTATTTATACTTTCTACGATTCACATCATTATGAAGAACTCAGTACATAATATAAAACAAAATAGGAGCACTGGCGGCTCGTACCCACGAAACAGGTGAAGTGCTCGTACCTTTTATTGTACAGCACTTCACCTGTTTCGTGGGCACGAGCCGCCACTGAATAGCAGTACTAGGGAAGACGCAGTTAGAAGAATTTCGTCTGATCGTGAGATTTATGAAAGAACAACTGATTAACAAGACAAGAATATTTTGAAACAAGAAAAAAGGAAATAGAATAAACCTAAAATATAAATGAATAAAAAATTTTAAGGAGTGGGATAATAAGGGCGCATAGATCATTCAATAAACTTGGAGTTTTAGATGTAGGGAAGATCATGAAGTTTTGATCTCAAGCCTCCCGCCCACTTTTGGACTTTGGTTCTCATTGCAGATCTTCAACAAAAAGTGAGAATACAGAACTGCATTGTAATACCGTTTGTGACATATGAAAAAGTCTGAAACCTCTTACCTCTATACTCAGTTCAACAATCGACTCAAATAGCCAAAGCAGTAGCCAGATTATTTACTACACCCCACACACTTGGACTGCACTGAAACCTTACAACATAAATAAAAATTATAAATCTACCACCTACACATTAAACGAGCCTGAACTCTATCACTGGCATAGTTTAGCTTTTGGAGAAGACACGCCGTTACAATGTTACGTGAATTAAGCGGCGTGTCTACTCAGATAGCGCAAAATTACTGTTGTAGACAGTAGATGCATCCCAAGTATGGAAAATCTTTGTGAAAAGGTGCAATGAGTAAGTTTCCTATATATCTATTATCTCTACATATATTACAAAGTCTATAGGAAGTGTGCAGTTGGTGTAATATAAACGTATACATAAATATACCAAACAAAGAAAAGATACATATAAAGGGTTATAGTGTAGTAACAGCAATAAGAAGCCAATCACCGTCCTATTGTTTAGCCTTTAGCGGGTGCATTGTCCTGCGCCACGCCTCCAATTCCAATATTCATACATGGTATATACCGGTATTTATTCTATTGTACTATACCCATAAACACGGTAAGTCAAGGAAACATCACTTAACACGCTATCATCCGCACGTGGGAGCTATAGTAAGGGGCCTCCTTTGCTGCTTCAGTTGCATGTACATTGTACAATATTTCATCTCAAGTCAACCACTAATTAATAGACAATGCCCAATTGTTCACCCCGAGCTAAGTCCTCCTCAAAGCAATTTTTCAATTGATCTAAATTCCAATTAAATTCATTATATTTCTCCTCTATTATGGGATCTATCACACATTTTGTAATCAGTTGAGTTTTAGTATAATTCCCAGTCTGTACATCGCGAAAACGATTATTTAATGGAACCGATTTCATTATTTCATCATACATTGAAGCAACAACAGATTTGTTGATGTTTCCAACTACTATGAATAAATCATTGAGAAGAATAATAACATTTGAAAGAATTGTTGGTTAAATGAAATTTATACATTGATTTTCAACCAAACAACCGGTAGATTAAAAATATAATTGAATAATTGAGATAAAATATTGAATCAACTGTTTGAACTTCAAGTAGAAAATTTCAACATAATATTTTTCCATTATTTTGGGAATCATAAATTGCTCTATTGATGACTGCCCATCCAACACAAGTATTTGCAATAATAAGATTATTAATTCAGTTGAGGTGATCGACCTCATTGCAGCTGATAATAAAGTGAAGCGCACCAATCAAAATCACCTAGAAATCTTCAAGACGCTGTGGGTTGCACTAACATGGTACAAGATACAATTCGCGCAAGCTGTGAAGAGACGCCGTAACAATGTAAAGTAAAAGTGACTGGGTGTTTTCTCAGTTTGCGCCAACTATACCTTGTTGCTGGTATGGCGCGATAACGATCGGTCGAAATTTTGAGAAAAAACCTGAACTGAGTGGGACGCAAAGCATTTTGGCTGACAATGGGTGCCCCGTTGCGCAGAAACGGACCCTATTCCTGAGGAAGGGGTGGCGAGTGGCAAGATGAGGAGGAGAAGGAGGAGGATGAGGAGGATACAGAACATGGGGTCCAACACCTACCACTGGACCGTTTTCAGGTCCAAGTAAGCTCTATATCAGCCAAAGAACAGACTTTTACGACAGCAGTCACACAAATCACTCGCGCCGAAGATTCTTTCCGATACTTGAACACAGTTAGGATGCGGGCAGACACACAAACCTGAAGGCCGATTCACACTGCTAGGTGTGACTGCATCAAAAATATTCCACCTCCGAAATGTCCACTGCACCCCAAGAGGAAACTAAATAAAAACCAAAAACAACTCATAGACAGACATTCTACCAGAGCGCATACGCTTACTACCCCTATCTTACATCGTAATAGACAAAAAACACATAATATAAAATTATTTATGTTACTATGAAAAAATTGTAAAATATAGTTGGTGCAAGCTAAGAAGATACGCCGTTACAATGTCAAGCATATTGATTACGTGTCTTCTCAGCTCGCTCGAACTTTACAAGTGCACAGCAGCTGGATTGTTGATGTTTAATTGCATTCACTGTTTATGCGGGCTTGAAATGGAATAAATAAACGTTTTTAAGTCAAATATTAACAATTTCACAGCTTTGAAAAAAATATTACGAGAGAGAATTAGAAATAATAAATTAAATGAAAATATAAGAGAAAGTAACTAAAACGTGGGATAGACTAGGAACGTAGGTTGAAAGTCAGCTTCTCTTGTGCAAGATTCAGTGAAACATTTTAAACAAATTTCACAGTACAATATAAATGTTATGAGGGAATTTCAAAGTGAAGAGTGGTTGGTGTTCCAATGTTAGCTCACATGTTCAATATACAGTCTCTATAATAAAAAGTAATGTGCTAGAACCCGATGATAGAATAATTTTTTCTATCGATAAATGTATTTGATGATAGATGATTGTATTCTATCTGGAACTGATGAAAATAACATTATTTTATAATAAGACTTTACTAGTCTGAAGTAATAGTATGAACTGATACAAGTCTGGCACACTTGACCTCAACTCGGAACTAATTCAGCTTCAATTCCAATTAACTGTTCAGTGATAGAAATACAAACTAATTGCGGATGTACCGGGCTCATGTCATGTAACAAAAGGTGAGTACAACTTATCATACTCAGTTCATTGTTATGTTGATTAGCTTCTACTGAACTCTGAACGGTCAGTCAGCAGCATCCGACCGGAAAACAGAACTGAAAACTAAACTAAAAAAAAAAACAAAACAGAACAACGCTTTTTAATCAGTACCGTGAAATCAGACAAGTGTGTTGTAGATCCTACCCTACTATTGTCTGGTCGAGTAAAGAAGTTATTCTGCCAAGACGGAAAAATAACGCCAGCACAGTCAATATTGGTTCAAAAATCATACATTTGTTATCAAATTGTAGGAAACATTCTGATCTATAATTTGAGACCCATTTTATAATTTTTGAGCCAATATTGGCCGAGTTAGAGCCATTTTCCAATCTTACTAGAATCTCTTCTTTGCTTGTCAGACTATACACCAACAAAAAAATTCTGATCACACAGAAAGGACAGTTGGGGAATGGCTGATAGGCTACATGAAATTAATACATCCAATTACAAGTACCACCTTCAACTATACCAACTTCCGTCTGGAAGCTAATAAATCACTCCCTGCTTCCAATACTTCCAATTTCAACTGGCCATAATTTGAAGGGTATTCACTAATGTTACAGTGGAATTGTTGTTGTATCAATGGGAGTGAACATTATTTGAATAATTTTCAAACTGAAATCTTATATTTCTGTGATTGAATAACTGACAGCTTCGACAAGTCATAAATAACTTTATTGATAATTGTAGCTAAGATTGAAAAAATGTATTTGAAATGGATCCAATGTTTTGGAAATCAATTTATCCATTACAACTTCACCAGTTGGTAAAGCAAATTTTGTTGGAAAATAAGTTGAATCAACGAGATAATTTGGTCAAGAGGAAGTATCTACACGTCAAAAGCAGTCTCATCAGAGTCATCCCAAATATAGGAGACACCTATTATTTAGTTTACCAATAAATACTTCAAGGTGATTCTCTACTCCAAAAACTTTCATCATAAAAAAATTATGTTTGGGTCTAGCGTGAATAGGATATAGTGAGTCGTTGAGTTGGGAACCTGTTCCATTTCCGTTGGTTGCAGTCAATCGTGCAACGATGGTAGATGATTGAGCGGTTAAATTTGAAATATTATTTTGGCATTGGCCGTCCCGCTGTGAGCCCGGACAGCCAAAATTCATTCAAATTTGAAATATACGCGCGTGTCGTGGATCTATTTTTGTCGTATTGTTTTTCGTTATACTTGTACACTTCTCTACGATATTCAAATTTATTCCACTCTCCTTGTTCCACTCCTACTAATTCTATTCCCCTCCTTGTTTTGGAACAATCCGGATATGGGGACTTGGTGCTCATACGTCTGTTTTTTGAGTTCCACCTCCATCCCACATGTTTCAAACATGTTTATGTGTCCTGCTGCTATATATCCTAGCAATGTAGTCAAATTTGCATCTTAAATTAGACCTATTATTATTGTTTTAGCGCTCTACCCAGCCCTTCCCCCACCCACCCTGTCATCACCAATTCAGTTCGATAAAAAGTGAGGTTTCATTCTTTCTCATAGTGTGTGATTGTAGTATGCGTTCGTTGGTCTGTTATAGTCTGTCCAAGCAAAGAAGACATTCTGGCAAGATGGAAAAATGACTTTAACTCGGTCAATATTGGTTAAAAATTTATAAATGTGGTCTCAAAATGAAGAAAACAATCTTTTCTACAATTTGAGACCAAATTCATAATTTTTAACCAATATTGACCGAGTTGGAGTCCTTTTCCCTTCTTGCCAGAATGTTTTCTTTACTTGAACAGACTATACAGTTTACAGCACAGTAAGATATAGATGTAGCTAGTATACTTATGCCAGTATATAGAAAGGTAGTACTGTATATGGGCGAAAGTAGACGCCAATGGATCGTCAAAAGTCGTTGCATTGTCGTTGTGGGTTAATAGTGAGCGCGCACCGATAAATAAACGACCACGCATCGACACGAAACGACACGCTCCAGTTGTAACAACTGAGATTTTTTCTTGTCGATTAATTTGGGCTGCAAACAATAGCCTGTGTTTAGCATAATACCAGAATTAAACGTGTGGAGGTTAACATATTCGTGTATTTTTTTATCGTTTTCGTTGATGTTTCAAAGACCACTGACGCCTATTTATGAGCTTTGGAACTTTGCCTGTATAAAAAATTCTGAATTATATCACAGTTTCTTCAAGTATGAGGATGAAGCTAGTCTTTGTAACTCACACGTCTATTTGGTTGTGCAACAAATTGAGCACCAGCTAAATTGAGTTTAATCGAATTGCTAACTGCAAAAAGGTCCATCTATCTACAAAATTCAAAAGTTTCCAAAAAAGTAAAAAAAAAACAAGTTAAATATTATTTAATATGAATTAAAACTGCCTCGATCAGGTAATTAACTATTAAGGCTGTTTTAACATAAGGTTATTAATTACTAGATCAAGGTTGTTTTGATTAATATTACATCAATTTTATAACATTTCTTTACTCCTAAAAAATTACTAACTTTGTAGATGTACTTTATGCAACTAGCGATTAAATCATTATCGGGCAAGCGTATCGGTGAATGAGAAATATCAATATAGAAAGTATGGAGCATGTAACGTTCCAACATCCATCCAAATTAGGATCGTATTTAAACTTTCATTATAACTGGAAAAAATTATATTTTTTCTATAAATTGTTAATGTGAGAAAGGACTGGATAATTATCATAAAAACCTGTCAATAAGTGATTTTCTGTCATTCATTACAAAATTAACTAGAAGTCATCCTTGAAAATATTCCTTATAACATACATGCATTATTCAAAATAGTATCCCTTCACTATTTATCGTGATATGTCATTGGTTATCCAATTCTTTAAAATGTTTTAAAACTTATCAATTGCAGTTTCTAGGACATTTTTTGTGCATCAAGAAGGTGAGTTTTGCACCCACTTGATTAAATCTGTGATATCGGCGTTTCCTGCTTATTTGTGTCAATCACTCACACCTGGCACCAGTCAGCTTATGCAGGACTTCAGCACCTATTTAACGAAGTTAGCCTTGATCCGACATTTTTTCACCTTACTTTTGACAAACACTAGAACCAGTGTTGAATGCTGATAGGATCATTGTAATTGGACAACAGGATAAATAGTTAATCTGCCATGAAATAGGATTTGCAGAATAGCGAACTCGGCAGGTGATAAAGATAAGGAATTCGTGGGTTGTTTGTATAATAACATACGTTGAATGGAATTTTGGTAAGAAAGGGTTTTTCGGAAATGAGTGTTTTTGAAGGTTGCTGCTCTGGGTGAGTCCAATACTAATACCTTTATCCCACCCCTTTCTTGTTTATTTCTGCGGGGGGCAAGGGTTGAGGACTCCCTGTTGTTCGACTTCTCCGGGTAGCATGGATAATGGAGTTTGTAAGTTATTTGTAAACCTGTAGGCTGGAAACTGGACCTCGACTCATATCTTAGATGGACAGCTGTTAACCCCCCTCCTATCAAACTAGGAATGATGACGAATGCTCATAGGGGTTGTTCTCCCCTTCATTATCTCTCTCACTCATCGCCGGTCTTTGTGTGAAACCCTACAAATGAGACGATTGGCAGACATATTAAATTTCCCTAGATACGCGACAAGATTAGAATATACATGCCCCATTCAATAACCCAACACCAACCCTGTAATTTTTTTCGAAAAACTACTAAAGTGATCGTGTGCTAGAATTTATTTCAACCCCCATGGCGGCTGCATGTTCGGACCTTAATCTTCATCGTTTTTTATTCATGAATTTTTTCTCTTCTCTCTGTGTTTTTCCCCTTCCTAATTATTGATGTCGTGTAGTTTTGACAAGATGGCAGATATAAAAACGGTATTTTATTGCATGGAAAGGCTCTCTTAGTTTTTTTTTCAAACAAGTTATGTTGTCTGAGCTCACAGATATTACCTTCTTCGTTATTGTTTTGTTGCAATTGACTGGAAAATCCAACTGTTTTCTTGTTCTCCAACTGTTCTATGTACTACACATTATTATTCTCATCTAGAACTTGTGAAGTTACACATCAATAGAGCTGGAGTGTTTGATTACCGAAGTTTCTATAATCCACACAAATTTTTAGCTTTGTAGGTTAACCGAATAAACGTCTTTCAAAATATTTTATTCCCATTCAAAAATTCTTATTGAGAGATATAGAATACAGATATATTGCTGCTAGAATTGTAATTGTAGTACTTTATTATGAGCCTTATCGATTTCTTTCTCGAGTAGCAAGAAGCTGATTACTAAGTAGATTATAGTTGGAGTGAAGGATTTGGCCTGTAACATAGCAAGAGGCTTCTTCTTCCAAAAAGTTGTCGATATTTTTATGGATTTTTGTTCACATATTGAATAGATTCCTCCAGTATTTTTCATTAGGATCTTGATATTTTCAAAAATTCATATTTAATTACCAACGATGCAACGATGTCGCAATACCGCTTTCTCCCCCAGTCCATGATTCTAGTGAATTCTTCGAGAATTTTCCCTCCTTGTCTTTTTTCTTCAGATACAGTCTATCCATTTATCATAGAACGTGGTTTCTGTTGTTATCCAGTTAGCACAGTCTTCAAGGAAGCAGCTGAATAAAGTTTCACATTCTGACAGCGGGGCAAAGACTATACTATACCCATATATGTAATATATATAAATATATACTTATTTTAGGGGTAGCTACTCAAAGGCGAGCGGGAATTTTTCAAATTTGTCGTTTGGTATTGTCCGAAGAATGCCCTTGGCTCTGACTGCCTTGTATGGTTTGAGAACATAGTCACAGAGGTAGCTTTGTTGTTGAATATAGATATAGATGTTCTTTTGGCTGGCATGTATGGTTGGAAAATATAGTTATAGTGGTGGAGGTAGCAGCATCCAGGTGACCATGGTGATAGGGAGATGCAACTACCTGAACAGAGCACCCCATAGTATCACAATGGCTGGCAGTCCTTTCATGGGATGCTGACAATGAGATTCCCAGTTAGCAGAACGTGGCAGTGTGAGACATCTCTACAACTAAATAAAACGAATTTGGGCGCTGATTTTCGGGGCGGTGACAACCATTTCATCTGGAAAATTTCACAATTTCGTTTTTATGCCGTTGCTTTATGACTATGTTATCGAATGTGTTATTTGTCACCTGTGCTGGTTTGTCGGAATTATGTTGGTTGGAAGTCAATCTTGATCTCATCATTGAAAAAAACAAAAACACTCAGCACTACCAATACGCATTGAAGACCGTGAATGATTTATATTTTCTATTTAAACATGATATGATTTGGAGATACCAAGTCCACATCGTCCACATTATCAAGTCTATATCTCCAATTTTTGACCATCATTTCATCAATGTGATATAATGTATTTCAATAATTACTCAAATAAATACTGAATACTAATTTTAAATTTGAGGTTTTTAAAATTATAAGTTTCCGTGAGATTTTAAATAGTTCAGAAGTTTAAACTAGTTTCAATAACAATGTGGAATAATGTATAATCATATTTCATCCATACTTCTATTTATTCAGTTGATACAAACAAATAATTATTCTATAATGATTCAAGTGCCAGTTAAGACAATGAACAAAACAATATTTAGGTAGATACTTTCGTAATAGCTATAATAGGCCTACTAAAATTACATGGATCCTTCGAAGAATAATATAATTTCTCTAGAATTCTTAGCCCAATTTTCACTGACCTTGACTTTTTAAAATTACTTGTGAGAAAAATTTCAACTACTAACAAAGAAGTTTTAATACCATATCAATCTTGAGTTAACTATAGATAAAAATTTGAAACTCGAAACCGAAGCCATCGAATTAAAAGAAGCGCGGCACATCGTGACTGAACCATAGACCAACTCTACACTCCATCACTCTTATGTACTTTGTAGTGAATATCAATCTTGAAATAATAACAATCCTGAGAAGCAGTTTCAACAAGGAGGATGATTGATAGTGCTGAATAGTTTTCCTTATGGCTCCAAGTTTACAGAAGATTGAGCACATTGTACAGCCATAAAATACCAAAGGTGAAGAAAGAGGGTAAGATGGGATAAGAGATAGAAGTATGGATTGAGGAGAGGAAGAGAATATCTGAGGAACGCATACGAAACATAACCGAGAAAAGAAATAAATGTATAGAAGGGATAATAAGGGATAAACGTATAAATGGGGAAAAAGTATAAAAAGGTAGAAAGAAGAAATATATCAAAGAATAGAAAAGATAAAGCAGAAACTCAATGACCAACAAGGAAATACCCCAGCTTGAATAAATTCAATGGAAATTGATGAGAATTCAAAAATTTACACTTGAATATATTTCTGAAAATTAATTTTCATAAGAATATTACTTTAATAAATATGAGGATATTGTTGGAAACGATTTGAAATTGAGAAGGACGAAGAGATTGATGCAAAATTGTAAACGAAATATAAAACGAGGATATTCTTGAAGAGAATGAATGTAAACAAAAATGAAATGAGAAGAAAATGAATGAGCAATAATAAAAATAGAAGAAACAAAAATATGGTCAATTATTTAAAGCCTCAAGTAGATTCAGCAAGGAAAGTATTTTTAATTTTTTAATCAGAATCGACAAAATTATAACCATTATTGAATAATTTTCAAGTGCAGCATGAATTTATAGATAGGCAAAAAATTAATGATAGTGGAACCTTGATAATTCGTACCGCTCTAATTCGTAATTCTCTATCATTCTTAGTGGAAGCTCAGTCCCTTGAAATAATGTTCCAAAATTAATAGCTTCGATTATTCGTAATCTTCCCACATTCGTACAAAAGCTTCGGTCACATGAACTACGAATTATCGAGGATTCACTGTAATTGGAAATTGAGAAAAAAATGTTAGAAGTCAAGAATTAATATAAATATTTACAAAAAAGCAAAGATGATCAATTAACACTGCATACTTCATATAAAGAGTGCAAAATTGAAAGACAAATACAATGAATAATGAAGTTGGAAATGTAATGAAAAGAAGGAGATAGCAGAGAACGAAAAAAGAGTGATTTTAGAATGGTGGCAGCGCGGCATTTTGGAAGGTAGAGGCGCCGCTCCGCGCTGGTTCCCTCCCGATCACGACGTCATAAAAATGTAAGCCGACTGGATGAGAAGAAGTATCATGACAGGATAATTGGGGTTGTTAACGAGACGACGAAAAACAAGAACAAAAAGAGGCGCGCGGCGGCCAACATGGTCTGGCCTGGTCCAAACTCTCTTATGCCAATTTGAATAAACAAGGAAGACTCGAACCAAGCATCTCGAAACAGGGCATCTCAACGGCCATTGGTTGCCAGCGACGTACTCCATCAAATGTCAAGGATCCTGAACATCCTTTGAAAAAACGTAGAAAAAACGCCGCTGACAGACCTGCTTAACCATCAATTACGAATATTTCAATAACTTGATAAAACAAACTGCTTTTCAGCTTGTAAACCAGCGCTGGCTACACAAGGAGCAGCTTGGCCGAAATGGATCTCTGCTTATTAGATTAGCCGCTTAACTAGGATGAATAATTATATTGAATCAGGATTCTATTTTATTACTCTCTAGTATGGGCTTTAGAAGGATGTAATATGAAATTGACAACCTAAAAAGATTCTATGATAATGTTTGGAATTTGATAAATTCATTCACTAAACGATTTTATTAATTTTTGTACACCAAAATTCCCTATAATTTATTTTTCAACAAATAATATTTGTCCAGTAAAATAAAAAATCCCTACGAAGCGTGAGTTCCCTTCAATTAATATTTTCACTACTCACATTAAAGTTATTCCTCGCCTTTTCAACATGATCCGTTAAAATTTAATTCCAAGAGAGAAGAACGTTTATTTCAGGTTCATTTATCCACAGAAGAATTAAATTCAATAATAAGAATAGAGCATCATACCCAAAATTAAATTAAATATCTTGGCAATTAGATCTAGAAATGTTATTTGATGCTTTTCAAATAAAATTCGAATCTTAGAAATCTTAGATTCATGATATCTATTATTCTATTAATGGACATTTGAAAAAAAAGATGTATAAATTTATAACATACGTGATTCCTGGATAAGTATGCACCCTGGTCAAAATTCTGAGATTTGCACTAGGGTTTTCTATATAGTAAATTCTCAAATTTTCAGGCAATAGAACTGTGTAGAGATTTACCTGCAATAAAACAAAACAAAATAAAAAATAGATAAGAGAATATTGATCTATTGAACTAATGCTGCACACCCTGAGAAATGAGAATGCTCAACCTCCTAAAAATTCAATGAATGTCAATACTCAATAGTAATACAGCGATTATATTGCCCATTTTGATGGATTAAATCAAATTCACAAAGTTTTATATTCAACAAGAGTTCTTCCGAAATTTAATTAGTTGAATATTTCCAACAAATATTTGCATCTCTCAAACTTCTTCATGAACTGCTGCTGTTAGTTCACCATTCACGTTAATATCATTGTGTGTGATTTTTACTAAAAAGAACGGCGATTCCATCTATTCTTCTCCATAGAAAGACTTGTAAAATTAAATTGGACGAAAACGAAAACCACAAAAGCTTATTCAAATGAGTAAAAATTGATAATATTAATGAAGACAGTTTGAAGTGTAACAGCTATAAATTCTAATCTAGATAGATGAAAGGTTGGTCGCAACACAAAATCGGAACAGAACACAAAAGTAATCGTCCCACAACTGAATAAAAAATAATAATAATAAAAAGTTAATTTAGTGGATAGTGGCGGTAGCGTGGCTGCGTTTTCACACGTCAAGAGTCCTGTGTTCAGAACCAGGTCCAAAGCCCATTCATTACACACGACGCATGATAGATTCCATCCATTAATAAGCTACAAGGCAATAGCTTACACCACTTTTGGAAAAATAGTCATTTCTTTTTAGATATATTATAAGGGAGCCGAAAACGAAAATGTAAATCATTTCAAATAAATTAACGTGAACACATCTTTGTATAGGCAGGCGAGTTTGAGTGGATTGTTCAGCATGTTTTTCTTCTCTGGAGGCGAGATTTATATGCAGCTATGCAGGCTAGTTAAGAAACGGGGATGGAAGTCACTTTCAAATGACACCACGTGACAAACAGTTGTCTCTGGACCAATAGCATGCTCTGAAAGGAAGTGTCATACTCCTCTCATAAAGACATAAACGACTAAATATGACGCATATGTCAGGCACGAATTTTGAAAACGTTTTGTGAAAAACAAATAGACTACTATTAGAAATGAAAGATGCTCCACATTTCATTGAAAAGCACATTCCTTTCTAGACGTGGGAAAATTAAATGACTAGGTACTAGAATGATAAATATGTTATAGAAATAACAAAATTTTAAAGTTCCCCAATAATAAAAAATAAAACATAGGTAAAATAGACTGTAATTTGTAAAATGAAAACATTTTACAGGTTTTTCTGTTTGAGTGATCTTGGATGGAATGTTCCATCACTACATCACATCACATGTGAAATAAAACGTGGTTTATATTATTGATATTTCATCAAACAAAGTTGAGCTTTTTCATTCATGTGTCTGTTGAATTTCCTACCAACAGAAGATACATTCAAGAATATATTAAATGTATTTATATTCAATGAATGTATGGAATCATATATATGTTATTAATGTAAATTAATAATATATAAAAATAAAAATCAGAGTATTTTTCATTTGTATTTTTATATTTTGTATTTCGTATTTTTCATTTCAACACACTTTTGTGAACCCACACTTGAGAATGCCACTAAGGGAAGCAATATATGTTGTGTTGAAATAAAAATACTAGAGCGAAACTGTGATTAATATTTTCATTTATTTGTTTCTCTTACCTAAATTAATATTCTCATTTATTATCATACATAAACAGTAGCCCTGGACAACTAAACATAAATAATATACTGTACTCCCATCAATAAAAATACTAAAATATTCTATGATGTATAATAATGTATGGTCTATTCGATAAAATTAAACAATTATTTTGGGCCAGATTATAAGATGGCTTCAATTCACAACGTTAATTATTATTTTAATAATGACTAGGAGTAAGGAATAAAAATCGCCAAGCAATTGTTTTCATGCATGAAACAAATTTCCTTCAATAATAATTTCAGAAACGAATTGAACAACAGTAATATTTTTATTGTTAAACTAGTATACTAGGCTCTTTATTCATCTAATTTAATGCCAATTCGGAAGTACAACGAATGTATAGCATTGCCGCAATTGGAATCACAAATAATGTGAAAAATTGTAGTTATTGGGGTAATATTATTGCTTCATTCGAAGTGCACACTCCCTAGGGTGTAATATTCATTTCTAACTCACTGATGTTCAACATTGTTCAATTTATGGTTAGGTGTCATCTCTATTATGCAAGTTGGGAGCCAAAAGTCAACCATTACGTTATTATTTCAATGAAATAATCATAACTCTTGTAGGGAGCACTTTGTTCGGAGAGACCCTACCATCTGGCAGCAACCCTACAGAACAACGCCCTTGTTAATAAGATAGGCACACGTATTGAACATACATCATTCTACTGTGATGTAAGGACCAATTTTGGTAATCAATATTACCAAAAAGTGAAAACTAATATACATGATTTGATACCAGTACTGACATATATCATACTACCATTGTTTATTGTAATCAATCTTAACCTTAAATGGAAACTGATAAGTAATATCAATGGATTGAAAGCAGAGAATAATTAACAACAAACATCATGAATAATTGGATAATATTGTAAAAGTTATAATTTAAAAAAATACTGCATGCTTTTTATTGTTTTTATTATCTAATATTATAAAAATTATACTGTAATATAAAATAAATTTTAAATGAATTTCCTGTAGACTTAACATAGGATAGAATAATATTTTTGTTGAGAGATATTAATCTTGTTTACAAGTTAATTCAAAATTTTAGAGACTCTATTACAATTCATTGTTTTCAACAGTTGAGATGCATTAATAATTTCGCAAACATTCCACTTCAGTGCATAATTTTTTCAAAATAATCAAAGTAAAAATCGAAAAATTTCAACAGTATGAAATTTCACTGTACTTTATGCATTATTGAGTATCATCCAATTTAGATAAACACAAACATTACCTAAGAATTTTAAACTTTTTAAATAGGATAGTTGAAAAACTATTGTTAGCATCTAGTTTGATAACTTCTGAGGGTTTTATTCTAATATTCTCTACTTTAAAATTCACATATTGTGATTTTCAGATTTTGTGATTCATCATCATTACATTTTGAAGGCTTCATAGAATATATTAATTTCACTCCTTGAACCCATTCCCCTCAACTTCCTTTTTCCGACTCCCATTTTCGCCTTCGAGCTTTTCCATTCCAAGCTTCATTCTTTTTTTATTCCAAGTTCCTTCACTTATTAATTTTTTTCTTCCAATTGCAGGACAGGAAACCGGAGAATATATAAATAAGTGAGACCAAGCAACATGGTTCATTTGTCAATGGCTCTCTTCACCAATTATTAGACAGTACAAATTAGTGTTGTCAGAGAAAAATAGCAAACCAAAAGTATTGACTTTGAATTACACAGCGCACAAATAGAAGAATGCAGACGATATTGGTTTGCATCTATCACATGGAAATTAGTTGCACGAAGCACAGTATGTGTATTTGTGTGAGAGTATATGTAAGAATGTGTGAGTACAAATAATGAGATACTG
Source organism: Sogatella furcifera (assembly GCA_017141385.1). Taxonomy (NCBI): domain Eukaryota; kingdom Metazoa; phylum Arthropoda; class Insecta; order Hemiptera; family Delphacidae; genus Sogatella; species Sogatella furcifera. The sequence goes on along the minus strand of CM029552.1, from coordinate 22,175,312 downwards.
GTAAACCACAGGCAAACTGGTTTCTTACTTTATTTCTGTTCCCTTCCTTTTTACCGCTATTCTTGCAGTTATTACTCAACTTATTCATAAATAATTATTTTCTCTAGCCTCTTCATAACCTTTGCCAATAGTTATTTCATTAACTAACATGCGAGTACATAGGTTTTCCTGTTTTTACATTACATATTAATATTAGGTATTTGTAGAGGTTCTCTTGAAAAGTGGGAATGGAAAAATGATGAAAACTATGAATACTCGAAGAAATATTCCCATGGATATGCAACTATGACAAAAAACTTCTCAACATTATTATGATGTTGTACTGATTGTCTTCAGTATAATATGTTGAATAGGAGAGTTTATCGTCATTAAAAAAATAATTAAGAAATAAATTAATGGTTCACTAATAAATAACAAAAATGTGCAATTATGAATTCAGAGTAAAACATTTTATTTACAATAGAAACAGACTATGTGAAACATTACTCACGTTCACATACTCGTAGATCATGTATTATAATAAGATTTCCTCATTTTTCCAATTCTTAACATATATTGTATCAAACTTAATCACTTTTATAGATAAAATTTCCAATGTTTCTTGCTGAATACATATTTTGAAACCAACAAGAGATTCTATTAAGAAAATGGGAATTATGACGGTATTTTTCCGACAAAAATAAAATTGATTCACTGAATTCCAAGAGAAAAAGGAATTATCCTATATTGCATCAACCTGTTCAACCACGAATACCACGAAACACGATTTATTTATTTCATACTGTAATGTTTTTTTATTGATGTAATTAATTTTTATTTCATATTGATGTATCTTATAAAAGTGTGTGTGTGTGTAAAAAATAATTTGAAATACATGTGAAGCAAAATCAGTGTTTTTCAACGAAGCAAACATGCACCTCAATTCACTCCAGTTTCTGCAAACTAGAAACGACCTGTTTTCCACCACAAATCCCGCAAATAATTATTGTCAACAGTTGTGTAGGGAAAAAGGTGCTTGGTAGCACATGGAAAAGCAAACCATAAAATTTAAACTTGATGGTGTAACACCATGGAGTCTGCGCTGAACGGTGTGTAAAGTCCAGAAACGTATAAACAAGTGATTTGCTGGCAATACGTGCTAGGATGCCTGTACTAGTACGCCCTAGAAGTGCTTGTAAAGTCCTGCGTCCCTATAGAGCCAGTATAGTTCACCACAGTCCAGAGCTTGTTGCTTATTCACAACATGAACTGATTCTAGTTCAATTCGATCGTTTCTCATGGAGCTTCAATAAAACATTGATGAACGTGTCTGATTTTCATGGTCATTTTTCAAGAGGTTAATGGTCGAAAGCATAAATATTATTTAAGCATCATAATATTATAAACTTTAACCTTTTTCCAAGGTGTTTATTGATGAAGCACTCGATTGCGACCTCTCTCCCCTTCTCACATATCTCAAGAAATTAATTATTTTCTTACAGGTTGTTTCGCACCTTACTGATCATGATTTTCTGGTAAAATACAATAAGGGTTTTACACACTTCTCAATTTTTTTGTATATTTTTTCAACCTATATTTTTACATTATCATTCCGCATCACATTCACATATTCTCTATTAATCCTCTAGTGAGGCATCAAAGACTCTCATCCTCATATCCTCATAATTCATATAAAACTACTGTATACAAAAACCAAATAATTTTGATTCATTAAAATTATTCAATCCCCTCTCAGTCTTTCTATTCTTTTATTCTTCTCAAAAAAATTACTAAGATTCTATGGTTTTTATTGAATTTTTATTCAATTGACAGACAAATTCTATCAATTCTCCTATCAGGAACAGGAATATTCACTTCAATGAATTTAAAATAATCTTTCAGAATTCTAATTCTGAGATTTTAAGAACCGATGACCACTCTCAACTTCTAACACAGTCAGGATATTATGGTTTTGGTTTGCAATCGCAATATAGTTAATCTTGCAGTACACGATGCGTCACGTCACCTGATTGGAGCAAGTGCACAACACAGAACCGCATCTTCCGTGAATTAGTAGCGCCTAGAGTTAGGGCGCCTGTCCCCGGGGAGTCCCAAGGCCAGAAATCACGAACGCCACTTAATCAGACGTCTGCTTAGCCGCGACGGATGCTGGGGGCTCTGTACCCGGGGGTCGTACTAGGGGGGACTGGTCTGTCATGACCTCTGACTCACTCCCTCACTCTCTTACTCTCTTCTTAACACATCCTCTCTATCACTCTTTCTATTTTTCTCTATCTCAACCATCCATTTTTGCCCTCTCCCACAAATTTCCCAGCCAGCCAACCATAAATAACTGCCATGAATAATGTATAGCAACGAATGCTGCACTCTGTTCTGAAAATATCCGAATTAAAATTCGCTTGATTAATTGACGACAACAGCATGCTGTTTCAACAGGAATTTCGTTGCAGACTGGACACAGAAGACGCTTCTGTTATTATTAATAATATCAACAACAACCTAGCAGAGCATCAACCGAATAGGTAGAAAGGCAAAGGCACAACTGCTTGCAAATATGTTGATAATGATGATGGTGGTATACCTCTCCACAGGTTATGGCACTTGCAATATTTATAAACGTCTACTTCTTTCAAGCAGTGCATACTTGCTCTCATCTTTATCTTTCTTCATCCCCTCCTCCTCTCCCTATTTCTTCTCCTTTTCCTTTTCGTACTCCTTTTCCTCCTTCTCTTTCTTCTTCTCCTTCTCCTCTTCTCTCATCTTCATCTCTCTATTTTATGTTATCATTCTCCTTCTTCCCCTCCTCCTCCTCCTCTTCCCCTTTCTCTTCACCCTACTCCTTCTCCTACTTCTTATCCCCATTCTTCTACTTCTCCTTCTGCTTTTCTTTTTCCTCCTTCTTTTACCCTTTCTCCTTCTCGTCAACTCTCATATTTATCTCTCCATTCCTTTCTTTCTCCATCTCCTCCTCCTCCTCTTGCTCTACCTTCTCCTTCTCCTCTCCCTCTACGTCTTCATCCTCCCCCCTCTCCTCTTTTTTTAGATTTCTTCTTACTATTATTCTTATTCTTCTTCTTCATCATCTTCTCCATCTCTCCTCCTGTTCCTCCACCTCCTCTTCCTCTTCACCCTCCTCCTCCTTCTCCTTATCCCTATCCTTCTACTTCTCTTCTTTCTCTTGTCCCTATTCCTCTTCTCCCTACTCTTTCTCCTCCTCCTTCTACTCCTTCTCCTTCTCTTTCTCTGTCTCCTTCTCTATTTTCCTTCTCCTTCTCTATTTTCCTTCTACTTCTCCTTCCCCTCCTCCTCTTCCTCTTCCTCTCCACCCTCCTACTCCTCCTTGTCCTTTACCTATCCTTCTCCTTGTCCGTCTCCTCCTATTATTCTTCTTTTCCTTGTTCATCGTCATCTTCTTCTCCTTCTTCATATTTTCTGTACTCCTCCTTTTCTTTCTCCACAGTTTTCTTGTTTTGTTCTATTTCTAAACTCCCCTCTCATCACATACAGTACTAAATGTATTTCATTTCTCTCATCTCGTTTCGCATGTTATTTTCCAATTTCCAACTCGCCGACAATACACAAGCAGTGCTTGCAATTTCATTTAATAACTGCATTACTTTACTGTATACTCGTACCCAATTATTCGTATTTTATTGTTTCTGATGAAATGTTGTAAAAACACAATTTTCCGCACAAGGGTTTTTATTTGTACCCTCTCTTGTTTGAAAATGTTATTATCTTTTCTCTCTTCTCATTCTCATAACCCTACTATCCTAACTCTCATCATTCTTGAAGATTTCCTGTGGAAGTTAAAAAAAATCTGTTTTATATTCCATCATTTTACAATATTTTTCATTTTATTGTTCATTCTCACATTCCTTTCTACCTACAATTGGAATAATGAAGAGATGTATTAGAACTACGATGTATTAGTGGCGGAGGAATATGTTATCATTCCTGGAAAGTATCTTAGGTAAACAAACTGTCCTCTTATTATATTATTTATTTCTATTACCTGTTCTCATTAGAATAATTATTATTATTATTACAAATCAATAATGAATAAGCTTCATACTTCAAACTATACTCATACCATATTATTACAATTATATCATAATTTATTATGATATGAGATATGAGAGAACAAATATCTCAGCTAACAAAGCCAGTTTCCCCGTTGTATGTTTTTGTTCCAAAATATTATCACTGTATCTCAAATTATTATAATTTATTTTATAACAAGATGTAGGAAGTCAATAAAAGCATAATATACACACAAGTGCACTTTACCTCAATTTAATGTAATTCCCGACATTATACATGTTATTTATATCATAGAGAGTACAATGAAATCCAAGTCGGAAGATACATCAAGTACATAACCAGTGTGTGTAGACCCCAGCACAAGCTGTCACAATTTCTCACCGGCATTACTTGTTGATCTTAAAAGCACACTCGTTGTCAACATGCATTGTCGTCGCGCTGACATCATTGCAATGACTGGCGACAATAATTTATGTCCGACCACACCAACTCCTTATTAATTTATGTAAGAATTTCATTAGTGTAATTTCTAGCTCGATACGGTACATTGATGCGGCCGGCTAGACCTGGATCGCAGCCAATTGCGGTCACTGATACGGACGGGTCTAGGAGATCCCGCAACCTCAACGGCTCCTCCAGACCGCGGTTCTCACGCACCACACCCCTCTATACTTGCCGAGTATAGCCGGCATTGCTCAATGGGGAATGGGCCAGAGTTGTTGACATTTTACTCACATTGAAGCTTATCAGTATAGTAGGTACTGATAACAGTTCACTTATAAGTTAGAGATACTGTAGGTACCTATTTGAGAAAGAACCTAATAGAAAAATTGAAAATTGACCGTATTGTAGAATTGTTGAACTTTCAATCAATTGTGAATGAGCTTTCAATTGTTACTCTATCGTTTACATGAAGAATTTTCACATGAAATCAATAATAGCTTGAGAAAGAGAGATTCAAAAAATCTTTTATCACTTAGTATACATCAAGGTGGATCAAATTGTATTCATTTCAAGAATATAATCTCAATTACAATACATTATTAAATTAGAACAATTATTAAGAGAATTTTTTCAAATACAGAGTTCCAGCTGAATAGTGACAGGAATATCATTGCAATATCTCAAAACCTATGTGGAAAAGAGCAGTAGTACAGTATTAATATTAAACAATTCCAAAGGGGAGATGGAGAACTAGTCACTGCATCATCAAAATTATGTAAAGAGAATATAAATTGCCATTTTTTGTCAAGGATGATTTTTATACAATTCATTTATCCATCTAATTTAGTTATAAGGATAAATTTGAGAAGAGAAATGGTTAATAGAAGGGCTCTAGGTACTATTGTTAGGAAGGGGAGATGATGAGAAAAATGAATAAATTCATGGATTTAGTAATGAGAATTATACTGCTTCGGATGAATTGCTAAACACTTCATCCTACTCAATTTGAGATTTTTCACCTCAACATTAAACACGTACTCTGATAAAGATGAACTACGATGATAATCATGATATACTACTTCTCCTGGCATAAACTTCAGAATGATGGAGAAAATCAAACAGTATACTAGAAACGAAAATGCTCAGAACGAAGAACTCAGTCAATTTAAATCTGGACAATTAAATCACGCCACGACTACTCTACACCAGCACAAATCACGCAAGCCGTGGTACAATCTAGCAGAACATAAATAAAACGCGCTAATGCTACATGATTTACGTTGTAGATATGGGGAGAAAGAAAGAAAAAGAGATGAGCAAAAAAGGAGAACACAGGTCTAAACATCCGTTTCTCGTTACATGTTGGTTGCTAGCGAAAGAAGACTGTAATTATTGTAACTGAAATTCGTGGACCGCGAGTGAGTTATGGCGATCCACTATATACTTGAAAAGTGACTTCCAAATAGGAAATTGTTGTATTTTCAATCTTTTACTCGCCACACTGATACGAAAGTTATATCTATTCAAGTATAGTGGACCCGCCTCCTGGGATGGGGGTGAAAATCAGTCCATAGATCACCTGTTACGCCGCCAGCAATTAAGTAAACTGGAATTCGCCACGAATTCTTTAAATTCCATCGGTTTTTCTGCTTCGGTAAAATAACTATGTTAGATGCACTGGATTGTCTATCAACTCCTGTGTAAATGGTCAGTTTTTTTACTCTAATGTAATTACTGTCATTAGTGGTGACAAGTGATGAACGGCTCTTCCTGACGACAAGTGTGAAAGAAATTAAAAAAGAGTGAAACAATTTTTGAACAAGCAGGAAGGGGAAAAGAAGTTGAATAAACATTTTAACACCAGATCAAGTAGAGAAATATGACGTTCTTTGGATAGGTAGGAAGAGAAAAGAATAAACTTTCAAGACCAGAAGGAAGAAACCCTAAATAAAATGGAATGGAACCTTCAACAATTGAAACATACTTAACAAAAATCCGAATGCATACACAATTATAAATGCATCTATTTTAGGAGATGAATTTCCACGAACAGTTTGAGAATAATAATTGTGGTAATTCAACGTTTGCCTATGAATTTCCTAGAATAATGGAGGAATAAGGAATAAACTTGAATGTGGGAATACATTTTTCATAAAATAATTAGGTCTAAATAATTTCCTAATACTAAATAAGTATTTAAATTTCGAAAAAATTGCAAATACCTTTGCCAATCTAGAATGACTTCTACAAACAAATTAATTTTCTATTTTCATCACTCAACAAAGTCCACAACAGTAACTGTTATGAACCATTACCTACTGCTAATATGAGTACCAATATCTAGAGTTACTGTCGTATCCTAATGCTAAAACTTTTCTTCCGAAGAATAGGAAGGAAACACAATATCCAGTATAGTAAGAGTATAACTCAAGCAGCAATATTGCCTGTTCTATAACGACTCACATCATTTATTTGGGTTGACACCTTCCTTCACATCTGCATCCACCGTAACCTACATGTGGAACTGTCACAAGACACACGCAGCATCATTGAGCATCTAATAGTTCATCTGTCATTAGGTAGGGGAAAATGAGAAATGGTACAAGAAATAGGTAGAAACAAGGGTGAAATAACGATAGGGGAATAGAAGAAGGCAACAGTTGGGCGGTCTAATTAGTAGTATAGCTAGGTTTGCAGAAGATATAAACTGTCCAAGCAAAGAAGACATTCTGGTAAGATGGAAGAGTAACTCCACCTCGGTCATTATCAATTTGAAACTATAAATTTGGTCTCCAATTATAGAGCAGAATGTTTTCTACAATTTGAAACCAGATTTATAATTTTTCAAAAAATATTGACCGAGCTAGAGTCAATTGCTCATCTTGCAAGAATGTCTTCTTTGCTTGGACAGACTATACTATACCACATCTTTAAAAGTAGTAGTTTCAACCACAGTTTGTTATGCAAGTAAGGTATACTATCTATACTTGAATGTTGAATAGATATAACTTCCATACTGGCGTAGTACGTATAGGAAAAGCAAAATATTTCGATACGGAAGTTAGATACTTGGATTACTACACCTATTAGAGTACAGAATGGAGAAAAAAGAGCAAGCAAAATATGAGCAGTTAGCTTAGTATAAGTACCTTCTATATAGAAAAACAGGGAGAAAAAGAAACAAAAACTGCAAGAAAGATGAGTAGTTGGGCCGGAATAGTGCAGAAGAAAAAGGCAAACAACCAAGCTCAACAGACGATAGTTAGTTATGACGGGGACAAGAATTATGGGTGCTGGCAACCAGTACAATCCATCATGTGCAAGAGTTCCCTGAGTCATTTCTCCTCCCCCACTGTAAACCGAGTCCTCGAGGGGAAAAATCAGAAAAGCAAACGTTGAGAAAAGGTCAGAAACGACCTCAAACTCCCACAGGAACCATAAGTGCATCAACTTCCCTTCAGAACCACGTGCGAACCTAGAATCCAATTACTTCCTCTGAAACTGCTCCAAAATTCGCCAGCTCATTCCCCAACTAAACTGTTATTCGTGAACTTGGGGCATCCTCCCACCTCTATTATACTTCTAATCTTTTTTCCAAATGTAATTTCTCGTGAAACAGGCAATTAAGACCTCATTTGGAGGCGGATTTGACCGCGATTAACAACCATTTTTCTTGAGAGCCCCGTGGTCTGTGTACATTCATCATGCTCGAAGTCTGACACAAGATACTCCCCTTTACCAGCATTCAATCACATATGTTATTGTTGCGCTTCATTAGGACTTCATAGTTTACTTCCGGAGTGACTGCACACGCCACATTTTGTCATTAGACAAGTAAAATGTGGATAATTAACGATGGATTCCAACATGTTTGTTTCCAGTTTTGTGGTAGAGTTCCAATGGTATTTTTTCAGTAATTGTTATTTGAAACTAGAAAATGGCAGTTATACTTTTCATTCATGTTAGTTGTTTAGAAACAGAGTAGAGAATAATTTCCAACTAAATGAATTTATTTATTCATAATTTTTTATTATTTAAATCAGTAGTTTGACAACATCTTGTATTTTCATTTATATGGATAACTACCGCAATATCACCTTCACAGCTACTCAAAAAAATTTCAAAGTGAGAATATATTAAAAATAGTTGTTTATGTTTTCTAAAAAACCAAGTACATTCAATTCAAAGGGTTTTAAAAATCGAGTATCGAATGTTGAAACTGTGTGATGCATGCGATTATGCGATTATTCCAATTTAGGCTACATTAAAATTATATTTTTGTCTAGTTTCCACAAAAAATGCCTTTGTAGATTATGAACATTGATGATTATAGTTTGATGATTTTTATAGTTAATGTATTTGTACTCGGCAAGGGCAAGCTATTGTATTGTTCTGTTTCTCTCTCTCTTATTGTTTCTTACTTGTTTTCAACAAATGCATTTCCTCTAATCTTTCACAGTAATAATGATCGTAAATTTTTCTAATGCCAATATGAACGCACCTTAGCTTTTCATTCTGATTAGTTTTCAAGTAAATAACAGGAAAATACTCTAACACTAGATTAAATCAACACAAATAATTCAGAATTCATCCAGCCTTGACATTTATAAGCTACATCAAGCGTAGCAGATAAATTGTGGAATTGGATAGCTATTAAAATTACAATATTGTACAAAGATTGGAAACTTATTTCACGCTCTCTGTGATTTAGTATGAGTCAATCATACTTTGGTCTATCATACTAACTGTTCGAATGACATCATTTAGCAATTCAAAGGATACTTCCGCTAGGAAAATATTGCAGCCTATTATTGGTTCAGTAATTCTAAATGATAGAATTGGATAGTTGATTATAGAATGATGATACTCAAAAAGAATAAAAACCATGTTTATACTAGTAGAAGTGATTGTTACTGTATTTTGAAGCGATTCCGTGCAGGCCTACTTGGAAATATCCATTCAATTTTATGGAAGATAAAAGTTATTCCGTAACTGTAGAATGATTTTAATGTTTAGATAAACTATTATAGGATTTTTTTTATTAATCACTCTCGAGGGAGTGTGAAGATTCTGAATGAGAAACACTGAACTGAATATTGAAACCTACAGTTACAAAGTGTTTATGTTTACAACGAAACCTATGATTTCAATTTGAAGGTAAAATATACACTAAAACTTAGAAATGGAACCAAATTATACATGGGAAGATCAGTAACATCTCTAATTATTGTTAAATTATCCATAGAGAACGTTTTTAATAAAGCTGTCATACAAATCAATTAACTTCGACAGGAAACCTGCATTTCCACTATTGTAAAAAGTTTCACAATAATTTATCCAAAAGAATCCATTTTTTGTCACATCATGGATGAAGGTTCAATAATCCGAAACAATTTGTAACATTTCAATACATCGATGAATACAAAACTTCTTCTATTATGATAATAAACTATCTGAAAAATCTGTTTTCAAGTTTGAAGGGAAAATCGGCCACTCTTCTTGACTAACTCAAAGTTTTTTTTTCTTTCAATGTCTCATAGATTGGATAACAACAATATTCCATTCATATTTTTTATTAGAATACTTTCAAACAGGACAGAATCTATAAGAACTTTATATAAAAAAAAAAAAATTATGAATCGATTTCTCTTCTTTTAGCAGCTTTTCTGTACTTCTATTGAGAACCGGATGAGGTCAATAAAAACTCATCTACGTCAATGATAATAAAATCCCAACACTATCATTAAAAAACTTGGCATTGGTCAAAGAAACGTATCGACGGTAATGAGAATATTATTGCGCTAATTAAAAAGTACGGTGAATAGGTTGTTGAATTAACGAATGAGCAGCTCATGAGACCAAGGATGAATAGTGACAATTTATGTAGAAGAGATCCTAGTGAAAATCAGCAGCGGACTACTAGACTGACTTAGCATCCTTTCAATTGACAGCAAAATAGCCCACATCTAGATACTAGGCTGGCAAGGCCGACGCGTCTAGACCGGTGACACATGAATAAGACACTTATTTAGTTACACGACGCTGCTAGCATCGTGACGGTGAAAAGCAAAGCGTGATACCAGCTACTTTCAATCACGTGTGCGCGTCACCAAGTAACATGCTTGTGAAAAGCACCACTCTTAAAACAGCGGCTGTAAGACTAGAAGTTGAAGAAAATCCATATAGGATAACATTATACATGGGAATTCAACTTGATGAAAAATTAAAAATTTCCAATTCACAGAACAGTGAATTTTAATTATAAACAAACATAAGCTATTTAATTGGATATATTTTAGCATGTTCTATCTCATTCGTATTTACCTCTAATAGGTTAATATTGTTGATAATACATTCCTAGTGTTCAAAACTTAGATCGAATAAATTTAAAGGTAATTTATTTATTTTTTTTTATTCATTATCAAACAATATGGAAACAACAGGACATGCCCAGATATGTTTCCTTAACTCAAATATAATATAAAATCAATCATTTAAGCACTTTACAATCGAAAATAAAAATAGAAAACAGAGTAACTTAGAATGTAAGAAAATAAAAGATACAGTAACTCACATGTGACAAAGAGACTGCTAATGGCTAATGTTAGATTGGTGATGATGGTAATGGTGATAATGGTGATGATGATGATGATGATGATGATGATGATGATGATGATGATGATGATGATGATGATGATGATGATGATGATGATGATGATGATGATGATAATGATGATGATGATTCTCAAGAAATCATAAAAATAGGGAAGATTACAGAGAAGATACTAAGAGAGAAATTCAATAAAAGGCCAAAAAATAATAGCCAAAAATATAAATAAATAAAAATTGGAAATATGAATGTTGTGAGTGATTATTCAATTAAACTTTCAAAATAATGTGAGACATTCAAGACAAGACCAAGAAGTATCCCACTCATCAGCCCAAAAAGAAAACCTCAGGTATCCCCACGCTGTATCAGAAGTTTGCTTATTTTTGACCTAAATGCAAATGGACAATCAGACCAAACGTCCACCTCACCACCCAGACTATTCAGTAGCCGAGGCATATGGTTGAATGGAGTGAAATACCTGCTGACCGTTCTTGCCCTTTGGACATTAAGCACTACATGAATCTACAAAAAGGATACTCACGAGAATGAGGAACATTGCAGTAGAAGACCGTCATTCTACTTCTTTCTAGGTATTCTCATAACCAGTATTATAGTTTTGGAAAGAACAAACTCACCTGAAAAAAAGATATAATTATTACAAATTAAAAAAAAAATAAAATATAGATCATTTTTAACGATATTAAAGCTGTGAGATGTTTCATTTCACAGAACTCAGTGGGAATTGAGATTAATTTGTTTTATTAATACAATTTTCAAAATTTATAACATGAATACTTGAATATAGTTCGATTAAAAATTAGCTGACTCATTACATGGAAAGAAAGATATAATCATTACAAATTAAAAAAAAATTAAATATAGATCATTTTTAACGATATTTAAGCTATGAGATGTTTCATTTCACAGAATTCAGTGGGAATTGAGATTAATTTGTTTTATTAACACAATTTTCAAAATTTATAACATGAATACTTGAATATAGTTTGATTAAAAATTAGCTGATTCATTACCATTCTCAACTGTTAGAATGAAGTTTTAAATGAAGCTTTATATCCTGATTCTGATTCTATTATTCATTCATACTGTCTTACAAGATTGGGAACAAAAATAATGAGACATCTATAAACAAATCTACAGAAAATTGTCTTTGTTATCACAAGTCCCAACAAAGTAACATACATTCTAGTTATGCCAGTGTCTGGCACCGAGTATAATAACTTCTGTAATTTTATTTTCAGTCATTAATAAATCACACTAGGGTGAGAGAGAAGGCAGGCAGGGTAATGATGCACCAATCCAGACAAACAACTCTATGAGATTCTTATGATAATTTGAAATCCCACGTGTTTATGTCAGGAGAGTTCCACTATTATGTTGCTGGCCGGCCCAAACTAGAGTCCAGTCCAGTCCACAGCAGAGAAAACAGAGTTATCGCCAATGTTTATGATAATGAAACTGATCTCGGACTGAACAAGATTTCCGTGTTATATATCAGGCGATAAATAAGTTCCAACCAGGGGAGAGTCCGGCTATAGCCCGTCCAAGCAAAGCAGACATTCTGCCAAGGTGGGAAAATAACTCCAGCTCGGTCAATATTGGTTCAAAAATAATTCATTTGGTCTCAAATTGTAGAGAACATTCTGCTCTACACTTTGAGACCAAGTGTATGATTTTCAAACCAATATTGACCGAGCTGGAGTAATTTTTTCATCTTGCCGGAATGTCTTCTTTGTTTGGACAGACTGTATGAGACACTGGACTTTGTATTTGATCAAGTGAGACGTTAAACGGTCGAAGACGACAGAGAGAGATAAGGAAATAGAGAGTGAGAGAAGGAGAGAAAGAAAGAGAGAGAGAGTGTGTGAGAGGGAAGGTAACAATTATTCCGATTACTCCACACCCTTCTGCCGTTGGAGATTTAGGGATGTAATTTACGCAAATAAGACGTGTATCCAGAGAAGTATCCAACAGTGAATGTGAGATATATATTGGCCGAATAAATAAACGTAGGCCACAGAGCATCTGAATTTATGTAGCCGATTGAGAAAACAGTTCAATGTTTAGTGTTTCTGTTGTTTTTTTCGTGAATCAACCTACACGACAAAGTTGGAGATGACTCCGGCTGTATTATTAGTGTCATCATCCATCATGAGAGACTTCTTTAAGGGGAGAAAATTGCTAGAAAGATTTTCAACATCAATCTCATTCATTCAACTACTATTTACTTAATTAATTTGTGTTGAAATTTTGATTTGAGAATGTAGGATATACTGTATCTGTATGTGTATCTCAATCGTAGTATAAAAAAATTAATAATTTAGTAATATGATATGACAAGACCTGGATTAAGGTTTTGGAGTGAATTGAAGGAAATATAGATTTTGGTGAGACTCTTTTATGTTCTCCACAAAGGATCGAGTGTAGATTTATGAATAAAGTTGATGATATTCATTTATTTGACAAAAGGACAATAGTTTCTAGGCTTAAGTCTATTGAAACGAAAAATCATTGAATAATAAGAGCAGTAGGTACAAAATAATATTAAATCTAATGTAAAGATAAGAATTATGTTGTAATCATGAAGAGAATCAAGACAAGAAAAGCAGAAACAAAATAAAATAATATACAATACAATATGTGTTTAATAAAATAATGATATTGATAAGTTGAGAAAAAAAAATATTTTAGTACATAAAGTAAATTACCAGTATTTTATTTCAGATTCACCGATCTCCATTGCAATATCTTACCATTATTCCACATCTAATTCATCCCTAAAAAAGCTTTCGCTTTCATTCAAAAGACACCCAACTTTCTACATACAACATGCAAAGCACGCTACTCCTATCGAGTAACTCAGAAACATCACATCCACGTTACTCGAATCTCGGTCAAGATTTAAACAAGATAACAGTACTGCAGTGACAGTATCAGTACTGTAATCGGAGACTTGAACCCTTCACTTTCTACAAAAACTTATTCCATTCAAGACACAGTCATGAGTTCGTGAAATTGAAGTAACGTGTTGACCATAGACACCCAACTTCAACAAGTCCCTCGTAAGCTGTGTGGCCAACTCAACCTTTATAGTCTGTCCAAGCAAAGAAGACATTCTGGCAAGTTGGGAAAACAACTCCTGCTCGGTTAATATTGATTCAAATATCATAAAGTTTGTATCAAACTGTAGAAAACATTGTGATCTACAATTTGAGATCAAATTTATCATTCTTGAACCAATTTTAGACTAAGCTGAAGTCATTTTCTCATCTTGCCAGAATGTCTTCTTTGCTTGGACAGACTACAGCAACTTTCCATTTTCACTCCTCAGCACTCTTCTCGTGTCCTATTCTCCCTATAAAGTCGCCGTCAGCTTTGCATACACTATTCAATTTCACCAGGTCGTTACATTAAAAGGTTAACTAGAGAAGTGGATAGATAAATGGTGCTAAAAATGGACACTGATAAGAGAAATTAATGTAGTCAAGCACGAATGATCCAAGTTTCTCTTATTATCGGATATTTCTGTCTGGAACAAATTTCCAGCAACAAGAACGATGCGATGATAAAAAGCGGATGTAGGTAATAGTAATAACATGAGAGTGAAATATGAATTATTGATATGATCCTCCAGACGAATTCAATACAAAGGGCTGATAACAAATAAATAATGATTGATTGAAAATTTTGTTTGCAATGAATTTAACAATGTACTGAACTAACAGAGGAAAATAATGATTCCTACAATGGAACGGCAATTGAATTAAGGAATAATCAAATCATGCAAAATCTCCAACCATAAATAAAGTACTGAACATGCCATAGAAAAATCAAACAAGAGTTGTGAATCTTCCGATACATAGAACTTTGGATTGAAGAAAGTTCCAAATATAGTTCCATAGATGAAAAAACATCAAACAAAAAATATAAATTGCTAACAGGATTATATCAATCTCAAATTGATATGTTAAAAAATTGATAAATAATAAGTAATATTCTTCGTAAAATATTGGGGAGCATTTTCTTATAATAATGCCTCATAATAATTGAGAGTATAATACTTGATTTTACATATAATAAATAATGATCTACTTAAAATGATATGATAATTACTTAAGTTACAATAATCGAAGTATAAAAATGAAAATATTGATGAATGAAATCTCTGGAGTTCAAATTCAATTTGAAGAGCCAACCAAGAACCAACCACAGAGTACTTAAACAAGTAGACAAGTACTTATAGATACTGACAACTATACCATAAACAAAACGAGAAATACAAGTCAAATTTAAACCTTGGCCATCAATCACGATGACCATTCTATTCTCTTTTTCACACGACTTCCATTCAACAGAAGAAGACCGATAGTTACCATTTAGTGCCGAGAGAAAAATATGCCTTCACATTTCTTGCACTTGATGCCATCGAATAGTTCCAGAACAAAACATTAAACTGCCCTCATTTGAGTATGAAAAGGGTGCTCCAGTCACTAGTTTCATACCCATAGTGATGTAAGTTCTAGTATTAGGAGAATAATACGTCCAGACTTTGTCCTTTAGAACCAGTGCGGCTCGGTGTTTTATCTGGGGGACAAGTCAGAAGTTGTTATTCATTATTCAACTCATTCATTTCACCTTCTTGAAGCAGCGTTTAGCTGGTGTGAGCCCCTTGCAAGTAGAATTCTTTTGTGAGTTTTTTCGGCCCGAATTTTTAGTTACGCTCTCCTTTCATCACTCCATCACCCTTTCAGTGTTGCACGGATTTGTCCTTGTCTTGCCGTTATTAGTTGCATAAATCAGTCAGGTGACAGAGCACCCAAGCGAGATGCGACCGGTCGCGACAGACCTGCTACTTAGTGACAACAAAGACGCTAAAAAATGAGCAAAAATTAGAGCAACAGAGTGAGATAGGGTTGTAGGGTGTTGGAGCATGAATATTGTGATAATACGAAGAAAAATGATAGAATATCAAAGTACTGTGATAGATATGGAATATAACAGGGTGAGAGTATAAACATGACCGTGATAGTTGTGTAATAAAAAGATGGTCATGAAAAAGTAAAATATTATGAAACTGAAGTAAGAATAAAAGAGTATGAATACTGAGGAAGAGAAACTCTACGTAGAGGACACTAAACAGGAAACAGGTGAAGTGCTGTACAGTAGAAGATACGAGCACTTCACCTGTTTCGTAGGCATGATAGTTGTGTAACATTAGCAAAAACACTAAAATACCACAGAGACATAAAAAGTAAATTATTAAGAAACTGGAGTAGGAATAAATGAGTAAATAATGTGGAAGAGGAACACTTAATGAGTACATAGTGCAGGAGCAGTGAAGAAACAACAATAGACAGAAGACCCAAAAGATCAAAATATAATAAGCTGAAAGAGGAAATGAAAGATTGTCAAAGAATTGGAGAATGTGAGGAGGTACAATATGACACAGAAAATACAGTAGGTACAGTGCGTTATAAATTGGCATTTTTTCTAATGTATAAAAGCTAACAAATTATTCGTCCAATTGAAGTATGAGGAGTGGATGCTCGAGAAAATACACAGTAACTATAATTAAAGACAAAATAGTTATTTGTGTAACTAGTGCCTAAAGTGGTAGATTGCTGCATCGAGTGAAACAGTTTTTTTCACGAGCCGAAGGCGAGTGAAAAAAGTTTCTCAAGTGCAGCAAGTACACTTTAAGCTCGAGTTACACATGACATTTTTCCTACAGTTAACATCAAATGTGAAAAAAATTGGAAGGTTGTTGATTTAGAGACCTATACATATAAATTGGGGGTTGTAGGATCACCAAGAAGGGTAATTATATTATATGATCTTACTCAACTGATTATAATACACTATGTACAAATGGACTAATAAAATGGACTGATAAAACAAAATGATAGAATGGACTGATGAGATGAACTGGAAAAGTGAACTAATAGGATGGACTGTAAAAATAAACTGATGGAATAGACTGACAGAATAGACTGATGAAATGAGCTGAGAGAAAGAAATGATGAAATAAACTGACACAATGGAATGATGGAATTAACTGACAGGATAGACTGATGAAATGGACTGACAGAATGGACTGATGAGATGAAATGAAAAAAAATCATGAAATGGACTGATGGATTGGTCTTACAGAATGGACTGAAAAAATGAACTGATGAGATGGACTGAAAAAATGAACTGATGAGATGGACTGAAAAAATGAACTGATGGAATGGACTGACAGAATGGACTGATGAGATGGACTGAAAGAAATGAACTGACAGAATGGACTGATGAGATGAAATGAAAAAATTAATTTATGAAATGGACTGATGGATTGGTCTCACAAAATGGACTGACAAAATGGACTGGTGGAGTTAACTGACAGAATAGACTAAAGAAATGGACTGACGGAATGAACTGATAGAATGGACTGATGGAATAGACTGGCAGAATAGACGGATGAAATGGAGTTACGAGTTGAATGGACTCATAAAATAAACTGACAGAATGGACTGATGAAATAGACTGACAAAATGGACTGGTAGAGTTAACTGACAGAATGGACTGACAAAATGGAAAGATGAAATGGACTGGAAAAATGGTCTAATAAAATGGTTTAAAAGAATGGACTGATTGATGATGGACTGATGAAATGGACTGAAAGAATGGAATGTAAAATTGAAGAGACAGAATGGACTTATAACATGGACTGAGAAATTCACTGAAAAAATTGACTGATTGAATGGACTGATGACAATGAACTGACAGAATGGACTGAAACAATGGAATGATGAACTGGACTGATGGATTGAAAGAGTGGACTGATAGGATGCACTGAATAAATGGACTGATAAAAAATACTGACAGAATTGACTGATACATTGAATGTACACAATCCACCAGTTTTGGAAAAACCCATTTTCAAAAACTTCCTCTTCTGTGATTGGTTGAAAATCTGGAAAGTCCAGATTACTTTACGCACTAGTGCGTAAAGTATTTTAGGCACTCGTGTGAGAATGGCCCATTTTAGAAACTCTATTCAGTGTGTAAAGATGCACTTTTTTTGCTATCTGTAGGAAAATATATTATTATACTTTCGCTATCTGTTTTTTATTCTAAATGTTAATCTCAGTACCCTTTTTATGCATTCATGCATTTGAAAATGACTATTAATAGTCGAAACATGTTATGCATGAATTAAAATAATTGAAAAAGGTACTGAGATCAACATTAATAATAGAAAACAGTAATAAAGTAGCCCTAAGATAAAGGAAACATTAGACTATCTATTTATGCTGTCACTGTTACTGACTATGCTATGACTTTGAAACCAGACATGATTTCACACATGGAGGAGGTACCTAGTAGAAAATAATAGTAACTTAAGTACTAAAAAATTCATTTTTGAAAAATATCAAGTTAATGAAGTTGATAGGGTTTGAATTGAAATAGATTAAGTGCTAAAAAAATAACTAAACAAGAAAGCTAGAGGAAGTAAAATAGAGAAGAGTGGAGTTGGAGTTTTGTAAAGAGACGATCAAGAAAAAAGACTGCTCCCGCAAGTTGCATGCTTAGGACTTGAGACAAGTCCTGCAGAGCATACATTCTATAGTCTGACCAAGCAAAGAAGAGCCTCTCGCATGATGTGAAAATGACTCCAGCTTGGTCAATATTGATTTAAAAAATATCAATTTGATCTCAAATCATAGGGAACGATTTGATCTACTATTAAGACAACATTTATAATTCTTCAAAAAATATTGTCCAAGCCTGAGTCATTTTTCCATCTTGCCAGAGGCTCTTCTTTGCTTGGTCGGACTATACCTATAATCAGTGGAAAGGAGAAGAGGCTGGAAGAAGTCCACTCTAGTTAGGCGGCAAAAAGAGTAGCATTCCTTTTCCAACACTGGACAGACAGCACGAAGCATAACGCTAGGGCCAAGGTCGATGAAGGACTTTGTTCCTTCCTGTACCTTCCTTATTATACATTGCTTCAAAATTGTAATTTTTGATACAGTCAGCTCCATCTGTTGTCATGGCAGCATGTGGTCGTTGAGGTTCGTCCACTCATTACATAGTGAGGTTCTACACATATCATAGTGAGAAATGTACAACGAATAAACGAGATGAGAATGGGAAATTTGTACTAGAAAAAATTTCTCATCAGAAAAAAAAGAAAAGTATGGTAAGAGATTGAATAGGTCAAGTTGCAAATTATAATTTGAGCCAGAAGAGGGAAATCATATTGCTCAATATTATCTCCATCAAATTATTAATACCAGGAAACGAGTAATGAGACGGAAGAGGGAGATTAAGAGGAGAAAAGGTAGAAAAAGATAGATGAGAGGAAAAAGAAAGAGCAGAATGACAAGAAGTAAAAGGAGAAGAAAAAGGAATTCAAGGGGGAAAAAAGAGGAAGAAAAAAAGAAGAAGAAGAAGAAGAGAAGGAATAAACAAATGAAGATTATTATTCTAAACTAATCGATGGTTACCACGAAGAAACTATCAGATTAGATGATAATAATAGCAGCAAAAGTGGGAAAAGAAGGAAAGACAATGAGTACGAATATTAAGGGAAAAAGAAAATGAAAAGTTACTTGCAAGGGAAAGGAAAGGAGAATTCAAGAAAGACATAAGTTGAAGAAAAAGGATTACAATCAAGTCTCCAACATCTCAAATAAAGTCAAAGAATGAAGGATGTCAGGCAGACAACAAGTGAAGCGTTCCGCGCGACTTATTTAATTAGAATTAACTTGATTTTACGTCGTCTGTCCAGTCCAAAGTACCACATTCGCACGCCCGCGTTCGCTCATGCAGCAGATGCCAGTGAAACTGGCGGTTGGCAAAACACTTTATTAATGGTAAGCTCCGTCAGGACAGTCGGAGACGGGTCTGAGAGTGCATACAGAGTAGATAGTGACCTCGGCTAAATCGTTTCGCTCTTTTGGACCGCTTACAGACTGTCCTGACAAAGCTGAGCATAAATAAGAAACATTAGCCAACCGCCATTTTTGTTGGCTTCTGCTATACCTGTTGCTCCAAGTCAAGTAAATCCGACCATATGCTACTACGAGTAACCTGTTCCGTCATTTTCTTCACAGGAATCAATGTACCTGACATTGTGCTCACAGGATTACAGTAATTGGAAATCCAGACTCGTCTTGACATACCTGACTCGTCCTGCCCAGTATTCTATATTGCATTTAATTAGCTTCCAATCTCAAAGCAAAGATTGATGAGCTACTTATTCAATTCAAATGTTTATCTCATCAAATAAACGCTCATCAGAATTTAATATGCACCACACATCTAAGTCCTTCTCATTTACTTCTTGCTTTCATGCCCTTACTGATCCAATACACGATTTGTTCTTTGAGAGTCTACTAATTGAATATTTCATTACAACACGTAAACAATCAAATTCATAATGAGCAAAAACATTACTTCAATTGATTCTATAAAGAAAAACCATGATTGGCGGCACAGTAGTCTTTTGTTATAGTTTTTTCATAAATAATTAATTGAATCGACTTCAAAACTGTTGTTTTTCAAATATTAACGAAAATTTTTTGTTTCCATAAGAATTGGAATCAAGAGGATAATTATTCTGTATACAGCTCTCATTATCATTTGTACACATTGTAACACAGATAAAACGTCTCTTTTTCAAAAATTTTGATTAGTTGATATTAAAAATGAAGTTTATAGAAGAATGTACTGTATTTATCAATAAATGTATACTGAAAAAATCATTTTTTTTTTTTTTGAGGGTGATGCCCACAAGGGCTTTTGGGCCTGTGCGTAGGTAATGGGAAGGATGATGATGAGAGATGAATGGACCTACTGCTTTAGGTGGGTTCCGAACCACCGGGAAGCGATTTTTGAGGCTCATAAATTGAATTCAGAGGAACCAGTCACCAGTACAACGGTGCTGGCAGAGGCACGTCGCTTATCTAATCTCACCGATTAGACGCTCTCTGCCACTGGGACAAACCGCTTCCCAAAATTAATCAAAGTAACTTTCGAAATATATTTATTAATATATCCCAAAAAAATTATTCTAGAGTGTACTTTGATCTATTATAGATTATACATTAGTAGCTCTAATAACAAAGAGAACATAAAGTATATATTATAATTTAAAAGAATATATGATCACGCATCTTTTTTCGGTAAATTTTTTGAGGTTTTGTCACAATTATATTAATTCTACAAACCCCACAATAATTTATCATTCACAGAGGTTTTATGAAGTTTTAATAAATTATAAATATTACGCCTCCATAACTTAATAATAAGAGCGACAAGAAGTCTTTCTACTTTTCATCCAACCTAGTCTTTCATTTCCATTGATCCACATTTATTATTCATAGGATGAACTCCTTCCAATTTAGTCTACATTCGGAGAACTAATCATTATTTACCGGGCAACTTTCAAGTTCACCTGCCGATTCACGTAAATACCAACTACTGGTTCCAGACAGGACACACGCTTTCCAGTCACAAACAAAATTATTCAAATATTTCCATTATCCTCGTTATCCAAGCAGCCATCTAAATCACAGGAGACATCGCCGTTACATAGGCCTACTACCACGCATATTCCAAACATATACAAATAAAATAGTCTGTCCAAGCAAATAAGACATTCTGGCAAGATGGAAAAATAACTCCAGCTCGGTCAATATTGGTTCAAAAATTTTAAATTCCGTTTCAAATTGTGGGAAACATTCAAATCTACAATTCAAAGCCGGATTTATAATTTTTGATCCAATATTGACCGAGCTATAGTCATTTTCCCACCTTGCCAGTATATCTCCTTTGCTTGGACAGAGTATATCAGTTGGTATTCCAAGCAGAACAGGTATTTGATCCTAATAGGATGCCGTTTCCTAGTTTGAGAAGAGGACCCAACGGCTTGGATTTCTGTTGTTTTGAATAAATAGAAGAAAAGAAATTTACTTTTCGTGTCCCACGTTATGGAAAAGATTTAAAACCCAACAGAACAAAAACGAATAGAACAGTATGAATAAAAGGTGACACAAAACGGATTTCCAGGCTCTAATCCTATAGTCTGTCCAAGCAAAAAAGACATTCTGGCGAGATGGGAAAATGGCTCTAGGTCGATCAATATTTGTTAAAAATTTCAAAATTTAGTCCAAAATAGTAGAGAAGAATATTTTCTACATTTTGAGACCAAATTAATAATATTTGAACCAATATTGATCGAGCTAAAGTCATGTTCCCATCTTGCCAGAATGTCTTGTTTGCTTGGACAGACTATACAACATTTTGTGTGCGGCTTATCAACCTCACAACATAAGTAGCTGAACGGGTAAGAAACAACCCTTCACATTCAAGTCCCGAAATCTAATTCCAAAAAAGTTCTGTTTGTTGTGCGCATGTCCATGAGACAAGAGTACGATCACCTGCTTTTGTGACAAGTCTAGTTTTTTTAACCTAGTACAAAGCCGATTTCAACCCTACTAGGATTAAGGACTGCTCTGGATTCTAATGAGATAGAAACTACGACTTATTACCAGGTTGTTAAATTTTGAACATTTTATAATCCCAGGGGTTGGGAGGGAGGTAGCAAGAGCATTTGGGCTTCACTGTTATTCATGATTCTGCTCTAATTAGATACTTTAGTTTTATTACAGTATATTATGTTTGGACTAAGAAAGAGATGTTGACCAAATGACCATCGAATGCAATTTGAAACGTCACGAAAACAGTTAAAGAAATTACAATCGCATGGAGAGAAACTAGGCAGCATTACTTTCTAGAGTATTTCAAGTCATAATTATCGATTAATAAGTTGGGCGAAAGTTACTTCAATATAATCAAAAAGATATACTTCAAGTACTTCAATACTTCAAGTAGCATACAAAATACAAGGGTTCAGTCAGCCAAACAATAAGAAAAACGTCAATAAATTGAAACTGTAATTTATTTACAAAACTTGAAGATTCGATGAAAATTTTATTTTTTATAGACTGGCAGCTTCACCAAGCCTCAATTTTTTAAACTTTTAAAACTAAAACATTCAAATAGAATTGCCCTTCTTTAAACAGGACAGAACAAGAATCTAAACAGAAAGTATGGAGAAAAAATACTTTATCTAAATAAAATAAATCAATCAACAAATAATAAACCAACAATCTATAAATAAGTTAAACTACAAAAACATTATCCTCTAATGTTCAATTCTCTCTGGTTTTGAACTTTACATCAAAATATACTTCAAATAGTTGAACTGAAATATGTAACAATAGGCTACTCACGCTGCTGTGAATACAAATACAGTAAATAGAAGGTGAATTGAGATTGAATAAATAGAATCAAATTATTCAGATAAGGTCATTGAATTCCAAGGTTTTGAGGCATAAACTTGGAGCGAAGAACAATTAAGAACTTAATGAATCAATGATATACAACGAATTCAATATAGATGCTATGAAGGGGTTACAGACAATAATTGCCATCAAAGTTCAGGATATTTTCCCGCCAGCAATCAGCACAGCTATATTTTTATTCTGAAGAACATTACACAACGGTGATAAAAGCAGAGGTAATAAAATCATACTTTTTATGATCGGAAGATCATATCACACAGAATTTACGACTAGGAATATCATCAATTTCAAATTAGAACATTCTTGAATAAAATTATTAGAAACACATTAAGAAACTTTCATTGCAATCACTTTTAATCTTCTGTTCAGATGCGGTATGAATAAAATTCTTTTATTCTGCAAAAACAATTATAAAACAATTTTATGATCCCTTATGAAAAAATGATGAAAGTCTCCCGACCAATTCCAATACATTAGAGCATTTAATACGATACAAATCTTGCAAAACTGTCTCATTCATTATAGATGCACATTATATATTCATTATTGGATTGTATCGTTAGAATAATATAGATAATCCCAAGTTTACTCAACCGTCTTATTAGAGATTCAATACAAAAAATATTCATTTTCTTATGTACAGTAATTACTTGCAGGAAATTATCCAAAAATTGTTGTGTAATAAACCTACGCACACATTGTAATGCATAAATGATGTTGTAATGATCTGTGTTACTGGAGAAATAAGTAACGATTGATGTCTAGAAATGCATCACATGCAACTCTCAATGCAGGGTAACAATATTGATTCATCCTAACAATTCAATTGTGAATCAGATATGAGATACCAGTGGAATAATGCCGTAATTCAACTCTACTTATTTCATCTCATACAAATCATCTTCATGGAAAATATCAGTGAACTCGAATTACCATCATATTGGTTCATCAAAAATACCGACCGGTCAGTGCGTCAATTAATCATAGATGCTGAAAGATTTAATTCTCAAGCGACCCCTGTGGAGAGGAGAACTAAGAACTGAGTCAGATGCCGCACAAACTAAACTGAGTGGCGCCCCTGGCCCTAGACGAGAAAAATTATAAAATATCAACCCCAAGAGAGCGGTCATCCCCAAAGTCATACAATCACTACTCCCCATAGCAAATCACAAACTAATTCATTATAGTCTGGGTGCCAATGGGGGTAACATTTTTATGTGGAATGTCGTTAGTACAGTACAAAGTATCTACTGATACTGTGAATTAAAAAAGGTTTGACCAAAAATTCAATTACTGAAAATAGAATATTACATTATTCCTACTTAATGAATTTCTAGAAAAAAAAAAAATAATAGAGAATTATCCTGAATAGAATATTTTACCACAGAATACTTTTCGAATCAAAATTTTCAACAACTGTCACAGCATATGGCAACAAAGAACACAAAACCTTCATAATAAATCTTAGTGGGTGTGCTGGACCACCTCCTTTGGGGCATATTGTTTCGTAGCAGCAGTTGCTCCAAGCAATGACTTGCAAAATATTCCCGAAAGGAAGAAAATGAAAGCAGGTAAAGAAAAAGATAAAAATATGGTAAACAAAAGGTTTGGCGAAGCAGGAAAGGGAAGAAAACGGACCCCGCAGAATATTGTCACACAAGAATGTTAGAAAAGAGTCACCAGTGTGAACCGGTCCACTTGAAGTGCATAGAACTATAAATATATTAGACGTATACTTGTTGAAGTGCCAGGAGCCACTTATCCCATTAGGCATTTGGTTGTTGCTATTATTCCCCAATTTCTAGATAAAAGACAGGAGTGATCAGGTGGAAGAATCTTGTAAACCCTTTTAAAGGACCAAGGTGCTCATTGGCAGCTGCCGATAAGGGCAACAGCTGTAATCCGAAATTTATGTCAAGAATCAGCGGGGGAACAATGATTAGATGGATTACATTCAAAAGCTTTTGAACAATAACCTGATTTTTTTTCGAAAAATTACTCGATTCTTAGTTCTAGGAAGATTAAATAAAGTAAAATATAATGACGGTGATGATTCTATGACAAATGAATAGTATATAATAATATATACCTCCCTCTATAATTATATATATCTCCCTCTTCGTCTTTTCATCTTTTTCTTCAATATTGCAAAATTTAGTAACACTGCACTTGTATATTTGTATTTCTGAATCATATTTTATTGTTATTTTTTCATATATGAATGACTTTGTACCGCAATAACCGCAGTATACTATGCTTAAGTTCAACTATATAATAATATATTCAAATATACAATATTCAAATCATCCACTTATAATTCATGACATTGGCAGCGCCTAAGTAAAATTGCTGCCAGTATAATTCTTAGAAAAGTTATTGTGTAAAAGGTTTTTGTTTGTACAAAAGGAGAATAAATTTCATTTTTCATATTATGAAATTATACATGAGAAAATATAATTCTATATTTTCAACACATTTCAAATGACATAGAAATATCATCGTCTGAAACTGGTAAAATTAATTTACAAAACTTTTTCAAGTGCTTACTGTTGGATATTGGATCTGAGTGATACACTTTATGGAGCAACCATTATAATTATAAGAAATATTCCTCTTTCGTGCTCTCAACAACACTACGATTTGCCAGTGCAGAGACATCCTATTCAACCCTATTATTACTACTGCATACCTGATACTGTATTGTATTTCAAAATCTAATATCAATAATTCAATTCGGATTCCATAGCTCAGTCGAAATGTCTAGAGTCTTCAACCTGTGTGAGGTATCTAAAAATCGGCAACAATCTGTTGTTATCTAAGAAAAAACCTGAGAGAAGACCAGATTTTGTGGTCAGATAGAGAAAAGTAGGCTTCAACCCATATATTATGCCATTTTTTCTGTAGCTTCGTGAGGAGTCTGAAACCTTTTTCGGGGTTTCTTTGAGCTCTTTTTCCATTCTCTCTAATTTAACCTTCCAGCAATCGAGTTCTAGTGCGAATTAGATCTCATCTCTGTTAATTGCCACCCATATATTTTCAATTATAATTATGGACTATGAGACCACCCCCACTTTCTCCCTGAAAGTTCCATGAGAATCTAGACAATTTTGTAATTCTATAATTTTTTCTACTTTCCTCCCTTTAGGATAGAATTATTTAATTCAAAGTAGTAATTTATTGTTCCTTCAATATATAATCTATTGTATCTTCAATAATTTATTGTGAACTGTTCTCTCATATCTTATAAAAAATATAGTTCAGTGTCTCTGCCAAACAATTCTTGTAAAAATTCTCGTGAGAGTAAGATGTAGATCTCATTGAGAGGGTTTGACATCTATTTACAGTAATTTGATAATAACTGCTTCAGGAAATCTATATCTATAAAAGCGAAATGGCACTGACTGACTGATTCATTCATCACCAGAACTAGAAATCCACGGAACCGAATGCGTTCAAATTTGACAGGCATGTTCAGTTGGACGTTTAGACGCGCGCTCAGAACGGATTTTCGGAACTTTTCAAGGATACGCCAAATATTTATGTTTTTCTATAGTTTTTCGGCGTTTTCTCATTTTTTTCGAGAACCAATCGGTAGAAAATGTTGATATTTGGTAGGTTCAGATAAGGTCTAGAAATGTTGTGTTAAGATATTTTTGAATTCCGTTCAAGATTACGCCAGTAATCAGGTTTTTCAAAATTGTAGATGTATTGCGGGTTGCATATCTTCCGCCTTGATACGACCAATCCTTACTGTAAATTCAATGGTTCAGCGAGATTATAGAAGATATTGGAAGATATTGAATCAAGTTTCAAACTATGTCCGATAGAGTTCCCAAGGTTATTACGCTCAATATTAGCGTTTTACTATTTTTCGGAATTTTCAGAGTTTTTCTTGGATTTTTCGAGAATAAATTGGTAGAAAATGTCGAAATTTGGTGAACAGGTCCAGATTAGGTCTAGAAATGCTGTGTTCAATAAGTTTTGAATCCCTTCAGAACGGAATTTGCAGGCGAGCGAAGCGAGCCTGTTTGTCTCAGCTTACACTGACAGAGGTTATGCAGGCGAGCGAAGCGAGCCTGTTTGACTCACTGACACTGCTGATACTGCCGGGGTCCAGGGGCGGAGCCCCTGCTAGGCGGAGAAGGCGAGCAAAGCGAGCCTGCCGGCTAGTCCAATCATATTTTTCATGTCCACTAGATAATTAACCGCACATATTTTCAAGAAATTCAACAAATACTTGTGGATAAATAAAATGCTATGTAAGTAACCTACCTTATAAAGTGTGAATCGATTATTTAGTATTGAATTGAATTATTTGATAACAGTCTCAAATCATAAGTGACAACCAATATTCGCTTTATTAAGATAAGACTGTTGAAGATGTTTTTGTTTATGAGTTCGGACTCAGCACGTTATCGCCACCACCTGCTAACACAGTAGTCGTCTGGAGGCAAGATAATGCACGCGTGTGTTGCGCTGGGGAGAGTGCCTAATGGATTCTTGGTCGTTTCAAGCTCTGATAACAGTGAGAATATTACCAACGGCTACTAAAATGAAAAGAAGTCATTTCAACTTTATCTACTTGATAATTTACCGGATTCAAAAGATTTCTTATGATTTTCTAAATTTTTTTGGAGCCTCACTTCATTTCATCTTCTACTTTATTCATTTCATCATTTCTACTTTATCTCCTTTATCTTATTTACTCGATTCTTATTCTCATTCTCCTACATTAATACACACATATTACTTTTCATTTGAAATTCCTTTTCTGTTTTTTTCACTTTTATTATTTTTCAACATCTCTAATTCTTGTGATAATAGTTATTTTTTTCTCCTCAATTATTCCTCTTATACTACTACTCCTCCATCTTCTCTCGTTTTCTTTTTCACTTCTCCTTCTTTTTATTTTTCTCTAGCTAATCTTTTCTTAATTTTCATTTTTTTTTAACTGGTATCCTTCCTCTTTCACGCAATCATTTATTTCTCATTGTTTTCTTTAATCCCTCCCGCTTCTTCTTCACCTCTTCTTCATATTTTCTCCTCCTTCTCATACTTCTTCGTGTCCATTCATCGATCATCATTTTCTTGTTGAACTATATGTTCTTTGCTTCCTCTCTTTTCTCTCTCATAGTCTTTCTCTTTTCCCATCTATATTTCTCTACTGTAGAAACTTTTCCCACCTCTACATTCTCTTTCTCCTCCCACTTCTTCTTCCTCTCGCTCCTCTTCATCCTTCTCATTTTCCCCCTCATTCGTCAATGTTTTTCTCTTTCTTCATCTTTGTTTTTGGCTTCTCCATCCTCTCCTTTCCTCTATCATACCTTCTATTTCCTTCATCTTTTTACCATAATTTCTACCACTTTCCGTCAGTCTGTCTTTCTGTCTTTCTATGAGTCACTGCTTGTCCAAATAATAAAGTAACTGTTTATACAATAATAAAATGTTCGGTACGTGTATTCCACTGACTCAACAAATTTTTTGTTATTTTTCCAACTCCAAGAAGTAGTCTTGGCTTTTAGCGCCAGATAAGAGCCAAGTGCCTTGCCGAACAACTTGGCAGTAGATAGACCGCATCGACTAGAAACAATCAACACACAAGTGACAAGTGTTGTGAAAATAGTCGGCAAAGACAGGTTTCTGGAAATGAAAACATAATAAAAATTGTTTATAGAGTTCCATCAAGAAAATATTGATAGGTTTGCTGATGGTATAGTGGATTTTTCTTTAGATAACACCTTTTTTTAGATAACACCTAGGGAATCGCCGACCTGTCGATTTATTTATGAAGCCGGCGGTATTTCTACAAGCAAATTTCTCTTCAATACTAGAAAAGAAATGCATAATTATATACCATAATACCAATTTGTGTTTCAAGCCAAAAATTTCAGAAATCAAGTACCGGCAACTTGTCAAAATCCTGTCAACTAGTCAGTAGCAACATTTGAACGAGACATTGGGACTGAAAAAAATTGAGTTGAAGATTGAGTTAGTTTCCAACCATCAATTCATCCACGCCTAACAACAATTTCATCCACATTCAGTGTGACCAACACAACAAGCAAGCGACAACTGCCTCTTTTGACTTTATCGCTCACGCCACTTCTTCAATAAATCACTGCCTCCTTCCCAATTTGGACCTTGATTGTGCTGAACAGTGCATTCTTGGCTATAGCTACACCAGCTGTCCACCACACTCTCTCTCTCTCTCTCTCTCTCACACACACTTTTTCTCTCGCATTCTCTCTTTCTCTCATCCGCAGCCTCTCTCGCAATTGGATCACGTCGGGTGACAAAAAATTAGGCTTTAAATGGCTCTCCACTGAAAAACAACCATTATTAGATCGGCAAACCAGATTTTCCGAGAAGAATGAACCTAGATTTCATAGCAGATTACATCAGCTGGCTCAAGGTGCAACACACTGTACTGAATGAGAGGCGTGTGACATCAAAAAGACGTCCTCCCTTTCTTCATTGTGCAATATTCATCCTCTCCCTCCTCTAATTTTATTCATCTCCCTTCTTCCTCCTCATACTATTCTTCTCTTCTATCCCTCAAGGCACAAGCGGAATGGTGACAAGAGGGATTCCCTTCAATTCCAAAGGAGGGTAGTCCAGTCGCTTGATTCGCGACTTTTCATATGATTTAGCTGCTTTTTGACATTGTGTAACTACCGGCCAACAACACAAAGACTGAATTCGAATGAAATTTCAAAGTGATTAGATTTCAATGGTTCGCAGAACGTGACACAGTGGATGTAATGGGAAGAGGAGTGGGGGAGTTACAAGACGTTACCTGGGGGTACCAAATGAATTATAGAAGAGAACATAGTAGTTGCTTGTTTTGATTATTGAGAAAAGAAAGGAAGCTGTGGAAACCAAACAAAAAAAAAATGAATAAAAATTATTGAGTAGATTTAGGAATTTTAATATAATAATGACCCACATGATTATTTTACCAATTTTCCTTAGTGGAATTTATCATTTGAAACCATCTAAAACACTATAAGCTATATTCATACACTACTGTATATTGAAACTTAATCGTTATTAGTTATTTGTGACTAACGTTTATAAAATAAAAAAGTTTACTTTTTTGAGTTTTAGAAAAAATATTCAAAGATAAAAATTTGAGTGAATATGTACCAGTACTCAAATACTGATAACACATGTATAGAATAATGTAACACGCACAAACACTAATAATTACAAAAATACATAATTAAATAATCAATTATTTGTGTAATTAAATAAAAACTTTCAAAATTAATATCGTAGCCTATATGAAAGTAGGAAATTGAGCAAAAGTAGAGAAATAAAACAGAAATTTTATAAACAGGCAATTTTTGCTGAGAACGAGGGCTTACCCAGGGAAGAAAGGTAGAAAATGACAACAAAAGGGATTAGAAATGAGGGGCAGCTGCCGTGATGCAAGCAGTACAAATGGAGGAGGAGGGATATGTGAAGTAAAGAAGAGAACGAAGAAGAAGAAAAAAAGAAGGCGAAAGAGGAGGAGTAGCAACTGGCGCCAGTTTTTGCTGCTTTTTCGTTTTCCATTCCATTCCCAAAACCAATATCCCAATACACTCTTCTCTCAGGTCGACCTCACCACAGTCACAGTCGATCGCTCAAAAACACACGAAACAAACTAAAAGCCGCCTGATGAACACCCCCTCCCCCTTGGCAATGACCATCACGCCCAATCTGCTCCGAAATAGCCCTGCTAACCCAACCACCCCCCATCATTCCAAAAAATACAACCCACTAGACCAATTATTACAAGTGTCTGCTCCATTCCGCACGTTTTCACCGCAGTAGACAACCGTAGTTTCGAAAATTACAACTCAAAAAGAAGCTATCCATCCAGCTCAGAAAAATGTAGTTTAGCCTACTGACCATTGTCAGAAACACGTTTGAAGTTTTTAACACGTTTTTAGAGTTTGGAGTATCGAGTTTCATGAGTTTGGAGTTTTATACACGTTTTTAGAGTTTGGTCAAAGTTGATTTAGAAAATCAAGGGTCTACAGACATGCTCAATGCTCATACTTGCTTTTACAGTATAATATAATTTTATTCAAAATAAACTTATAGAAGAAATATATAGGAATGGAATCGTTTCAGGGATTTCATCAGAAAACAGAAACTGTATTCGAATAATACATTCTTCATAATATCCTATCAGATCATATTAGTGGTGCAGTATTTGTGCTCTTGAACTAACAATAATTATTTCTGAAAAAAGTACTGTATTTTCAAATATATTTCTACACTCTACAGTGAACAATCATTGATACCTAAATGTAATTGCTACACCTTAAAAAATTACATCAATCATGCTTTCAATTTACAGGTCATCTACGAATTCCCTATTTTTCTGTACTTTAATAATTAAATATTATTAATATTACAAGCGTACATTAAAATTCATATTATTTATCATTCGCTGTTATCATTCATTATAATATGCAATCCCCATCAATCATATGCAATCAACTCTCACAATAAATATTCTCCAACAGCTTCACTTACATTACAATTACTTTCTGAACACTTCCACTCACCGCCAAGCAGTCCCACACTAGGTATTCGACCTCCGGCAAATTACAATACCCACAACAATAATGATAACAGTGTAGTGCAACTACATGTTCCCGACAACTAGACTGGAAAAGTGCATAGGATAGCTAGAGGAGCGAATAAATCGCGACCTGACACCAAACAAAGTGGCGTTTGACGAATGTCTTTTATTTGATCTTAGCTCAGTAAGGACAGTCTGAAAGCGGTCTACAAGAGCGAACGCTTTACCGGTTGTTGCTCTTGACTAAATACGCTCTAGTAGACCGCTAGCGGACTGTCCTAACAGAGCTGATCATTAATAACAATTATTCGCCAACCGCCATATTCATTGGTGTCTGCTATAATTGAGTGCAATAAATCAAGCGGCTCGTGAAAAGTGTATCGATGAAATTATTATGGATGGCGGTTCGGTTAGTGAAACCAGAGCCAGAGGTGACAGCCTCCTTATTTCTCGATTCCTCCTCAACTCTCGATGCCTCCTCAACTCTCCTTGCAATTATCGCTGTTGACCTCTTCGAAACGATACACTTCTGTTGATAAAATTAAGATTTATTCGCGTCGACAGACTTCTGATCGAAAAATGAAAACACGATTAGCATCACTAAATCAATCATTCGAGTATCGTTTCTGGAACGATGTCCAAGAAATAATAACACAATAATATTCTTGACTGGAAAATGATAACACTATGTACTACATATGATATCATCCGAAATACTCTACTATTTAGTATGGCATTGAATCTATATTTTATATTCTACATCTATAGCCTATATTTCTTCATTGTAGATAGAATATGAAAGTATTAAACTGTATTGAAATTTATGAACATAGTGATATAATATAACTTCGAATAATTATTGTTCTGTATACAATATTGTAATTTAAATAGTAGTCACAATATAGTACAATCAAAGAGGATCTTAATATATCTATTATTATATGGTAAAATATAGTACTGTTCAGTAGTAGCGGTAGTGTGCTAGGCATCCATCTAGCCTGCGGTCACCCATCCAACACATGTTACACTCCGACGTGGCTGAAACTTTAAGTTAGTTGGCCTAAATGCAACCCAGTCTATAAATCTGTTGTAATAATCGATTATGGATGCTTGACTATCAATCGGTAGTATGATTAACAAAACGGTTGGCTAGTGCTTTATTGGACACGAGAGTCATTAAAGTTAACTCAATGTTCCAGCAGAAGGAGTGGAACGTTATAATAACAATTATAATTAGCGGGAGGAAATATATAACTAGAAAGTTTTAAGGATGACTTTTCTAAAATTCATGTGCTATAATAAATTTGTTTTGAAACAACAACACTAATAAAAAGAAGAACTTGCGCTGAATACAGTGTGATACAATGAATACTACAACTGGAAATTTGTACTCGTATTTATTATTGTAGTGGACCGTTCATGTATTTTAAAAATGGATAATATTGATAATTATGATCATGTATCTTGGTGTTTTTCGATGATATATTAACTGAAGGAGTACATTTTTATGTGTTCTTTTTCTAGAACTAGACCACCTCTAAATCTGAGAGATTAATCATGTAAATAACAACTTTCCAACAACAATGCACTTATTTTTTTGTTATCTGAACAACAATCTACGTAAACAATCAATACTGTTCACACTAAACTGTAAATTGATACTGCAAGAGAAACATTATCCATGTATAGTCAATTACCATTTTGTTTATTCAATCAATCACTCTTAACGCTTCTTCAAGTCCGACGTCCAAAAATTCATAGATGACAATTATGATAAAACAACACTGCTGTCAATCGCACAACAAAAGATCGTTGAACACTTTAAGGTGATCACACACGAGCAACATAACTTGTATTCATCATAACCCATAGAACTATAGTTATATTTATGTCATAACCACCCCGAGCACGTAAATCATACAACCTGCTAGTCATCCGTGTAAGTGGCCGAATGTGCATGTACTTCTAAAAAGCATTTAAAAGACAATAGAATTGGAGAGTGATAATTTTGGTTGAGAGTAGGCACTAGCTGTTATTCATCTTCATTAGGACAGTACGGCTTATTGTTGATACGGCACCGTATAATGACTGACTGCATGCGGTGTTTGTCGCGTACCATATATCTATATGCACCAGTAAATGCACCTAGAAATGTGCATACTCCACCTACTCAATATATCTGTGTTTAACAGCCGTTTAAATTTAAGTGCACTCCATTGTGTCCAGCATCGACACATTGATGAATGGATGATCAAAGTGATGTCATCAATTTCTTATCTGAAAACCTTCAAAAAGCCGACCAAATAGTTGAGTCGTGCCTCACCTATAACTTTTGTAAACCACCCAGTTTAATTGCTCGCCAACGACTTGACAATTTTTCAAAATCTTTTGTTCTTCAGAAAAGGTGTCTGGGAACGCCCCAACTTAATTTTGGTAATAAGAGATAATGTATGGTCCGTCGTTAACACAAGAAAAGAAAGAGATCAGATGAATACAAACAAAAGAATATTCAGTTTGAGTTGAGTTCTGCTCCAGCAAGATGTGAGAGAATGCTTGACACTAACTAAAGTGAGCCTTTACAATTTGTAAAGAAATTATTTTGACAAACAAGATACAAATACTGTACTTCTGTTCCAAAATTTAGAAAAAAGGGAAAGTAATAAAAACATGAAACTAGAACAGAAAGGGTTATCAAGCAGAAAATTCTCATGTTGATGATGCATGATGTTTGGTACAGTGATTTTCTCAACATGAGAGTTGACATGAGTGGCTTTCATGCTAAGTGTCATCACCATCAGATATACATTATTCGATGTAATTTCCTACTTTTTTAAACACCTAAAATATATAGAATAAACTGTATTCCAAGTCGTAAGTTACATCAAATAGAGTACAGGATTGAATTGTGAGTAATTAAAGTGATGGATGTCGATTGGTGGCGATGCTTGGCTATTCTTGAGTGGCGCGACCTGTCCAGTTGCATGGTGCGATCGTAAAGCAGTCAAGCAGCGCCGCTTGCACATGGTGGCGCGTTTACTCACACTACCCATAATGCCTTGTGTTACCCTGTACTGTCATTGCCGGTGATGCGTCCAACATACCGCAGGCAAGCATGTGTATTTGCCGCAACGCATTGCCGCTGCTATAACTCATGAAGGCAGGATGAAGGTAACTACTAACCAACGCACAGTAGCTTGCTGTTGTAGTGTAGGCTACTATTCCATTCATCAAAGCTCAAACGCAAGTTGAATTTTTTGTGTTTCATTCAATTCAAGGAAAGGAAGCGAGGAAATAATGGAGAATAGATTTCACACTGTTGATGGAAAAATATAATACATACTTGAAAAACCAAGTGCCTTGTGCCGTGAATATTCAGTTGAAAATTGAAAACTTTCAAATATATTCATTTATTTATTGACAATACTTTCCTTTGGTCCTATTTTTCCTGGGCAACTCCTTTCTTTACCTTCCAGGAATTCATTATTTTTGTTGTCTTCTCACCTTCCCATTATCCTATTCTTATTATTTATAATTGGCTACACTTGTAACTTATTGTCACCCATATCTTAATTTTTTTCTTATCCTTTTCCAATTCTCCTGTCTGTCCTCTTTATTCGTTCTCTCTTCAACCTTCTACATTTTTCCTCCCTTCTCTTCCATTTCCTCTTTACCCCTGCTCTTCCCCTCACGAACACGATTCCCCCTATTCCTTCTCTCCCTCCTCCCCATCATTTCCTCCACCTCTCGCATTTCATCGCATTACGCATTTCCTCTTCCTCTCTTCTTACTTAAGTAACCTCTTTCATACCCACTTCATCATCCACTGTATTTCCTTCTCACTATTTCTTCTACTTTGATCCTCCCCAATATATGTTAAATTTCATTACACTTCATATTTGTTGCTGCTCTATGCACAAGTTTTCTGAATTTTTATCTTCCTCTTTAAAGCTACTTTACACACAAACCTATATTAGACTTACTAGAGTTTTCTCTAGTTTAGATATTAGAGTTTTCTCTTCCAGCTCCTCTCTTCTTCAAATGCCTTCCCTTATTTTACAATGCTTCTTTATACACAAACCTGAATTTCTCTTCAAGCTGTTTTCTCTCTTTCTAGTCTATTTTGCTGTCCACTGTCACAGCAGACTCAGTTCATCACCTAGGAGCAGAACCTGACATCGTCACCTTGCTGCAACATACTGATGTGACACTGGAATCTTGAATTCTACATCAACTCTATTGGAGAACACAGGAATCTGAGGCGTTTACCGCCGTTAAGAATCTAGAGACATTATTGACCGATTGATAAGACAAATTATCGGAATACCAATAATTGACATCTAAATAGCAGTTGAGTCTTAAATGATAGTGATATTACCTTATTCGGGATTTGAAACCCCTAACAAAATGGCAATGCTATGAGAGAAACATTTTCAAGCTAAGAATTTACTACGAAAGAAAACTTACATCATCTGTAAATTTTAAACGAGAGTTATGTACTGCTTAAAAACTTCGTTACCAAAAATGAAAGTATCATTGATTGTTGAATTGATTTTTCGTACAGACAATACCAGTTTAGCAATGGGAAATGTAATGAAGAAGCTGGTAAATATCCATATTTTATCTTAATTCTTCTAATTCACTAGCTTGATGCTCAAGTGTCAACCACTATAAAAATGTCTAAAATTAGATTTCTCGACCATGACTTTAAAGAATGCTTTACGGTTTCACAAAATAAATCTGAATGAACTAATACAGGAATATGTGATACTGCAACCATAATGAGCTTGATGTCAAAAATGATAAACTGCTTCATACATGGGAAATATTATACGGTCAACCACTATGAGAATAATGATCAATCAAGGGCAGAAACTGACATTGGATATCGTTTTGTGTTAACAAAGTATATATTTGAATGCATTCCGACTGATGTAAGGTAGTCTTGAAAGAATGATGGGAATAAAGGACTACTACTTGGTGTTATCAATTTCACTGAGTGGGCGAGATGGGAAGCAAGTGTCAAATAATTATGAAGTTGAAATGTGATGATGAACAGGTACAAAAACAAGAGAAGATAATTTCTGATGAAGAAACCAAATAAGAAACTTCTACTAAATGCTTTACTCTACCAAGATTGACCGAGAGATGGATAATCAGTTCCAAGGAGAGATTTTATAGCGTGCAAGATGAATGTTGTGGATGTTAGAGAAATAAGAGATGAGAAGAAAGAGGAGGAGCATGAGGGAGAGGAAGAAGAAGGATAAAGAGGCGAGGTGCAAGTTGATAAAATATGGCAGGCAATGAAAAACTTTACAAATATTGATAGGATCTTTAGCGAGTCTGCATAGAAGTCGGAGACAATATTTCCTACCCGCAGAAGCCGACTCTATATTATTTATGATCGTTGCCTTTCTGATATAAAATATTTATATTCGAAATACCCAACATATACATTTAAAATATGTCCTTCTAGCAGAGTCGCAGCAGAAGCTGAATCTTCTAAAAGGTTTTCTGCGCAAAATTTCGTCGTGAAAAACAATTCAATTACTGGTGACATTGGATCGATAATAATCTACAAAAATATATTTGTGACTCGTTTAACAAGCCGAATGGTCAATTTTTATGTTTCAATCAGGTTTGAATGGGCTTTCAGATTTCACATTAGGAGAGTTTGGTCTCTGTTGACTTTGCAGTCCTTGATAATCAATGTTGCTGAAAATTTGTTAAAAAGGCAGCAATGAAAGCTTCAAAATAATAATATGGTATTCTTTAAATTATCTCTAATAAAATTCTTTAAAAAATCTCTTCAACTTTTCTCTAGATAATTGCAATTTTGTAAATAGAAATGAATGAATCTTATATTATTCTTTGCTCAGGAATATGCAATACTCACACAAAAAAGGTAGATTGTGAATCGGGAACTTAAGAGGAGACTCACCTGAAAAAAAGAATTTGTTTATTGATAATTCCACTATTCAATTCCGTTGCTTTCTGAAGTGTTTAAATTGAGGTTAGAGAACTAAATTGTGGAAATGAAGCGAACCCAAATCATAAGTAATGAGACTTTTCTATGTACATGTTCCTGTAAATTATGTAAATGATGTAAGTCCTATAAATTAAGTTTAATTCCATCAAGTTATAATATTAATGGATTAGTTTCCCTTAGAATATTGGTATAAAATAAATAACTAATTATGAACAGAGCCAGCAAACCAAGTCTACATGTATTTCAATGGGTATCCTTGCTTAAAACAAATAAACTTTCATAAAAAAATTTAGAAGTGGGTCTATTTTTATGGGTTTAATCATTATAGTATCTGCTGACAAATAAATGAGATAAAAAATAACCTCCACTTATTATCAACGTTCAACGTACACAGAGAGCCACCAGGCACCAGCACATGCACACTCGTATATAGCAACGATACGTGTATATGGGGTCACCTGAAATCAACATTAGCCAGCATTACAATATTGAATTTCAGGTTCTGAAACTGCCAATTCAACAAATATTGTACAAAGCTACATTGAGCATACAACTATACAACTGGTAAACTGTGACCTAGGTTCAGCCAAATATCAACATTGGCAAATCGATGCAACACAAATCGAGAGCAAATATTGATCGACCAGTGTCCATTTAAAAATGTCAATACGCGTTGGGATAAAGCCGAAAACGGCCGCCGCCCTTTCCGGGTGATGTAGGGTGAAGCACAAGTCTGCTGCCACACAAAATACATTCGGACTTGTATTTGAAGGGCGTCTGAAGGGTGACGTTGTTTGCACTTCCAAGACGACCTGGGTGTTCCCCGAGGCATAGTTCATATTGTTCAATCATAAACATAAGAGCGACGAATAAGGTAGGAGGAGAAGAAGAAAAAGAAGAAGAGGAAGAAAATGAAGAAGAAGAAGAAGAGGAAGAAAAAGAAGCACCAGCAGCAGAGGAAACGAGTTATGATGCATCATCGACAAACGATGGGTGAAAGAAAGAGAAAGAAGATACAAGGGAAGTTGGATGAAGAGAGAGAGTGTGATAGACAGAGAGAGATAGAGAGAACTAACAAAAACTCGTGACTGCATTCTGTTCATTGTTGAACGAAATGAAACGACTACCGTGTTACAAGGAGGGTGCGCTCAGAGTTCTACTTGCTTTTCTTTACGGCCATTTCACTTCGATCAAACATTTGCTCAGAACTCAACTTCAACTTCCCCTAACCGAAATATTATTGCTATCTTTCTACGCTCGCTTGAGCAGCTTCAATGTACCTGAGGTTATGCACATCCATTAAATGCTATCAATGATAATGATTGGGTTAGTTGAACAAGTCGAAACAAGTATTATAAAAGGATTAATGGAGTGTTAAATTTATATTATCACAGAAAAACGGTAGTATGGTTAGCGAGAATATTTTTGAGGAAGGAAAAATTTCATTGCAGATAAGAAATATTATCTCGATAACCCTAACTAGAACAAATTAATATTCCGCTCTTTTACAAAACGTCATTTTCAATTTCAAGAAGCCTTCTGTGGGCTTCAAGAGGGCTTTTGAGGAATTTCAAGAGGGCTTCTGTGCAAT
This sequence comes from Sogatella furcifera, assembly GCA_017141385.1. Lineage (NCBI taxonomy): Eukaryota > Metazoa > Arthropoda > Insecta > Hemiptera > Delphacidae > Sogatella > Sogatella furcifera. The sequence continues at coordinate 22,135,685 of CM029552.1, read as the reverse complement.
CAGACCTGATAGCAATTAGGTAAGGTAACGCAGAAAACTGACAACACAGCTCAGACATAGAATAAGGAAAGCAAATGCTGCCCAGTAATGGTTCTGTCTTCTGATAAAGATAAACTGATCCCTGCCCAGTAATTGAAATACTCTTTGGCTCAGACTACTGCTCTTAACAGAGAACTATTTCATACATTGTCATAAAAAATTATGTAGGCTATTCATAGGTGATTCAGTATGACTTCAACTTCATAAAGTTAGTCATTAATCCACGGATCAAAAATGAATAAAGAGCACACTACTTCAACCCTCACAGCAGCACACTTTATTGGAGCACCCTTCAATCTCATCCTCATATTGCAATCACGCCGACAAAAAACAATTTCATTTAGGATTCGTCATGATCCCTTGTGATGGTGCACATTTTCCAAACATTTCTTTCCGGATGACCTATAGGCGGTGGCACAAGCCCTGAAGAGGAAGCCGCCAGGCTAAAGATAGACAATAAAGAGAAGCCGATGATTATTATATTGGGGATGAAAGGGAAGAGGAGTAGGAAGAGGATGTTAAGGAGAAGAGGTGGGAGGAGGAGGAGGAGGAGAACTGATGATGCTCGAAATTAAAAGCGAGTCGATTCGTCAAGGAAACAACAACAACAGTTGGCTTCATTCTACTTTGCCGACAAAATCGAAAAATGAGCAACAACAGTGCTAAGCTAAGCCAATTACAGGGGGTAGATAAAGAGCTGCACAAGCAAGAGGGATGAAAAAAAACAGAGGGGGGAAATGAATGCTAGACTGAGATATAGAACAGTAGAGGGATGAAAAAGAGAACGGAGATTATAGACAGAGAAATGGAACAGAACTATTCTAAACCTAGCAAAATATAACTATTGATAGAAAATATGAAGGTTAGAACTAGACAGAGAAAATGAGATTTGCATCATGATATTACTATAGATAGAGTGACGTTCTGTATCGATGAGCTGGAAAGGTAGAGCAGGCTCCAACGAAACTGGCAGTTGACGAATGTCTATTAATTCTCAGCTCTGTCAGAACAGTCCGTAAGCGGTCTGCGAGAGCACATTAAGTCGAGAGCAGCCTCAGATATTTAGTTTCGTTCTTGTAACCGCTCCCAAACTGACCTAACAGAGCTGAGCATCAATAACAAGCATTCACCAACCGCCAGTTTTGTTGGCGTCTGCTATAATTCCTGGACCGTTATTTGAAGAACAGATGCAGGTAGGAAAGCTATTATGCCAGGTTAGGGACATCTATCTGTTTGCATCTTCTACCCTCCCCCTCAACTTAGAACCCCCTACCCCTCAAAACCATCCCCCTCCCCCATTGAGATCATCCCCTCCCACACTTGAAACAATCCCCAAGGGAAGCAGTACAACAAAGAGCGCCCAAAATTTCTGTCGATCACCAACTGATGCGCTGCTCATACTCGGACGCAATTTCTAGACTCGTTTTCGAAAATTTTCTGTTTTTCTACCTGTGCAGCAGCCAGCTGAATTACTGTGAACCGGGCCGCCTGAACGGTATAATAATAAAGGGCGCCTGGCATACAACACACGGTCACGCCTATTCCCCCAAAGAAATCAACAGGAAACCGCCGCCGATAGCTGCTGCTGCCAACTAGAGTCCGTCGGCTTTGCTAATGAAAACAACCATCAAAATTCGGTCAAGATTTTCAAGATTGAACTGGAAGAACATTGTGATTCCTCAATTCGACAATCCATCACGATATTACATTAAAATGGGGCTAAATTTTCTGCTAACTACAGTACATGTTCTATATCTTGCAAGCCATTCATACGACTAGAATTGGACCACTTCTTACAGCATAATCAATTGATAAGGATTGAACAACAATCAGTTCTATCAGGAACATGGACAAATCAATACTTTTTGTAGGAAAGTAATAATTTTCCTATCATCATTTGAACATCTGGAATTGATATTATCAACTCATATAAAGAAAATAATCAACAATCACTTCATTCAGAACTCATGGGATAGGCACTATTGATGCAAAAACAACAGTGTGTAGAAGGTTACTGAGATCTATGTTACCACACCTATACGGAGCAAAAGAGATAAATCAACAACAAAAATCGAAAGCCCAGGCCCCCAAGCACTAAATGAGTTAGTTACCAGTCCAGTCGAATTCCACACCGTTCACAATCAACATTTTGCAACCGAGAAAGTTTTCCCCTTCGAAAAAAGGGCTATAAATCGAAATCGAACGGAAGCCTTAACTGCTCATTAGCCAGGTATTATGTCAAACGCGATTGCACAATTTGTCTACTGTGCCGAATTAGAGCCCATTCATAACTTCTGCGACCTGCGCCTTGTGCTTGCACAATCCTCAATACAATTTGACCAAACGATCCTCAACAAACACCTACAGCATCTTTACCAATAGGCCTACATATGCACAAATGCAAATAAATGTTTTTCCATTGACTAGCTTATGAAATATTCCAGCATTCTTTGTTTGATTAAGGCAACTTCAACTTTAAATTGTATCCAATCAATGATCTTCGAAAAATCTATCCATGATTTTTTGTAAAGTGCCTATCAATGCTCACAATTTTGGTCTCTGAAAATCTGCCTTACTCAATTGAGAATGAGAGAGATCATGAGAATGCCCTGAAAATGATAAGCAGCAATTTTGAAAAATTACGTTTAAAAATTCACAATTAGTCAAAATTTATAAAAAAGACTGGATATTTCACTTCAAAGATAACAACTGATGGAAGTGTACAGCAATCCTATAAATCATTCTAGTACTTTGGAGATGAAATTGTAATAGGTCTAAGTGAAATAAATCATATTGTCACAAAAAATTAAATTTTCTTGAATCTGCGGTAAAAAAGTGGCAATACAACAACAAATACATCTTTTTGCTTGTATTCTGAAACTTGAATGAATTGTTTTATTTATCGCATCTCAATATTTAAGTAAACATTTTGAGAAATTTTGAATGAGATAAGGTATAAAATGCATTTCAATATTCATTTCTATTGAAACAAGTACTACACTTGAGTACCTCACACATGTATACGAATTTTACGTATCTCTTCAAAATGCAATAGGAACAAAGAGAACAGTATGTTTATCTGCATCGAAGACAACTTTCACAGTTTCTCAACTTGAGTGAATACCGTGCACAGTATTTAGCGTTAGTGGAACAATCAACAGGAGAATAATTTAAAACAGTTTACACGGGAAGGGGGATTAGGGGAACACGTGGCCAGAATGTCAGAGATTGTAGGCTGAGATAGGACATTCCCCCGGGGGGAAATCGGGGATCTCGAATGTGCATCTCTGGGAGGATCGTGCCGTGGAGTAAAGTGGGTCGCTGTGATATACTTGATGTAATTTTGGGCTTGGTATACATCGTATTCCCTATCTTATATGTGTAAAGCCAAGTCGGGAGTTACATCAAAAATATAATGGTGTAGTTCTACTTCTAGAATAGTCTACTCGATAGACTGCACTGCAGTTGTACAATTAGACCTCAGCTTATCTGGACGTCATCGGTCAAAAATCGGAAACACTATTCTATGCATATCTAACTAAGCCCCCTAAATACTAAGCATAATGGTCATCCCCTCGCCCAATCTATGCATACTACAATATTGAGAAATTGAAACTATTTTGTAACACTTTTGTGTAATAAGTTCAGATCTGAGAGTGCGATCTCTTTATATGAAGAACTACAATGAAAATTATTGGATGTTGTAAAACTCATTGTAGTTTCACTTGATAATGTGTATGAAACTGGTCGTGTTAAAATAAAAAGATTTTCAAGTGTACTGTGATTAATTTACTTGGATTAATTATTAATTGTTGAAAATATTAAGAAAAAATCATCAAGAATTGTGAATTAATGAAATTGGAAAATTGAAAACTACTAAAACTAGCCTCTCTTGTTTTCTCAATATTGAATGCTTTCTTACTTTCCAGTACAGAGGCAGTTGATATTCATCACTGTTTCTACCAAAACATTTATAGAACGTCTATCAAAGGGTTATTTTCAAATTTGTAATTGATTAATACAATACAAGAAAAAAATAATTCCACACTGAATTCCATTCATCACAGAAGCATTTTTGTCTGCGTAGTGTTATCACGAATTTTACTTGAGAATTTCAAAGGTATCATGGACAAAATAATGAAGAATTAATGATTTTTGAAAACTTGTAGACTATTCAATTTCAGTAATGTATTGTAACAATAGTTGACATTTTTCAACTCCACTAACTAGTTCAGACTCAAAAATATTTGATTGGATAAAATTAATGAAAGAACTTGATGTAGTCACAATCCAATTTAATTTCAATACAATTAAAAATAAAAATTATACAGAAACATGTTTCCATGTGCTCTCACACATCCTCAGCTGAAAACATGAATATTTACAATATAAAACATGAATAAACATAATATACAATAGAAAATAAAAATTATACAGAAAGATGTTTCCATGTGCTCTCACACATCCTCAGCTGAAAACATGAAAACATGTCTCTACTGAATTCGAACAGAGAAGTAATAATTCACATGGATATAATACGCGATCTGGCAGAATTGTTCAAAGACATAACTTAGAATTATTCAAAAAGAAAACCATGTATATGGGAAATAAATATTTCCATATGTTGCCCAGTTCTTTAAAGTCAATTGAACATATAAAAGAATTTAAAGATAACTTGAAGGACCATCTAGAGCAATTGTCTGTATTCTTTCCAGGAATTTGTTCAATAGTAACTTTACAGTATTTTGCATTGACTGTATTGATTTATTTATTTGTTGACTCATTTCTTTTAAAATGTAATTTTAGAAAAATCATGACAAAATGTAAAGTGACAATATTCAAAATGTACTTGTACACTTGATGAATAAAGATTGATTGATTGATTTCTGAATAATTTATATTTTCAATTGTATTAGAATTGAAGTAAATTTGTGACTACATCAAGTCCGCAACATCAAAATTAACTCAACAAATTTCATAAAATTAACTTAGCAAAAATTGGTACGGTATCCTGGGAGCCCATACCTATCCAGTCAATTTTCCCATAATTTTTCTATGCTCCAGAATGCACAATACACTTGTGTATACACAATACCTCTTCACACACTAGAAGCGGCTCGGTTGTGGTTCAATGAGCAAAAATAATGAAACGATTGAAATGTGCAGCTCGTTTGTCTTGGCGAATGGAGTCTATTAGAGCAGAGAGTGAGAGGGGAGCAACGCGATAAACCCAGGGCACGTAACAGACGGGGGAATGATGCTTTACTGTAGGCCATAAAATCGCAGGCTAAATACCGGCAATAAAAGCAGACGCTTGTATTTATACAGTATATAATGCAATCCACCCCGACCATTACACCTGAGAGGAAGACACGACTAGTCCTGTTTTTGTCGTAGACCTGTTTTGACTCGTTTTTGTCGTAAAACTTGCGACAGGAAACAAGGGTGGAGGGGGTGGAAAAAGGGGATTAAAAAAGGGCGAGTATGTCTTAAAAATAGATGACACAAAGTCCAAGTCAAGGGTCAGCTAAGAAATTCATTCCAGAAAACCGAAGTCATTCGATTCTCAAGTGGTTTCCAATTTGAAATGGAACACATTGAGGATTCAAATGATGATTCAACATTTCATATTTATTGGACCTACTCTTCATATCAACGAAACGAAGAAAGTCTGTTCAAATTAAGTTTAATTATATCATCATAAAATTATTGATGTTATGATGTATATAGATACATCATAATGTTATAGATACTTCATAATTATTATTAGCTGTATTCAAAGCGATATTTTGTTTGGAAATAGTTTGTTTAATATTGTCACAGAAGTATATGTGAGGTTTCTCTATGATATTATGTTGATTAATATTTTATTTATGAGATTATCTTAGGTGAGGAGTTTTCTGATTTTGAAGTAATTATAAATCCTCTAAATACCGTGGGTCATTGTGGTAACAATATCAATATGTGTTTCCAATACCAATATCACTGATTTTTTTTCTTCATAAGTGAAGATTACGTCAATCTCCAATTACAGGGTGCAACAACACTTCTTACGAGAAAGTGAGTTTAATTCTGAATTCAACTGTTTGTTGAATTAAAAATTCTGTTTTCAAAATCAGTGATTTTAAATTTCATTCATGTCATTGTTCACAAAAGGACACAGCATCCAACCATCTGGTTAAAACTGAAAAACAAACAGGTTTTGTAAAGAAACTTCTCTCGATAAGTGTCCATAGAAGTTCAGGAATCCAATGTACTGAGAAGCACAATGCTGTATTTGGGATTTTTTATTCCAGATTCCAATTCCACAACCACTATCTCTATTTAGATTCCTTTGTCATCGGAATTGAATGCAGTTCTCATTTAGTAGTTTCAGAATAAATTCTTGTACACTTTGAACACTGTCTCGAGTCTACAGATCTGATGTTCTAGAAAGTTTCAAGATAGATAACATTTTAAAAGATAGATAAAATTTTGGGTGGCTTGTTGGAGAAATTCATATGTAACAGAAATCTCTCATCATTTGAAACATTCAATATTGTGTTCCAGAAGAATTTTCCAAGATTGTAGCTGAGTACGACTGTAGGTATAGTGAGTGACCTTGGATTGGTACGTGAAACATGCGTCCTAATAATTAGTTTTATCGAAGCTTACAACATGATCGGCGCAGGCAACCAGGCAGGTAAGGAGGCTGCAGCCGATTTGTTATTTTAATCTGGACGCCTTATCTTAATTGGAATAGACCAAGAGAAGAGTGTTGCGTCGAGCCTAGTGCGCATGCGCAGACCACGCCAGCAGTCATTGTCGCGTCCTGGGCATCTCCACAACAACCAAGCCAAAGTCATACGTTGTACCTTGCGGTCTAGTTATGTTTCTCGATTCAATCTTTCTTTTTTTCCTCCATGCACCTTCTTCACCCTTCCTATACAGCTGAGCAGCATCTACTTCTTCTCCTTTCTTTCTTCTTATCCTTCTCCTCTCTTCTTTTCCTATTTTTTCTCAACCTTCTTCTTCTGCTTTCTTTCTTCTTATCCTTTTTTCTCTCTTCTTCTCCTTTCTTTCTTTTTTTCTCTTCTACCCTTGGGTTTCATCTTTTCATTCTTCCTCTTCTTTTCCTACTTTCAATTTTTTCCTCTTCTTTTTATCCTCTTTCTCTACTCTCTATTTCTATTCTATTCTCTATTCCTTACGCTTCTCCTCGTAATCCTCCTTCTCCAAACCATTCTCCATCTTCACCCACTCTTTTTCCACATTTTCTTTCCCATTCGTTCCCTTCCTCTTATTGATCGTATTTTCATCCCCTACTTACTTCATCTTCTTTATACTTCTATTTTTCACTCGTCTCTCTTCTTTTCATTTTTTTCTATTTTCCTTTTCTTTATCTACATTTTATTTTTATTTTTCTTGTTTCATCTACTTCTTATCATATCTTTTCTCTTCCTTATCTATTTTCTATTCCTACCCCTTCTCCTCACCCTTTATCTTTCTCGCTTCTTCTTCTTCTTCTTCTTCTTCTTCTTCTTCTTCTTCTTCTTCTTCTTCTTCTTCTTCTTCTTCTTCTTCATCTTCCTCTTCTTCCTCATCACCTCCTCCTTCTTCTCTTTCTTATCCCCTTTTTAATTTTTATGCTTCTTCCTCTACTAGATTTGACGATGATTCGTTCTCAGGACCGCCTGCCTGCAACTGAGAGCGCAAGTTGTCTAGCAAGTATATCAAGGTCACAGAAGCAGGCAAGAAGATATTTGAATGCAGCAGCCAGTGTCCAGTGATGCTGCTCTGCTCTGCTGCCGTGCCGATTGCATTGCTCAGTGGGTGTTGAAGTTGTTGCTATTTCACTTTCAGTTTGCGTGCATTAAATGCTCACATTCATTATTTCTGAGTTAACAGACTAACAAACAGTGACCCTAAATGGTTTTGGCTTGAAGATTAAAGATTTTGTATGGTTGATTTAAATTAAATTGTATCTGTATTCCTATTAAGCTCCTTGTGTTCCATTCATTTTCTTATCATCTCAACAGCTTTTTCACAATTCTTCGAAATTCTTCTTTCTTAAATTTGTCACTACTCCCTTACAGTCCAGCATAACCTGAATCCATGATTATTTTTCATTATTGATTCATTTGAAAATATTTTTTTTGGTTTTAAAGTACCAAATAATTTAAAAGTATTCACTAAACTGAATATATGAGTCAAATATGAGTGTATCAAAAACGAGAACGTAATTTAGTTATGTGCTTAGTTCATGTACACAAGTAAGTTTCCACATTTATGTCTAGGCTTCATAATTTGGAAAATTTTAAAATGTACAGTTCTAAATTTCGAAAAGGGGTCTCATTCACTTATGCACTTTGCTTCATAGATAGAAAAGCTCATATAAAATTTGACAAAATTTTCATAGAAGAAAATGTACAGTAAACTTCTTCCAAATCTTCCGACTTGAATTCATCCATCACATCCTTTCAAATTTACTTATCCCTCCAATACTTCACATTACCATAACAGTCAATCCACAGCCTTGTAACACATTCTATTATGCCATCAAATTGACTTCTACCCACCTGAGGTTCAGAATCCTCAGGGGCCAGTATGCCCCAGTATCAGATGATGGAAAGCCAAGAATAGTACGCGCTAGCTGAGAAGACACACCGCCACCACACACTTGACATTGTAAGTGGGTATCTTCTCGGCTAGCATGAGCTGTCTATTGATGTGTAGCATTGTGTCAAGTGACCGAAAAAGAAGCGGTCGAATATTCATGTTTGGCGAATCGGTTTTTCACGCCTTGTTCGGTTGGTGGACCAATGCTGCTGCTAGAGTAGTTGCCAACAAAACTGGCGGTTGGCGAATGTACTTTATTCAAGACAGCTCTCTCAGAACAATCTGAACGCCGTCTAAAAGGGCGCATGTGTTTAGCTGAGCTTGCTCACCAAGTGATACTGTCTCACAGACCGGTCGCCGACTGTCCTGACAGAGATAAACATTGATAACAATCATTCGCCAACCACCAGTATTTTTGACGTCTACTGTAGTAAACTGCTGTAATCATATTGCAACTGGGTACTTGGCCTCAGGCTACTAGTGCCGTTTTGCATAATAGTCCATGTATGTTTATTTATGCTTTATGCATCAGGCAATTCCAATATTTCGAATAACTTCTCGACTCATTATTTTGAATGAAGAATACCAGACTTTCGAAAAAATATATTCCTGTAATAAATAAGAGGTGCTCTGTTGAGCAACGTTTGCACTGCCGATGTGAAAAAGCTGAATACAGTACATTGCTCTTCCAGCATAAGTACCCAAAATGAGTACCTATCTTACAAAATAAGTGTGTCATGGAGCATAGGAGCAATATAGATTGAATATCAGAATATGACGGTTTTAGATACAAATTGATAAACACAAAACTATCTCGTTTTTTATTTAAACTATAAAATTCAATTGTCAACATAAAACTTATTAGAGATTGTAACGGTATGAAATAACATGATTCATTTATCTTGTTTTTCAACCAAAAACGTTTAATAAATTTTCCATTACTTGATAAAATTGTTTTTCGAATTACTCGAAAAACAACTTTATCATTGTTCTTGCAATTACAAGCTTATTCTTTTAGTAGATTTCTCTCTATATTTTTCCTCCTTTTTCATTACTTTGTATGTTGCTCGGTCGCTCTCTTTCTTGAACAAAATTCTGCTTGATCGACAGTTGCTTAGGAGTGGGGATAGCCTTGTACCTTTCGCTCCTCTATTAATTTCAATTCACTTCGAATCCAGCTCCCAACCAGTTCAGATAGACATTTTCTTTCTTCTATAAGATTTGTTGAAAGTTATTTGAAGTACAGGATGTAGTCACATTAATTAAATTCTCATTCTTTTACATAGTAGCTTCATCCTGATTTTTTTTATTTTAATTTTTGATTGATATGTAAATTTACTAAGTTATTGGATTCTTCTCTCAAATTTTACCAATCTCCAAATCCGCTGTATCAGGTAAAGACATATTCCTTGTTATTAACTTGGTTTACTAAATTTCATTGTAAAATTAAATTAATATGTTCTTCTTTTGGATATTCTAAAGTTTTGAAATAATCTTTTCTTTTCATTATAAACTCTTGGTACTTTTTCTCTTAAATTTGTTAAATTTTCTAAAGATGCTTTATTATCCTTTTCATTTGAAAAATTATAAGAAGCTTCTCTTCATTAAAAAATTGAATTTTCGATACCTCAACTTGTTTGTAACATTTATTCACTTAAATGCTGTTTTACAAATCAATACTGTATCTTTACAATAAGTATTTTGTATTTATTTCTATTCAGCGGTCGATGTATCAACCTCGATGTATCAACCTGGATGTATCCACCTCGCTGAAATTAACCAGGAAACCAATACTGTAGCATGGACTTCGCAGATGGATCGAGGGTATCTCGTTAAAAACCCCAAGGAAACCCGGACTTCTACACATCAGGATTACAAAGAAAAACCTCAGAAGGATCAGATTCAAATTTCCGTCGAAACCAATATTTTATCAACCAAGTGAAGTGCAATTAAAAGGCAATAGTGATACATAGTGTGAAAGTTTATGGGGGGGGGCCTCACCACACCAGGTATTTATGTATACTAACATATTTAAGAATTTAAGTAACCGATTGTAACCCATATTTCTGAAAATAATGTAATTTGTATTTCCGGTATCCAATTACTATTATCTTTTGATTTTATTTATTCTGGTTTTTAGTAATAAACCAAGGGATGTCGCTACTATAACCTTTCGTTATTAATTTATAATCACCTCTGTCACAATTCTAAAGATGAGATCCTTTTCTTTCGTGGTGGTTTGATTTTGAATTCTCTTACGATCCCTTGTATTATGTCGGGTGTGTAATTTTGATGATTTCAGAATTTATTATATTAACCTATAAATATTTTAAGTTTTGATATCTTCTTATTGCCCATCTGAAATAATATAAGGTCAGGTATAAATCTATACAAGGATCAAATAATTTAATTTAAAGTTTCTTCTCACCAACTTTTACAGACGTTACAAAATATATTATGCTTATTTGATAAACTGAAACTCATCCTAGTTCTTGAAAACTTTGTAAATGTATAATATACTGCCACATTAGGCGAAATAGAAATTGGAAGATCATAAAAGCAGATAACTTGCAAAGAAACAGGTTGAGACTGATATCTTATCTATACTATCTTATCAAACTTCAATAAAAAATAGCCAATAGATTGGAAACATGACATGTATCGATCATAAAAGTAATAAGATATCATTACTGTATATTTAATAGAATAAGACTGAAACCATCTTAAAATTGTAAAAAATATAACGATTCACCTGTATTCCATAAGGAACGAAATGAAAATATACTCAATAAAAATTCGAGCAATGGTTTTGCTGTAGCTCAAAATATGGTAACAGCACAAGAAAGTAGGCAAATATACAGTAATTCGGTTGCCGATTCACCTACTAGACTACAATACCAACAATGGTACGGACAACTAGCAATTGCTCAATTATTCCACACAAAAAACAAACAGTCGCAAACATTGCGCAACGCACTGACTCTGCATCGTGGGAAACCAAAATAGACACTAAATATATACAGCCATTTGTATAAATATAGCTATATGTGTCGAGTAACTACGAGTAGATAGTTGGGTTAGAGAGGCCTGAGAAACGAAATCGGAAAATCTAAACTGGAACGAGTCTGGAAGCCGCACGGGATGATAAGAAGCCGCATGCAGTCCTGAACTAGATAGATTTCAAGTGGTGATAGCCGTCAGCCAGAGAAGAGATGGATAATAATAAAAGAGAGAGAGAGAGGGAGCAAAAGAGAGAGAAAGAGGTGAAAATTATTGAAGAGAGAGAGAGGCTCATAGGAAAAATGAAAGAAGAGGGTCAAAAAAGACAAGAGAAAAAGAGAGAGGGGAGAGAGAGAGGGTTATAGTGGCGAGAGTCATAGTCATAAAAGAGAAAGAGAGAGCGGAAGTCAGAAGAGAAGAATGAATGAGAGGAGAGTCACATTGACCCAAATATGGGTGGAACTGATTATTTAGAGACATGGATAGATTTCATCCACTCGGAAAATTATGAGAGACTCTTGTATTCTGAATGGGAGTCAGCTGGTTGATACAACACGGTGAAGCAGGATAGTGCTCCAACTTCTTGATATCACTGAGAATTCAGTTTAACTGTATCATATTTTCTACAATTTCAAAGGAATTCAATTTATGGGGTTATTTAATTCTAAAAGAATGCAACCATAAATTACATTATAAATTACAATTCTTCTTCAATCAAGATTAATAACTGAACTTTTACATTTCACCAACCAAGAGTAGCTAAAATACAGAGTAATCGAAAAGTCGCGTAATCCAATTTTTGAAGCCGTGTGGGAAAGATAGGTAAATTTGTAAAGTATGATTTGGGTGTTGGAATTTTTCGTCCAGTAGTATAGAAGGTGACAGCACTGTTAAATCATGCTAACCGGCGACAGTTAGCCAAAAATCATTTTGTTTGTACAGTTCGAACCGCAATGTATTTTAAGCAAGAAAAAAGAGTTCCTATCGTTTTCAGTTAGGCCTACTGTGGATCGAAATCCTACGCAAAGCGTCAAGAACTTTTCTCCAATGTCTTTCCAGATGCTAAAGTACTAAACAAATCGACCAAAAGTCGTTTGTTTAATCGTTTTTGGGATACAGGTAGCGTGAATGACGGTACCGGCCGACCAAGTGTTTTGACTGATGACAGTCTGCAGACGATGGATGAAATTCCCTTCGTTCTTCAACAAAAGTCTCTTCCAAAAACTTTCTTCCCAGACTGGACAGTATTATAGGAGTTTCCATTAAGCCTCTAAGTTATTAAAATTACATCTCTACCGGATTAACGTAACGTATCAGCTTCAAGAGCCAGATAAGGAGAAACGGTTGCGGTATTGTCATTGATTTAAAAATTTCATTCGAAATAAACTATCTGTTCTGGACAAAGTTTTTTCAGCGATGAAACTTTGTTTCAGCTAAGTGGATATGTCAATAGTCAAAGTTGCAGGATATGGTCTGCAGAGAATCCACATGAATTCCTTGAACAGTCATTACAGTCTCAAAAATTGGAGTGTGGTGTATCTCGTCGGAGAGTGTCGGGCCTATCTTAAATAGACTAGACAATCACAGTAGAACGTTATCAAGAAATAATCGCTTGTATATCATGAACTTTGAGAGAAAAATCAATAATACATTGCAGCTCTCTATGACGGCTCAGTTTTCATGTCGGTTTGTGCGACTTTACGATCACTCTGTATAAGAAATAAATAGCTGGAGCCTGGATTTTTAATAATTGATGTTTTTCGTTATCAATATTTCCGGTACTTGAAATTTTAGTAACTTAATTTTTTATTTTGACCTTGGAAATGATTGCTAGCTCCAAGTAAATATTGAAAATACATGTGAAAATATCACTCGTAACTCAACAACAGTCATTCTAATATATTCACTTAGTTGCTAAAACCTTTTAGATAAATTCCTGGAGTTGATTCCACTAAATGGTGTTTCTCAATAATTTTAGAAGCCAAACAATCAGTCACAGTAATGTGAGACTCACTTGATATTAGAAAAAATATAATTTATGTGATAAAGATCGTAAATGAGTTGAGAGAATGGCAGAGCGCATAAAACATTTGCGTGTCAGATTGTTGCCATGAAATAAATACGACAGATAAGGTCTTGCATTAGTCCAGATATCATTTGAAATAGATCGACCTATGATCAGAAACAAAGCAGCAATTTGCATAGGATTGCCTTGACACCCTGATTTTGTTGTTTATTGTTGTGACTGAGCTGCGCAAAACATTCTCAGATCTTATAATGGCTAGAATTTGTCCTCGATATAAAATACTCATTACTATTGCCAAAGGTGAAAGCCGCCATGTTGGGGTTAGGCCTAAAAAGGCGATGCTTTCACAAAGGACAAGAATGTTTTGCTTGGCAGTTACATTGTAATTTTAAGATTTATAAGAAATGTCAATAAAATTTACTAAGAAGGATTCAGCACAAGAATGTATTATTTCATTAGACATTATGATTTTGAGGTTGTTGAGAAAACTTCAAGGGATTGAACAGAATGTTACAAAACAATGTAAAATCCATTAACTGAATGTAAAATTAATATTATTAAGTTAAAAATGAAATTAATAAGTTTGGAACATACTTACTTCACAGCTAAAGATTGTTGATATTCCCCACTAAACTCATGTTCAGCAAATGACTCACCTGTGAAAAACAAGAATAAACATTAACAAAATAGATACAAAGGATGAATTCTTATTGAAATTGATTTTTTCCAGTATTCTAGAGTGATCTATTGATCAATAGAATGAGCTTTCAAATAAGTAATTAAGAATCTTATTGAAACTAATTTTTTCCAAGATTCTATGGTAATTTATTGATCAATAGAATTCAATCATTACAATGCAATATTCAGCCAAAGAAGTCTGTCGAATAAATTTATTCTATAATGTATAATTACTTAGAAAACTAATAGGTCTATAGTTGCTAGGGTAGTTTTTCTCCACTTTTGAATATTACTCCATCAATATGAATTTTGAATATTATCATTGACTATGGATATAATATATATATCCATAGTCAATGATAATATATCCATAGTCAATGATATTATTCCATCAATAAGTAGCCTACTATAATTCCATCGTTCACCAGGAGAAGAATATTCTGTTCTAATATTACATTCTTCTCAACTCACCTGAAGCATATTACCTTTCAAAATGTCTTCATATGCTACCAAATCAATGAATCCACATCATTAATATGAGTTTTATGCAACTTAACATGCCATCGACAAAGAATGATTCATTGCAAACATCTATTCTATTTCAACACAACTAGAGCATAAATTTTCCTTGGCTTCCAGGTAATCAAAAGACTCAAAGCTCAGCCCAGACATGAAATCGAAAACACATTCGCCGACAAGAACAGGAAATTTATCTTCGGTCACCAGTCATCTGACAGAAATAGGTCGACAGCGCACATTTGCCCGGTGAGCTGTCAAGAAGTGCGATTTCGCATTCAAAACTTGGACAGTATTAGCATACGATAGCCGAACGAATCCACACCAACGTTTTCAATTATACTATAAAAGGTAAGCGAGAAACAGGTGCAGTTCCAGGTTACTGTGTGCGGTAATACGTTATTCATCCAGGTAAAAGCGAAAGTTTGAATAGATAACGAGTGTGAATTGTATTTAAACGATTTGGGGGAATCGAAATCAAATCCAGGAAGTACAGTACACAACTCATTGGAATCGAAATACTCAGCCACAAAACACTCTCCATCTGAAAACGTTCACATCACCAGCAACAGGTATAGTCTGCTCAAGCAAAGAAGACATTCTGGCAAGATGAGAAAATGACACTAGCTCGGTCAATATTCGTTCAAAAATTATAATTTGGTTTCAAATTATAGATGACATCCTTATCTACAATTTGAGACCAAATTTTCAATTCTTGAACCAATATGGATCGAGCTGGACTCATTTTACCATCTTGCCAGATTGTCTTCTTTGCTCAAACAGACTTTACAGTATACAGGTCCACGCTACATTAAGCGTGTATCACTTTCTAAATTCTCGTTAATTATTAGGCACTGGAGAGAATATACAGAGAGCGAATTTCTAAGTACGCCCGCGGGGTGGGAACAAAATAAAAATTACGACCGTCCATTAAGTCTCTTTAGGCCGAATTACACAATCATATGTACGGTAAGGTGTATAACGAGTAACGGCAACGACCACCTTTCCTTGAGATAAGAGTTGTAGTTATGATATTGGAATGAGAGTCGCTAGTACTATTTGGATTTTACATGGGGTGGAATCTTACACACTCTTTGGCTGAGGCCGCACTCCCGGTGGGTAGAGCCTGGAGGGTGGAGGGTAGTTGGTAAATCTACAGAACATACACAGCATCCACAGTAATACATTGTATGAATGGTATGACGTCATTCTGTGTTTTGAGGTTATGTTGTCCATATTTATGAATTTCAAAATGGCGGCTGAACACATACCATTCATACGATGTATTACTGTGGATGGTGTGTATGTTCTATAGATTTACCAACTACCCTCCACCCTCCAGGCTCTACCCACCGGCAGTGCGGCCTCAGCCTTTAAGTAGTTGTAAAATTGATATTGTGGTAGCCATCCATAATAAATGAAAAGACAAGATGTTGTCAAACCACTGATTTATTAGAAAATCGAGATACCGGTTTCAATTGATACACCATTATCAATCTCTGGTAAACTAAAACTGAACGGACAGAGCAGCAGTATTTATACTAACGGTGAAGCACCGCTATTGGTCGACGCTTCTCACACACTACATAGAAATTACTTTTCTTCATATTCAATGATGTTATAATATCCTTCTCAGTTTTTCCCGAATCTTATTGGAAATTATAAAAAAAATTCATTTATATATAATTACAGTATTATAATTTCATTTTATTAGATAAATTGTAAGCGTTTAAGTAGGCAAATATCTTTCTAATTCATATTTGTAAATTTTGTTAACTGATATGGCAATGATTAAGCTAATGATTACTTCTCACTATCAAAGCAATGATACTTGTGTTTTTTTATAAATCCCTATAAAATTTGAAGAAGTGTTTTCAAATAAGGTATTGCAATTGAAATAGTTGAATTTCGATTAACAAATCAAATCACTGGTAGATGACGTAGTTTTAAGTTTGAATGAGTTCATCCCCATACTGAAACAAATATTGTATCACATCCTGAACTGAGAAATTCAATAAATCAACGGAAAAAAGATTTCTATAACACCAAGAAGTCACCTCCCACTTTATCAATTCAATTGAATAAATACATAGTTGTCAATTTTGGGTGGAGCAACAGTTGACAATGGTCTGTTTGATGGGAGTTTACACTTTGCGCAAGGTGAGAAGGTACTCCGTTGTCATGAAAAGTGTATTGTAACAAAGTGTCTTCTCAGCTTGCGCGAGTTATACCACCAGGTCTAGGTCATGAAAGTATATACAGCCCGAATAAAATTTCATTCTAATAGACATATATGGGCGGAGGACATTTCAAGGAGTTGGGACTCCGATGAAGACGAGACCGCGTCCCAGAACGCGCTTAATGACACGCTCATCACAGCATACAATGCACCGGGAGGTTCCCCAGTCTAGGGGACCGTCATAGATAATTTCACGGCCTATCTTCGAGACCCGCCTATCGAATAACAAAAACTAGTGTGTTCATTGTATATATAGGTATAAATTTTGGTGCTCATTGTATGTATAGTTATAAATTTGGGCTTCTTATACAGGGGTTCATCCCATCCCGATCCAAGCGCATGCAAGGGACCAATCAAACTTGATATAGTCTGTACAAACAAAGAAGACATTCTCGCAAGATGGGAAAATGACTCCAATTTGGTCAATATTGGTTCAAAAATTATAAATTTGGTCTCAAATTATAGAAAACAATCTGATCTACAATTTGAAACTAACCTCATAATTTTTGAACCATTATTGACCGAAATAGAGTCATTTTCCCATCTTGACAGAATGTCTTCTTTCATTGGACAGACTAAAAGCACACTTTGTCGTTGCCAGCAGCCTTATGCCATCTAATCTGAATGCATTGTGTTATAACTATATTCACAGTTGAATATCTGAACGCAAGTTGTCATTATCGTCGTTTCGACAAACATGTTGTCAATAACATGAACACGTACTGTGGTTTCGCCCCCATAATTATTATTATAAACCATGATGCACACAGTTGGATGCTGTGCACACACACACTCCTCTTTAATCCTAGTTGTAGTGTACATTGTGAACATGTTATCCCAATAATCAGCGTACAGTAGGGTACTGCTCCCAATTCATGTGGGGATGATTGATAATACGGATGTATTGAACGAATTGAAGGCTTGTTACTCAATATAACTTTTTTCTAAATACTTCAATATAATATGTGTGGTAATCAACAAATTACAGTTGTAATATTCCATGTTCATTCCACAATATTAACTAATTCAGGCCTGTAGGTACTGTCTTTTTCCAAAAATATTCTCCTGGTCCTTTGATACTAATTTTTCTATGCAGACTCAATACAATGAAGAATGCATTTTCTACAATTTTTAAAAAATTTTGTGACTTTGAAAGTATTTTCTTCGGTTTATTTGAATGTATTAAACGTATTATACCATTATTATACTGTATTATCTCTCATATTGAGTAAATAAATAAAAATAAATAAATAAATAATAATTTTATTTCCTTAAAAAACAAACAAAAATGAACAAAACAGCAAGCAAATGTAATGAGTACAATTTAAATTTAAATCCAGTTAGTGTTTAAAGAATTAAAGAATAAAGTTTCAATTTTTTATTTATTTTTATTGAAAATTAACCTACTCAACTATGGGAACCTTTCTCCATTGAAAGTTTTCCGGTTTTTTGTGTAGTCTGCAAATGATTTCCAGGGAGTAGAGCTGTCTTGCATCCATCACTCCGAACTCATTGTATAGCTGATCTGATGGGTAGCGAAGTGGTTTGTGCTTAATAATTTTCATTATCAGTTTTTGTACTTTTAAAAGAGGGTCAAGGTGAACGAAGTTTGTCCCTCCCCATCCCACAATCCCATAGGTAATCAAAGACTGGACTAAGGAATAGTACACCATCTTCATACACTTCTCATCTATCAATGTCCTCAGCATTTTGAACTTGTAAATAGTCTTTCTCAACTTTTTACATAGGTTGTCTATATGATGGTCCCAGCGCAGGAAAGAGTCAGTATGATTCCAAGATATTTTATTGTTGGTTTTCTGTGGATAGTGTATGCAGTGCTGTTGGAAATGTTGACTGTTAAAAGGTTTTCTGTAGGCTGTCCATGCTGTGTAGCTGAGAAAGTTAGAAAGTGGGTCTTGTCATAGTTTAGGGTGAGCAGATTCTGATTCAACCAATGTGAGATTCTCTGTAGTCCTATTTCAGCCTTATTCCATGCTATTGACCTATCACATATTGAGTATCACAAATAACCTATTAATTTATTGGTTCATTGGTCCATGGAAAGGTTTTATAGGTAATTTTTTTGTACAACAAATATTACTGTATATAGTGTATATTCAAGAAGAATATAGATAGCAATTGACAGATTGAATACATGACAGAAAAAATACGTGATAAAAATTTACTTTATTGTCAAGTCGAAACATTACTTTTTGATTTATTCCAAAGTTCATTAAATCGTCTTTTTCACTACCCTTTGCCATTAAAAAATGGCAATCATTTTTGAATTCTATAAAAGTCTCAACAGCAAGAATGCCAAATTGATTCATGAGCCAGAATCCTTTACAATGTACAGATGAAACATAAAACACCGCTCCATGCTGTAAATTGAAATTTATCAGCGGTATCCTGGAGAATCTCCATTGTCCACATGACTTGTACGTGCGTAAAGTAGAACATTTTGAGGTCTCATCACGCTTTTCTCAACACGTGACCTGCGAGACAATATGGCCGACGGCCCATATTCTTTCAAGACCTGGGACCCATAACAGTCAGTCATGTGGGCCACTGAACATTCAACTATGAATAACTGATATAATTTTATATGTCACATACAGTACTTCGAATCCGTTATGATGATACAAGCTTCTGAGAAATGAAGGGAATCTGAATTCTCATAAGTATGACAAAAATTGGCAAATATTAGAAAAGCATGGAAAAACTGGAATTCAATTTCAACCATTTCACTTACTTACCAATGTTTGTTTGTCAAAGGCGCAACAGCCCTATGAAGGGCCTAGGCCTACCAGGTGGTTGCCAGTTTCATATTCACTCCACTATACAGCCCGTCCAAGCAAAGAAGACACACCGGCAAGACGGGAAAACGACCCCAGCCCGGCCAATACCGGCCCAAAAGCCATGAATTCTCAAACAGAACTCACAGCCCCCGAACCAACACCGACCAAGCCGGAGCCACCTCCACCCCACCAGAATGCTCTCCCTGCCCGGACAGGCCATACAGCAGGCGAATAATCATCAACTAGGATAGAGGTAAAGTGTAGTTAGCACGTCGATCCTCTCAACCATAAGCCTGTCTTCACAACCAATTAAAGATGCAGAACACCTCTGAATAACATGCAGTTGATCAGTTAGAGTGTAATGCAGCAACGACTGCCAAGAATGTCTTTACTAACGACTGCCAATCTCCCAAAGGAGGTTACTTACTTACCATATACTGCAGCAATATTTTGTGTATTTGTGAAGGTGATAATGTTGTGGACAACCATATTGAATATAAAAAATATATAGATATTGACAAACAACCTAATATTTATACCTAAAAATACAATATATTCTTATTGCAAGAATAGAATGTAGATTGAATTAGAAATGGAAGTTACTGTAACCAAGTGTAAAATCTTTCAAAGCCTTGATTTTTTTACTTTTGTTCAGTCAAGCAATTCATTATCGATCAAATTTCTATTTTTCTTCTTTGTCTTGAACAAATTCCATTTCCACACGTACACCCCCAGTCCCCCACCCTCTTCTTTACAGACACGTCCGATAAAATATTGTTCGGTAGGTGTGATGTGCGCCGGCCTACTAAACGAGACCTTTCACACACGATCCGCATCCCGCTGTGTTTTGTCTGCGGCTCTCAATTAACACCGTACGCTACTCATTACTCTCCTATATCTGCTGTCATTTCAATTAAATGCTTTCTGCGCCCTTACTTTCTCTCTCTCTCTCATAATATTCTATCTTCTAAATCTGGTCCGCTTTGTCTTGTCTTTGGCTGAAAAGACGTAAGACCGCCCGGGATGGTCGACTATTGTTTATGGTCAGTGTGAATAGCCCTTCCTGTTTATTCCCACTGTTATAATTGTTCTATTACAAGGATATGTGGATTTTAATTGCAATCTAACAGTTCGTTACAGTTGATTGTAATAAAGTGCGAGGATGGTAATTCATTGAACAGTCAATTTTTGGAAATTCTGTCAACATAATACCATAAAAATTGAAGTTTTTCAATATCCTACGTTCTTCTACGTTCTTATCCTACGTAAATTGAATTATTCAATCGCTACGTTCTCTACCAAAATTAGAAAAGAAAACTTTTCTATTTTTATCAATAAAATCAATCAAGTTTAACCTCTATTGTGTTGATGTCCGAATTTGTAATTGTTTTTATCGGCGTTTAAATCTATTCTTGTAAACTTTATTCACCAACAATACAAGAATGTTCTGCCTATGGAGCAACAATCAGAGTGAATAGAACATAGAATTAAATTATTCTTATATAAATTCTGGCTATAACGTTGGCAATAACGTTCTAAGCCAATACATAGTTTTTAATCCACTATCCCACCGATTCAAAAAAAGATATTGTTACTGGTTTTATTTTATGGATATATCCAACGAAGAAATTCCCATTAGCACGAACTTCTATTCAGCAATATAAATATATTATTGACAATTAGGCACGATTACTAATAATTGAAATTAAATAAAATTGGAAATAAACTGATGGTGATATTGTGAAATATCTCCATAATAATAAAACTAAGATGTTGTCTAATTAGTAGGCTACAGCTGGAGATGCATAAAATGGTAAAATGTGAAACCTGGTACTGTATGCTTTCTTAATAAACATTTTTGTGAAATTTGACAACATCTTAGTTTTCTTATTATAATTGAAATTGTTGTTTGTCGATTTTCATGAGTAATCGAGGATTAATTATCATCCTCAATTCAATTTCTTGCAACCGATCCCATTACTCCCATAGGCGTTATTAATAATTTCACGTTTCTAAAGTGAAACTTTTGTAACTATTGGAGTACCCCTTTTTATAAACCTCTAAAGAAACCCTTCAAAACTAGCTACAATCCGATAATTACAAGGAAATGACAATCAAGTATGGTGTCTTTCACTTTAGCCGAGAGGTTTTTGTCGAAAAGCCATCTCGATTATAAGCTTTCATAGTTTGTGAGCGGGTCGATAATTTATTTTGGAACAATGTTCTGTGTCATCTAACAACGGAAAAAGTGGTACCCGGCTATTGTTGAGTCGCACAGGAACGAATCACGTGACGAATGCGGGGCGGGACGGGGCGGGCAGGGCGCGGAGATGAGATGCAATTTTAATTTTGAAACGGGAAGAGCGAGCAGGCCTACTGAACGGAAGAGTGAACGTGTGAACTATAACTAATCGCTGATGATCGCAGCCACTCGCCTCATTATGCTGGCGAGAAGAATGCTTCACTGCAACCTTAACCTTAGTGAATTGTAATTCGTGAAATTGGTCGTGACTGCTCCAATTCACCCCTAAATATAGAATTTATCAAAGGCCGCGAAACGACCTTTTTTATTGTAATGCTCGATACGCTGTGAACATTGTTTTAAAATTATTTATTCGTGCACGAATCTAATTTTTTCAGAGTGATAACGGATTTTTATTGAGAATTTGGAATACTTTGTTCTGCTATTCCCGTTGTTTGAGAAGTAGTTTATGGATGAAAAAATCTGAGGCGAGTAAAATGATTGAATTATGAGGATGAGTTAACACAAGTAGTGAAATGGAATCGTGTCATCTCCTTCCAGCAGACGAGTGATTAGTGAAAAATTAACTCAACAAAAATATTGATTAATTTCTCATCACGAGTTTGAATGGGGAAACACAACTACCTAATGTGGAATCCTGATATAGTTGACACAAAAAAGTTTTGTCGCTCAAATAGCTGATGACAAATTATATTGACATGAGTTGCCTTTTGGAAACAAAAGAGACGATAAAAGCTCTACACCAGCTGTTAGTATAAAAGGTTACATCAGCAAGGAAAACGCCTAAATTTTGTCGACAGCTATAGCTAGGTAGATTTCTCCCCCATCAGGGAAAAATGTTTTATTATTAATTGAATATGAAATTTGGCTTTTTTCTGTTCATTCCTGCTCGACTTCTACTAATTCAATATCCATTTTCAAAAAAAAAAATCTTCAATTATAAATGTTTGCATTTCTAAAGATGGATACGAATATCTTATTGAATTCGACCTCTGAGATATTATTCAAGAAAAACCGAAACAATGAAGTCAGTTCAGGATTATTGAATTCGATTTTTTTCCGCACAACCCTCTTCTATATTGAGATTGATTCAATTCAACTCCAATCCAATCACAAGGTTTATATATTGATGTGTTTTCCACTAAATTTGAATGGTTCCCATCGAATTGAAATTGAATGAGAATAAAAAGACCAATCGTTAAAATTCAATGATTTCGATTTTAGAATGTAGGCCAAGCTATTCTAATAAAATCCAATCGCAATCAAAAATGTTAATAAAACTGTGCAAAAATATTATAGAACATCGATTCTAAACGGTTACCATTTATTACGCTTGACGCTTGAGGCCATAATGCACTAAATATGTCGGCACACTTTTTCGAAAGAAAGTCCAGCTAAATTTTCACCGAGCGTGATGATCCAACTGCGACCAAATTCGAGCAGGCTGATGATGATGATGTTGACGATTATATAGATGATAATGACCTCCATTATCGAGATCCAATAGCATGGACAACAGTGCACTGTTGTGGTATCGACTATCGACTGTTTTCTGTATCGATATTATGGGGGCTAAACGAAGTACGCTGTCCGTGATCTTCACATATTCACACATCTTTTCGGGACAAAAACAGTAACGGGACTTGGGAGAATGTTGCCAAAGTAGGCGAAGACGATTTTTTTAGAGTGTGGAGAGAAAGAAAAGGAGGAAAAACAAGAAGGAGAGATGAACACCGTCGAATTGGCTTGACCTGCAAAACTAGATGAAAGGGATAAGAACGCAGTTGATAACGATCGTTATTGCAGCGATAATTACGGTATTAAAATTGAGAGAGGGAGAGAGAGAGAGAGAGAGAGTGTGTGTGAGTGAGTGAGTGAGAAAGAGTGAGGGGTACAAGCGCCCATCTCTGACCTCCCAATTGCTTTCTTCGGCTAATCTGACCGGACTAACTGCTCACCACTCGCACACAAGTACGCTTTTTGTAGTCCACAATATTGTAAAGCCCATGCTTAGTAGGCTTACATGATAAGAGCTCTTTCAATTATGAAGAATTTCAGTTCATCAACCTGAGTGAATACTTTGTACCGCCAAAAGAGTTATTATATATCCGATGGAGATGCGTTATATCGAATTATGTATATAATAGATTCTGCAATCATATCTATCCCATGGAATCCTATCAGGTTCTATCATGTTCATTCAACTTTAGTGAAATAGATACAATGGGTTTATACATCCAATAATATTTCATTTCTTTCCGCTGGTTAATTTCGTTCATGATTGATAGTAGAAAAATTAGGGTACATCAAATACGGATAGCCGTGAAAATTGAGAATCATGGATCAGGAAATTCAAGTTCTGGGAAAACTATAACACATCCAATAACCCTATAAACAAGGAGATATTAGTGTAACGAAAATAATATTACAATCTTTAAATAATAGTAATAATAATCATAATTTGAAATAAGCAATATACAATAATTCAAATCTTGCTCTCATCAGTGGGGAGATGTAATTAAAATTAATACTGGTATGCCCGGTTTCCCCAAGCACACTCAAACTTGAGGGATCCTAAAGCTTACATTTTCTATAATTGGCATAGAAAATATGAGCTGTTCTATTGACGATTTGACAAAATTTCAGGATCCCTTGAATTTGAGTGTGCTTGGAAAAACCGGGCAGTAGCGTCACATTTTTACTGTGATCTGTGAAGAATTATCTACAATGGGTTATAATAATTAAATCTGTTGAAATTAGGAAAAATATTGTACAACATATTTGATCATCTTTCTATAATTAAATATCTTTCTTCTTGTATTGTATAAGACGGGCCCTGGCTTATAAACATTTTACAATCCACATTACTCATAATTCGTGAATGTTATTGGTGTTTCTGTCTCATAAACGTTTCCCATAATTCGGAAATTTTACAACCTCAGCTGACTAGTTGCTATGACATGAAAAACACAAAACTTTGCTTCCAATTAGTCCAGTCAATAAAGCCTGTCCACACGGGTATAGAGTGCATGAAATATGCCCCAATTTTCGATTTGTTTAGACTTGTTGGGAGGTTAACATACTAAAAGTCCCCGGACCTAGGGGGTGAGCAAAGGGTGGGAGGGGGGTGTTAGGTACAATTTTTTAGTTTTTCGCATATTACCCGAAAACGGTTGATCCTAGAGAAAAGTGCTCTGAATAGAACTTAAAGAGGACTAAAATCTGCGTCGATTAAAAAAAAGAAAACGAAAATCGGCCGGATAGAATTGATTTTACATTTGATCAGAACTCCCATTTTTTGAAAAAATCCCAAAACATTGTCTTAACTGCTTTTAAATGTTATGTAACTCATAAAATAACAATAAATCCACTACCCCCTCACCCTAAAAGTTGTCGAGCATGAGAAGTAGAGTCCAAATAACATATCAATATTGATATTTGACCTATTTTTGGAAGTTTAAAGATCACTTTTCCAAGAATGGAATTCCTCCAAATTCAGCTACAGATGGTTTTTGTCAATATTTTGATACTAAAATATACATACAATGTTATAACAATATTCAAAGTGGTGTCTGATAGTCTATATGAATCATTCCTCATCAGAATACCTATTTTACTGCTCAAAATCTGGACTATTTGCAGTCGAAAGGACCCTTCAAGGATAATAATCTAAGGACATCCCTAACTTTCGTAAACGTGAACGGATCTTAACAAACTTTAGCTCATTGTTTTCAGCTTCAAAAGGCGGTTCCATTTCATATACTATATGTTCAATTCGGACAAAATTGAAGAATTTCATTAATCTAAGTTTTTCGAGCTTATTCCTATATACCGGAAAAACACATTTTTTTGTGATAAAATGCGTCTATCTTGCAAATTATTTGTGGTAGGAAGTCGCTTTTGGGCTTAAATTGTAGAACATAATCTTAGAGAAGATTGATGTTCCATTGATGTTCTTTCAATGTCTGCAATATTAGGGCAACAGCTGTTTTTTTCAAAATTTGGAACATTGTAAATCGAACGTTTTATTGGAGAATCTACAATCCCAATCACTTGTTTTTCTTCAGAAAAACAAGCTGTAAATGTTTATAAGCCAGGGCCCTGGTCTGTTATTCATATGAACAGTTCTGTTCAAGAACAAATAACAAATCGTTGAACAACAACATGAAAAAATAGTCGAGATGAGACTTCATCTCCACCTCATTTCTTTCAATTTTTTTCACAAAGATTTCTCACTGATACACTGCACTTTGTACAATAAATTCCTCTCACTTTTCATTTCCCACTTTTCGCGATTCTTGCCATTATTCTAGCTGGTATCGCAGAATTTATCGGTTGCACCAAACCTAACCCAACCTAACCTAACAACACACCTATACACCACGTCCGCGGTTCAGATCTAATAAGTATGGAGGTTATGGCGCGGATCAAAGATTACAACTGTTTTGCTGCACTGCAGCCACAAGAGGAGATTACACGGGGCTGATTCTGGCTTATAAGGCATATTATATAGGCTTATATTCGAGAGGCTGGTGGCCGCCAATTGAGAATCAAGAAGCGAACAGCAATTGAGAAGAACGGCGATCGTGGGAGGAAGAATGGTGAATATATTTTATTATGTATGCTAGTGGGACTTGTAACTGTTGAGAATATGCATTTGCACTCATGGATATTGTAAGACCATTATGACCATGAAGGAGAAGTATTTTAAATAATGCCAGGAGAGTCGCATTGGTTAATCTCAAGCCAAATGACAATAATAAAAAAGACACAGATATTTTCAGAAATATGAGAAGAATTGATGATACTTTGACTTTCGACCAGTCATGTACTTTTGATCGATAGTAGAATTCCATTTGCATTAGAGCAGAGCATTTATATAGAAAATTCCATTGACAGTCTGCTTATTTTAGTATGAAATTAATTTTTTTGTCGCAGTAAGAAACACCAACCAGTTGAAATTATGGACTATGAATGAAATGGGAATGATATTGGTGATTTGAATTGAATTTGTTAGGCCTATTCCATTATAATAATATATCGGATCAAAACAAACCTAAAATCTCACTTTTTTGAAATTATTTCCTTGTTAAGTAGTTGTGGTAGTTATTCAAATTCTATGAAAAAACAAGATATTATCAAACGACGAATTTATTAAAAATTGAGATACTGGTTTCAGTTACTATTACCAAGCTTTAGTAAACTGGAGTCTGAAACCTAACTTTACAACTGGATTCTACCAGAGATAATGAGGTGTAGCAACCAAAACCGGTATCTCGATTTTTGATAAATCTGTGGTTTAACAATATCTTGTATTTTCATTCAATTAGAAATTATTCCTAATTCTGTTAATCAATATCAATCATTATTGATTAAAATAAGCAATTCAAATTATTTCAATGGCTATCATTGAGACTTTTTTGCTTTTTTTTCATTCTATACAATGTCACTATACATTTCTAAACTATTCCAATCAAATACCAGTTTCCCATTCATTGCTTATTTTATCAAACTTGTCCCATTTGGAAAAAAGCTTATAACTTTATTTGTATCTCATATTGCTCCGTTCCTCAACCAATCGTCTCCTTCGAAATATTTTTCTTATTATTCATCCTATCATCTTCTACTCGATTCTTTCTCTCTATCGTTTGCTGCATAACTGGCTCCAACCTTTTCGTTATGATGACAAACCAATTTATTTGGCTATAAATTACATCGCATTCTATCTACAATACAAAAGCGTTTATGGTTTCAAAACATTATTACACTTGGCACTCGACTGGAAATTGTATTGAACCAGTGGGAGATCTTAGAACTTATGGCAGACTGGAGTGACATTCTGACATTTTCCATCAATTATAATGATAACAAGCGTAGAGCCGATATCTTTGATCCTGCTTGGTATGGAAAGCGATATTTTCATTGTCAAGAATGTCATAAACATAAACGGAGAATGATGTGCAAACAGTCTAACAAGAAATGCTTATGTTGAATTTAATTGCAGTGGAATACAAAGAATATGGATTCCATTGAAATAAACGTGGAGAATTTTAGAAAAAATGTAAAAATTGATTATTTCTCCTGGCGTTTCTTTCAAAGTGGATTACAATTACAAAAAATATTTTCAAATATCATTATAAATTTTAATAAGTACGCTAAATTGTTCCTTCTTTGAAGGTAAATAATATGAATTCATGGATAGAAATAAAGATCAAAAGTACTATAATACTTGGAAGAAACTAAAATCAACATCATTACGAGAAGGGATATGAATATGTTATAAGGATAAGTATTAAGTGAAATGTAAAAAAAAATGGATTGAATTTTTTAGGTCGGATTCAAAATAAAGTGAGAAACAACAAACAAGGTATAATCATAATCATAGAATAAAAGAATTGATTCTGATCCTCTATGTTTAAATCGGAACATTAGTGTTAATAGAAAACAATAAGAGGAAAACTATAAGAAATAGAAAATTATGAAAATAATGTGTTGAAGTTTCTAGAATCAAGAAGATGCGAATGAATTACTGTTGGGAAAATCGATAGATACTGTACATTGCAGCAAACTGCAAGAAAGGTATGCAGGGATGAGCAACGACAAATAAAACTCAAAGAAAGGATTAACAGAATAAGACAGCGGCAGTGCCTGTAGGGCTGTCAAAAGCACAGCCACCAATAATTTATGAGCTTACCTTCGATCCACTGACACAATGTAAACGTTGCATCGGATATAAATTGCCCTATCTTATCTTGGTCAGATGTGGCCCTTCGCAATAAAACTTATACAAGACGAAAATAAAAGTACCGATACTGTTTTTATTATCGTTTGCCTTCGACGTTTGCATTATTATCGCTATACTCGAAAATATCTAACTCCCTTATCGAGGTATAACGTATAATATGTAGAATACAATGTATTCCTGAACAAAAGTTACATCTTTTGAGTGTTATAGGCGGCAGCCAATCATAAACTGCACGAATATTATTTACGTATAATGACGTTTCTGTTGCTTTCGGCGCGGCCGTATTTTTTGCACTTGTCACCGAGAAAATAAGAAATTGGTTTCATGCAGTTTTATGGTCCCAGATCGCTTACTCAGATAATTAAGGCATGAAGGAAATGTCCAGAGAAACTTGCTGCTTCTTTGTTCCAAAAATTGATGATTTGGCCAATGTGTCAAATAACTTGAATACTCCATTATTTCAATAGATGCGACATTCTAAAATGAAACATAATTAAAAGATTGGCTAAGGAGCAAGATATGCAACCCGCGATGCATCTAAAAATTTGAAAAAACCTGATCACTAATCTCTAAGGGATTTCAAAAATATTCAATCCAACACTTCTGTACCTTATCTGAGCCTGTTGTCTACTGAATTTCAAAATTTTCTGGCATTTGTTTTGGAAAAAGCCAAAAAAACTCGAGAGATAACAAATATTGGACCAATCCTTAAAAAAGTTCTATATCCTTAGAAATGTACAAAAATCCGTTTCTAGTGTTCCAAAGTTCAAACTGAATATGCCTGCCAAATTTTAACGCATTCGGTCCAGTACATTTTCAGTTCTGTTGATGAATGAATGAATGAATGAGTGTCATTTCGCTTCTATATAATATACAGATTAAAATATATTTATTCGAAAATTGAATAAATTTCATAGAACAGAGTTCAGGTCCAGCTGAGTATTGTAATATATTCCTGTGTAAAGTATTTATTTTCAGCACAGATTCACATAAAATCCGAACTTTTCAAAGGTCAAGCATATCCAACAGAGGACAACGACCAGTAAACAGACTCTTTCATTCTCACTTTTTACTCTTTTTCGTCAACAGTCCACCACACCACGTGGGAGTAACAAAAGACACTTTTTAAACTTAGAAAAACCATCGTTTTCCATTTTCACTTCTCACTCATTCCTGAGAAGGCACGCCGTTACAATATGAAGTGTATAGTGACGGTGTGCCTTCTCAGTTCACACGAACTGAACCTACGTCATCCACTCATGATTTTAAATCTCTCCTCAGCCATCCCCCTCTCCAATACACAGTTCTTTTATAAGGCCTCATACTGTATTTCCCACCAATATCACTGTGGTAGTCTATCCATGCAAAGAAGACATTAGCAAGATGGGAGAATAATTCCAGCACCGTTTATATTGGTTTAAAAATTATGAATTTTAATATCAAATTGTAGATCGGAATGTTTCCTACAATTTGAGACTAAATTTATAATTTTTGAACAAATATTGACTGAGCTGGAGTCATTTTCTCATTTTGCCAGAATGTCTTCTTTGCTTGGACAGACTACATCTGCAGTCAAGCACACCAGGTGATTTATCACATGCAAATCAGTTCTCGTTTAATACATCCTTGGAATCCTTGGAATTGACGATGTCTCAGAGACAGTTGAGAGAAAGAAAGTGACTGGGGAAGAGAAGAAGGAGAAGAATAGAGACAATGTGACGAAGGGAGTGACAGAGAGAGAATGTGTGTATAAGAGCATAAGAGCATGAAGGAAGTAGAATATTCTAATCCTATTTGGTGAGAGATAGAGATAGTAGAAGCAGAATTGTAGAAGTAAAAGGAAAAACTTATACACTATAATAAATTATATTTTTCACTTTCGAGACGTTGAAGAGGAGGAAGAAGTGTGATCATTGATCTTTGCGGAGATATCTTTCGAAATTGACGACTATTGACATCTGAAGCCGTTTATACAGTCATTGTGATCGGTGCGGGAGTTTTTTGTAGCTATGATAAATGAAATTTATCTTCACTTGAGAGGTTGTACAGTGGATAATGCAGGAGAGGAAATCTATGTTTGTCGACTTCCTGTAACTTCAAGTAATCATAAAAATCTAAAAGCAAAAAAACAAATTTCTGCTTCAAAATTTAGTGTGGTATATGGTATCTCCAACGATAAATTTGATCATGAGAAGATAATTGATACAAAAATCTCTTTACTTTACAGGACAAAATGATACTTTATTATTGATTGTGGCATGAAACCGTTCAATTGGAACAGAATATTTCAAGTTTGAACTCAATTACTTCCTCATTCTACTACATCGATGAAAAAATATTGTAAAGAACAGCATGTTACAGGGGTAAACTGATTTCCACCGTCTTTTTATTGATTTGTGAAGGAGGATTTGATGGTTAAACCAGTTTGTTCCAACCCTTTTCACCAATTCTCTGAAGGTAACAGAGCAAAAAAGTATTATCAGTATCATGTCAATCCCAACCCTATCTGTTACTTAGAAAACATAAACAACCCTATTCAATAACAGGGTGGATGGAACTAAAATTGTTTCAAAGGAATAACACGCAATAACAGCTAACAAAAAGCTGTAAAAGCGAAGGTTTTATCTTTTTTAGAGGTTGTCTTCAGATTGATAAGAAAAATCAGCACAGGGTTTTAGATATTTGACAGCTTGTTAACTGTCGGATCAAATAAGAGAGCATCGAATACAACTCAATCAGACTGGAAGATAACTGATAATAAAAATATATCGAAAAAAAAACAGTTCAGAATAAATACAAAGATAGGGTTTTTCAACATTTCACAAAAGAGCATTCAGCCAAGAGCTACAAAAACAATTTGATATCAAAACAACTTCCCAACAATATGAAGCTGGTTTCAGTGCAGGTTGTATTTTTGGGTGGAAGGTCTCTAAGATAAAACAACAAAACCTTTTAAAGAAGGGTTATGTAATAAAGGATTACATAGAAAATTATCCAGTGAAAAAAATGTATCTTGGATTAATGACTACTATACAAACAACCGTGAAAATAATTGTATCAAAAACTTCCAGAGGAATTCATATTATGATAGAAATAACACAGGCTAATCAACCTTTCCTCTACGTGGTTGATAAACAGTACAGAATTTATACTGTACAGAATTTTATGCTCAAGGTGATGCCAAAGACAGTTCATGGCTTGTGCGTGAGTTATTAGTTGTTATGATAATGATGATGCCGACCCTAAATAATGAAAGAAGGTAAAAGATGCTATTACTATTACATCTACTATTACTATACTGGAATATCATTGGATATTATTGAATGATTCGCTCAGTCTGTCGAATAGCCAGTCGCATTTTTTCAATAAGAAATTATATTATCATAAACATATCGCAATTAAAATAAAACCCCACACACCAAACAAACATCCAATCAGCGAACGTTCGCCGACACGAAAATTAATTCAAGAGTAGAATGAATTTTTGATTGTTGAAATTTATGACAATAATTTAGAGAAAACAGCTTGTCCAGATCAATTTTAATTAAAGAGTGCTGAAAATGGTCGGCTGGAGCGATTAAAATAAATGAACAACGAAGAGGAACAACAAGCTCAACTTCAGATAAATGAACATTGGTTAAAAGCAACAAGAGTAGATCAATTAAATATTTGAGCTAACGAAAGATTTAATGACTCCATTATTCATTCTAAACGTTTTCACTGCTACTGGAACTTGAATCTCGAGATATAAACTGAAGCAGGTGCTTTCATTTTACTTAGAGCTTTTCATTTTATCATTTATACTGCCTAGAAACCGCCTCATCGTTCTTCAATCAATAATTCAGAAGTGACTTCAATTTGAAGGTAGTGGAGATAACTCAATCGAAGGGGCTTCGTCCAATGAAAGCATCTATCACTAAAACAATCGAACAAAAATTCTTCATTTCATACACAAATGTTCCTAACAATAATCATTTATTAAACAACATACTATAGTTGTTTCAAGAACAGAAGAGCCTTTCGCAACATGGCTCCATTCACTGCTGCCAGTAGTCGAAATGAAAATTGTTCTAACATAACCAAATTTAGGAAGAAATAGTACAGGCTCAGACTATTTTTTCTGTCGTAGTTCATTATGTTATGATTTGTGCTATCATATGTCAATAATTGAATAAATAAATGAATAAAAAATATTTTGTTTCGTGAAATAAATATGATTAAAATTAGTGTAAAAACGGTAGGTTGGCTGACGTGATTTTTCTCTGATAATTTCAGCTCTGCGCATGCGTAGTTACAGTCTCACTTCCCTCCGCCATCATGCAAAGAGGCTGTTCTCTTCTTGGCATAACTATATCTATAAGCTAATTATAAGCTACTACTAAGCTGAAGCATTACTACAATATTTTTGAAACAAAAACTCAGGGAATCATCTACGTTCAGTAGTAGGCCTACAGAAGATATACTGTATTCAATATCAAGAAATAAATTTAAATTTAATATTATTGTCTGAGTCTCAAGTATTTGAAGTAATTAGTTTAAAGTGAATTATTCTATCAATGAGCTTTGTGTATGAAATTGCTATACGTGTATAAAGCTATTCTGGATAATTGAATTCTAAGAAATACAGTGTTATTAATAGGTGACAATATTTCTGCCATGTAATGAGTAAATATCTGATATAGCATTTATAATTAGTATTAGTATGATATTAGTATACGTAGTAGGAATAGATTCTGTAAACTTCATTGAAGGAGTTCGACCAATTCATTGATATTGACAACTGGATTCATAAATTACGACCTAAATGATGGGAATAGAAACAATTTTGTAATATATTATTAACATAATTACCAAAAACAACGGGAGTCAATGAACAATCTTCTTGCTGGACAATGGGCTGTCTGAATGTCAACTTTCTACTGTGTTCAAACATAGCATAATCGAACAGTTACCTCATTAATTACCACAGTTACCTCACGAGTACACGGTTTCCCTGAATTCTTGAATGAGAATAACCTGAACTGTATAAATAATTTCAGACATACAAATATTTACAATAATTGGTTTAATAATACTGTATTTCTGTAGCAATTATTTCATTTAATAATTATCTTCAACAGCTATATGATACACAAACGATAACGTAATAATGATTGATTTATATATCAATCAATAATGGTTTACTTCAAATCGCATTATGTTTATCTGAGAAAATTAGGTAAATTCTGTACAAGGTACATTCATGTTCGATTGTTGCTAGAATAAATTGCTGGAGTATTATCATAGGGACATATTACTTATTTCTCAGATCGCAAAAACAAGTTAAATCTTAAACGTATTATGCATCGCATAAGATTTCCATACCGATTTTTTCCATATTCCGAGAGAATAGAACATTATAATAATATTTTTACATTCTATTCTCTCTGGTAGCAACAGAAACAAAATTATTCGACCAAATTCCACTATTCCAAACATACTCAACCAACCATTTTTTTCTTACACCACCCTTCACGCTCCTTTACATTATCAATCTTAACTCTTCCGTCATTACTCATTACCTACTTATTTTGAATAGAAGATAAAATCTTCACAGTTATTATTAACCTACGTCTATCACGTCAATCACTTGAATCTCCTTCATAAAGTTTGAACCATCTTCATTCCTTCTTTTCATTTTAACCTCTTCCTTTTCCTCTCCATTTTCATCCAAAATTCATTTCCCCTATCAATTAATCGAATGGTTAGATAGATTTTTTTGATTGATAAGCCCTTATTTTTCATCAGAATGAAGACAATATGCAGAATTATTTTTTCCAATGAACAATCATCTGTTATTATCTATCCTTATTATTAACTCCACCACTGACCCCCTTTGAGATGTTAACAACTGAGGGGTAGCCCAACCCCCCTTCCCTGTGCCCTCACTTTTAAAGTTGCCCCAGCAATTACAAGCGGCCCTAACGAAACGACAGACGTTCGCAGCGCGTACAGTCGTTAAGCAGCTATTGTTTGCAAACGTTTTGCTGCGTCGTAAACTAAAACACTCACCGAAACCTTTTTACCAAGAAATCCTACCCTCCAACCATCTTTATCATCATATCCTCCTCCTCATCCTCCTCAACTTCCTCTATCATTCTCGCATCCTTCACCCTTAATTTGCCACTCTCTCCCACACCATATAGCCCATATACAGTAATTTCAGTAAATTGTGACTTGTTTATGACTCAAGGTACCAAGAAGAACAGAACAGACAGTACTGCGGCTGCCAGGCTGAGAGTTGCTTGTTGGTTTTACGAGAAACCGTAATTACGGCAAATGTTATTGCTAGAGTTTTGCTACTCTTCCAAAGATTTCGTTGGGGCACCTCTGGTTATATCGCAAAAATATATACTAATCAGCCAAAAATCTTATTCGCAATTAGATATAGGCCCGTTCCCATGTTGGCTGTGGACTGGGAAATTAAAAAAGACACATTTTATTTGAGCTTATAAAAATATAGCGAGCTTCCTTATTCAAAACTGTTTTGACTTGAAAGTCTTCGCACTTCTGTTTTGAGATACAGCTATAAAAGTAAATTGAGTAGTGAAATGAACAAATTTATCAGTAAAATGGAATTATTATTCAAACTTTCAAATTCAAATTCATTCCATATGAATTCCGTTCATGAACGTCCAA
Organism: Sogatella furcifera; assembly: GCA_017141385.1. Lineage (NCBI taxonomy): Eukaryota > Metazoa > Arthropoda > Insecta > Hemiptera > Delphacidae > Sogatella > Sogatella furcifera. Next base: position 22,100,105 of record CM029552.1, on the reverse strand, counting down.
TTATTTTTCTTATTCAAATAAAATGATAAATAATAAATGAAATATTTATCCACAATCAAAGAAAATACATAGAACACTACTCATAGAAACAAAACAAATATTTTAAACTGGAAAATAATACACTCATACAAAACGCATTTTAGAGTCAACAATCTTTATTGTATCGTAGAATCAGGATAGGATTTTTCACAGTTTTAAGGAAACCAAAAGGAATAATATACTTCCTTCACTATTTCAGAATGATTCAAGGATATTTTTGCCATTTATTGATAAATATAAAGGTACATTCAAATTTATGATGGACACATTTCAAATCATTATCCATCATCACACCTTCATACCGCCAACTGCCTTAAATGGATAAATGCCTTGGAAAACGATCAAATAGACACTCCTTATCAACTAAAGGTTACGATGCAAACACAGTTTGCATAGAGAGCACAATAAAAGAGCGCTTTTAGATCACCTAGTTCAGATGTGGAATAAGATTACCTCAACTTAGCGCAGTTATTTTTTATTGTATTAAATTATGCAATTCAACGTTCGAAAACCGTTTCAGGTTACAATTGTTGTCAAGATTGGAAAGATTGCAATTAAAATCCGGATAAACAATGAACGACAAACTAGGTAATGCCTCGATGATTGACAGACCAAACTCAATAATCTAGGATATTACAAAATATGCTCTTTCACTCGAAAACTAATCGGTAAGAACTACCAGGTATCACTTTTCAAAAGTACTGTAATTTTTATCGCCATTTATACTGTTTAGAATAATAGCAGTCACGGAAATATTATTTCTCAAATAAGGAATAATCTTTGCAATGTTGGATTATCAGAATGAGACAAGAAATCCTTTCACTGGTATTGGCGGAAACTTGTTATAAATTGAGGAGATGAAGATAGATGTATTTTTCTGAGCCATTACCAGAGTTGCTACCAGCAATCAGTAAAACAGGAAAATTTGTGGTAATATTTTCAAATGAAATAATCTTTTCTGCGACGAAAGGACAAACTGCAATCTACCTAAACTAAGTATTAGTGTAATCTATGAATTCTAAATCTAATTAAATATATTTCCCACTTATCTAATAGCATCAAAATATTAGGAAAAAATAAATTCTCGACTGTATCTGCCAGTTGCACAAAAATCAACTGAATTCAACTATTGTAGAATGACGTCATTCCAATGATGTTAGATCCATCCATTGGTTTCGATAGAACACATCATTTCATAGAATACAAGCAGCTTGCTTTGATCAAATCGTTATTTGATTTTATTTTGTTTAACCTACCTAGCTTTCCAATCGTTAAATGTCTATCCATACCAATACCAAGACCAATCAATATTGGTCTCTTTTCAATTTACAAAACATTTCTCACAACCCTATTCCCTGCCAAAAGAAGAGTCCTTTTTAGTGCATTTCATTTGAAAAAATGCACTATTGGTCTTGCCCTGACAATCGAAAATTTATGATGTGATATATTTTTTACACGTTTCCGAGCCCCTAGAACACGAATCTGATGTCCGTTCAAATTTATATATCTCTATATATATATATATAAATATATATTTTTTATATATATATATTTATATATGTACAGTTTCTTGTTAACACGATAACTCCCGAAGGGCTTGTCGGAGAGCGACCAAATTTTGCACAAAAATCATTAGTGTTAATATCTCGGTCAAGTTCGTTAACCAGCCAAATTGGTCCAAGGGTAGGGGGTGAAATTAGGGGATGAAAATTTTGAAAAATCACTACAAATCGACCAATAACGTGATCGTTTTGAAAATTGGTGGGTATAATACCCTTATTATTCCCTACAATTTGAGCCATCAAAGAAAAAAATCCAATCAAAAATGGCAGAGAAAATGGCGAATAACATAATGCCAAAAATTGTGTTTTTCGAAAACGGCGCCTTTGAATTCATACCCTGAATAGCTCATTATAAGTCATATGATTTGAGCCATCATAGAATTGCATTTGAAATGCACTCTTTCCGACCGCCAGCTGCCGGAGCGAATTTTTTTTCTAGACCACTAAATATATTTTACAAAAAACAAAATATAACTGCATTTCATCTCATGAGACGGATCCTCCTAACTAGGCTTCAAATTCCTAGCTAGATCTCACCAGCATAAATACTATTACCACAAATAGGTTGCTAGGTCAGTTAGTGGTTGAATCTGCTAAATTAACACAGAGACCAGGTGTAATGGCTGACACCAAATAAACACTACAAGATTCATAGTTCAAACAAGCAAGGAAGCCATTCTGGCAAGTTGGGAAATAGCACCAGCTCGGTCAATATTCGCTCAAGAATTGTCAATTTGGTCTCACATGGTAGATTAGAATTTTCTGTACAATTTGAAACCAAATTCATAATTTTTGAACGAATATTGACCGAGCTGAAGTCATTTCCCCATCTTGCCAGAATGCCTCCTTTGCTTGGAGAGACTGTACAGGAAGACACTTATCTGACACTAGGCTTCCATCAAATCAAACAACCGCAGCATTAACCTCGCTAAACCAACTATGCTTGATCGGTGTTAACTTTAGAGCCTAGTTAGTGAATAGCAAACATGTTTGATATGAATTGTGGCTAACTTTGTTTTGCAATGAATGATTAACATCATTAACCGCGGTCTAAACATAATCATAGAACAGATTACAGACTGTACTGGAGAGAGAGTTAACAAGACAAAATCATGACAGCAACCATAAACCAATGAAGTACAGAATAGATAGATGTCAACAAGGTATGCTATCATTATTATTTATTAGCGAATCGTGATATACCGATCCACCGTTCACTGCCAAAGGGCTTCGTAATTTTCCCCCAACAATGTTCAAGCAGCCAGTGTCGTGCCCGGGGATTTCATGCGGCATTACCAACTATAGTATTATGACACAAGTTTCAATAATGCTAATCACCCGACAACACCGTCTTTGACGCGTTACCAGATCATGCTGATAAAGAAGGCAATCAACAATATTTGAGAGAGTACGTTGTATTTGAGCAAATAACTTAAAAACCCCATTTCCTGGCAAATAGATGAATAGGGAAATATCTGACAATGGAATAGCAATATCAGGGATGAAATAGCAAATAGGGAAATATCTTCTCCATTCAACTTTATTACTAAGAATTTAGGAGTGAACCCTCCTTCGGATGCGAAAAGAGTTAGAAACCAAAATCATATAAATCCAAGCTTACTATTACAATTACTGGAACACGGATCATAATAATCTATCCAAGCATTAAAATTTTTGAGATTTGGTCAATGAAAAAATGAACACTCACAAAGATGGAGGAAGAAAAATTCAAATTTAGATGTGTTGGAAACTCACCTGAAAAAAGATAAGAACTATTGAAAACACCAATAATACAATAATGAAAGAAAAATCACTATAGACCACCGAGCACAGTAGCCCTGTTACAGGGCCCTGTCACATAAGTAGCTAATAAGTAGCTGAGTTTCTAATGCAATTATTGTGTTATAGAATTATTGTGATAGAAATCTATAACTCATCATCCATCATTTACTCAGACAACTTCTTCAAAAATTCTATTTGAGCAAATTTCTATTCGATTCAAGCTTGGCGTGGAAAGCTAATCTAGCTAACTATATAAACCAAAACCAAAAGCATTTGGAATATTATACTCTTAATTCGTTATTCATCTAAATAGAAATTTCTTATCATCTAACTAAATTTATCGATTTATGAAAACTTTCCAATTTTCAAAAACAGAAAAATTCCTTCAACACCACATTATCCAACTAAGAATACTTACTGTGAATTACAGCATAAAAGCTGTACACAAGCGGACTAATGAATAATAAAATTAATTATTTCACTGTAAACTGTCATGAAATAGCATTAAGTGTGCTTGCTCCTATTGCTAGCGCTGATTTAGTTCGCACAAGATGAGACGCAATTACAATGCACTTCAAATTGTAACTGCGTGTCTTCTCAGTTTACGCAAACTTCAGTGAAGGGAATCGCAATTGCGACCCACTTCACTCACGACACCAGACCATGCTTCACTAGATTCCCAGTCTCATTGCTTATACCACTCAATAGCCATATCGCAATCAATATTAGTAGTTTCAGCAGTGTAAAGCATGCTGCATTATATACTCAAGCAGCAGACAAAATCGACCAAGTCATAACATAGAGAATGATTGAAAAGCGAATGCAATCGCAGATTATTATTTTGTGATCTGCCATTGTTTTCACTTGCGAAAAGCTTCGTGAGTTTCCAGATTATATCATTAGACCTGTATCAGATTATTACGGGTTGAGGAAGGCATTACAAAATATCTATCAGATGAAAGATAAAAATATAATCATTGTCATTGGTTGGATCATGAATATCAAGATAATTATTCCAAAAATAAAACTAATTTATACTACATTACATTTTAGCATTTCTAATATATAACCAGGTATACAGGGGAAAATTCATCAGTTAAGTGCGTTGAACAAATCTCTACTTAAAAAGTTATTTAAATCAGTTTAAATTTAAAGTCTCGCATGCACCATCAGTTTTGTAATTCACATTTTCTAGCATTCCATTTAAAATTTAAAGTGAAAAACGAATGTAACACAATATCAAGATTCAAAATCTCTGATTATTCAAAATGTAGGAAAAAATGAGTAATTTTCAGAAATCCAATATATAGCCAAATATAACCAGAGATGTGGGGAAAAATTCATCAGCAGATCCTCAAAAATCTATTAACTTCAATCATCAGTCATGAAAACTTCATGAAATATGCTAGAAAAATAAATCTCAATTCTCAATCTTTATTCGATAATCCACAAAAACTACATTTTTCACATTATTAGAGCATCACATACAACAAACTACTATACCAATGTAAAGTAAAAAACGTTTAATATTCAGAGAGAACCCTCGTTCCGAACTCCACGTCTGCCATAAATTCTGTCGTACGTAATTACACACGTAAATAGCTCGAAAATCTCGCATGCACCATCAGTGTTGTAATTCACATTTTCTAGCATTCCATTCGAATCATATCAGCTATCTATTATCACGTCTGAAAAACTCGATTCCAATTGCTAAAAATTTATGTACCGCTCGAAAGCATAGTAATTCCACAAACTCCGTTATGACGCTTGCACCTATGAGGTATAGTTCGCACAAGATGAGAAGATACTTCGTTACAATGTAAAGTATATTATAACGGCGTGTCTTCTCGCTTCGCGAGAACTATGCATAAGTTTCGCATTCCAATAACAATTTTTTCTCCTTGTCTCTCCCTACAGGAACTTCCTATAGGTGTGTGTGTGACTCATGATACTCTGCTTGTGTTATCACCTGAGAATCGTTCCTCAAAGAACGATTACGCGTGTGCCGTTCTCTCTTGTTGGCTAGAAAAAGACGAAGAAAGAAAAAAGATGGCCGTTGAGAGCGCCTACCCTGTAATTTTAACCTCGTAAACCATACAAGATAATTCGATTAAAGTATCTCTTCCGAGAGTGAAGAGTAGAAGGGGAAGTAAGACAGAGATATTAGGAATGAAAGAGAGGGTGAGGGAGAAAGAAAGACGGATAGAGTGAGAAAGAGAGTGTAAATGAATGAGAGGGGAATGATGAAGAGCATAGCATGTAGAGATGAGTTGGTCAAAGATTGGAACGGGACTCTGAAAACAGTGTTGTCTGTTGTCTGCATACATTACGCAGTTGTGGTGTACTGATCACCTGCTTCTGCAGCTATTGCATTTCATAATCAGGCTATCCAGTATTCTTCTAACAAATTTTCAACAGTTTATATGCGCAAAAAATCTACCAACAAGGAAGAAATTATCATGTGATCAAAAATCGAACAGACCCAAAATTTCAACTTCAGCACCAAAATTCAGTTCTGCTCCAAAATTTTAAATTAATACAATATTGAGGTAATAACATATTTGGAATATGAGAAGTAATAGAGTCACAATATATCAAGATCGAGCAAGATTTAAGGAGAGAGATAAACGCATTGCACAATTTTAATTTCATAAGTAAAATTTTTATGAAATTTTCCATTTGTCACGATACTAGGTGTAACGTTTTGGCAGAAAGATAACTACACACCTTTTGGGAATGCATTCCTTTAGATGCACAATTCTAGAGCTAGTATGGGTACCACAGCCAGCATAAGGGTAAGAATATATCAAATAAGGTCAAGCTCCATGTTAGGCTGCGGGTGCTGCATAGTATATACATAGTTTTACATCTATATCATATATCGTATCATAGTATAGTATTAACCTCCAGCCTAATATGTTTGTAGTTCGTTTAAACTTCAGCCTCACCTTTTTGACATATTCTTAGAGAAAGATTCTCTCCAACGTTTAATGGAGTAGTTAATAATCGAAAACTTTGGTAGTCACGTGTCAGATCAGTCACTTATTCCTGACTGAATTTATGAATTGACTATAATTAAAACACTGAAGCTGTATGAACAATTTTGATTTTCTACTTGACTTCAGTTTCCAAACAACCAACTCCACTATATTCAAAGTCCGTGGGAAGATTCCCAGTCCAATGCACCCGATTTCATTTCTGTAGAGTTAAACTTGAAGAGAACAGTCAAGTAACCGTTCTTCTTACTAGGTGCATTATTAGTGTATTCACCTAAATCCAAACATCATTCACGATCGATGAATACACGGTAATGAGAAGGTACTCTAATGAAAGTTATACTTACAGTTGCACCACTACAGTACTATAGTTATAGTTTGTTACCGAGTGACATTGAACTATATCCGAGTACGGGCAATAACCGTTAAGACGGTCGTTAAGTTTGAATGCAGTCACGGCCTGACTCAATCATGCATGCTTTAAATTGCACTCAATGAATTTCACTAAAATTCATGCTGCAAATAGAATAATACAATAACATTTTGCATCCATAACATCATACAACTGCAGTTTAATTATCATCTAGTAATGGAAACCAAATCGTGGCCATAGCAATACAATACTGAATTGTAGAAATAGTTGAGTTACCCATTAATATTCATTCTATTTAATTGCAATCTTGTAGTTGGTTATTCATTCACGATCAATGCATTGAATACTATCGTATAATGGATAACAATATCTAATATCATATTATGATTATCATCTTTGGTGGAATGTATGATTATTACAAAAGGAATTTGTTAACAAATTAAAGTTGAATTTCAAATTATTCGAAATAATATTCCTCGTAATGTTAATAAATATTAAACTAGAGGCTAATTATTATTGCTTTGGAATTCAGAGTTAAGAGTAAAACTACAGCACATATATGTAGTAGACGGTAGTTAATTTCAAATTGATAAGATTGTTTTGAAAAGAATATTTTTTTAAAGATCAATGTACTGGGAAAGTGTGAAAGTTCAGTTGTTTTGAAAGAGGTGGAATAGAGAGTGACAAGCCAGTGAAAAGAACCCCCATTCAAATAACGAACCTCACAAATATTTTCCTCTTTGTAAATACAAATCTCTAATATAAAATCAAAATTGAGATTTGAACGTTTTCCATTTATTCACCATCGGCCAAAATAGCAGACTTCAACCTTTACACAGTATTAAATTCATCAGAATAGGCCTCTAATATGATATGTGAAAATTTAAATAATCCAACAATATTGTAATTGAATTACAGTACTGCATAAAATCTCCGCAGTAAAATATGACATGTAAGTTTGATTCAAGTAACACGTTCGACATGTAAGTTGAAGTTGAGGTTTGTTTTATTGACAGTAAAATTTTATCGTAGCGAAAAAGAGACAGGAAACTCAACTAGCCGAACAGAAACAGGGGTAGAAAAAGACAAGAGACAAGATACTGAGCTAGATCGACAGTAGCTTTATGGAATTATGGAATATGCAAATGATATGGCATTTGGCGTAAATATGGTGGTATGGTGGCTTAGTTTGATAGTAGATCGTAAAAAGCGAGCGACTGTCCTCTGGCTCTGGCCGCCAGTAGACTACAATGTCGAGTTAATTGAGTTGGAATTTCGATCATCATCAAAAACGCTGCTGCTTTGCATATAATACCGGCCGCATATAAGCTGCAGCGAAATCTTCAGCAAGCAATTTGCAGTCAACGTCGTAAAATTCGGACGTGAGTAGGCGACCGTAATCGCAAAATAGGTGTCGTCTTTTCCTCCATCCCGTCCTCGACTTCCTCCTCCTTCTTTTTCTCCTCATCCCTCTTCTTTTTTGGTTTTTCTTCCTTTTACACTCCTGTACGCCTACCTCTCTTCACACCAGAACCGAAATCACAAAATGATAAGAAGTTGCTGATATTATTGACGCCCATGTTCAATTTAGAAATTTGATACACAGAAATTCAAACAAGAATCACTTTGAGAATTTAATCAATAACGTTTGATTAATTCTTTGTGATTCTTAAGTTGGCTCAGTATAGAAATACTCAGTTAATTCTAATTAGCCGAATATTCAAATTAATATACTAAGGAGAAAACCTATCACTCTTATCCACTTCCTCCACTCCACTTCCAAAAAACTTCCAAATTTTTAATTTATTACTACAATATATGAAAATGTTGACAATTTTAAAGGGGGAATAGTAAAAAAGGAACGATGAGATATTGTTATAACGCAGATGAGAATGGAAAACAGGTATTGATGAGCAACTGGTGTTTCTCTTACAAGAAAGAGAAAAATTTAGAGAAAACAGAGTTATAAAAAAGGTGGAATGGAACATGAACAACATTCTCTTTATTCATTACATTGATCATCTTGACAGAACACCAAATGCCAACAAATTAATACTGAAAATTCATTTTGTATTGTTATCAGAGTCCACAAATACAAGTCAACATGTCCACAACTTGATGTACAATCTCTATCTTGACTAATAAAGGCCATTACGTTATCTTAAACTCATACACGTTGCTGTGTATAATCTTATAACGGTACGGACAATTCACATAGCCGGTACAGAGTGGTTACCTTGTTGAAGGTGACTGGGAAAGAAACTGTTGAAAAGAACGAGTAACCGATAGATAACTGCGACCGGGAACTGTTACTATACCGTAGGCCTTGTTGCTTGTTACCGGCGACATAAGTTACAATACAAAACAGTTACTCCACTTGGTATGAGGAGAAATTATTTATGGATCGAATCGGAATGTAAAGAAAGTTGCTCCCACACCAACACACCATAAGTTTTGAAAAAATCAACGAGCAACAAAGTAGTTGCCTCATTTGTAATGTAGCCTACATTGTAGTGTAACCAATAAATCAAGAATTTCCAACCACACATCACTCATTAACCTATAATGCACCTACAATACCTATAGGCGATCAGTCACACATATATCACAATTATGTTGACATATGGAACGAAACGGACCGCACATGAAATTATTGTACTCTATGAATTATAATAGACATTGTATGAGTAGGCACAACTATGTAACTGATCTGCATGTCAGTGCTATATTCGCTTATGACAAGAATGCTGCCGTCATATTTAAATTAATAACAGATAGTACTGGACTTCAGAATTCATATTTCCTTTCAAAAATCAAGATATGAGTAGGAAATGGGACTACAAAATGGTAAGAATAACTTTTTTCAACTTTCATTTCTCATTATCGCACCTTTTTAATTTGTATTAAACACATTTTTTTGTATTATAAATATTCGTTTATTTATTGAGCTAAATTGGAGCTAAAAAAAATTCTAGCTGGTATATTCTGTCATTTTATTTTAGTAGTTGGATAAAATAATCACAAACAAGAGTTTCAAGGTGGTGCAAGTATGATGGAAAAAATTCGTTTAAAAAATTGATAATTTTTCATAGGAAAAAAAAAGATTGAAAATTAAGATTGTGATAATAATTAGGAAAAGAAGAATGATGTGATGGTGAATAAGAAAGAGAGAGAATAGAGAAGGAGGAGAGAAAAGTTTGTAGAACCACAGGTCTTCAACCACCAACCAGCAAGGTCTGAATCTTGTAACTCTGTCAAAAGCTCAGCGCAGCGCAGACAAGCGACCAGACAGACATCTGCAAAACCAAATCTATCACTGTCAGATTTAATCGCGCTGTTTGTATTATTCCCTCTTTCACCCTTTCCTCTACCTCCCCCCCTCCCACAAACAGGTGAAAGGGTAGGGTGGGCTCACTGACGTCTAGCCACAGTCGCAGTCTCAGGTGATTAATTGTTTCATCTTACGAATTAATACACGCTAGATTAATGAATATTGTCTGTTGGGGAAACGCACAAGATCCCTGTCGCTGATAGGATAGCCTATAGCTGCTGCAGCCGCCCAACTCACTCCCGCATATCTGATCTGCCTACCTCTCATATGTGGAAACCCATTGCACGAGTCTAGCTGTAATCATTGACCCTGAGCTATACTAGAAACTAGCTCCTGAGCTACTACTCCTATGATATCAGTAGTTCTTGAAACTATGTAATAAGAAATGAAGTTCAAGTTCAAAATCTGGAGGAAAGGTTTTTGTTTTCTTGTATTTAATCGTTTTACAATAAAACCCATTTGTTTTTTATAGGTCAATAAGAAATAATGGAAAAATTATTCAATATTATTCATTGCTCACGCATTACATTTTATTCCAAGAATTGAATTACCCAATTTCTCAGATATCTTTAATGAGTTTTACAAAACTCAAATTTTCAATATTTTATAATTTTCTCACTTCAAGGATTATGATCAACCCGAGCCCAATTATCAATCTATCGCATCTCCATCTGACGATATCTACTAGAACGTACCTACCTTACCTATCTATCATAAGGAACTTCCCAACCAGTCTACTCATATCATTCATTGTACCCAATTCAATCGACAGTTATTTTTCGGTTAGCCGCCGCAATAAAAACAAACTTTCTCCGTGCAGCACGCCCTCTGACACCTGCGTGTGAACATGTCTTACACCAGCAATCACAGTGATTCATTGCCAATTCTTGTCATCAGTCATATTCGCATCAATGGCGAATGACACCACCTCCCTCTCCCAAATACATCTCCCAAATATAATCTGTCCAAACAAAGAAAACATTCTAGCAAGATGGGAAAATGACTCCAGCTCGGTCAATATTGGTTCAAAAATTATAAATTTTATTCCAAATTGTGAAGCGAAAGTTTTCCTACAATTTAAGACTAAATTTATAAACTTTGAACCAATATTGACCGAGCTGGAGTCACTTTCCCATCTTGCCAGAATGTCTTCTCTGCTTGGACAGGCTACCACGTCTCCCAAACACATTTTCTCCCAATCACCACTCCGAAACGTGACACTCGCTCCAGCAAATACGTCCACCGTGGGCGCGAAATGCAGATGGAAGTCTTTTGTCGTTGTCAGCGATTGTCAGCGTCGCGAGCGATGATTGAACGTTGACGACAAATGCTGCGCGTTGACACTGAACTGAGTTCAAGCTGGGCCCCCATTTTTCGGCTATGATGGATTACTCGATTCATTCTTTGCTTGGGATGTTATGAAAGGAGGTGAGTATTGGGTGACGAAAGAAAAGGAGAAGTGAGATAGGATAAATGGGAGAGAATCAGAAAAAGAGAGAGGAAGAATAAAGACACTGGAATAGAAGAGAAGTTGGAGAGGAATAAATTGTTTAAAAATAATAAGAGATGTAAGAAGAGGTTACTAAAGGAAGAGAGATAAGAGGTTGATAAAAGAGAAGAAAAAAGAGGTAATTGAGAGAGTTGTGATAAGAGGATTAAATAAAAATAGTTGGTGGTGGGTGAGAAAGAGGAGACATAGAAGAAGGGGTGCGAGAGAGGATAAAAAAGATGATAAACAGACAAGTTAATAGAGATTGAGAGTAAAGGAACATACTTCGATTGTTATCTCTTCATATTTAATTTTATTTTTACAAAATATTTCAGCTCAAACTCAAAATAAGGCGAGTTTAGACAAAAATATGTTGAAATGTAGCTCATTCAATGAGAGGGAGAGAGAGTGGAGTAGGAGATGGATCAATAATTGAAGGGAAGAAGAGGAGGAAGCAAAATTGGTTGAAAGAGAGAATGGAAACAGGCGAACTAGAGAGTGAAAATTAGATAGATTTGATGGAAAACGTGAAAACGAGTAATAGAGACACGGAGGAAGAGAGAGAGAGAGAGTAAGAAGAAACTGACAAATGCGAGACGGTAACAGAGTGAGAAAATACCAGAAGTGAGAATATCAGAAGAGAGAGGTGATTTTCTAGTTATCACCATCATTTGTCACCTATACACAGGGGCATGGCGATGCATTCGATTCAGGTATTCAATATTCCTTCCCTTTTTCAAGTTTATTTTCTCTCTTTCTATTATTCTAATTGAATTTTCTACAAAACTTATCTATTGCCGCTAGTTTGGGTCCTTTCGACACCTTATATCTGATTTTTCTCACCTATTCATTCTCCTGGACAGAATACATCTGATTGGACGGATAGGGATGCTATAATATAAACTAGAGTAAACAAGACAGTTCCAACATTTGGATCAAAACTAGGCTTCAATTATTGAAAAATTTATTTTCCTACTGTAATGTTTGTAGATAATTTTCGTCTACGTCTGTAGTTCTTCTAAATTCAGATGGATAACGGGCTACAGAATTATTACAAGAAATGAAAAACATGGGCGATGATACAAAATTTAGATGGATAGCTAGCAATTTTAAAGCATGAGAGCTGGAAAGCATATTTAAAGAGTATTCCATTGGAAAGAACTCAATTATTTGATAATTCAATCATCACAATGTTCTTCAAATTGCATTATTAATTATATTTTATAGGATGATCTTTGAACATAGTTATCACTACAAGTTATCTTGAGTTAAATCAATGAGCTTTTCAGTGAAGTTTCTTGCATGGTGATGAATGAATAATAGCGATCAGAAGTGCTACAATAAGAGATGACCTATCTTATAGTCATAGCAGGTAGAAGTTAGAAGAGAGCTGATAGAGAATATTTTCAAGCCGTTAGTCACAATCTCACAATTGATTTCTTGTGAAGAAACAATGCATACAAATCAAACCAAAGTAAATGTCACAAGGAATAGGACTGCTCTCACTGCAGGCAAAGAAAGTGAATAGCGAATGGAAAGGTCAAATTAAGAACGGTCCAACAATCAGCTGCACAACTAGAAATCATTTCCAACAGGTCATGCCAATAAAAGTCTAGATTTATTGTATACTCTACAACTCTACATTATTAGCGTTTAACAGACGATTTTCCGCATTGGTCAATAGTTATTTCTGCAAATAACAATAAAATTTTATTAGGAAAACTGATGATACATCAACAGGTAAGACAATGACAATAGAAGAAAAAACATTTGCAAGTTCAATCAAATGAGAAAATGTATTTTCTTTGCAACTTTATTTGTGTGATCTCTGAGCTTTTCTTTCTTATAATGAAACAAATTAATTCCTCCAAAAATAAACAAAAAAGCGAGCAAATACAATAAGTATATTCTACAGGTATGAAGAATAGCTTTTTTATTTGAAATTATTAATAATGCTTAGTACTTAAAGAACCGGTACTATAAAGAACTGTCAAAATTTCAACACTCAATTCACTTCTACAGTAGGCCTATCTATGAGAACAAGTACTACTTGCAGTAATGGTTGACATTATTTGTAACGCATTTCAATATTCAATGCTTGGTTCGTTGGTTGAGACAAGAAAGATTACTCTACTTCCTTTACCACGGTATGTAAGTAATGTAAGTGAAACAAGCTTTTCTCTACTGATTTAATCCACTACAGTTCTTTGATAATATAAGATCATACGCAATTCATAATTTTAGTATCAACGTAGTTTTACTTTTACTACTCCAAGGACTGTTCCTTCAAAAGAACTAGGCGACAAGTCCAATAAGTAACGGAGATAGAGATAAACGTCACAATAATTAGTAAAAATGAAAGGTCATTAGTGCGTAATTGCTAGTAGTTCAGGGGGCCTTTGAAGAAAGAGGGGTCCAGGAACCAAGGGGTTCAGTCAAGTATAATTAAATGGCGATTTCGGCCACTAAGCCACTAATGCAGCTGCTCCAGGACATTGAGAAAATTACCGACTTTTTGTGGCTCACCAACTAACCACATGTTGTGTGTGTGACTGATTCTGTGACTTAGTTCAATTCTAAACCAGAGAATACACAATAGCATATATGGTAGGTTTGGTATTGTACTATACTTCATCTAACTCAATTTTATTGGGCATAAGGTTTATCAGGCAGCAAGCACAAGCTTCATTGAGCATTGTAATCCATGTAATTGATACAGTATTAAGTAATTCCTACTGGGCTTCCGTATTACCCTGTGCTACATAGTTTTCAAAGAAGGTGCCTAGCAAATCGAGTTTTTAATCCTGTTTTTGTAATTTATTATTCATATACGAAAACAAGGGTTTTGTAGTCTCCTACACTGAAATTCAAAATCCGATTTTCAAGCTATAAAAATCACTATTACCATGCTGGTTGGAGCTCACCTATAGCTGTTGATCCATTCCTCCCTCCTTACCATTCATTCCATCATCCTTACCATTCTCGACGCACAAGTCAAAAACTTTAAACGAAATAACGCCCTACAATTCAGTACCAAATAATTTCTACAGAAAACCGCCCCCAAGAGACATATGTATCAGTAGGAGACTGACTTCCACCATACAATAGCAGTGAATTTCATATTTTGCGGCTGTTTAAATGACCACGCATTGTCCAGAAAAGGTGTGAGCCATCTTTCTTCAAAGTCACATTTCTCAATCGTCTCCCTGACGGGTCAGGCGGTATTGTACCAAGCTAATTTCTCGCTCAAACCCTCTGGGGCGTGTTCTTTTGCTTCCAAAGAGTAGAGAATTCTAAATTCTATTCTCTCTGTTAGCTTCTAGTAGCAGCTGCCAACTTGCAGGTGACAATACTAACTTCGTTAGTTTGCTTCCTACTGATGCTTCTTGTTCTTTACCCGCATCTTTTCTGAATATTCTCTTCTCTTCTATAATCTTCTCTTCTTTCATCATTTTCTGACCTCTAGCAAAGGTGTAACTCTTCTTCTTCTATTCTCCAAAGTTATTCTCCTCCCACTTTCTTCTCACCAACCCCTCTGACAGAAAGGTGTCACTTCTCAAATAACTTGACGTCTTGTTCATCATAGCACCGGTTCCAAACAGGCTGAGCCTTTTCAAATCGGGTTAAATTGATTTTCGAGCCCCTATCTTGGATGGTGGTCTGATTGATTGACAACTTCATCAGGGTGAAAGGCCGACTTCACTTTGGTCGAACGCCTAGTGTCCGAAACTATGATAACAGCTGGGATTAAAACTATGAATTAGGATAGTTCAGGGTCAAGCCAGGGAAATACGTTATTTACCTATCCGTTGTTTATTACTTGTTCTGTTGTTCATATATTGAATTATGTCAGATTCTCTCATAATGGATTCTCAATTGGAGCAAAGAGAGTAGCAAATTATTTCTAGAGAGCAACAAAAGTATTAAAGAGAGTAACAAAAATTTCTAATAGAAACTTGGAAAAATCCTACTCAAAACATACTCATAAATTATATTTTTATCGATTATATTGAGGAAAAAAGTGAGGCTTGAAGTGGAATCTATCTATTTCTCTAAATGTAGATAGCATTAATATTAAAAATTACAATTATCAGCCAATAAAAACTTCGAAGAATCTCATGGGTGGAAAATTATTACAGAAAAAAATTGGAAGGTTATATTTAAAGACCTTATATGAAACAACAAACCTTATGATGAAAATAATAAGGAAAAAAATATTTGAAATGTTTTTTAGTAGGCCTAATTCCAATTAATTTTTGGGATACTAAAATTTTCCAATTGTTTCACACTGAGGTATTCATTTCTTCGAGGTTGTAGGAGTCAATAACAAATTCAATAACAGTACGACATAATAAACCATATTTTTTTAGCCAATTTTAATGAATGCTCTCGATAGATTTCCAATTAGTATTCATGAACGTCGTCTAGACAATCAGTTGAAACAAAATCGAAGTACAGCATGAGGAACCCAATTTCAATAAAACAAGCTCTGACAGCCATGTAGATTGAAATATCAATAAAATCAATGGCCTACGAAAGCGATATTCAAATGAAGTGTGGAAGTTCAGTCGAAATTGAAATAGACCACTATGAACGTACATGAATTATTATTTTGTTAGATATTCGATAATTATAATAATTTGATTCGTCAATTATAATAATAGTTAGTAATCCTCTCTTTTTCTAATTTTATTCTATAACTTAATAAACACTTTAATATCAGATTAGAATATTCCAAGGTCAACTAAAGTCTCTAAAGAAAACATTTGATTGAAAAGGGAATTTTGCTTGTAAAAAGTAAAAATGAAGAGGTAATGCAATTGTCAGGGTAGTTTCAATTCTGATTTAAAATTCATCGAAATAATAAGAGTTTTCAGTTAGCATCCAGAAACATGGAATACTTGGTACATGCGCTCAGAAGTTTCAAATCTTCCGGTAGGCTACTTCCTAACATGAATTTTTTTTCTGTCATTATCATATGGTAGAATTATAATTCTATTGATAATAATTTTCGTCACTTCTTTGCAGTTTATTTTCTCATCTCCATAATTCATCAGTTCTTTCATCAGGCACAACTTTTTGCAATCTGTTACAAAGTACCCAATCTTATTCAAAGAAGACACAAGCAGATAGGACAGGTCTTAGATAGAAGAAAAATTCACAAGTACTCAAAGAACCCAATTCCATTCGTAGATAACACAAAAACAGGTCTATCTAAGGATATACAGGTGACAGAAAAAATCGCAACATCCTAACACCAAGAAAAACACTCAACAGAAATCCACTTGTTTCCCACAGGAATAAGCTAATTTAATAATTTAGAATAGCCACTGTCACTGCACTTTATGACACTCGGTTGTTACTGGACAAAAGTTGTACGATTTTTCGTTTCCTGGAACAGGTTAATTAGGGTTATTGACCTCAAGCTGCGATACAAAAAGTCTGTCCAAGCAAAGAATAAATTCTGGCAAGATGGGAAAATGACTCCAGCTTGGTCAATATTGGTTTTCAAGAATTATAAATTTGTAGAAAACATTCTGCTCTACAATTTGAGAACCAAATTTATAACTTTTGAACCAATATTGACCGAGCTGAAGTTATTTTCCCATCTTGCCAGAATGTCTTCTTTTCTTGGATAAACTATACAATATTATACGAATGCATAATATCGACAAAGGTGGCTCCTATCGCGTGGGCCTCTCCCAACTCAAAAACTGTTGTTGATAACCGGCCTACACCTGGAGCGAGACATGGCACTTGAAACATAAAAAAGCAGACGCTTTTCAAAGTACTATAATGCCTGAAAATAATGCCAAACTAAAATAAAGTTCGAAATGTCTTGTTCCGTTTTGGATTCCCCATGTTTCTTCTCTCTTCTCTGCAGGGTAGCACTGAACCATATTATAGGGTAGCAATTGTATTTAGTGTAATATAACTACAATAGCCTGTAGGTATGATTAACCTGTGTTATGAATTCCGTTTATGATGGAATTATCCAAACAACCCGAAGTTTACCCAATTTCAGTTAACTAAAATTCGGTGTGATTAAGAAATTTTCAAAACATAGAAATTGTCATTCATTTTGATAAATGGTATTTTTCGATACTTGAGAATTGTAGTAGAATAATCAATATCACAGGTGCTCAAAGATTTTCATAAACAAACTCGAACGTTTTAGTCAAAATTTTCAAGACGATAACATGAATACAAATTATTAAGGAACTATAAAGACTTATAGAGTATTTATAAGTACTCATAGAGCCCTACAAATCATGATACCTTCATAACGTCACTTTTAGTACTGTCCATCACTGGCGGCTCGTACACGTGAATCAGATGAAGTGCTCGTATCTTTTACTGTACAGCACTTCACCTGTTTCGTGGGCACGAGCGGCCAGTGCTGTCCATGAGAATAAAAACGCCTTCTTATACATGATAAATCAGAAATAAGAGTGGAAGCTAGTTTCCAGGCAACATTTAGAGATGACACTTCTTCTTAGAAAGAGAAGTCACAAATAATAAAATGGTAAATGTCAAATTGGTTCTGAAAATGACTTTTAAGACTTCTACTTCCACTAATCCACAAGTACTGTACTTCTTCAGCAAAATGTTTTGTATTGATAATATTGTAGATATAATACTGAAACTACATCTTTCCTAATTCGGAACGGAACACCTTCTTTTAAGCCTACCCCAAGTTCAATGCCTCTCAATTTCTGCACAAATATTCCAATAACATCGACAGCAATTTATGCAAATGCATACAGACGCAATACCCTGACCTTGGTTGCGAGCGAGGAGCTACCTTGTTGAACTTCTCGCCTTAGCATTATTGACAGCACTGGTAATGATATTATTTATACATAGCGGCCGCTCAAAGGCTGTGTTTGATGATTTCATGGATTAATATTCATATCCTTCCAGGCATGAATATTCAGACGAACTGATGTACTTTTTACACCGAGGTATGCATGCAATTCACACCAGCCGCTTGCTAGCTCGCTACCAGTGCACACGTTAATAATGCAGCCCTTACTCAAAAAGGGAGATGGCGAGAAAAAAGAGTAAGATATAACGAGAAATTGGGAGGGAGTGAGAGAGAGTGAGAGAGAGAAGAAAGAGTAAAGTTGCAAAGAGTTATTGGTGGTGCAGGCAATGACAGCCGAGAGCTATTTCACTTGTTGATCGTATCATCAACAACAGCCAAGGCAATAGAGTCGTAAACAGCAAGCACTAGATATCTATATTTGTTAGGAAAAAATTGTACTAAATACTCCACATACATTCTCATTGAAGATGGATCTTTGCATGTACAGATGCAAAACAATATTCATGTCAAGAATATCAGTTTCAAACAAAGATAAACATACAAGGTTATGTGCGAGGTGACACACCTTCTGGTCTCTTCACTAAATGAAATCAACGCTAATAATAATAACAACATACAAGTGGAAATAAGGTTGGATTAGATAGGACCACAATATAAATGAATAGATGATCTGAACTTTAAATATTTTTTGGAATAGTCGAGATGACGAATTTCTTTACGTTAGAATCAATAAATCTATCAAAATGAGCAGAGTACAGTAGGTAATTATATGAAAAAATAGCCCTTGGAGAACACATTACCGATCCTCAAAAACTTTGTTTCGAAACTCAAAAGCCTTTGAAGATTAAGATTTTATTCATTTCATCTATTTAACGATTATTCCACTAATTTCATTTATATTTTTTTCATTGGTTGGAATAATTCTCAATCCAATTTTACAAATACAAACAAGACTCTCTGCCCTACCACCTTTATTCATTCATAATCCTCCCCTTCTATATTGTGTCTCCCCACCTCTTCATGTCTGCTTTCATTTTTGTGTAACCCTTACTGTGATGCGATAAAAACTAAGTGTCAGGCAGTAAATGTTTGCCGGCAATATCAATACAGATTATTTATCATTTAGAAGACATTTGTTGGATGCTGATTGTCTATTGAATGGATAACAATACTCGGCCGCCTATCACGAGGTATGTTGAATGGCGTTTACAATGTACTGTTGTAGCTAGTGGCGGTGGTAAAGTCTGTCCAAGCAAGAAGACATACTGGCAAGATGGGAAAATCATTCCAGCACGGTCAATATTGGTTCAAAAGTTATCAATTTGGTGACAAATTGTAGAAAATATTCTGATCTCAAATTTGAGTGCAAATATACATTTTTTGAACCAATATTGTCCGAGCTGAAGTTATTTTCTCATCTTGACAGAATGTCTTCTTTGCTTGGGAATACTTCAACAGGAGGCTAGGAGAGTGGGAATAGGCCATCTGTCGTCGTGTTAGCCGCAAGCCAGGGTCGTGATATGTCGCTAACAAGTGTCGCATTACATTGCGAGATTGCACTCTCCTACTGCTGCAATTGTTGCTGCACTTTGCAGTCGACTGATAACGCGATATCCCGCGCCCCTTTCATACAGGGTCTGCACATCTTCATATAGTCTGTCCAAGCAGAGAAGACATACTGACAAGCTGTAAAAGTTACTCCAGCTCAGTCAATATTGGTTCAAAAATTACAAATTTGCTTTCAAATATTAGATCAAAATCCTTTCTACAATTTGAGACCAATTTATAATATTAAACCAGTATTGACCGAGCTGTGGTCATTTTCCCATCTTGCCAGAATGTCTTCTTTACTTGGACAGACTATAACAGAACATACTAGGTCATCCTCTTTGCTCTCTAGAGCCAGCAATGGAGATGTTCAGATGCTGATGATAACTGAAGCAAGTATGCGACCATTTCAAACAGTAGGCCTGTAACTGTATTACCTTTGTTGTGTTATTATCAAATTTTAGATAAGTCTATAAAGTAAATCATGTAGAAACGTGAATATTATTGCCATAAATGCCTTCAATACACAGTCATTACTCTACATGTGAATAGTTAGGTAAGGAATGATTAGAATCAGTAGGCTTGTTTCTGCATAATATGCAGAAATCATCGTATCGTGGTATTCGTGATATATTATGACCATTGATGTCTTATTATCTAGTCCTAGATTATTCTGTACCGTAGAAAAATCCGACCGTATGATAAATAATGGTCAATGAATGAATATGATCATGATCAATGAATATTTCCAATGAACATTCATTTTCTTCCATGATTCTTGAATAGGTTTCCCTGATTCTGTGCTAATGTAAGATATGAGTACGCATGTTCTTTAAATGAATGTTATGTAACTTACTTGTTATCATCTCATATGAGTGTTATGGGTACATCCAGAGTAGTGAAATAATAAAATTATTATATAGGCCCTATTACTGATAATATTCTCTCTAATGACGGTTATATGTTACATTGACATCAATATTTGATTTGTGAAAAAATTAATACCCGTTCAATAGATAAGCATTGCACATAAAAATAAGGAATTCAATATTTTTCTTTATTGTACAACACATTAATTTGTTATAATACTTCACAATTACATCGGTATTTGGTCTTTCAAAGAGAAAAATAGCTCATATTACATATTTTTGTCTGCTTTCCGACACGTTCTGTTTTCTATTTGAGTATTGACTCTACGGTATTGGAATTAAATTGGACTTTACTGAATTTATGAGATTGGATTGAGGATTCTAGTTCCATGTACCAGGCCTCAGAAGAAAATAATCTAGTAGGATGAGAAGAGGGCGAGGTACAGACACACAGATTGTCAATAAAGAAGGGGAGGCAAAATACAGGACATAAGGTGCAACAACCCCATAATTCAAACCTAACCCTTGCCCCTGCCATCCCTAACAATTGCCTAACAAGGAACATTGTTGTCGAGCCACTTGTTGTGGGATGACAAACAAAGAAACAGATTAACCTAATTGAAAATGAACACAGTCTGGCCTGGTTCCAAGCTAGTTAACATCTCATTCATCGGGTCATAAGTGGCCATATGATACAGCACGTGGTGCACTTGTGGCCAAGGGTTGACAACTGGTCCACATCTGACACTACTGGCAAGTTCAATGGATGAAATAAATCAAATCTCATCAAGAATCAAGCCAATTTGAAGTTTTTGTTTGATTGATTTAAATAATCTGATATCTGGTTGAACAATAGAATTACAATCTAGGGGCAAATATATCGGAGAGTATTATAAGAAGTTGGTTAAAAGAAAATATATTATTCATTACAGTTATATTTATCATCTGAAATAATACTGAACCACAAATTTAAAAAAAGTGAGCTAAATATAAAATAAAAATCTAGTGATATGTATACTGTATGAAAAATAATAAGCCAAGAATATTGATATTATTTGGATTGAAACAGATGTTTCGTACAATACGTCGGAACCCTACAACTAAAAATCCGAACAAAACAGAATTAAATTACTTCATCACTTCTCTCGGTACACAAAACACTATCAGAAAATTTCTGAAAAGAAAATGATCCGATGACAAACTGCATTCAAGGAAGTTACTGATTTATCAATACAAAAATCTACAAGATCAAATAATCAGCAAATAATTTACAACCCAGCTTTGATTAAGTTATTCATTCACGTTCAGATATGTCAATTGAGAGCACATTCATATAAAACTGGATTAGGTAGATATTCAAAAACCGATTGCACCTTAAATTGATGCTGATAGCCTACCATTTTTCAACGACGGCTGTGACTCGATAATAAAGCTGTTCAAATAAGAGACCAGAAACTGAAAATCATCAAGATCTCGGTTTGGGTAAGTTATTGAGCTTCTGGAGAAACTGACAAGGAAAGGAAAGTAGAGAGATTATCAAGCAGACAAGGCAAAATGGAGGAGAGAGTGAGAGAGAAAGACAAGAGAAGTAGAGGATCGAGAGTAATGGCAGGATAAATATTAATAAATAAGAGGTCCTTCAGGAGGAAAATACTCCAGACAAGTTTCTACGGGTGGCTGGGAGCATCCAGGGAGACACACGCTTTATTTACAACTCTATTATGATTGTATGGGCATACCAAAATTCTTCTCTTTTTCTCCAGCATCGTCAACAGTCTCTTCAACCGTCGAAGCAGCGGACAAATTCATAACCGATCGTTATCTAAATATTATTTCTGGTCTAACGTTGAAGAACTGGCAGCCTGGCCAGTCACAGCTCAAACAAAACACACACACTCCTTATCGTCTGTCCAAAACAAAGAAGACATTCTGGCAAGATGGAAAATGACTCTAGTTCGGTCAATATTGGTTCAAAAATTAAACATTTGGTCTCAAATCGTAGAAAAACATGTTTCCTACAATTTGAGATAATATTTTCAATTTTTAAACCAATATCGACCGAGCTGGAGTCATTTCTCCATCTTGCCAGGATGTCTTCTTTGTACGACCAGACTATAGACAGGAGTTCTATCAATCTCACTTGCACAGGTATGGTGTAGCAGTCAACAACCTTCAAGAGCAGCTACTGAGAAAGATGAGTGGATGAATTTCTAAGGGTGGTATGGTAAGTCGATAAGTATAAAGTTAAAGATTATAATCGAAGCATGAATATTTTCAGTTGGAAGTCGAGCTTCATGGATAATTATCATAAATTAAGATCAAGTTCAAATTCCCTGTCAACTTATTTACCGATTCAAAACACAATTACATTTATTGAATGTATTTGAATGCACATTGATTGTATGGGTGATAAACGAAAAATAAAGGCTTGAAGTGAACTTACATGTAACTTATCCAGTTTGGAAATAATTCAACTTAAAAAATTTGGACAGAAGGACAATATTCGAAATACAAAAAAAAATGTATTGTCTAGAAAATGAAATTATGTTTCCACACAAGCAAAAAATTAACTAATTAGATGATTTTATAATTTGAGATATCCTGTGGTATATTCATTCAAAATGCATACAATTCAATTCTAATTAGAAATGATCAAAACAATTTTGGCATTTAAAAAAAAGCAATTACTCATGGCGAATTTGAAACCAGATCGATTTACTATAATTTTTTCACATAAAATGAACCACATTATCAATAGAATACAAAATAGGAAGCTTTACTTGTGAAAATAGATGCAATTGACACTTTGAAAGCTAGCTAGACACCACTTCCATAAAAGGGTAGAAAGCAATCAACAAATACACAAACATTTGCAATAATTATTATTTGAACCGTAATTGAAATAAATTGAACAATTTCTACTACGTCATCATGTTTTACAACAATAGTTCAACGCCCCACCACAGTGAACAGAACGTTCTCATAGTCTGATAACTGCCGCTTAAAACTATAGTGGAATATAATATCTAACTTAAATAACAGAGTTCATTGTATTCCTTAGCTTATAAGTGCTTCAACAATACGGGAGTTACGTCTGTTCAGTCAGATAACCGACGCTTGCTTATTATTGAAAAAGCAAACGGCAAGTTTTGATTCAATTCAACTTGAGTAAAGCCGTTCAATGATTGCAACAAACGTCATAAAATGCACATTTTATGATCCGTCTGTCATAAAACCGTTCAGTCCGAAATAACGATCCCTTACAATCACGGATTGGCGGTACACGAGATCGGCCGCAATGCTATTGGCTGGAGCACTACTACAAAGATCATCTTTAATGCCAACATCAATGAATTACGAGTTATACATTTTTAATGATTCTAGAAATGATGGTTTTGATGGGAATTGAAATACATAATAAATGTAACAGAAGATTAAGTTCATCTCATTTTTCTCTACTCGATTACGGTATTTTATTTATTTTCTTTCAATATTAATAAACTGTTGACTAGCTAAACAAACAGTAGTAATTTTTCTACAGAGTTGTAGATTTTCAATGATGGTGAAAATAAGAACAATGGTTGAAGGGGAATAAAATCTAAAAATATAGATGTAACCAAGACAAAATAATTTTGTATTTTTTATATTAATTATTTCCCTTCAATGATTTTTAATCATTATAGTATGTCAACAAATATCAAGGGGCTGAAGTGCTGAACAAACTGTAATTTGATCACTTTCTTTGGTATATAAGTAGAGCGTAAGTTTAATCCTTCCAATTTTCATCCAGATTCACTTTTTAATTCGAGTTCATTATTTTAGAATTCAACCAAGAAACAATATTGGTGCCTCATTTTGAAAATCATTGGGCCGGTATTGGCCGGGCTGGGGCCGTTCTCCCGTCGTTCCAGGGTGTCTTCTTGGCTTGGACGGGCTGTATAGTAAAGTTAATTTGAAACTGGCAACCAGCTGGTAGGCTCTTCATGGGCTGTTGAGCCAGACATACATACATACATTTTCATAATCATTATCATTTCTACAAGGTTACCTATCAAGGTTTGTAGGTTTCATTGTAATGTGAAGTATTAATATAGCCTATGATTTTTCAATGATGTGACAATAAATAATTTCATTTAAATAGTTTTATTTTTGTCCTCGGATTTCAATTAAATGTACTACTCCTTCCAACATTGTATTGAATATATAATTTTTTAATAGAATATAAAAATGAGAATAGCAAGTAGGCCTATTGTGAAACTATTAGAATAAAAAATAGAAAAATATATAAAATAGGCTACCAGTAAATTACCAGAGTATTTCCGTATACTATACGGTTCTTCATAACTTCCTTCATAACAGCTCCTCTGTGCACTCTAGCTTACATTGCATGCGATATTTCATAACTTATCATTTTCAAGTTTTCGCCGTATTTCTCTCCTATCCGTGTTCTCCTCGTTTATGTTTTTGTCTATTTTCCCTCATCACTTATTCCCCATCTGCGTTCATCCACCTATTTTCCACTGTGAGCCACTACATGAGCTTGTACAACTACACTATATTTATTTGCTCCAGAATAACGATGTGTATCGGTTATTCAAGGCTACACTGAAGTTCATGATTCTTGCAAAATCGGACATAGTGTTTCTTCTGGAAGCTTCCAGGTGCTTGGAACAAATTATTACACGTTTCATGTAAATAAATATTTCCTACGCTCATTTTTCCTTTTCCAGATTCTGTTTTTATTCTCACCTTAACCCCTGTTTTACTCTAACCACATTCTAAACGAGCCGGGAGTCTAGCCAGTATGCTCCTCACTCGAAAAACGAAGAAAACCGCGAATAAATAAATATTTATGAAGTATAGCGCGGCTTTATAGCGCATGCGCAGGCCATCTTTCACTATACTTTATCGTTTTCAGACGTTTAGCTATGTTGGCGGTGTCACATGTCTGACTGCAACTTCCAACACAATATTGATTAAAAACTTTCATGCATACAATATTTTTACGATCATTGAAAATCAGCATTATTATTGCTTGTAAACGAATGCATTCGAACAGCATCGGTTATTGCTTTGCTTATTGAAGTTCTCTAGTTAATAGAATACTTATTATGTAGAACAAGAGATTATGTCTTGTGTTCAGACGGTCATCATCAACAGTGATAAACCGACCTTGAAAACCTATCAGCAAAGACAATAATATACTACAACTCAGTGAATGGTTAATAACAATAAAATAGTCTCAGATTACTAATACGGGTTTTGACTTTGCTTACAGATCAGCCAGGGGCGAACCCAGGGGGATTGAGGGATATATCCCGAAATTGGGGCTCATCTTACAATAGATAGAATGTACTTTGTAGGATACTAAAAACTTCCAAATTTTTTACCAATTATAATGCTCAAAACTTCTAAAAATATAGTTTCAGGGTACTTTTTTGAAAAATTTCTCCCCTCACGGGGAAAATTTCTGTAAGGAAGGAGATGATTTGAATTTGAGACCAAACATCCCAAGCCTAAATACAGTATTATTCCATTTCTTGCTTGAATGAGTGTTGCATAGCACTTTGCTTGGTTTCTACTTTCATATGATTGCTGTTTTGACGTCTAGTGTGATTGGACTCCCATTGAATGAGTAGTTACAATAAAAATATTTTGTCTCATGAAATGTTCCATAGAATGTTGAATATTGTTGCAACGATTCCTTTTACGACAGCATCTTGTGAGCGCTCCTTCTCAACACTTTACTTCGGATAATAAAATCTCACGTGAGAAGTGCTTCGGGACAGATGTCCAGCCCCACTATTTATTCACAGTGACATTCACGTCAACTTTTGGCATGTATTAAATAAACTGTCACAAAATAAATCTCGACGTCAAGTAGGTTTAATTTTTTATGTTATTCGATATAATTTCAACAATTTCATTTAAAGAAAACCTAATATAGTACTTATGCAATGAAAACACATATCTATCGAATCTCGAAACTTTTTTCCCAACAGAATTATCCATCAACATTTTTGGAATTGAGGTATAAAATATACTGCTTATTAGCAAATCACATCGCAATACTCAGTATCCAGAACACAGCTATATTCCAATTCAGATTCAATGACTTTTCAAAAACTGATTCAAAATCTTTCGGCACAGCCTGCATTTAAAGAATGCTCAATTCAAAAATTGTTTAATTAATACAATAAACAAAAAACTACAAAAGACCAATAGCTCTTGTTCAAATCAATTCAAATTCAAATAAATTCATTTCCCAAATAATAATACAAAAAAGTTTGAAAATACATACCTAAAATATAATATAAGGAATCCCCCTACAAGACTATACGTCTGTGTGTAGGGGGGAGTTCATTTACAGCATTTGCTTATATTATGTAGAGCGATAAAGACAGGAAATCATAATTGGTTATGTAATTGAAAGAGAAAAATAAAACTAATTATAAAAGTAATTAAAAACTATATCAGTTGAGAGTAATCAGGAACCACGGCGCGCGAGCCCCCAGCCAGCCCCAGACATACAAACTTTAAAAAAAGAAGAGGGGGAATAATAAAGGACAAATTAATCTACAATAATTGATGAATGAATTTTTCATTAATACTTTACTCTCATAAACAAAAGCCATTTCTTATTCTACAAGACGGTAGTAAAAAATCACCCCCCCAACACCCCCTCTTCCCCGGGAGATATTTTCCTGGGTTCGATCCTGATTCCATATCACCCCCCGAAATTAGTTCCTGGGTTCGCCCCTGAGATCAGCATAATACACTGGCGGCACGTAACCACGAAACAGATGAAGTGCCCGTATCTTTTACAATACAGCACTTCACCTAAATCGTGGGTAAGAGCTGCCAGAGCCATAATATGAACCCAATCGGTACATCAACTGTGCGACTATGCTCAGAGTATTGAATAATATTAGTTCCACTCTGACTGTTGGAAACTGAGCACTGAAAGCTTTAATCAAGCAGAGCTAATCAAGTTCAACTCTAATCAAGTTAAGATCAAGGAACTCTGCAAAAGCTTGTTTAGAACTGATCTGGGATTCATACTCTACATTTTTTAATAATTATTCTCCCGTTGTAATTGGTTGAACCACTTCCCATCATACCATTCATCATAAACTCAAGTAGAATAAAAAATTCACCAATGATTATTATCTTCAAATATTTTAAAGTTAACTCATTTTTTAATAATTTTCATCCAAAATTTCATTTCCTCAAACAATACGTCTGTACTACTCAACAAGATTATATTCTCCTTATGTATAGATATTCTACTCCTATGTATTTGTACTTCTTATACACAACTAGAGAGTTGTTCTCCCTCTACTTCTCCTCCCACCCTTTCCCAAAATTTTCTTTTTCCCTCTTCGCTCTTCCTCACCCTTCTTTTTATCATCCTTTGTTTCTTTCATTCTACACCTCTTCAACGGCCCACCACCTACTCTAACATCTCGACGATCCATTTCAAACTGAAGTCCGAACTCACAAAGCATTCAGCCTGGGTGTTGACCTATCGCCCGCTAAGCCCAGTGGAGTGGGTCAAGTCCATTAAACTCAAGCCCAAGTCCAAGATCAACGATGACACACACACAGGTCGTTCATCTTGCACACACTCATTCATTCATTATTACGGCCGATGCTATTCATAATTATCATTTCGACTTTGAATAGCCCATCTTTGTTGCCAGTTACATAAATTCAACGATTCGGTAGCATACACCACTGTACTGTGTGTCTCACCTCTCAACTCCTATGCACAGAACAACTATCTTCTTCTTCTTCTTCTTCTTCTTCTTCTTCTTCTTCTTCTTCTTCTTCTTCTTCTTCTTCTTCTTCTTCTTCTTCTTCTTCTTCTTCTTCTTCTTCTTCTTCTTCTTCTTCTTCTTCTTCTTCTTCTTCTTCTTCTTCTTCTTCTTCTTCTTCTTCTTCTTCTTCTTCTTCTTCTTCTTCTTCTTCTTCTTCTTCTTCTTCTTCTTCTTCTTCTTCTTCTTCTTCTTCTTCTTCTTCTTCTTCTTCTTCTTCTTCTTCTTCTTCTTCTTCTTCTTCTTCTTCTTCTTCTTCTTCTTCTTCTTCTTCTTCTTCTTCTTCTTCTTCTTCTTCTTCTTCTTCTTCTTCTTCTTCTTCTTCTTCTTCTTCTTCTTCTTCTTCTTCTTCTTCTTCTTCTTCTTCTTCTTCTTCTTCTTCTTCTTCTTCTTCTTCTTCTTCTTCTTCTTCTTCTTCTTCTTCTTCTTCTTCTTCTTCTTCTTCTTCTTCTTCTTCTTCTTCTTCTTCTTCTTCTTCTTCTTCTTCTTCTTCTTCTTCTTCTTCTTCTTCTTCTTCTTCTTCTTCTTCTTCTTCTTCTTCTTCTTCTTCTTCTTCTTCTTCTTCTTCTTCTTCTTCTTCTTCTTCTTCTTCTTCTTCTTCTTCTTCTTCTTCTTCTTCTTCTTCTTCTTCTTCTTCTTCTTCTTCTTCTTCTTCTTCTTCTTCTTCTTCTTCTTCTTCTTCTTCTTCTTCTTCTTCTTCTTCTTCCGATTCATTTCACATATATTGTCTGTTGGCTTCTCAGTTCCCAACATACAAGCATTCAGACTGAAGAAAACATAATATTAATTCACTGTACTTTACTTTATTTACTGTAATCTTCGAGGTTTATGCTCAACCCCGAAGCTGTTCACATTGAGTATAGCTGGTGCCAAAAATTAAGGTAATTTCGTCTGTTCCTTGTTATGTTCTACTTACTGTTCAATTTTATTTTATTTTTCATCCGAATTATATTGATGTCTCCTTCGTACTAAAATATCTTAAAAAGTTCAAGGAGTATCAAGTTCGAAGAAGGTTCAAGTGGCCCTAAAATTGACAACATTAATTATCATTTCAGAGTCTAGACAGCTGCAGAACTCAAATCATAAATATTCAAGCCCCGTAAGAAATTCATCGACCAATCAAGACCTGGTAGGTTTCTTCACACAAATGCTTACAACAAAGTAATTTTTCAAATAGATGTTTTCCGGGTTCTCTCAGTCCTAACGGCTCTATCATGGGCGCTAAGATAGGCAACGGGCACTGGACATTAGTGGCCTCCAAATGGAGATGAATCTAACCATTATCGTGATGGATTGCAGCGAAGAAAATAGCTTATAACTTCGAACGGTCATCTCACTAGCTAGCGTTGTACAAGTCCAGGTGAACCCGTCGAGTTGGAATACCTCAACTGTGTTAAAATATACTCTCAAAGTTCAAATATCAGGAGAATGTTTCAATCTTCACAAAGTCGGCGGAAGTTACAGAGAGCCTTATTAATTATGAAAAGAATATCAAGACATATTTTAAACAGTCGAGTGATTTATTGAATCTTACTTGAAATGGAAAAATTTTAGTCAAACACTATTGAAAATATTCTGATCCAAGTAGACTATGATGAGAGATATATATATAATGATGAATATGACAGTTAGAGATTATCTGGAATAAAAAAAGACAAAAATTTTGTCATCAACACTTCATATTTCAAAATTTTTTTACCATGAATAGGATTTCATGAAATTAATTAGCCTTCACATAGCTGATCAGTCTCTTTCTTTTCATCATGGACATATATCACAACTTCTTATCTCACACAATCGATTATCCAGAACTTTTTGTTGGTGTTGTAGTCTACTTTGAGGATACTGATAGATTTTTCAAAATGAAATTCTCTAGTAAAAGTATTAATTTCATTTCGATGCACAACCATAGAAATATTTTCATTAACTATCTATTCAGAGAGTATATAGATTTGCAAACCAGCAAACGTCATGGGAAGGTTTTCATAACAAATTGATTCATTAAAATAGTCTAACAATTTCTAAATTTATTAATCTGAATTCAAAATTTTTATAATATTTCTTGGGCCAAAAAATCTCATGTCAAGGGTGGCAAAAGTACGTAGTACATAACCTAGTTTCCGACTTATTATTCATCAAAATTTGATAAAAGGCGTTTTGGACATTAGTCTGTGTTTTAAAACCAATAAGTATATTTCTATAAAATAAATTCCGTTACCGGTTGTTACAGATCGTCTGAATACGAATCCTTTCCAAATCCATCAAGTGAAATGGTAAAATAATACAGTTATCCTTTTGCAGGTTTCGCAGTGCTCTGCGGACAGTCAGTCGACGCCGGAAATTGCTCTCTGAAATAGTTCGTACAGGCGGCGGTGTAGCTTTGTGCATGCAGACGGCCATGCGTCTTTTTGACATTCTCATCTGTATCACCACGGCTAGTCCGGCATTGTCGGTAATGGACTTTAAACCGCGCTATAAGTCCTTGTCAACGGTCCAGCCTCACTTTATAAATTAAGTTCTCTTTGCTGGCCTCTATTTAAGAGGCAAACGCACAGTTTAGTGCAGCCAATCGATTGTGCACTCTTCCTCATACCAACAACATTTGCATCACTAGAGTCTGAATCATCTCAATTATTTCAAATATCAATCAGAAGAGTGATAACTCAATGGTGTTGCTAGAAATTCCAAGCTATACTTAAATCTTAGGTATATTTTCTAACAATTTAGAGATGCACATGATAAATATAGTATTCATTGATCATTATAATCTTATCTAACAATCCACTGATATGCTTCCTACTTAGCAGTAGAATAACTTCTTGGTTGAGATCAAGTGTTGGAAAATAACTTATCCATTTTCACAACTATTAAAGCTGAAATATTCAAACTTCTATTCTACTACATTTTTTCGCAAAGAAATCAATTTTCAATGCTCAACCTATTATTCTACACACTCTGGTTAGATATAATACAGTTCGAGTTTATTATAGGCTAAGTTAATCGTCAACAACGTTGTTTGAAATGTTTTACTCACTCTACCTTTGAATAATGATGGGTTTATCATATTGTTGGAAGGGACAGTACCTGTGAACAGATAAAGAGGAGTTATTCGATTGAGGTAAACATAAGTACAGGAATAGTTCTTATTCAATTTACTATTATCTTTATTATAACTATCTTTACTATAATTATCTATATTATAATTATCTTTACAATAATTTTATAGTGATTATTTACATAGTATTTTTTCATTGTATAATATCTGAATTCAATGAATGAATTTTGAATCTACTGAAAACAAATTAACTGAATTTCAATCTATCAAAATGTGAAATCATTAGTTGAATATAAAATAATCATACTGTTAAAAATCTGAAAAACTAAAAATTAATTATCATTAGAAATCGTTACTATATTAATATTCTAAATTTGAATATATGATATTATAATATCAAACATATGATATTATAATATTAAATATAATAAGTCATAGTTAGTATTCTAACTACTGTCAGAAAATATGTGCCAGTATTTATTTAATATAAATCTAAAGTAATATTAATTTCCCAGATAAAATTAAACAATTTGATAATTCCTTCTCATGATTATTGTACTATCAAATCATGCACAGTACTAGACAATTTTCCACAATAATTATAATATTATCAATTGAGATTTGCGATATTTTGATACAAGGATTCTATTCAGCATAGAAATGTAGGCCTAATGAGTGATTACTCATTTGTTTTGGACTGCAAAACTACTTCTACAAACCATGTTAGAAAATCACTCAATTGAATGGGCCAATTTAAAACATGAAATTATTCTTGTCTTAATAAATTAACAATAAATAATTCCAAAAGAAATAAGTCTTGAACAAATTAATAATTGTAGGTTCAGTAATATTCCTGTAAATCAGACCCTCAATAACCAATGAAAGGAAGAAGCAGACGTATGGAGAGGAGGAATAACTGAGCCAGGCACTTTGCAATGTAAAACAGAAGCATGCATTGCATAGGCCTAAGTTGCAAACGCTCAGTGGCCATAAACAAAGGCCAGAATTAAGATCTTATTAGAAGAAGAATGGCTTCGTGACAACATAACCGTTTTGCACATTCTGATATGAATTATTCAATAAAGCTATGCATTATTATTTGGCCAATACACACGGTTTCATATCCTGCACTTCTCATACTCGTACTACACCTTCTTCTTCTTCTTTTTCTTCTCTTCTCTTCCTTTCCTTTCTTTTTCTTTCCCTTCTCTTCATTTCCCATCTCTCTTTTCCTCCTACTCAACCAAGGACCACACAATTGCTAGTTTAAACAGACATGACGTCGTTCAATACTATGGTGCGTTCAAGCGGAGAAGACACGCCGCTACAATGTAAATTGTATTGTGATGGCGGGTCTTCTCAGCTTTCGCGAACAATAGATGCGAAAAGCACTCATTGCTTTGTTTTTATTACTGCATCTTGAGATCCTAGTCACATTACGTAATTTGAGTGCAATAGACTAAACTTGAGTGAATTAGAACAGATCGAGAGTTGACATTTGAGTAGAAAAATATGAAAAGAAATGACGATAGTAGGATATGAGTACACTAGTGAGTGCAGTGAGTTAACTGTTCAGTGAACCATTTAACAGTTTAGTAATCAGTAAAACCTTATTTATAGCGCCGATTAGAAAAACTTTCTAAGATTATTATTCAAAGCATTATCATGTAGCCTACAACAGTACTAAAGTCATAAAGATCCAGTCATAAAGATTGGAAAATGAAGAATTAGCCTATTTGAAAAATCAATTATTCCATGATAAGGGAAGCTGGAAATAGAACAGAGGGTATAGAATAAGAATTTAGATGTATTCTCTCTAGATGGGAACTCAGATTCTCTAACTTAGACAAGTGTATTCGGTGACTTGAACGCGCGATCAAGAACGAATCTCAAGTTTCCAACTTGAAAGTTGGTCAAGTTGAAACTTAGATATCGCATCAAATAACAATGCGTATCATTAAAATAATATGTATTATGCGTATCAAGGGAAGACTATCTAACATATTTTATTTTTTTATAAGAGCTTAAAGCATTCAATCCGATAAGCAAGTATTATTATTTGAGCCAATGAGCCAATTTATGTCCAAATTAAATAAAGTTTCTATACATAAAATCCATTGCAGAGTACCAATCAATACCTACATCAGCCAATGGTGAATAATTTATTGAATCTCAGAATCTCATAATTATAAATGATCAGTGGATATGTGCTCGTGATAGAATAACCAGGTAAGTTTAAAAATACTCATGGTCATCTAATAATGTGTTTATAGAACAGGAGCTCCAAGAAATAGACCAATTCAACTGTAATTTGATGTTAGGTGAAACAATATTCTTTATATCTATTATTATCTTCTATTATCTTTTAATATCTCTGATATCTTTCCAGGTCTTTTAGTATCGATTAATTGTTGAATTTTTCCACAGATGATACTATTATTTTCTACTTCAATGAACTTGATATTTTCAAAAAGAAAATATAATTAAAAAATGTCATCTAAGAAAACCAAATCGTTTTAGCCGGTATAATGAACTTGTATGTAAGCTAGTGATTTTATTGTGGCTCCAAAGTTTTAATGTTTATAATTATTTTTCAAGTTTTAGAATGATTATTTTAATGGGGTTTCTATATTAATTTATTTGTTCTATAAACCTTCTGAATTCAAAATTTTCTATTATGTTTTTTCTGAGTCAAAATTGTGTGAAGTGGAAAGTGTGAAAGGGAACATAACCTGATTTTGAGATTTCAATCATAATTGGTGTAGAAGAAGTTTTGGGCTAACGCCTGTTTTTTCTCTCCTTTCAATGAATTAATTTGGTGAAATAAATGAATGAATGAATAATTAAGTTCCAGATAAAGTGACAATTTTTTCACAGAGACAAGTTTTGCTATTCAGAAGTTGAAACAGTGGAGAAAATAAGATGAGAAAAATGAAGCTTCAAATTTTTATCAAGAGTTCACCGGCTGGGAAAGAAATATTCTTGATTATTGATTGATAGTTGACATTATCTCAAAAGATAGGCTAATAGAAAAAAGTTGGAATATCAGAGAAATGTTTCAGGAAAAATAGGAACGTTATCGAAAATCAATATCATATCTCGTCGAGTTTAATTTACTTTGAACAGGTCATTTTTATTTATTAGTCTATTTCTGAAAAAAGTTAGTTACATGTATAAATCGGCAACAGTGTCGTTACGCTGGTGACGAATTGCTATTTTATTCAGACGAGTACAAGCGGGCGATATTCATCATGGTAAGAAACGAGCCGCAAAAACCAATAGAAAAACAATCAATAACGAGGCTCGTCTGCCGAGTTTCAGTCAGCGAGCTCGTTTCATTTCCATAAATTAAGGATGAGAGAAAGAAAAAGAAGGAGAACAAGGAGCGCTCCATCAATCGGCGCGTAATTAATGGTCGAACCCGGTTGTGGAATTAAAGAGGAGCCAAACACAGAATAAATTCGGGGAACAGGTTCCAGGGGACGCCCCCTTTTCGAGCAACAGCTAGAGCAACAAACCAAGTGAGGTGCAGTGCAGTGGTGCACTGCGAAGAACGGCTGCCAGATGTCGTGACCTTCCGGCTGGCAGTGAGCAAAGTGGAGGGGGAAGCCGCCACAGCAAGGCCGCTGCGCTCCCAGGCACTCCGAGTCCACCACTTCAGTCGTTGAGAAGAGCTCGCACTGAGCACATGTGTATGTCGGATACTATCGAATGTCGTTGTGTGCGGTGTTATCCCAGCCTGACTTAGTGCGGTGCGATGCGATGTGTTGCCGTGGCGTGTTTTAGTAGTGGAGTACGTGTGTCGCCGCGGCATTATGTGGTCTGTGTTTGCGTTGGTGGTTTGGCTGATGAGTGCGGCGTCAGCGTCGCTGAGCAGTGCAGCGCTACGCTACCAGGCCCCCGACGAGTGCCGTTGGCTGGCTGCCACCGCCGACGGACAGGAGCGGGAGCTCTCCGCCGGCTCCCAACTCGCCGACCAGGAGGTCGCCCTAGTCTGTCGTCTACGCACCATCAACTCAGAAATCGAAAACACCAACTTCAGTGTCATTCAGTCGCAGTACACTGTCCGACTACGTATCGAGTGTGCCGACATGTTCTACTTCCAAAGTTCCCTTGCGCCGGGCAGTTTTCACACGCTGACAGACCTGCGCGATCTGTCCATCGAGTTTTGTAAAGTGGCCAATCTGACGGCGGGCGCATTCCGCGGCCTACGACAATTGCGCAATCTCACGCTGCGTACTCACAACACCGATTGGTCGGCTATGACGCTAGAGATCGACGCCGACGCCTTCGACGAGGAACTCAATCTTCTAGAACGGCTCGACCTCGGTCTCAACAACATATGGAGTTTACCAGAGGGCATATTCTGTCCTCTACACAATGTCGAGTTCCTCAACCTCACCCGTAACCGGATACGCGATCTAGAGAACTTCAAGTTCGGCGGGGCATCCGATTCCTCCTCATCTCAAAGATGCGGTGTCAATCTAAGAACTCTTGACCTATCCAACAACAGTATCGATTCCCTACCTTCAGCAGTACTATCTAAACTATCCCGACTACGTGAACTGAACCTACAAGGCAACGCCATTTCCTTCATAGCCGATCATGCACTGGACGGTCTATCCTCTCTGATCACCCTGAACCTAGCTGACAATAAACTTGTAACCCTTCCTCCTGAACTGTTCTCAGATGCACGAGACGTTAAAGAGTTGCACCTTCAAAACAATTCCATTAATGTGCTGGCACCAGGTCTATTCAACGATCTGAACCAACTGCTGGTGCTCGACCTCTCCGACAACGAGCTGACTGATGAGTGGGTGAACGCAGCCACCTTCGCCGGTCTCCTTCGCCTCGTCGTACTCAGCCTCTCCGGAAACCGCATCACCCGGCTCGAACCCTCCGTCTTCAGAGACCTCTACAGCTTGCAAATCCTTCGTCTCGAAGACAACAATATCGAGAGCATAGCCGAAAATACGTTCCTATCATTGAACAATCTACACACCCTTATCCTATCCAAAAACAAACTAACCAGAATAGACAGCAGTACGTTCAGTGGACTACTTGGATTAAGTGTTTTATCCGTAGACAACAATAAAATTGAATACATTGATCCTGAAGCATTGAAAAATTCGTCCGGCCTACAAGACTTCCACTTGAATGGAAACAAATTGTACGACATTCCAGCAGTTCTAGCAGACATTCCACAGTTGAAAACATTAGATTTAGGAGACAATTTGATAACTGAACTGTACAATAATTCATTCACTACAATGCAAGAACTAGTTGGACTTCGTTTGACTGAGAACAACATTGGAAATATTACAAAAGGTGTTTTTGATAAAATGACTTCATTGAAAATTTTGAACTTGTCCAGTAATAAAATACAAAAAATTGAGACCGGATGCTTTGATAATAATAAAAATTTGTTAGCTATTCGTTTGGATGGAAACTACTTGACCGAAATCAATGGACTGTTTGGAAAACTCCCCAATTTAGTGTGGTTGAACATTTCTGAGAACTTATTACAGTGGTTTGATTATGCTCAAATACCTACAGGACTTTTGTGGTTAGATATACATGGAAATCAAATAGCTGAACTTGGAAATTACTTCGAAATTGAGAGCCAACTACACCTTACAATGTTTGATGCCAGTCACAATAAATTAGCTGAAATAACTGGCAGTGCAATTCCCGACAGTGTTGAAATCCTAAATCTTTCCAACAATATCATATCCAAAGTGCAATCATATACATTTTTCAAAAAACCTAACCTCACCCGAGTTGAACTTCAAGGTAATCAGATAAAAAGCCTAACCCAGAACTCCTTGCGAATTTCCACCATTCCTCATGACAAAGAAATACCTGAATTCTATATTGGCAACAATCCTTTCCAATGTGACTGTACAATGCAATGGTTGCAACAGTATAAAGTGGATGAAGAAAGAAAAACACCTAGACTGATGGACTTAGATACTGTTGTGTGTAAACTACTCTACAACCGTGTGAAATCATTTGTTTTATTGCATGAAGCGACACCAGATCAATTTCTGTGCCAATACGATTCCAACTGTTTTCCATTCTGTCATTGTTGCGACTTCGACGCTTGTGATTGTGAGATGACTTGTCCCAGCAACTGCACGTGTTACCACGACTTATCCTGGTCAGCAAATGTGGTCGACTGCTCAAGATCAGGTTATGTGGATAGACTTCCAGAGCGAATTCCTATGGACTCTACACAACTTTATCTGGACGGCAACAACATCAAAACAGTTGGAAGTCACAGTTTTATTGGAAGAAAAAAGTTGCAAGTTCTTTTTCTCAACAATTCTAACATTGAAGTGATTCATAACAGAACATTCAACGGTTTGAGAGAGTTGGAAATGCTTAGATTAGAAGACAATAAAATTACGGAATTGAAAGGATATGAGTTTGAAGGTTTGGAGAGTTTGAGAGAGTTGTACTTACAAAGCAATAGAATAACAAATGTTCACAACACAACATTTGTTAGTTTGACTCAGTTGAGAGTGTTAAGACTTGAAAACAACCGTATCTCATCATTTGCAGTGTGGCAACTACCTACCACACTTACGCAAATTGGACTGTCAGGGAACCCGTGGTCGTGTCAGTGTGAATATGTGGAACGATTCAGAGACTATCTTCTGTACACTGCTCACTTTGTGATCGACGGTGCGACGGTTCGGTGCCATAATTCCAGTGACGACACTGAAGAGAGTGGTTTCAATGTGATCAAAGACAATGTCACCTCGTGTATCAGTTACAATATTAGTAACTTTATTGAGACAAGTGAAAATGATAACAGAACAGCTACAACGATAATACAGAGACAGGAAATACAAGACTATATACCGTTAGTTGTAGCAACACTGGTTGTGTTCTTTGTTATCATTGTTGTGACTTTCGTTGTGTTTGCCTACAGACAAGAGATGCGAGTCTGGTTGCACTCGAGGTTTGGAGTGCGTTTGTTCTACAGGACAAGTGAGATAGAGATGGACGATAGGGACAAATTATTCGATGCTTTTGTCAGCTACAGCGCCAAAGATGAGGCGTTCGTCGCTGAGGAGTTGGCTCCAGTGCTAGAGAACGGCGACCCTCCCTATAAACTATGTCTACACTATAGGGAGTTCCCTATGGGAGGGTTCCTGGCAGACACCATAGCTCAAGCGGTTGAGTCTTCGAGGCGAACTATTATGGTGTTGTCTGAGAACTTCATCAAGTCAGAGTGGTGTCGATTTGAATTTAAATCGGCACACCACCAGGTGCTGAGAGATAGGCGGAAAAGGTTGATAGTGATACTCCTGGGCGAGGTACCACATAAAGACCTCGACCCCGACATAAGACTGTACCTGAAGACCAACACCTACTTGCAGTGGGGCGACAAGCTGTTCTGGGAAAAGCTCAAGTTCGCTCTTCCCGATGTGCCCAACAACCAGAGGCCCCGCAACAACCAACACCATCATCATCACCATCATCACATGCACAGGCATCACAACCGCAATCATCACAATCATCACAACCACGTCATCCAGATGCAGCAACAACAACTTCAACAGCAACAGACGCCTCAACAACAGCAGACCAACACCGCCAGGAGTATGGCCATCCACATCTAGTGAAAAATATCTGTGTGTTGTGCATTTGTGTGATCAAACAAATTGTAAATATGTTGTAAAAACAACAATATTGTGTGCAGTGCCTTGCCAATATTGGATTATGTGCAAACGGTGATGATAACCTGTATTAAAAGTATAAATATGTAAGTAGAAACAAATTTTATATACTGTACATAAATAATTTAATTTCGGAAAACGCGATGCAAAAATACTATAAATATATAAATAGCTAGCTTATCCCGCGAATTTTGTAAATATTGTATAATAATGTTCTTGTATAATTCGAGTTATTTGTTTTTGAAACGTGGATTATTTATATATTTGAGTCATAAAATGAGAATAGATAGCTTATTTTTAACTAATAACGTGTTTTGTAAATTTTTTGTTTGATGGCAAAAGTAATAACGTTTAGATCCGTGGTGCTAGAGTAAAAAACCCTATCAATTCTATCTTGCTATAAGTTGTTGCATTCAATTCGACCTTTAATATTAAAATAATATTCATTGGATACCGGACAATTATTAGTAAAAATAAAATAAAAAATCCGGTGCTTTTGTTAATAATGTTGATAAAAAATTAATCCATAAAACATTTTAATAACCCTCATTTTTTAAATGGTACTCGAAGTTCAATATAATTCACCTCAGATTACATTCATTAAACCGAAATTTGTTTCAAATGAATAAAGATACATTTTTTAAATTATTATTTTGTTTAATTAGTTAATCGATTTATATTTTATTGTAAACTACCATTATTATCAAAAGCACCGGGATTTTTTTTAATCAGCCACTCAAGGCATTTATGTTTTGAAGAAAATTAATCTTGTTTGACAATAATATTATACTCGTACTATCAGCAAGATTAGGGTCCCTTCGTTTGTTATAATTTGCCAATTGTTATTTATGTTGTCTATTTGATGGAAAGTCAGAATGTAAAATTTTGATCGTTGAGTTAGGAATTTTATAAGACAATGCTCGCAATGACTGAGACCCCTTTAAAAGTGTGATATTTATGTAAGTTAGTAATGTATTTTTGAAACTGTAGATTTTAAAATTAAAATATTATATATAAATATGGATAGAATTATATATAATGAATATTGAAAATCAATTTACTGTGGGAAAAATGAAAAATAAATCCCATATTAAAATTTACACAACTTGTTTCAATCATATCAACACCCACTACTGAAACTTTCAACTGAATTAATTTCAAAAGATTTTTCAAGAAAGAAGGACATGATTTAGTAACAATTTCATTATGCTTTCCCACTAGCTGAATGTTACTGGAATGCACTAAAATAATACTTCAATGCGAAAAACTCGAGCGAGTATTGAAAGATTCTTAATTACTTCCTCTTGGTATCATTATGCTAGTAGGAATATGACGAATTGTTACTCAGATCACAACAAACAGATATTCTACACGATAAAGAGACCATAATTTAAGTGAAAATAGAGAATACTGAAATGAAGTACTTTAGACTGGCTCGTAATAAAATTCTACAAGGAGTATGTCACACACAGATATGCTATTAGGAATTTGAATTCAGGATACCTGTTAATTGAACACAAGTAGAATATTAATTTATGATTCATGACAAAAATTATCATTATTATTAAGGATCTCTCTGAAACTACTTTTGAGAATGGATTTTCATTATACTTGTGAATGTATGTATTGAGTAATCATTTCACAAGTACAAAAAAGGACAAAAATTTTCATAAGTACTTCCACAGAGAAATTCCAACAAAGATGAAAGAGAATCAAGGATTCTATAAAATAATTAAACTTAAGTGCATGAATTGGTGCCTGGTTTTCTGCATGCTCCCAATTTACAATAATTATACTGGAAATCAAGAAATTGAAGAATTACTGATTTTTTGGCACTCATGATGTATCATACAACTTGTGGTCAAGTTATAAAACTTCAGCAGCCAGCAGGATTACCGTAATCGAAGTTTTATGGCTAGATTAATGTTTATTGTATCATGAGTTCACATTGATGGAAATAAAATTAAATTGGAGAAAACACAAAACCGAAAATTAATAACGACATGAAAAAAGTATGGATTGGCCTACAGAGAATTAGGCTACTATCTTGAAATTGAGACAAAAAAACGTTAACATTTAATGATACATTGAACTGTTTGAATTTTACAGCAGGCTTATTTGAAAATAAACGTTTATATTTTTACTTTACCAATCGTGTAAGCATGAACAAACTCAACTATTATCAGACTGCCACACACAAAATAATTTTTAGGATTGTTGTTTTTTTATGAGGATCTATGGGTTAATTTTTCAATTTCATTTGATAGCTTGAAAGTCTTGAAAAAAATTTGATTTGGAGTAAAAGCTTCAAACTACTGCACGCAAATTAATTTTTTTTGTGGTAACAATATTCTTGTTCTATTGAGTACACATTCTCAAATTTTCTTGATGACATTGAAAAAATAGAATCATTAAATTTTTTAAAAGAATTGAACATTACATTATTGATAAAAAAATAGAATTATTAAAAATTAAGATTTCATAGATTTGTGAAAGAATTGGGCCTAGATTGGTATTGATACACCTTTTTACATTCACCTAAAAATAAAATGTAGGCTAAATGTAAGGTTTGGATTGTATCTCTGTCCATACCGATTATTTAATAGTGGAATTAATTCATTAGGCTATAAACATGTTCAATAATCGTTTCTATTTACAAAAAGAGAAAAAAAATAAAACAATCATCCTAAATAAGACTTCAAGACAAAACATTAATAAAACAATGCATAGGCCCGAAAAATGATTTTTGAATATATTCTACAACCAGTAGAAACCAATCAAATATTATAGTAGCATTCCCACCATGAATAACAACGCTTAGACTTTTTTTAAACAATATATTGTTTAATATATTGTTATCCAAATAGAAGTGCAAATGAAAATAGAAAATTCCTACATTTCGATCGCAAGGAGAAGGATATTTAAATTATTAGTACTATACCTTTTTATGCAATTTTTCAATAGGACCCCCAAAGAATGTTTATGACAAAATTAAAATAATATTTCAAATAATTTTCTGAAAACCCTTATATTAATCATTTTGAAATTTAATTTCTCAAACTAAAGTGATGAATGGAACTGAGAAAATGTTTTAGTAAAAATGAAATGCTCCAGCAGCAATTCATAAGAATTCTGATGGCATATGAAAGACTGATTGAGGAATAAATTGCTAACGTGATTTTGAAAATTATTATCACTTAAACTTTTCAAAAGTAGGCCTAAAGCATAAAGCATACAAAAATCGAATAATGCATAATCAAATTAAGTTAGTGATAGCTAGAGCCAGAACCAAAGATAAAAATAGGTTAGTCGATTACAGAACATGCCATGTCTCATTAATGTCTACATCGTTTGTTATGACAGTAACTTTCAA
This sequence comes from Sogatella furcifera, assembly GCA_017141385.1. Classification (NCBI taxonomy): domain Eukaryota; kingdom Metazoa; phylum Arthropoda; class Insecta; order Hemiptera; family Delphacidae; genus Sogatella; species Sogatella furcifera. The sequence goes on along the minus strand of CM029552.1, from coordinate 22,057,354 downwards.
AATTCTAAATCGCATGCTTAGCAGACATTAGAGTAGCCTATCAGACCAGGATAACTGTAACCAGCCCACCGATAAAAATCTAAATAATTATATCATTACCTAGTTCAAAATAGAGCATTCTCCTCTCTATGATTGTTGCTCAGTAATTAGTAGATGTACTCAGTTTGTACCACATCCAGTCTAGGCTGTGACTTCTGTTGAATTTCCACTTCCCAGATTTAAAAGCCATCAATTTTATTCGTCATGAAATATTATTGTATTCTATATTTAAATAAAAAGACAAGGAGTTGATAATAATCTGGAGTGGTATATTTTTGCCTCAATTATGAATAAAAAAATTAATGATGTAGGCCTTTTGAATAAGTTACACATATGCCTTTTCACCTATTATTTCACAAAATTATTAATTTATTTTAACCTAAAAATATTTCAGGCAGACAAATTCACTTGCTTGAAGTTATTTCTTCAATTTCTAATTGAAATAAAATGAAATATCTAAATTAACCATCTTATTGAATGTTTAAATTAAATTGATTGTTTATATACAACAATAGCCTAATTATGAATATAATACAATCAACAATTCCAATTATACTAGCCTAATAATAAATTAGTATCCTATCTCAAATTCAAATGGCTCAGTGAAAATACTAAAAGTTGATGTAATTTATGGAAAGATTAGTTGATCTTTAAGAAAGTTAGCATTATTCTAGTGTTTTCCTTGGAAATGTAGTCAGGATGTCCTTGAAAAGTAAGTAGATAGGTGATTTAAAATTAAGATAGGTGAATTATTTTTTCAATTTATTAGTTTCATGAATGTCATATCTGTTAATCATGAACAGGCCTATTATATAGCCTGTAGCCTTTCGCTTTCAAGAGAACCAAACAATAATCATATGTTCAAGAAAATACAGTAGGATAGGCCTAAAAAAAGTTGAGAAACTCTGAAACCAGATCCTACCCCAATACACATTAAACTCATCTTTTCCTGGAAACTAAATTTAGCAATGCCTTCAAAAACTCGTCCAATAGCTTCCATTACTGAAGGGTAAATCTTACTATACCACCCTTCTCCCTTGAACTAATGATCTAATATATACAAGATTATTCTAGTTTTTTTTAAAGATAAATCTAATGCTCCAAAAAATAATGAACAATCAACTAAAAGTCTATCTTCAATCAATCACCCAATGATACCATCACACCTAAACGTAATAAATTTATTCACCCTTCCTCACCGCCACAGAAAAATATTCCCAGATTCAGATATCAGAACACCAACAATGTGTGGGGTTCTTAGTTACAATATATTCCACCCATACAAGCTGGCTTGTAACCAAGACCACAACAATAGTCAATCCTCACATATATACGCGTTTAGGTGTCCTTATTTATCTTACACCTTCTAATAACATCCTCAAACTTGCTCCATCTTACTCCAACAATCTCTTCCCTCTTACTCTGATTCTCTTCTCGTCCAATATCTTTCTCTCACTCCAATAATTTATTCCCTCCAATAGATAGCCTATCTCTTTCACTCTGATTCCCTCGTCCAATTTCTTTCTCCTATTCTAACTCCAATAATCTCATTTACCTAATATTACAATATTTCTTCATCTCTTATTATATTCTCTGCCAGAATTTCTTTCACTCATCTCTCTTTCACTCACTCTCTCTCTATCTCAAGCCAAGTGTCAATGGAAAGAATATCCTTGATATTCTTTCTCAAAAATGGACATATATTTGTCCAAACTTCGCTTTTTCACCTAGATTAATCCATATTGCAGAAACTCTAATATTTGTAAAGATTTTGCATTTATTTCATCATTGTTTTTCCAATTTTTTTAGAAGTTTCTATTTTGTGAAAGTTATTGAAAAAAATATTGCTTTCATTTTTATTGCAATGTAGAATCTAAACTGAATTTTTTTATCTACTTGAATAAAGTAATTAATCTAATATCTCTCTCTCTTTCTCTTTATTTCTTTCTTCATCTATTATTCTCTCCTCTCCCACAATTCCTCTCACTATATCTCTCTTTCCTCTCTCTCTCTTTCTTCATCTCCTATCTCTCCTTTTCCTCTCAAATGTCGCCACTTGGGCGCGTCACCGTGTACCGGCTGCCGTACCGCGTTTATCCGCGCAACTCGCAAGTGTCGAGCCTCCTTTCAACACAGCGACCGTAACTTAGGGAATTAACATTAACGTACGACAAGGGCGTGCCCATAAATAATAATAAAATTCAGTTGGCGCACACTGATCATATTCATTCCTCTACCCATGTAGAAGATTGTAGTGTTGTTGTACCTTCCACGCAACTACAATCTAAAATGCGGGCTAAAAGAGGATAACCGTGCATGCGCGTACAACGGTTAATAGAACCATTAATAAAGCAGGACGACAGTTACATAATGGGCCGCGGACGCATAACAATGATGGCACACTATAAATTTTCAAACAAGGTTACAGAGTAAAAAATAATATCGTTCAGGGCGAGATAGATAACTTTGTGGTCTGGAAGGGAAAGTGGGAACATTATTGATATCCTAGGTGAGAGATGTTTGTCAGTGCGAGAGAGAGAGAGATAGAGAGGTTGAGGCTGAGGAGACACAAAGGAGAAGAAGAATGATTATGTTGACGATGATCATGATGACTGAGATGAGAACAGGAATTCAAAGAGGTGGAAGACTGTAAAATCAAAGCACAGAGGATTTTCGAACCATGAATTGAGAATGTGAAATAAGAAAATAATTTTGCTGACGATGATAATGATGGAGAAGAGTTTTATTCCAAAGATAAAAAGACTGAGAAATTGAAGGAGAAGAGGAAGCTTGATTCAAAAATTGAAGATATTTTAGATATGTGGCATTACAAATTAGAATTCCGATTTAAAATGTGAGAAAGAGGTTCACAAAAATGGGAGAATATGAAAGCAAGAAAATTTTATCAGAATGTAGAAGTTAAAAAGATAAAAATAAAATTCATGAGACAATAAAGCACTACTATTTATATGAAATTTCACTCCAGTTCTCACCAATTTATGTCTACAAAGAAACAATATTTTTTACTGATAACAGAACTAAATAACAAATCAAATCGTTTATTGTAATAAAATACATACAAAGTACAATACAAACTGAAATACGTATACAATAATACAAAGTAGGTGAGGACATTCCAAAATGGATATATGAAGGATGAAGATATGAAAAATGAATTCAGTCAGAAAACTATGTAAAACCAAAAATGAGAATGAGATCGAAAGCTCACCATGATTCCCACCTCTTTTCTATCTTTATATCTATATCCAATCACTATAATATCATATACCTAGCATATCTAGTTGTGATAATCCACTTTTTAACGACGGCTTTGAATTTTCTTGGGTGTTCTATCATCTTGATGTGTGCAGGAAGTAAATTGTGGATTTTTGGTGCTAGGTGGTTGTAGTGTCGTTGATATGTTGCCTTCCTAGCAACGTTTGCGATCAGAAGGTTTCTATTTCTTGTGTTATGGCTGTGGTTTCTCCATTGAAAGTTTTCCGGTTTTTTGTGTAGTCTGCAAATGATCTGGAGTAGATGGTTTTCCAAGATCAGACCAAATTAATAAGGCAATCGATAGAGACAGGTTTCAGCGGTGTCCTCTTTTTTCTGAACGGACAAAGATAGATGACCCAAACTAGATAGATAATAGCCTGAGAACCTTATCATCCAAGGGACCACCGACCCATCGCGTCTCATAAATTCGTCACCTGATACGTTTTGTCAACATGCATCCCTTTTGTTAAGTGCTTTTTGGAGAACAAAATTATCTAAATTATCTTACAACTCTCTTTCTCTTGAATGGTTTTTGGATTAACAAGGGCCGTGAATAGTGAAGGCTAGACTATAAAACATTGAGGTTTTGAATGACAAGAGCACAAGCACAGTGATGAGATCACATGATAAGTGAAGAGATCGTTCCTTAATTCTAGCAATTATTGTAGATACGAGCATCGAAATTATACGAGTTTAGATGGGCTTTTGTTGAATATTATTACACTGCTCTTTAAATTGAAGCAATGAATAATCAATAAAATGAACTCTCTATAGCTTCTAACTTAAATAGGTTTTATTTATGAAATCATTAATTCGATATTATTCCTAAAATTTAAAAAACTGTTCAAAATATCTAGCCAACAGCAACATCATAACTTTTTAAAAAATCAGTAAAATTAACAGAAGTAATTGAACAGTAAAATTAGAAAAATATTGTATTCCTAATCCAAAGTAGGTTGCAGGATTAGTCTAGAGGCTATCAGGAGGTATTGACCCAAAAACAAATCAGGCATTATAAATTTTATCTTAGGCAAATTTTAAATCAGGTATTTTATTAAAACAAATCAGGAAATTGAGACCAAATACTGTTACTCTGAACAATAACTTACCAGTAACGATTTAGTAATTTCATGTTATAGATTAATTTAGAATTGAAATATGGAATATAACTTGAAAATGGAAATCAATGAAGAATGGAATATCACCTCAAATGATAGAATATCCATGAAAAATAGCCCATCTTGATCCACGTCATCTTGTCCACTACTACAAGTGTTCTTTTATGATATACTTATACATATGCTCAATTTTTTAATCTGAACAAATAATTTTTAACCTTTCAAATTATGGTTTTATCCAGAAACTTCAAAAACTAAGATGGAGTAAAAACCAATAGCTTATTGGTCCAACTATAACCTACTCAGCATAACCAACTAAGGTGTTCTTGTTCCATCAAATCCACTCCTGGCCCATATTCACTCCTATGCAAAGCGAGGATATAAAGCGTTATGCCAATAAACATAAAAATAAAAGGCCTCCGACAAAGTAACACCGAACAACTAGCAGCAAACATTAACCTTTTCCAAGTTGCAAATCCCATTAGTACTGCTAGAACGGCAGCATAGCGCCTAGCCTACTGCTGAAAGCAAAGTAAGGTACGTCTGTCTATAACTACAGTACTGGGATCGGCTTTTTCTGTCCTTTAAAATTTTACCGTTGCATATTTAGCTAGGTCAACCTAGACCTGTTGCCACTTCCAGAGCCAGTCGAGATATGTAAACACGTCAATTTTAAAAACTTAACACTATCTACAATCCACTGTACAAATCCGACTGTAATTTCCTAGGCATTTACTAAATGCTTAGTCCAATCAAAGTGAATAAATCAGAGATAGTTCCAGGCCAAACCTTGAAGCCGTATTAAATGTGCTCTACAAGGAGGTAGATCCTTCTAATCTTTTATATTGAGTCAAATATTAAATTATACAAGAAATATTCTACAATCAGTATCTAATAAACTCTGTCAACTGATGAGTCCTATTGAGAATGAATCATTAAAATACACTATTATGGTGAATAACTGAAATAATTACTTCAACTGAATTTAGTCAATTAACTGATCTGTGACTGGATTCTTATATACTAGAGCTAATTTACAGTTGATCATGTATGCATGACATATTATGACTGTGATGCATAGAAACAGGATAACACAATAAATTACTATAGACACTCTTGGAATTTGGATACCTCACTTTTAGTGAAAAAAGTCTTCATAAGAAATAAATTGAGATTTGAGAATTGAATAGAATATTTATATTCAAATATAGGTAATATATAAAGGTAAAAATGCCAGCTTTCACAATAAATAGGCTACAATCAAATAATGAGAAGCGTGTACCAACGATTCCCATGTTTAGGAAAATTATGTTTAGATAAGAAAAGTTTAAAAAGTATAATAGAAGTAAAGATAAAAATGAGAAATAGAGGAAGTCGTGCTGGGCTCAGCAATAGCTTGGGAATGGAAAATTGAATTGTGAACGTTTTCAATTTACAAATAACAGCAGTAACTGGATACAACAATAGGACGCAGGCGATAAAGAAAATAAAATGGATAAACGAAATGGGCGAATGTATAGCGAGCGGAAAGGTATTCATCTGAAATAGTAAAATTGATGCAGAAAACTCAATAGCCGACTGAAATACGTTTACATTACCAAGCTACTAAGGGTGAATGACCCGTCGGCAAATGAAATTCTTCCTTTCTTCGCTTTAAAAATGACAACAGTAAAAAAATCGTCCATAATACAATTACACTTCCAGTTTACCAGAAAGCAATCACTGTCAGCCATATTTCTGTGGCATTCACTCCCCGAGCTATAAAAATTATCGGTGGGAAAGATTAAAGAATTATTTTTCTCAGAAATACTGCACAGGGAAAATTACTGGTTGTTTCTTCAGAGTAAGTTTTCTGTAATTGAGAGTTTCCAGTTCCCATTGAACTAATTCAAAATGGTCCACTGGCTTCGATTTATGTTAGTTCAACAGTAATACAAGGTATTTTTAAATTGACTTTACAATAGGATTGTTTTTCATTTATTAAAAAGTAGTACGGTAATAATGAAAACGAAAATGATTGAAACTGGAATATGTATCTAGGCTTTTCATGGAAACCAGGGTTGTTGGGAATATGTACTTCTAATAAAATAATCTTGGTTGAAAAAAATAAGTCAAGTAAGCTCTCTTGAATACCGTTCTTGAATTCTAAACACTCCAATTACGACTATTCTATTTCTCTAAATTTATTTCTAGAATAACGAATTTTCTTTAATTCACTACTCTCTAATCAGTTACTAACCAACTCCATAAATTTCCAAATTTTCCACCCTTCTACAATTTTGCTAGGCTACTTATCATGTATTAGGCCTACACAGGTATACATATTCAATGAGTTGGTTACCTAAATGGAATTCTAATCTATTTTTATAGCCTAACCTACTTCTCAATATTCCCAAGTCAATTTCATCATAAATTATTCAAATTATAACGTTTTCGATTCCTTTTATTGTATTATTGTCATCAAGTAAATAAATAAACCTACTCTTCTAGAGAATTCAAATCCTTCTACATTTCCAATGTATTCTCCATTAATTCCCTAGTTCTATCAATAATCTACACCTTTTACAAACTCTCCTATCGACCACCGTCTAGGGTTCGCCTGGGTGAGTGAGTGAGTGAGTGTGCTAGCAGGCAGGCGCTTGGTGCCGCAGCAGCAGACAAGTCTGTCGTTGACCTTCTTCCGGCTATCGGCCGATCTTTCTCCTTCTCGAGCAGTCCTTAAATGTGGATCTCATGTATTATTCAAGGTCTCCTCCATTCTCCATGCGGAGCCACACTCGAAAATCTCGGCCCAAATCTATTCTTATCAGTCGAATATGACCGTTCTAACGAGCCTCCCCGGCCGGCTACGTGCCCTGCATGCCCAACAATGCAATGTCGGCTTTTTTATCAATTTCAGACTCCGCTCCCGGCTCAGACGCGTTTCATTTACAATTACTAATTCCAGAATTGAAGTCAACAGACTCAACAGCAGCTGGTCCTGCGAAAAGGCCAAGCTACCATATCTGTAAGAAACTAACTGGACAAATAATGTACAATTCAATTATTCCATTGTGATTTTTCCATACACGTTATTAAGATAGATGGTTGTTAAAAAAGGATACTGTTGATACATTATTGATAGATTATTATTCATTCCCTTAGAGCTTAGGCAAATTTACAAACTACAATTCAAATCACAATAATTACTTGTACTTATCTCCAATACTCTACTCCAATTCATGGCTTTCAACTCAAATCTCAGTAATACTCACAATAATCACTGGTATCTCCAATACTCAACTCCATTTCATAGCCTCCAATTCAAATTTCAATAATACTCACAATAATTACTTGAACTCATCTCCAATACTCTACTCCAATTTAAATCTCAAGAATACTCTTAATAATTGTACTGGTACTCATCTCCAATATTCTACTCCAATTCATGGCTTTCAATTCAAATCACAATAGTTATTGTTACTAATCTTTGTCATTCCATTTTATGTTCACCTCTTCAAAATTACAAACAACTTTGCACTCAAACTCAATTCTCATTATTTTTTCTTTGTTACTTGGTTTATTACACTGTCCTGTTCCAATCAAGATTGGAATAAAGTTGAGGTACAAAGTTGAAAATTGATATGCACCAACCGGGGCCGGCCTAGGCAACAAAGTGCGAAATACTTTAGAATTATTAACGGACAACGATAATGAGATGGCTGCCACGGCCAGGGCCATGGAGAGAGCGACAAAGAGAGAGAGAGAGAGAGAGAGAGAGAGAGAGAGAGAGAGAATGTGTGAGAGAAGAACACACTACACAAGCGGCCTGCCAGAGCTGGTTTTCTAACAAGTTAAACGTTCTAGCTATCCTCCTATCCTATTCATACGATTTTACATCGTCTCAGAACAGAACGAACACACACGTACGGCAGAAAATAATATACTGTACTTTGACTCAGCCCTCAGCCAGCCCTGTTCTGCCAACCTTCAGGCTGCTACACTATATAACATTCGCCGATATTTCCAGCGGTTTTTCCAAGAGTAAACATACAGAGAGAAAAATCATAATCGAATACGGATTCAAACGTTGTGAAGGTCTTGTTTGGGGTAGAGAAAGAAGAAGAGAATAATAAGTGATATGAGGAGAGAAGAACGGAACCAAAAGGAGGAAGGAGAAGAAGAAAACAAAACCATGAAGAGAGAGGAGAAGAAGAAAAATAGATATAAAAGAATATGAGGAAGGTTACTGTGATTAGACGTCAAATTAGTATTGAAAACATAATCAAATACAATTAAATATTGATGGAGAAGACTGGAAAGAAAAAAAATTATGAAATTGTTAGACCTGCATAGAATTTTCAATGCATAGAATGAAACGCCAGAAACTAATATTAGGGAGAAAAACGAAAATTCATTTGAACCTTGAAAATTGTAAACAAAAACTATAGAAAACAGTACAAATAAACAGGAAAACCTTGAAAATTAAAGCAATAAAACCACAAAGGGAAAGGACGAGACAAGGAATTGAAATAAAAGTCGAAGAAGAGGAGCACAGAACAGTAGTAAAGATGAATGAGGATGCATAATTTGTAGTGAAGAAGAAGTAGCAATTATTTATTGAAGAGTGGAAGAAACCAGCTAGATCATGATGAATAGGCGGTCATAGAGTAGTTCAACCTATACTGTGCCAAATACAATTTATGCCTACTATAGACTGTCCTAGCAAAGAAGATATTCTGGCAAGATGGGATAATGATTCCAGCTCAGTGAATATTGGTTCAAAAATTACAAATCTAGTCTCAAATTATAGGAAACATTCTAACCTAAAATTGGGAATCGAATTAATGATATTTGAACCAATAGTGACCGAACTGGAGCAATTACCCCATCTTACCGGAATGTCTTCTTTGCTTGGACAGACTATACCATTTGGGTCCAAAGCCTACCATAACCAGGTTTGACTACCTTTCAGGATAAAGAAGAGGAGGAGGAGGATCAGCAGTTTGTCTCTTCATCTTCTTCTACTCCTTTTCCACCTCTATCTTCTCCTTTTCCTCCTCCTACTACTACTATTCCTCCTCCTCCGGCGTTCGGTTAATTATCGGTTCAAACAAGCCATAGACAGTGAATAATTTCCGCTATTCGACACGAAGACGCGAGGTATGCATTAATTAAAGTACATTTATAACGTAGTTGAGTCATAGCAGGTTGGTTGGTAGGTACCGAATCCGAGCTTCGTGAAAACAACAACAAGTAGTAAAAGCAAAAGAAAACTATCCATCCACTTTGAAGAAAAACTCAAAAGAGAGAGAGAGAGAGAGAGGAACAGAAGACCGGAAGTTCTTGTTAAAGCATAGGACGCTAGTTACTCGCTCCGCTCGCTCTAGCACTAGCAGTAGTTGGCTGCACAAGCATTGTTGTTTGTTGTTTGTACAGGTTAAGGTTAGGGAATACGCGCCTAGATAGTTTTTACTCGCCTAAATGACCACTTTGTTCGTGTTGTGTGCGCGGCGTTTTCCTGAACGTGGAAAGCACTTGTCGATAGAAGACAATGTTGTTACTTGAACTCTCAAACTATGCTGAAACGGATGTTGAGGGTATCCCCACACTGAATAGAAACTGAAATCAGGATCACCTTGAAGTTCTATATTTCTTTATTGACTTGAGAAGATTTGAATAATTTCATTGGACACTTTCTTTTTTAATTTCAGAATTGAACTCTCAACAAGTAGAACTGAATTGATAGAAAATTTACATTATTTGATAGCAACAAAGATTATTTTTTGATCCAGGATCAGTACAATGCTAATTAAGTGGGATCAGCTGATCAAAAAATTTAATCCAATTGATTAAATACAAGGATATTTATTGTTGATATGGAAAAAAATGATAAATGCTTCCTAGGATAATCATTGATAGGCAGACACATACTATTCGAATATTCCATTATTTTACTGTAAATAAATTATTACGTTCAGTAGAAGCCACTATTATCATTTTTTTCAAGTTTGGTTCGCAGTCAAACAATAATTTTCCCCAAGCCACAATATCAAACTGTACTTTACCACTAGTTATCAAGAACCTATTACATAACTTGCACAACTCTTCGATAAACGTTACTCTGTTATTTAAAGTCAGTACCATCGGAACCAGAGCCAAGAACTATTGGCATTTCGTTGCGGCTGACAGAACAAGACTTTGAACAGCCACAGTGGTCACATTTATCGGCATTTTCCAGCATCTTTCAGCCATTCTTCGGTTTGTCTCTCAACTGTTTTCCGTTCTGTGTGCGACAAATTACTGTCTTTACTGTAATTTACTGTCGCGTTCAACTGCTCGAACTATTCACTTTCACGTGGAAATTACACGGAGGGGATGATAATTGCGACGATGCGGGAATTGTCTAGGAAAACAAGATGGCAATGGTGGCTGCACTGAGGCAAGTGCCTCAATGGACTGTAATTATTATACTTTAGGTACACCTGCTCTGTTAGTAGTTTGGTTTGCAAAACTTGAAAAAACCGTTGTAGTAATTTTGGTAGTTGACAAGAGTGACCGCAACTAAAAGAATAGTTGATAGGCCTATTCGAATGAAGGCAAAAAATTTTAAGAATTCATGAAAAATAAACAATATATGAAAAACGTCATATAATAATTGTAAATTTGATTCATTCGAATTCTACTGACAACTCAATGAGTTCATCAATTCATTCAAATTGAAAACAAAAAAACCAATAAGTTCCATTATTCATTCAAAACAAATAATATTTTTATGCTTTTACTTTAGAGAATTCATTCCATTCATTCTAGAGATTTGTTCTCAGATACACTAAGATATTATTATCTTTAAATCATTAGTCATCTGATAAATCAATAATAAATCACAAGTACTGTAATAATTAAAACAAGTTTATTTAATTTTTTATAACAAAAAAACTTATTTTAAAGGGTACTGTGATTAATTATTGATCTATTATACAATTTTTAGCCCTAATAGCAAAGTGGACATTAGTCACCTGATTTATGACAATTAATGGTTATAGGTAAAGTACTATTGAATATATAATTACTTATACATTGCCAAAATGCACAGAGACCTAACTTTGGTCTGGAGCTTAAGGTTCAAATAAAGTAATTTATAATTATAACTAGCAGAAATAATGTCGAATTTCTCCAATGAAATGAAGAGAACTTCTACATGTATTATAATTATTTCCACACGCATATTAGTGATATATTCTACATAGCGTTATGAGTACAGTACATATTTTTAGCCGAGAGGGCCAAACTATAGAAAATTAAGATATTATTTTGTAGAGTTATATTCTTTTAATTTATAAATAAGTACTAACTGTAATTTATAAGTACCAACTAATCAAGTACCAGCCCATTCATGCACGCCTGAAAACTACAGTGACTATAGAATACTTCTACAGTCACTGTAATGAAAACAAATTCCTATTTAGAAATCTCACTTTCCAACAATAAATCATCGCAAAATTCCTCACTTGGATTCGAATAATCTCCAAACTCTTTCCAATAGGCCACCAAGTTTGTGTTTTTGAGGAGACTTTCAACTCACTAGGAGTGAGAAAAGGCCAGGTTATAAGAGAATTGTGATGAATGGCCGATATATGCATTATGATTAGCATAACAGTGAGCATAGCAAGGGGCTCTACGCAGTGGCATTGAGGATTAGCTGACGTTCAACTTCTCACGCTTCTCTCCACACGTCTTTCTTTTTCTTATTAATATTGCTTTTCTTCTCTTCTTTCCGCGCCTCACTATGGGCCGATTTATCACGGCCTTCCTCATAATTAATTGTTGGGTCGCTGGTGAAAAATATTCGTCTCTTCTTTTCATCTATAACTCTTGATATTTTGTCCATTTGTATAATTTCATCAACTTGCCTCGTCCGCATTTTTCGCCTTTTCTTTTCTTCTATCCTTTCACCTGAATTCTCAAAATATTGAGTAAATATTCTTCAATTTCGTCAGCTCATCAAATTATCTCATTCTCTTTGGCTCCTAATCTCCCTCATTTGAATACCAACCACATTTCCCTCTCTCTTTTAAAATTTAATTTTTATTTTTCTCTTCTCATAAATATCTCATTTAAATTACAATTTCTGATCACTTCCTCGTACTCATATATTTTTCTTTCCTATTTGGGAAATTTTTATTACCTCTTTGGTTGTATCCTTTGCTTGCCGCGAATCTTTTTAAATTAATATTATATAGCCTAATTCAAAAATACATTCTATGCTTCTCATCATATTCTCTCCTCTTCTTAGTAATGGATTTTCTCTCTTCATTTATTTCTTAGATTTTTTAATTAAATTTTTTCTTTTCTCTTCTTTAATTTCTTCGTATACATTAATATATATCGTATTCATATTCCAGTCTATATTTTCAGCAGCTACTACCGATTTCTCGTCCTTTTACATATTCTCACATTCGAATTATTTCTCAGCATTCAATTTCTTCTCCTTCTCATTTTTCTTCTTTCTTATTCTTCCTTCTTCCTCCATCCAAATCTTCTTCACCATCACAACCATATTTCTCTTGGAATGTCTCCTCTTCAGGAAGCAGAAGACATCAACAGGTCTCTTTGCATTATTTTGCCTCCAAAGCCCATTTTTCTCCATTGTCCACACCCGTCAAGGGAGCCAACTCACAATACAGTCAACCTTGCATGATTCATCATCTCCCATATTTCTATTTCTCTTCTCACTTTCATAACCGCTTCCCCTGGCGGAACTAACTTGTCTCTTTCAGGCATGGGCTACTGTCCTATTCATCCACAGATTATACAAAATAGCTATGGAATTTTCTCAATTATTGTATAAATTTATTTCAAACACTCTCTGTCGGTAGTACGGACGTAAGAAGATTTTTCAATTATTCAAATAGGTGTAAACCCGAAGTCACTCCTCTTGACAATTTGTCATAACCTGAACCTAGGTCCACCCGAATTCATGGGTGGAAAGTTTTGATGGATATTGAAAGGAAAGTAGAATAAGTCTTACAATTTTATTTCAATAATATTTAGATAAAATTTCATCGTATAACATCGCCATCACTATCAATCAATCAATCATTCTAATCCTGAAGTCAATGCAGAAATTATGTCCTGAATATTAATCTTTGAATACTTTTTACGTTGATGACCTTTTCACAGGCTCTTATTCAGGACTTTAGTCTGTATGACAGTAAGGAGTAAAATAGATTGGTTCATCAAGAGAAAAAAAACTCAGCGATATGTAACATCTGAAACATTACATTTATTATAATCATTTGAACTATCTAATTTATAATGTAGCCTATAATGCTACAAAACGATTTTTTATAATGATACCTAACAATCGTTACGACAAAACTAATTTTGTAGATTCTGTCTTAATTAATTCAATAAATCTATTAATTTTTAAAATGAATGTGAAAGCATGAACATACTTTTTTCAAGAGTACGCTATAGTACTCACACTCACAAAGGGTAATATAGACTACCAAAGTAATGGTGATGATTACTGATGATAATGATGATGCAATAATGAAAAATTACTCATAATTAAGCTTAATAAAAAGCTTGAGATAGGAGTAAAATAGTAAATTTAAAGTGGAAAAGAAGAATGGATACACCACACCATAATTACTTATAGCTAATAACGCGCCAGTAGGATATACTTCAATAATTGATATTGATATGGTATTTAAACTTCACCGAAAAAGATGAATGGAGAATAGAGATGAATGGATTCCATCCAGACAGAAGGAAGAAGTCTTTTCGAGGAATTTCTTCGATGCAGAAGGGTAAGTTAAGAAGGTAGGTTGATAATTTTAATTATTATATGTAAGCATTTCCGATAATCAACATTAGAAGATACAGTATCTAAAGAAATAAATTATTATTTCTCTGTCTATTACATTGAAAAAAAAATTAAATGGTAATTATCTGGAGTCACAGGATTAGTATACTCAGGTTGAATACCTAACATTAGCTTATATTGAAATATTTGAATGCCAAATTTGATTAGAGCCAGAACTAGTACTTCTCAGAACAATTACACTAAGGGTGTAGGCCTATACACACACACAGACTGGACCGTGTACCAAATTCGACGTACCAAGTGTAGGCTAAGGTGATTTGCGCCTTCTAACTAACTGTATTATAGGACTAAAGACCCCTCCCTTGGACTGCTTGGACATTTCATTCCCTTGGACATGGATGATATTTCACAAAATATTCTCGATAGAAAACAATAGAATGAAGACAGATAAATTAATATACTGTATTAATAGTGGAAACACTCAAGAGATGACAGATCAAAAAGCAATTTGAAACCTATCCGATAAGGATCTCTTATCCAATAAAATCAGTTCAAAAATGTTTTAATAGTACTAAAAAATGGAACTATCAACTATGGTCCACCATCAAGTTAATAAAAAAAATTTCCAAAGTGGATTCAACCCAAACTATCACTATCACATTGAAAACGGCAGAATAGGTGTAAACTGAGAAGGCCACGAGCCCCGTCTCGTTAGCAAGGCACAACATTAACGCGGCTTGATTTTTTCGACGTGTGACGGAACACTGAACAGATACCTGCAGCGAATTCTCACCACAGCTAGCTAGCCTATATATACTGTTTATATTTTTAGTCGCAGTTACTGCGACTAGTATACCTAAATATACTGTATATATTCTATATGCACTATGTTACTGGGCCGCTCAGCTCGTTTGTGGCGATCTCGAGAATTTTTCGACGATCGTAAAAAGGTGCCGTCCGGCCACAGCTTCAAATCCAACTATCACTCTCTCACTCACTTTCCACCACTCGACACACGTCTATCCTTGTCGCTCTTCAACACGCACTTCCAGAAGCAGCGCAGCACAGAAAATAGTCTGGCCGCGGCTAACGAGGATAAAGAACAGCCACAGGCGAGATGAACAGAGAGAGAGGATGTACAAAGAAGCGAAAAAGAAGTTGATAACTTGGGACCAGCAACAACAACAACGGAGATCGACAAAGAACATGGAGGAGAAGAAAGTAAGTTGAGGAGAGCGAACGAGTAAATAGGGAGTGTGTGAGAGAGAGCGTCAGAGAGCATGGAGGAGGAGAGAAGAAAGTAATAAGAGGAGAGTGAGCAAGTGAATGAAGAATGTGCGTATGAAAGAGTGAGAAAACCATGTAGATGAAGGAGAAGAAAGTGAGTTGAAGAGGGTAAGTGGATGAGGAGTGTGTGTGTGTGTGTGTGTGTAAGAGAGAGAGAGAGTGAGAGAGAAAGAGGAGAACAAGATGGAAAGATCGCCTCCTCAATTTCATCCATACTCCAACACCATCGAATGCAGACAACTGGCTCAGAGCTGCAGTGTTCTTGACCATCATCCTCAAGGCGGACGAGCTAACGTAGACGAAGAAGGATAAAGAGGAGATGAAGGAGTAGAAAGAGGAAGAAGCTGTAGTGAACAATTCCGGGCAAGGAGGTGGAGCTGTAGTAGAAAGAACAAAAACAGTAATAACTCGTTCAAGTCGCCAACTAGATGATTCAAAAACCTAAACAAGCTCTCGTCACTACACACACACTCACGACGATGCCAACACACAACTCTTCCCCTCCTCACACTAGTACATCATCAGGGTGGAGAAGTGATGAAGTGGATTGAAAGAGAAACAAAAAGAAGAAGACAACCACGACGAACACCGGAAAGATCTCTGAGCCGACAACAGAGATTCATCACGCGAGAACCGCGCTCCGTTCTAGCCCAAAAACAGGAAAAAGCTTACAACACGATTTTTCGGCGATCGCCGAATCTTCTATAGTTGAGTGAGGATTTAGTTTGAAAGAAATCGGTCGGCTTTGTTGCCGGGGAAATATTTCTGTGTTGAGATGAATTGGTCCTGGACAATCAATTAAAGGTGGCAAGATTCAACTGGTTATAAATAGAAGTTACCTTTATAGAAGAAAAGAGGGAATAAAACTATTTTAGAATACTGTCACATGGAATTCCTACAGAATGATGAAATATAAAGTACCGGTAGAGACTTGTAAACCGACAGGTTTAATATTAAGAAACTTAATAATAAATAAGTTAACAATAGTCAACTCTACAATATTAAGAAGGCCGGAAGATGCGAAGCCTACAGACTGATCTCGTGTGTTGTTAATATTTGAGATAAGAGTGATTGCGAGCATTATTGGATTTGAATGCAAGAAAGGATTGACAGTAGGAAATTCCTAATGTTAGAACTGGAATGTGCATTAGCCAAGCGCTAGATTGCAGTGAATATTCACTGTGAAAAATTGAAAATAATTTCATTAGCAAACTTCAATTTTATTCTATCTCTGTATAAGACATAAAATATAGAGTAGGCTAACTTTTTTATAGGTTCTTGGGTCAATAATGAGCTTTTAATTGGAAAAATATAACATCACCTCTCAAGAGCCTAAAACTTTCTAACGGCATACCACTGGCGGCTCTTGCCCACGAAATAGGTGAAGTGCTTTACAGTAAATATAGTGAAAGATACGGACACTTCACCTGTTTTGTGGGTACAAGCCGCCAGTGGGGCATACCTGTTTTATAAAAATTTAGGAGTCCTCAAATAAAAATCTGACATGCTATCATTCAATTTGATCAATTGTGAGCCTTTTTTATTTATCAATGAACTTATAGTATTTTTTTTTAAAAGACCTCCTGGAAGCATAGTAATACCACTACCAACACCAACTAATCTACCAATAACTAATGCATACCTCAGTCATGCTCTGGTTCTTAATTTGTCGGGCTTCATATTATTGATATGAGACTGACCTGTAAACATTAAAAGATATTGCATTAGAATCAAACACAAATACAGGTATACTATTATTAATGATCCTTTTATAGTAATGGTAATGCAGCTTTCATACAGACTTGAAATTTATGTAATGAGTCACCTCATTTCCAGTTTCAAGTGTGAAGTGTTAGGTTAAGTGTAAGAGAGGACCTATGAGTCCTAACTTCGCCTTGTAGAAGCCAATAAATAAATAATAAACAAATAGAAAACTCAAAATCTTCAGTTAAAAAACTAGTAACCTAAATAAATGAGGTTTTCTGTTATAATTTCTTTTGATGTTTGATAAATCACCTATTCAACTAAATTTTCAGAAATCGGGATACAGTAAATAATTGAATGCATTATGCAAAATTCATTATAGTTTCCCTAGGAAGACAGATTTATATCCAACTAAAACAACATGTAAAACTCTAAGTTGCGTATTAGTAATTCAAGGTTGCAAACAGCCAGGGCAATAAACTGCGAAGTAAACTTTCTTGTTATTTGACACATAAGACCTGTATGATAATTTACATTGCAAATAGATTCTGAATGAACTCGACAGAAAAAGACAGAATAATGGAAGAGGTCAGAACAACGATATGTGAGCTAACTAATAACATTCACAGTTCTCGACAGAATTAAAATTCATGGGTCAGGAAAGATTTGTTCAAGTGGATATAATGAAGATTGTGAAATTCTCTTCAACATAGAATGGACCCTGAATGTCTGCTCACTGTCAAATCTCCAAATACGTACTTACAAACTAATGAAAATACATACTTGACATCTATTTCATTTTTTGCAATGGCATTAAGAAAAAATAGGACAATGGATAAGAAAGTTGAATCACAGAAATATCAGAACAGATTGGCGTTTTTCTTGGGAATAGAAATTGCAAAATATAATATATAAGGAAAATTCATATAAAAAATAGATACATATTGATTGATACATACAGAGCTAAATAATATATATTTTTTTTTATTATGCCTTTCTCTAGAAATTATTCACTCAAGCCAGGGGCAGCCTAGGCTGTCATAAGAAATTAGAATTTTAGAAAATTGAAAATTCAAAAAAGTTATCTTTCGAATAGAGTGATTTCCAAGTCAATCTCACTGAAAGTAGTTGTTTCATCCAATTTAAAAGTTCTATATCTTTGAAAAACACACTATAAAAATAATAATAATTCATAGCCTCAGTCGTATACATACAATTATTAATGCGTGAAAATCAGAATTTGAAAATAACATAAAACAACAAACAACTAGGATAGGAAAATCTTATAAGGATACCTGAGAAATTTGGAAAGAATTGGAAAACCCCTTAAAAGTAACGGTATGCTAGTAGTTGATGAGAGAAGACGGTAAAGAAAAATGGGAAAACAGGAGAAGAAGAGAAAAATGGATAGGAAAATAAGGACGGAAAGACGAAGAGAATAGAGAATAAGAAGATGAGGAGAGAGGTGGAAAAGACGACGGACATAAGGATAAGAATGAGAGGAAGAAGAGATGACAACGCGGCAAGATTCGTATTCTAGCGTTAGCATAACTCATGCGATAAACCGCGCGGTGGCTTTGAGTCCAGCTGACCTAACGGCTACTAATTTCGCGTGAATAATTTTATTACACAATCTGTATAATGCTGCTAGCGACTTCAAAGTGACGAGAAGGATACTGGCACACAAACGAACAAGAAATGGTCCTGGAAAAAGTTAGGTTCGCTTAAATACTGATTAATGGCCTACCACACACGACACACACTCACTTAACAAAGATATTACCAAATAGCACCCGGAAAAAGATCAACGTAAAACATGACGACAGATTTTCCTGACGAAGAAAGCTGCTGATAAAATTAGGGAAAAGAGAGGAATTTGATAGAGTAGGAGCAAGAGCGAGGTATACTTGAGAAGACACGCCGTTACAATACATTTTACATTGTAACAGCGTGTCTTCTCAGTTTGCGCCTTGCTATAAGTGAGACATCACTTCTAACATATTTATGGCATGAGCCTCACAAAACGAAATTCCGGAAAGATCATCCCCATAAACTTGACCGAAAGGTGTTGGTTACATTTTTAATATTACACATGATGACAGACACACAGTCTTGTTAGAAGCTTATATCCTCGACACATTACCAGTTGAATTATGTCGATAAATAAATGACATGCCTTCACTTCTGATGCAGCTACCAAGATAAGGTTTTTAGGAAATTCAAGAAAACGTGATGAGTGAATTTGATTATGTATGATGTATCGTTTTACTGATTCAAGTTTTGGAATTATCTTGGGTGTGATCCTGCCAATTATTACTGAGAGAGTTCAAGTTTTGAAAATTATAACACCTTATATTATTTATTCGAAATAAAACCTGAATCAAAGCACTGTCGTCATCAATATTCAATCGACATAATAATAATACATAATATTAGAAATTGAATGAAACCTCATTCATATTATTGGCCATTGTTTCATCAGAGAAAGAACATACAAGTTTCCTGAAAAAATCAAACGTAGGAAAAAATAATTCATCCGGCCTTATTATTCGATAAACTTATCAATAAAGATTTATCAGTAAAAGATAAACCATCCATAGCTTTTCATAGTGTTAAACATAATAAAATCTTCAAAAATTTACAATATTATGAGGCTTATTATGAGTAGCTAATCCACTCCAGTGTGGATTTCATACAAATTGGAGTTGAAGAAAAAATTTCGCCTTCGACAAGAGTATTTTCACAAATAACCGTACATCTTCAGATAATGGCAAACAACATTGACGCTAACCAAAAATCACAGAAACGCCAAGGGCATCTGCCGCACAGCAAATTAACCAGGACAGCACACACTCACACAAACAGGGGTCAAGAGCCTACTTTCTTCAGCCTTCTTCGCTATATCCGAACAAATGCTCCTATACTACTACTGCCAGATGAAATCAGAGGGTGTACAACTACTAATGTATAAAACACTATTGGCCGATACACTTCGACCTTTCATCTTAATAAATCAAAGACCTAAACAACCTGTTCGCTTTTGGAGAGTGGATGGTGCGCACAACCAACTTCTTTCTTCCTATTAACATCGGCAATAATCATGTTTATATACGATTCTTCCTCTTTCTTTGTATCCTCCTCCTTCTCTTCCTCCTCCTCCTCCTCCTCCTCCTCCTCCTCCTCCCATCATCCTCCACCTGTTAGCCCTCTGGCCAACTCTCCAAACTCCCAACAAATTTACGATTATTTCGGTCGCGTCTCGAATTAAATTAAATGTGGAAATTAGAATGTTCGTTTCCCGACCCTCTCTTTCACTCACTCTTTCTTTCTCACACACACGAGGTCCTCCCCAAAAGAAACGGCCAGGTAGCATGCAAATCTATAATGCAGCAGTTTTCGGAAGAAAAATGACCATTCGTGCTGAGTATTCACATTAACACCGCACTCACACACGCGTAGACGCGTGCAACGGCAAACAAATAATACCATTCGTGGGATTAGATACAGAGACGTGCTGGATTGTATCGGGGGTCCCGGCTTTCAGCGTACAACTTCAAGTTGGGAGATTTGGTTCCAATATGAAACTCAAGTCTTGTACCGATCTGCTCTCCCTGCAGTAGGAGTTACCAGAAATAAAAAGTAGATAAATATTCTTATTCTATATTTTCTGGGAGTGACTCAAGCTCAACACATATAATTTCTTTAGGAGGTTAACAAAACATATGCAATACATAATAATGAATTTGGAGCTCTGCAGTTGGAATTGTAATTGGTGGTTCAACTGATGGGATAACAAAATAAGACTATTAATTTATTCAGGAAAATGAAGGACGTTTTCAACGATGATATTTTCAACAAGAATGAATGAGCAGCCAACACATCATACTGAGGTTTTCTGTGGTTGCTGGGTAGGATATAAATATAGAAAATCATGTTTCTGTGTTCACAGACAATCTTTCAGCCTGAATGCAAGATTTGAAAGTCTTGGACAAGCTACAGGATTCATTAAAAAACCTATACTCTATTAAAACGTACAAATTCAAATCCATAGATAAAACCAGTTATGAAAAATAATATATGATTGAATTGAAGAATTAATACTTACTTAGGAACGATACTTATATTTATTCAAACCATTCAAGATCCGGAACCTGTATTATTTTATTAGCTACATTTCCATTATATTTATCCATTCCTCTCTCTTTTACTTGCTCTCTCACACTCTCTTTCTCTCTCACTCTCTCGATGTTGTTCTCTTTCCATCCACTTGCCGTCTTATCCGATCGTCTATAACATTATTAATTGGGCCGTATTCATTGATCCAGTTCGCCATTATACTTTATTAGACGATAAATTAATATTGTTACTATTATAACTGCGCCGGGCACTGGGTTGGGGGTGTAGCGATGCGGAATCGTATTCCGATTTTTCTTGCTGCGTCCGTTTATTCTGCTTTAACAAGGGTCGTTATCACGCTTCCCGCTGTGTGCCTTCTTCTATTCGCTTTGCCTGTCCGTCCACAAATAAAGTCGGACGTCGAGTCTCCATTCTTCTCTATCTCTTTCTTTCCTACATCTACGTCTTCTCCTTATTAAAATAGCTTCATCTGCGATACCTGAATTGCTGCTACACACGTCTCTTCCATTGCGAAATTGATAATTGCTTCGAATGGCATCCACAGTTCTCACACTCCTCTGATTGACCCTGTTCTATATAATGCGCTCAATTTCTTCCATAGATTTAAAAAATTAATCCAATATATTTCGTGAACCTCCAACCTTGCAAATTATACAAGCTTGAAGAGTCTATAAAAATGAAATATTTTTCTGGTATATTCTCACAGCAACAACTTACAACACAGCAAAAATCCAATTGATATAGATATTCAATGGATGAATATAATCCCTCCTTTGGGAGATTGGCTGTCGTTAGTAAAGACAGTCAGTCGTTTCCCGTTTCTGGAGGAATAGTAATTATTGCATTACACTCTAACTTATAAACTGCACGTTATTCAGAGGTGTTCGTTCTGCATCTTCACTTGGTTGTGAAGACTGGCTTATGGTTGAGAGGATCGACGTGCTAAGCACACGTTACCTCTATCCTGGTTGATGATTATTCGCCTCCTGTAGTTTCTGTCCGGGCTGGGAGGGCATTCTGGCGGGGTGGGGGGTGGCTTCGGCTCGGTCGGGTTGGTTCGGGGGCTGTGGGTTCTTTTGAGAATTTATGGCTTTTGGGCCATTTATTGGCCGGGCTGGTGTCGTTTTCTTGTCTTGCCGGAGTGTCTCCTTTGCTTGGATGGACTGTATAGTTTAGTGAATATGGAACTGGCAACCAGCTGGTAGGCCTAGGCCCTTAATAGGGCTGTAGCGCCATTGACAAAAATGGATGAATACAAAATTTTGAGAACCTACCATCATATCATATGAATGCCATTCTTTCCGCATTGGATTCACTCCCCATTTAATTCACTCTTCAACGTTCAACATCCAAATAATATAACGAAATTACTAGAAATAAAATTGAAACCACTGATATTGGTTTGCAATAAGCAACATCAATTTTGATCCAGGAACAGTACAATGAATGATAATTAAATGGAATCAGCTGATTAAAAATCGAATATAGTTGATCCTGTACAAATTCAATATTAGATTTTAAGAGAAAGACACTATTGTTGGGTTGTGCCATCCGGGATCAACTATCTTTGATTTTCCATCTAATCACAGCTTATTTTCCATATTTCATATGATTCCATTAAATCAAAATTGTACTGATCTTACATCAAAATTTATCCAACTTGGTGCATAAATGAAAGACAGAGTGTCAAGAATGAAGTAATTCGTATACACCACAACACTGAAACCCAATGTTGTTGAACAACACATGATGGTAGAGTGAAGCCAGCTCTCAGCTGATTACGAAGACTACAAAACGGATGGGATGGGATGATGCCGATGATAATGGCAATGATGAGGTAGATGAAGAGCAACACAAACAAAACGAAGAAGACGAAGGAAAAAATAAGAAGAGATGGGCAAGTGGAGAGAATAAGAAGATAGACCAGTTCACGAATCCTCTAATAACAGTTTATGCCAGGGTGGTTATGTAGCCGATGTACCTAGTCTGTGGATGCTTCCTCAAGTTTACTCCTTCCTTATCATAATCTTCATTCTTTTTGCCTTCCTCCTTATCCGTTGCATTGCCGGCACGGAAAAGTCCGTCCAAACAAAGAAGACATTCTGACTAGAGGGGAAAATGACTCCAGCTGGGCCAATATCGGTTCAAAAATTATAAATTTGGTCTCAAATTGTAGATTAGAAGGTTTCCTTCAGTTTACGACCAAATTTATGATTTTTGACCCAATATTGACCGAGATGGAGTCATTTCCCCATCTTACCAGAATGTCTCCTCTGCTTAAACAGAATATATACTATATTTATAAGAGCGCACAGACGATTGATCAGACAGGAGTTTTTATCCCCCACCCCGCAGTTGGGTTGCAGCATCTCAACAGCCACAGTACAGCCGCTACTGAGAGGAACAACCACGACCCCGTCTCCACTATCAGCAACTCATCTCAACTAAAGTCTGTTCAAGCAAAGAAGGGCCTCTGGCAAGATGAGAAAATGACTCCAGCTCGGTCAATATTGGCTCAAAAAATATTTATTTGGTCTCAAATTGTAGATTTCAGAACGTTTCCTACGATTGAGACCAAATCAATAATGTTTGAACCAATATTTACTGAGCTGTAGTGATTTTCTCGTCTTGCCATAAGTCTTCTTTGCTTGGGCAGTCTATACAAGCTGTTAAGTGTGAATTTGTATTATGACCACAGCGCAGCGCAGCCAACCAGAGTGGAAGAATAGCACTGACAAGAGTATCTATCGCGCCATGATCTATAGGGTTGGATGCCCTTGAGGGCGAGCATTTTCATACTCCAGTCGTGCAATGAGAGATTCACAACTTTCGACAAATAGTGCTGCGATTCCCAGTGCCGCACCAGTCACGAGGATGCCGTTGACGGAAAGCCGGCTGCAAACAATATTACTTTGCATACATAAGCGGTTGTAAACTGTGGTTGTAAACAGAAATTGAACTCCCAGTGATCTTATAAAGGTACACAACTAAAAAGCTAGTTTATTCTATTGAGTTTGAGACCCTGACAAAAATGGAGAATTGTGAAGAATAATTGACAAGGTTTACTAAGAAATCATGTATTCATTTATTTACTAGACTCAATGAATGATTTATCAGTGAATCTTGTCAATATTATTGACAATGAGTACTTTCAAAATCTGGTGAAATGTTAAAAGTGTAAAATTCATCTCAAGGTAACTGGATTGGCAATGAATGCCTTTAGTAGTACAATATTTTACAATGTTCAAAGTATATAATAGTCCACCCCCTATGCTATGTTGCAAACATTATAACAAATGTATATTTCAAATCGATTATTTTTAAAAGTGTAATTTTTTTTTAAGGTGAGAGATAGTTATCAGAGAGTTGTACCATAATAATAGAATGATATTTTGAAGGATAAATTGTACATTGTCACATAACAGGATCTATGGCTGAAGAACAGCAATTCTTATAAGATCTTCTAAACATTGTAAAACGCAGTAATAAGGTGGTTCATAATGAGTTATAATAACAGATAATTCAACAACTAAGCATGGTCAAAGGCTTGACCTGAAGGTTCGATTGTCATGGGTCTTCATAAACGTTAACCAACACCTACCGTAGCAAATTAAAACAGAAATAATATTTTAAAATAAGGTTCCATAAAATATTGATGATGCATTTATTACAGGACCTTCAACCTAACCCAATTTGTGTATCGGCTGTTGTGTGCTCTTGAAACCTCTATCATTCAAACCGTCGCCTCCGGCATCAAAATCCATCACCCGCACTTCAACAACATTTTCTGATCAGGATACAGAACTTCAACAGTTGTCTTCCATCCACTAACTAACCTGATCTGAAATATTTAGGTGGCTGCGAACCGACGCTGTCAAATGCGATTGAGACGAATGCCAGCAGGAATCAGCTTCATTGCAGTGGAATTATATGCTAACCTCCACCAAATGATCATCGCTTCCCAACAAATCGAACGATCAATGATTTATTGTTGAACATTATTCGTTGGTTCGTTTTCACACGTCGGGGCAGTATGAGGAGGTCTACAGCAGACACCAACGAGACTGGCGGTTGGCAAACGACTCTTATCAATTCTCAACTCTGTCAGGACAGTCGGAGAGCGATCTGCTAAAGCAAATCGAGTTAAGAACGACCCCAGCTATACTAATTCGATCTCACAGACAGCTTCAGACTGTTCAGACTGTTCTGACAAAGTTGAGAGTTGTTAACAGACATTCACCAACCGCCGGGTTTTTTGGTACCAGTACTATACGTTATCTGTGTGCATCTCTCTTGACCTTCAGGTGTCGAATAGTTCAGCACTCTTATTTATGGGTTTTGACAAGCGTTGCCCGTGTGCTGATTGGTATCGATTGTATATCAAACTGGTTTAATCAAAACTGCGCGTGTTTTGTGAGCGCTTGTCAATTTGTAAGACTGTCTCCTCTCTTGTCAGCTGAGTCCTGAACCCCCGCACCATCACACATAGGCGCTGGCTTGACCTCAGGGTCGATTAAAGAAGCCAAAGGCTTACCTCACTCAAATCAAACGCGTCTTTCTTCGATTTTCGCTCGTCTGCAATCACTGGTCGATTGTTTATCAATGCTTCTTCAAACTGACTATCCTACTCACTCACTCTATCTCTGTCTGAATTTCTGATTTTTGTACCCTCTTTCTTCTTTCAAATTGAGAACAGCGTCTTTGACACTCACTTCAATCACTAGTCAAGAATGCAAAGTTGTCACTCTCCCTCTCTCGATCTCTATCTTTCCCTTAAATCTCTACTCACCCTATCTATCTCTATATTTAAATTAATGCCTCATTTTTCTCCTCTTTCCGATTCTTTCTCTCTCCGTCCAAATTGAAAACCGTTCGATTGACAGCGACTTCAATCATCATCAGCTCATGCATTTGAAACGTCCACAAACTTCTCAAACACCTGCGATACCATCAAACGTATCAAATACCGTTCGAAAGACTCACTGTTATCACTGTCGAATTGAATCAAAGACTCAAGTGAAAAGAAACAAAGACTCACTGTCGAATTGTTATTTATTGGCAGTAATAGATATGAAAGTATTTAATTTATTTGCGGTTGACATCCGATGTGTCATATTGTCAAACGGAGAGACCATGATGGTAAGTGAAATTTTGCCTGGACTGAAAATATCGAAGAAAAAACGATTCAACAATAATATTAACTCATTATCTTCCATAGTAAAAGACCAAGGTGTAGCCAGAGAAACAGGGAGACGTATGGAGCAACGGACACTAGAATCAGAACAAAGACCAAGCTAGGTCCAGACCAAGAAGGCAAGAAAGAACCAGACCTCAGCCGGACCAGAATCAATATTGAAGGTTTGATCGTGGTCTTTAGTCGCATCTTTGACAATTGAGCTGATGATTACTCTATTTTCCTATATGATTTTTTTATCCTTGTGTTATCAGGTATTATAATCCCTACACAAGTGAGCCTATAGCTAACCTACAAAATAATTTTCCAATGTTTTAGATTCGAAGATTCTTCAATTTCATTGCACCTTGTGTTCATGAATCAACCACATTTGAAGAGTCTCCATCAATCAAGACAATTCCCAAGACCTTAACGACGATGAAAGATGGGAGACATGCAACGTTTCAACACAGAGATTCGAGCACATAAAAATATATTATTCAGTGAATCACGATCACTCACTCGCTCGGTCTATCTATTCCAAGTTCACTAGACTCGACCGACCGACTGCAGACAATTCAAGGCACGACCTTCCGATCGGTATGGTGCACTCAGGATTGAGATGAGGAAAAGGAAAACAAGGAAAGCTAAGGAGGAGGGTGAAAAGAGGAAGAGGAGGAGGAGGAGGAGGAGGAGGAGGAGGAGGACGAAACTGACGAGATTTATAGCAAGTTGGCAGTTGACGATGGAGATGACTGTATCCAGATAGTTCATTATTTGAAGAGAGCGCATTTTGAAAGATAGACCCTAGCTTTGCTGACAACCTGGCCACGATCGCCGCGCTTCAATGGCGCAGCGTGCCCTACACTTGAATTGATGTAACTTCCGTTTCAAACTGCATTAAATTCCCTATTTTTCATGTGCTATGCCGATACGGAAGTTGAATCTATACATCAGGAGGCAGCGTGCACTACTACTGAATAGATGTAACTCCTGTATCAAACTGCATTGTATTCCCTATATTATGAATGCTATGCCGATACGAAAGTTACATCTATTCGATTGTAGCGGCGCTGGTCAATGCGTGTAACTCTAGAACAAAAAGTATTGCGCCAATAATGCGATGGCGGAAAAGGAATAGTGAAACTTGCGGTAGAAAATTCCGGCTATCGAATTACAGCAGCTTTATAATCGTAAACAACAAAATACAGGTATTTATGAAGATTTATGTAGAAAATGGAATGTACAGTGGGTAAATCACTGAAAAACTTGAAAACTTGTGGGATATGGCATATGAGATAGAGACGCTGGGAATATTCATAAATTAATCTACAATCATACCTGTAACCTCCTCTTACAATGATTATACTTCTAGCTTCTAGGGATATTCCCATTGATAGATTTTTGAACAAATTTGGACCCTCCATGGGTAAGGAATCTAGTTAGATAATTTATTATGGAAGCCTCTAATTTCTACTAGAACTGAGTAGATTGTTTATGCCTCAACATTGTCACAACCTCAAAGCCGAGGGAGTAGAAAATGAAAACTTGTAGGCTAACACTATGATAACACAAATCGTATCACAAATATTCGTACTGTAGCCTGATAATCACAATGCAATAATTCATAACTTTACTCTAGTTCCCTGGAATAACTTATGATAAGAAAATTGACTAAATGCCCCATTAATTTTATTGATTGTTTGAAAGTAGCATTGTCTAATTTTAATATATGGCTAGAGGTGAAAAAAGTCAGCAAGTTGCAGTGGAGGTTGAAGACGGCCTGTAGAAAGGTCTTGAACGGAAAACAAGATCAGACTGAAACAGTCAAAACATCTACTCCTACACACTTTGTATCTCTGGACGTGGCGTGTTTTATTACATCGCGCCTTGGCCTTGCTACGCTGTGCTATGCTGCTATTATGGGCCTTCAACTCTGCTTTCTTTTCTGTACTGGTGTGGATAGGTGTTGTTTCTAAACACAGCTATAGTAGAGTTGTAGGTCTACTAGAGTACATTCACACTTCAGCTAGAAAAAGTCTTACTAGATTGATAAATTAAGTTTTAAAGTTTAAGGAAGGTTATAAAAATAGACCAGTTTCTACAATATAAAGCAGAGTACATTTTCATCTCCGCTGAAAAAAAACTACTTGATTGGGTGAACTACTACTTGGGGAGACCCTTACGGGTAGTTCCATCTCGCCAATGTATACTTGGTCAAATACTGGTCACCCATCCATAAGCAGTCCACAGTGTTCGTGAATTATCACCGAGTGACCAATTGCCGGTACAACTTTTCACAGTAATCCACAGTATCCAGAAAGTATTCAACACAATGCCAGGATATCTTGTAGCATTTTTTTATTCACATTCTATAGTTGAACTTAAACTATAAACTATAGTTTAGTTTAGAGTAAACTTACTGTACTTAATTAAATACGAAACTATACATTACTGTATACTGTACATACGAAATTGGAGTTGAATATCAGAAAGAAAAAAAAAAGAATGAAACAAGAATGAGGAAGAATGGTGTACCTATCAGAAGAGGAAAAATTGGTGACATACCGACGAAAGACAAGATTAAAGGAAGTAGAAATATAAAAATAGCAATGAATAATGAATAGTCGGAAGAAGAATAGAAGGAAATGAGATGAGTGAGAGAATAGAACCAAAATGTCTCTCAAAAAGAAGAAGAAGAGGAATGAAGTATGGCGATGGATGATAGAAATACGTTGGAAAAAGCGGATAAAGAGAGTAAAGAGGACCAGAAAGTCTCTCGCTTATTTAATAAACACCATTCGCTGACAGATGCGCGTGAACAGATACAAACGACTCTCATCTATCTATCTACCCGATTACGGGATTAAAAAGCTGTCAGCCCCTCTCTGCGCCCAAAATACAAACTATACAAATCTCACCACCAAAAAACGCTATAATGAAATGCGTGTCACGTTTGCCAAAGGAACGATTACTTTACTACTGATATGCATGAAAATACGAGAAGTGATGAGATGTTGGATTTTGGGTAATGTAAAGAGATTCAATGTGTTCACGTCTTGTCTAGGTGCAATAAAGTTGCTGACAATCTATTTAGCGGGTCGTTGTCAGGAAAATATGAAATCGAGGATGGATCATTACCATCATGGATATTACCATGGATATATTGAAGTACAATGAATAAATATGAGTGAATACCACTTCTGAAAAACATTATTTGAATTAAACATTCATATCTAGAAATTGCAATATTTTTTCAACAATACAAATATTAATCAATGGAATGATTTATAGTGAAATTTATCCTCTTTCTGTTTGTATTTTAATAATCCCAGTTTGGTATTGGGTTTTCCCGAATCTGGGTTTGATTAATTTCTGAAAAATGATCACTTCTGTAAAACCTTCCAAAGAAAAAATGTTACTCATTATGTTATATTACAGATCTTACTCTTCATGTATGTGAATACTTACTCTTATATTATGTGAATATAAGTACACGTAAAAATACGAGTAAATGAAATTTATAACTGTAGATCTCAGACATGGAGATGAGTGATGGTACAAGCAGGGCCGGTCTGGGGAGGTTGGAGCCCCTGGTGATTGATTAACGGGGGGCCCCCCACGGGGGGGTATGGATCCCCCCCCAGCCAAGAGAAGAGAAAGGTCCAGGGGTCCTCCCCGGAATTATTCAATACTATTATTTGGAAAGATCTTATTTTTGCTTGTTATTCACCCTAAACCTAATAATTATTCGGAGCACATATTTATCATGCACTTGACTAAATCATTAACAGGAATATTATTTATTGTTCTGGACTTTGGTTGCGTTTTGTGGCACTTTCATTTCCCGGTTCTTTGTAACTGAAGAAAAATATATAGATAGATTCATGTAAGGATCTAGTTTATTTCTAGCAGGTCAAATCAAACATACACATAACAGTGGCAGGGGCGGACTGGGACCAATGAGGGCCTCTGCTTAACCTCTCAAGGGGCCCCTACCCCTCCGCTATGAAAGGGGGTAGAAGCGGGAGTAGGTCTTGAGATTTAGGGGTTTGAGGAAAAGAGGTTTTTTCAATTGATAGCCATTTATTTTCCTTATCTTGTTACTCTTTATTTATTCTTCTTCTATTGCTGTATCCATAAAAAAATGTACTTATAATTGTCTAGAAATATTCTTCTCACTGGTAATTCAAGGAGTGCATTTTGTACCGAAAAAATGATTAATACCTGTAGTGAAATGGATACCCAGGGTGCAGGAGTCCAGGTGTCCACATCCGGGAAAATTTCACATAATTATATTATGTTCAAAAAGAGCGATGAATGGTTTCTTGAAGAAAAGTATTTATAGAAATGTCTAGTAGTTCCCCAATTATTCTCATTTGAAAACACTCAAATTGTAAGAAATTTCCCACTAGATGAATCGTCAACAAATATGACGATAGACCTAAACATTAAGAATAGATCAGGGGTATTCCTTGGAATAGATGAATAAATTTCTCAGGATCATGGATCAGGCTCAATTCAATAATTACTCCTATAAAGAGAAAATTTGGGTTACAAACCCAGGATTTCCTACATTGGCCTAATCCCAAAGACAATTGAAAGAATATACAATTTGAAGGCTACAAAGGAGGAATGCAAAGTTCATGTGCAATATTGTAAACTTCATCAAACTGTGTGAACTATTAGGCCCATTCAACTAATATTTCGTCATGTAGGTATTCTTGATACGATATTGTAACTTATATACAACTATTTATTATAATCTGTTTTACTCCTTCTACAAATATTAAATAAAAAAATTCATACAAAATTAGTGATTCTCAGTTTTGTGCTGCTCAAGGATTTAAATGTGAACCGAATTGTCTTGTATATAAACACTTGATAATGACAAAACTATTCTTAGGGAAAAAGTTTAGGGCCCCTGTAGGGACTTCTAGAAACTAAACTTTATAACTGTGACCAGAATGTTACAAAAACACGAAATAAAAACAGAATCATACTTTGATAATTATGTAGCCTAGGGTCTAATTTTGGCCCCCAGGAACTATATTAGATCAGCCTTGTGGACTGTATCAGACTTTCATAAATAAAGTAGTTTCATAGTAAAGTGGTTATGTTCAAGTAGTAGGCTATTCTTAGTTTTGTACGTAAACGGAAACCCCTATTTTCTTCAGGTGTAAAATTGTGAATCCTATGGACATTGAAGGATTCAAGAATGGAAGTTTATAGTTACCTATATTCAGCAAACTATCAAGTTGAATCCTGAAGAAACACATGTGGAATACACCATACACCACTATAATATCCTTGACATTGAACACCCTCAACAAGGCTGTATTGTCCTTTCAGCCCTTCAGCTCCCACCAATGCCAGAAATATT
The DNA here is from genome assembly GCA_017141385.1 of Sogatella furcifera. Classification (NCBI taxonomy): domain Eukaryota; kingdom Metazoa; phylum Arthropoda; class Insecta; order Hemiptera; family Delphacidae; genus Sogatella; species Sogatella furcifera. The sequence continues at coordinate 22,025,426 of CM029552.1, read as the reverse complement.
CCAAGGACACTGTCAACAAAGGCAAAGACCCTTTCCCTTTTCTGAAAGGAAGAGCTAAACATAAACTTGTTGACATACAAATTCAACTGCAACATGTTGTTTTCGAGAATTCACCTTCTTTTCAAAAAGCGGGTCGTCTTTTGTAAACAGAAACCCCTGGAACAAGCAAAAGTGGCTGGCTAGTACACAATGCAAACAAACACTTTCTCGCAGCCATGGGCTGACCCTACTTTCTCGAATTGGTCTCACTGCATTGTTTCACCAACAAACTGCAGAAGAAAGTGATATGGTGAATAGAAAATAAAATCAGTTATTTCGTAGAATCATTGTGGAAATCTTCACTTTCTGGAATTGGAATAGCAAGTTTAGACCTTCAAAATTTTCTTTTATTTTTTTGGGGAATGAATTATTCTTGTAGTTAAAATTCATGGTACAGAATTACTCATAACTCAGATTATTTGATCCTAGTACTAGTTTAATTGAAAGGTTTTGATTACATTAAATTTTATATAGAGTGTATAAGAGAAATGAAAGTCATAATGTCAGGTAAAAACTTATGGATTTACGGAAAATACAAAGATGATATAGCTTCTTTGATAATGCATTCATGTTTAGTAATTTGAAAAACTATAACTAGAGAGAAATCGAATACAAACAAGTACTAACGAATTTGGTGATGACCATATTAAATTTTTTTGATAATATACGTAATATAATTGCAATATAAATCATACACAAGGATGCATCCATGATAATTTCTCATATCTGAAGTATTATTTTACATTCCGAGTATTCTAAAAAGTTATAAAAATAATTATTCATTTTAGTGATGGACCATCTATAATCGCATAGCTACTACTTAATTCTCAATCTAATCGTTATTATAATCGCACATATACTGTACTACTGTAATCGTTACTGTAATCATTGTACTACTTCATTACTATCACATAGTACAGTATATCAGGAGCTACTAGTATACCATACTAGCAGTATAATATTAAGTACAGTACTGGAATGCTACTATTCAATTGCTAATTCAGTCATGCAGCTCAAATTAAATTACTGTTTCATGAGTTGTGGGCTCCTAAATAAGGAGAAAACTGAAATCAACATTCTGAACCGAATTTCAAGGTCTTTCAGACGAAAGCCTCTGAATATTTCTTATTGCCGTGAAGGACACATAACAAGAAGGTCTAAGCATGAGAGAAAATATCAAAAGATCATAAAAGGAAAACAAACAGCCATAATTCGTTGTTGCAAGAATAAGAGCGATTCCCAGAAAAAAAACGCACAGTGAATGGATAACTAGGCAAGCCTTACTATCACGAAGTCTGGTATAGTCTGTGTCTGTCCAAGCAAAGAAGACATTCCGGCAACATGGGAAAATTACTCCAGCTCGGTCAATATTGGTTAAAAAATTAAAAATTTGGTCTCACACTGTAGGAGACATGATCTACAATTTGAGACTTGATTCATAATTTTTTTAACCAATATTTACCGAGCTGGAGTCATTTTCCCATCTCGCCCGAACGTCTTCTTTGCTTGGACAGACTGTACACTATAAATTCAGGGCAATTATACTCAAATCTCATCAATATCACCACGACAAGGCCAGGCTCTGTAAACAAAGCAATGGTTGAGAAAAACGTACAGGTGAAATACGAAGAATTGCAATTCATAATAAATTGTCTAATAATAAAGTGATATCCGGTAATTCTTAGAGAATTCGAATATAAGAAGAGGAGGAAGATAAATGTATGAAGGGGTGAGAGAGGCGGAGGAGGAAGCGGAAGAGGAGGAGCAGGAGGAGGAGAAGAGGGAAGAGTAGGAAGAGCAGCAGGAGGAAGAAAATGGGTAGAAAAGGAGGGAAAGAAGTAGAAATGTGAAGAAAACGAGAATCAGCTCAGCGCGAATGGGGAAGAAACAAATCGCCATTGTTCAATATTTATCGGATCGATCACTATTATTTAAACATTAGTTTGTAACAATTATTATTGTCCGAGCCAATCCTACAATTGTTGCACACTCTTGACAATAGAATGGAACTTGCATCCACTTCTAGATGTTGGATATCTATGTGTCTACCTTCCCACATTACATTATGTTACGATTTTATGAAGAGTATGTGATACTGATAAAATCACACTGAGGTCGGCGATCATTCAATGTACAGGATTATTCTGCACAATACGAGTACATAATGTGGTAAGTAAAGTAGAACTTGTATTATTCACAAGAATGATAGGGGGACATGGGTTACTTTATAAAGCAAATATGCATTAAAGCTTCTAATAGAAAAGAATAGAAGGGAAATTGAAAATGTTTTAATATTATCACAAAAGGCAATACCTAGGTGAGTATATCAGTTTATAGATTGAGATATATCATTGACAAAAGTCAGGCTATAGAATCAGCATTTTAAATAAGCTATAATTTCATGATAAGACTTCTTTGAGACAAAAATTTGATAAATAAAATTCGCAGACCCATAGAAACAATGATATATTTGTTCCAGAGAATTTGAGAAGTTTCATAAAGTTTTATTAATAAATTATTACTTTATACTTTTCATAAATGGTCTAGTTTGAGTATAAGTTTAAAATTCGAGTATGAATTCATCTCTTTTTAATTCGAAGCAGTTGAATGTACTGTAATAGACATACCTTTTTGATGTTTTGTACCTCATACATTGCATCTCTCCCATATATTGATTATAATGATTTGTACCATGCATACCTCATTGTCACATGCTGAACCATGGCTGTTGGCCCCACAGATTAATAGACCAAATTGAAAAATTACAGCCGAGAACCGACAATTTGTAGTCGTTATTCTATGCAAGCTATCATTGCGGCCTTTTAAAAATATCGACACATACAATTCTTTTGTTCGACGGGCGGGAAGAGATGGTAAACTCCACACTTCGACATCTAGAGTAGTAAGTGGTCTTAATATGGACTATTATCAACTGTTCTATGGCTAGATGAGCCATCAACACATTTAGTATCATCAACTATTTTATGGTTTGATCAGCCATCAATACTTAAATCCATCTAAAAATCATTGTAAAGCTATCTCATTTATTCCTCAACAAAAAAATAATATTGTGAATCGAATTTATGATCATTGTGAATGTATTTCATCTATTTCTTCAATCAAGAATAATATCCTGAAAATATTTTCTATTTCTTATAGAATTGGAATTGGAATTGTTTGTTGTGAACCTCTTCAAGCTTTCTACCTTCAATCTTTTGTTGAGTGAAACATCAGCAATCATGGAACAAAAGTGATCTATAAACAAGAGTGCTTTCTTTTTCATTTTGCGGTTTAAGTGCACTGCCTGTGCCTGAGAAAAAGTAGCTAGTAAATTTGTTATTGATGAGTTCTTGAAAATTTCACTTTCGTTTCGAATTCCTGCCTTTCACTGCGTTATTGCCTCTATTGTTCGATAATTGCGGAATTATTTGTATAGTTTGTTATCATTCAAATAATATTTTATTCCATGGTTTCTCAAAGGCTAGTTTTCCTACACTCCAATCCAAGTTTCTGGACACCAAAATTAGTATAAAATAATATTAAATAGTAATAGTACAATAAATTACCGTCCGATACCAACTATTTCACTTTAAAGGAAAAAGAAGGTTATTTAATAAAAACTGTAAATTTATTAGCTTCCTTTTGGCAAGTGAAATTTCTTATCCATTTGGAAAATAATGATAAATAATAAAGAGTTTAAATAGATAAAAATTATCCATAATATTGAATAGATGATATTGTCAGATACATTTTCAGAAACGCAGGTAGATTATTGTCGATTTATTTTCAACGCATTAAAGTTAAATTTTCAAAATCAATGAAATATGAAATAAAAATGAAATATGAATACATTACGAATTACACGACTCATAACCAGGATAATATCCAGATTAGATCAACAATTGCCAGCCAGGGAATAGATGAATAAAGCTGGAGGTAAATACAATTCATTCTGAGTACTATTTCAAGAGTTTTGATAATCTATATAACGAGATGCTTCTCAACATGCTTCAACAAGGGCCACTCCAATAGCGCCCAGATTTCAAGTTCAGTGCACGATCAAGACAGAAATCTATCTGCTGTGCGACAGAAAGGGAAAGTCAAGAATTAAAAAAAAAACCTTTGTAATAATAGTACTGAAGGGTACAGATCCTGAACCCGTAAACATAACATTATTTCGAGACCCCAGCCAAGACGGACATCATTAACTCTGGAACAAAACGACGGAGGAGTCGTATTTTGAAAGAAATGAAGACGGCTCCACGTATCCATTTCACAACGAGCACTAACACATAGACACATACATTCGCTTTGTGTGTGCACGCTCGTATATAGGCACACTCGTTATATAGTACCCACTTACTCACTATACATGTATTGTACAATAACATAGTGATAGTTTAAGGAGTGGTAATAGGAGTCACGGTGATGTGAATCTCCACGACTGACTGACTGCACTCGTTTTCAAATTATGTAGAAGGCTGAGGGTTAATAATAACCCACTCGGTTTCGAATTTTCAAATTCCGTTGTTTTCGACAACTGAACTAGTCAATAGACGACTTTTATTGGGGTGGTGAGTGCTTTGTATAAGTTAGAAGACTTCCTGATAGGCTTGACAGTCACGAAATGTGAGTTGGATGGCAATTATTTGGCTCCATGCATCGTTTATCAAGTCTTGTTGATAATCTGATTCTGATTGGTATCATACAATTACATACTTAAACTATATACTCTATCCAAGCAGAGAAGACATCCTGACAAGATAAGAAAATGAGTCAGCTTGATCAATATTGTTTCAAAAATTATAAATATCGTCTCAAATTGTAGGAAACATTCTGATTTACAATCTGAGACAAAATTTATAATTTCTGAACCAATATTGATCAAGCTGGAGTATTTTCCCCATCTTGCCAGGATGTCCTCTTTGCTTGAACAGACTGTACCCTACTCTCCAAATTGGTCTACTGCGTGTTTTCTCTGTACACAATTGATTCCAAAAAAAATGAATTCCATAATTGATTCCATAATTTCCATCATGAATCGCTAGTGATGAGAAAAGTTCAGTTTGAGTTCCCGAAACAGTATAAATAAACCAAGTAGGTGAGCCTCTCCACTTATAATAACAAAATAATCAATTCCAAAATTTAATGCCCTGTATAAAAATGTACAAGGGAAGTTTTGTATTGTATTTTAGTACTTTGTACAGTTACTCTGTTTAGTATAAATTTTTAGTTACTGTAATTGTTTGTTAATTTCGTAACAAATAATTGTTAAGTTCAAGTTTAGAACAATTACTCTGGTGACTGGTCTTCAAAACAAAGCCCTGAAGAAAGGGGCTCCTCAGCCCCTTAAAGCAGTTCTTCTCATCAATTCCATAAAATTAAGCTCCGATACACGATTGAAATAATAATATTGATAAAATTGAAATCATAATTTTTAAATGACTTCTGCTAGGATCAAGGCATAAATACCAATGATAATACTAGATGCAAACAAAGAAAAGTTAGAGCAGCCGTAGATTAAAAAATTAGAATAAAGAGGACGGAATCAAAAGTCCCATGCAGAACTTTCAATAATAACTAAGTGCACTGAATTTCGACTGCACCTAGCACATAAATCATTCAGTTGCAAGCGAATAAAAATAATAACTCTCTATACCAATAATTGTAAACAAACGGAGAATGCTTTCCAGTCTCCACCGTTCAAACAATCAATTCAGTCATGACCAGAAATGATTTACTGCCGAGTTTGATGGACAGTATTGCAAAATATACACAGTAAATATAGTGTGTATTGACAGTATTGTGAAATAAACAAAATAAATATAGAGTGTGTAGAAAGAGGAGTGGCGTGGGAGAGATATGTGGGTCACACGATAAGCAGCAAAAGGTGTTTGAGAGATGACCCAACTTCAAATAATAATTATTCCCAGTTTTGTTTGGGTTCTGTTTATACTGAACCATAGGCAACATGACCTTCCCTTTCAGCTTGTTACAGCTGAACATCCGGAATAATTGCAGCATCATTTGATTTCAAACATGAAATATAACCATCTATTATTGTTCAAATTCTACTGACACCAATTCTGCAGCAACTATCCCAGCATTAGAGTGAGCCCTTTACTGGACTCAGCTGCGTTATCTACCATCTTGGCATTACCTGAAATTATCATTGTTATTTTCGTAGTGGACCTTCCCCACTGGGAGAAAAATGAATGCTATTCATTCAATTGGTCAATACACCAAACTGTGCGCCAATTACGGATGAATGATAAGTAGTTTCAATCATAAGAGTGATAGCCTACCGTATTTCAGATGATGTAATTCATAACATTCATAATTCTCGTCTAACTTAAGTACAAAACTATAGTTAAAGTACAATACTGTAATCATGAGACATGGATTTTCAACGACAGAATGGTACAAATAATTTTTATAATTTAGTTGTACGGAAAACTTACACAATGATATACACATAGTTAGATTTTAAAAATACATGAATAAATGAAAACGAAATTAATTTTTTTCAAATCAAGACAACCCAGTTCCCAGTACTTTAAAATGCTCTGATGGATAAATAAATGTTTCCTAGTGAGGGATGATTCAATTTTTTCTGAATGTAATGAATTCTAAGTGTTAAGTTTCTGATTTATATTCTACCAAGAAAAATTCATTCAACTCCATTTTTGTGTTCAACAGCGTTAGTGAAGTTTATACCAGAATAGGTCTTCAAATTAATTTACTGAACTTTGAGAAAAACTCATCCACCAGCCCTCTTCCTCTTGCAGCTTCTCAGGTTATATAACTCCATAATAACCTTAATTCCAGTAGAATGTGTGAAAACAGCGTATTCAAGATGCCTTGTGAGTGCAATCCATCTTGGCAGTGGCAATCCTGCATCGCCAGTCTAGGTGGCAAATGCCGTTGAAGAAAACTATAAATTGGTGAGGTCAGGAAGGTTTAGCTTGGTCATTGATTGTCAACAAACGCTCGATGAATTTCGATAAAGCGTCTGCCTTCCTGCCCTGCCTCCACCTCGTCCCGGGTACAGCTTCTCTTCTCTCTTGTTAAGATCGTGTTCTACATTGCAAGTCCTTACATGGTCTTTGAATCGTTGCCAGACTATCATTAGACCTTTCAGCGTCGTATCAACTATTCGTCTGCTCGCGTTCTTCTTTCCTTTCTTCTCCTTCTTCTTCCTTTTCCTTTTCTTCTTCTTCTTCTTCTTCTTCTTCTTCTTCTTCTTTCTCTTCTTTTTCTCCTCCATCATCATCTCTTCCGATTCTTCTTCATCATCATCATTCCTTTCCACCCTGCTACTCTGAGACAGATCACTGATCAGTCAGTCAGTCCTGTTCTGTTGGCTCTCACACATGCACCACGTAGCATTTAATTATATCGGCACTTTCAATTATCCTGTTGCAAGCACCATAAATGCTGGTGCACAGGTGCAATACAACTTTGATCTGCTTTTTTCAAACTCAACCTGCTGCGTCTTGTTTTCTTTCTGCTTTATTCCATCGCATTCGATTCTCCTCTCGTTCCTTGTCATATTCTGCTCTCATGTTCTTCACATCTTCCTTCCATTCTTTCTTCTTCTACTACTTTCTTATTATCCTATTGTTCTAATTTTTATACCTCATCAATTGTGCATGTACTTGTACTACACATGTTTTACTACTACAACTTTTATTCCATCTCCATCAAAATTTAAGAAAGAAGTAGCCTACTATAGTGAGTGCTAAGTGAGTAGCTAAGTAAGTGAACATGTCATTGATGAATAAATTTATTAGAGAAATAATGGGCTGATATTTCAAATTCTATATATTCTCTCCATCTACTCAAGTTCATATATTGCTCTTAATTCCATTCCTTCCCTTCTCTTAATTCCATTCCATTCCTTTATTTTCCTTCTCTTCTCCCTTTACCATCATTATCCCCAATTACTTTTCTTATCGACTACGTATTCAATTTTCATAACATTAATCTGGTTATCTCTTGTACTCTCACTACCTCTTCATCACCAACTCCATTCACCAATTCATAATTTTCTCGTTCCTGGTCATTATTTGCTCCTTATCTCCATCATCTACTGCTTCTTCAGTGTTCTCTCTCATTATAAAGATCTTTCTCATTAGTTGCGCAATTGAAGTAGAACAGAGCGCTGCGCAGCGCTGCGTTGCGTTGCGTTGAAGATGATGAGCATCATGTAACACATTGCATTCCGTGCATTCAGTACAAGATCAAGTGCACGGACTGAGGGCATTCACGTCAGTGCAGAACCTGTTATCGAATTTAATTCGAATTGTGTTCTCAACAAGTTTTTCCTAGTCGAAGAGATTTATCAATGTGAAAAACCTCTAAAATCCTTTTATTGCGAAATAGTACGGATTATTGCGGATGTGCGCAGATGACGGAATGTGCAGATTATTTAATGATCTATAATTGCTTTCGTTTTTTAAATACTTTCTAATTTGGGGAAAAGGAATACAACATTTTTCTTCAAGTTGATACCTTTCCAAGTTTTAGTTTTAGTTTATTTTGAACTGGAATTGGTGGAAAGAGCTACAATAATTGAAACCACTTTATCTGCAAGTTACAAAACATATTGAATATTGTACGTAGTAAATTATTTCAAGGATTAGAAAGAAGTAGTAGGTAGAAATATAGAAATCGAGACACATTAAAATATTAATGAAATGGACATCAGAGAACACAGAAAACATAGAGAACAACATGGTACTCGTGAGCTCAAGTATTGTGAATGGTTGATTCTTCATGGTATTTCGGAAGTTACATCTGCCATAAAAAAAATTACAAAAACTAAAATACTACATAAACATAAATATACGTACCACATAAACAATTTCAAAAAAAAACAATGGATATTGTAAGTCAAGAGATTCTCATGGTCAGGAAAAAGGACTAAATTACAAAGAAAAAACAGAAATAATCTGACATCAATATTCGCCCACTTCCCCAAAAATATTGTTCACCCATTGACGAGTAAGTGGAAGCACTATTGTGAACTACACGTTAGTACGGTACACAATATTATCTCTTTTTTGTTGGAAAACAACTACAAGGTACCAAAGATAGGCGAATATTACAAGATTTCCAACACCTCGTTTCTGCAGACAATTTTTGTGGGCCTATCCAATTTCCTAGCCTTATTCCTTCCGATCAGACACATTTGGTCAACAAAAGGATAAAAAGAATAAGAAAAGGATAAAAAGAGTAAGAAAAGTGGTAGTGTTGAGATCGATCGACCCAGCTACTTTGATTCGGACCAGGACGTCTGTGCTGTAAAAGTGTTACATGGGGATCTTTTTCACCTCACATCATTACTATAACAGCAACCGGCCGCCATTTTCGATAATTTCCTTCGATAATAATTTTTGTGGCACGCTTTCTAAACTAGACAAGAAGGTACGCTCGCCTGTCTCGCCAGCTCATGTATAAAATCACGTCGGCCGAGATGCCGTCCACGCCACATGAAATATAATTTTCTCATTGTAATTTTCAAATGATTAACTGATTAACTCAAGTGGAGCAGACAGTTGTACTTTACAGTCGCCGGTACGGATTCAACAAGCGTGGACAACGAAAATCGCCGGTGTGAATTACTGTAATTGAAGAGAAAGTGAACAAAATTATCGATATCTGTTCTGCAGATGTTCCTTACCGTTATCACAAATAACAACAAAAACATCAACATCATTGCCATGATCATTTCTATCAGCGGTTGCATCTTGTATTGATCATAAACTACACCCGCGCAGTAAAAGTAGCACGCGGTTTTTCGGCAACTAATTCGCGTTGCTGTGATTGTATCCAGAGCAATTGAATTCACGAAATCTACTTTCTCTACAACTGATAAATCTCTACAATGCAGCCAAATTTCGTCGAGTAGGATACATTGTGGTTGATTTGGAGAAATAAGTACGTAGAGGGTAAAGTAGTACTGATCAATAGCTGAAAATTGTAACACTGAATGAAAATATAGATCTATACAGTTCATTTTAATCGAAAAAATTAGATATCATTGTAAAAATTGGAAACAAGTTTCATAAACAGTAGTTTGTAATTATTTCCTAAAATATTTCCTACTTTCTACAGTAAATTGGGAACTATTATTTTCACATCCGGTCACAAAAATATTATCAACATTTTAATAGTGTAACTGGAATTGGAAATTCAATCGCACAATTTTGTTTACTGCGTAGTGAAAGTGGATAAAATTGCATTTAAACAAAATTGTATTTTCAAGAAGTGTAGTAGATACACTAATTCATTCAATAGATCTAGATCCAATTTCATTTGATAGCACACCATGCATAATAATAATAATAATACTATAAACCATTTTCAATATTTCCTATGACTCTTGTGAGCTGAAACATGACATGATAAAATAAAAATCATTTCAAAAAAGATACTGAGATTTTTATTTTAAATGTAAACAATTTTGTATTAAATTAATTTAAAATCAATCATTTGAGGCAGTGAACTATTTATTGAATTCACTCACAATCAAATCCACAGTAATTGTTTCCCAAAACACGGATTAGATTTCAGAGCATACATATTTTATATACCACCTTCATAAATAAAATCTAGATGAAAACTACAATGATCTCATTGAAAATAAGAGTGCTTCAGGTTCATACCACTACCATTATCATAAAATATAGGTGAGAAATACAGATCAATTTCTGGAACACATCAAATTAAGATTGGTAATTAAAAAGTTTTCCCTTTAATTTGATAGGACTGCAACTAATGTACTCAGGATGGATATATGAATAAGTTTCAGGTGATTTCATGATCATATTTTTAGCATTCTAGTTCTAGTCATTATACAACAAAAAACTTCAACTGAACATCACAAGAAATCTATCAAAGTATCAGGAGACAACAAGGAATCAACCAATGACTGTGACGAAACACAAAAGCGTGCCAGCAAAAAAATTATAAATTGAAAAAAAACAAGCAGCAGCCATTGTTCATGGCTGACTTGGCAATGTCGCGCTCACACAGATTTTGATGGAAACCGATTTTTCATCCGAGGATTCCTAGGTAACTGGCTCAATTTAATTCAATGAAAACCGAACAGAAGATACAGCGGTGAGGGAAAAAATTGAAATGATATAATTTTGGCGCACATAACCGTTGCCGCATTCACCGTTACCAGGTTGATGCTGACAAAAAGAGAAAAATGACGACATATTTCAGATCTGCCATGGCATCTTCCTCACTGTCACAAAATCTAATGGAACGGCGCTGACATTGAATATTGTTTGCCACCGCTTTTTTTTCTTCTGTCGTAAATATGAAACAGTAAATCAAATTTATAAACAATTTATCAAGCGGTCCAATGGAGCTGTTGGTTGTGTTTTCTTTTGATTTGCACGGTTATGAAAGTGGAACGGGGTGAACTGACTATGGCCAAGGTAGCAATTTATTGCCGCGACAAAAACAATAATTGTAATGAGACCTGTACCCTGTGAAATAAAGTAGGCTTTATCAGATGCTTCGTCGTCTCAAATTCAACATAATCAATCATTTTATTCCTAACTAAAATAGTAAAATGAGGAAGAAACTGACTAAGAAACTCTTGAATTGAGACTAAGAAAAATTCATTGAATATAACTGCAACTACCTGACACTTTGAACTAATCGTCATGAAAATAATTCAAAACTCTAAAAAATTAACCACAAAACCCTCTTCTGGAGGGGGGGGGTATATTGCTTGCATGGAATATCTATAATATATTTGCCTTCTCTCAACTCAACAAACAAAATCGTATCTTTTTACCGTGTAGAAAAATTTCACTAATTGTTGTGGATTAATTGATTTCATCTCTTATAGCCGTTGTATAGTTGTATTGGACAATATTATTGTTGAGTTGAACGTTGAAGTTCTCTCAATGGAAGGTAAGCATGTGATCAAGCCGAAAGGTGTGTATTTGTAATATTTTTGTGCTCATAATGTGGAGGATAATAAAAGCATTTTTCTATTCTATAATGGGAAGCAGCTAAGCTGTGCTGAAAGATTTTTCCTGTCATTTCGAATCTAAACTAAAGAATATAAGTTCTGTTCTGGATACTATAAATATCGCGATGTGATTGGATAATATATATATAAATCTATATCTATAAAAGCGAAATGGCACTGACTGACTGACTGACTGATTCATTCATTCATTCATCACCAGAACTAAAAAACCACCAAACCGAATGCGTTCAAATTTGGCAGGCATGTTCAGTTGGACGTTTAGACGCGCGCTAATAACGGATTTTAAAAACTTTTCAAGGATACGCCAAAAATTTTAGTTTTTCTAGAGTTTTTCGGCGTTTTCCTCATTTTTTCGAGAACCAATCGGTAGAAAATGTTGATATTTGGTGGGCAGGTTCAGATAAGGTCTAGAAATGTTGTGTTAGAATATTTTTGCAATCCGTTCAAGATTACGCCAGTAATCAGGTTTTCAAAATTGTAGATGTGTTGCGGGTTGCATATCTTCCGCCTTGATACGACCAATCCTAACTGTAAATTGATTAGTTCAGCGAGATTATAGATGAATTAATTTGGAAGACATTGAATCAAGTTTCAAACTATGTCCGATATACTTCCCAAGGTTACGCTTAATATTAGCGTTTTACCATGTTTTTGAATTTTCGGAGTTTTTCTTAGATTTTTCTAGAACAAATTGACAGAAAATGTTGAAATTAGGTAAACAGGTCCAGATAAGGTGTAGAAATGCTGTGCTCAATAAATTTTAAATCCCTACTGAACGGAATTTGCAGGCGAGCGAAGCGAGCCTGTTTGTCTCAGCTTACACTGACAGAGGTTTTGCAGCCGAGCGAAGCGAGCCTGTTTGACTCACTTACACTGCCTATACTGTCGGGGGTCCAGGGGGCGGAGCCCCCTGGCTAGGCGGAGAAGGCGAGCGAAGCGAGCCTGCCGGCTAGTCTCTATATATAAAAGCGAAATGGCTCTGACTGATTCATTCATTCATTCATTCATCACCAGAACTAAAAATCCACTGAACCAAATGCGTTCAAATTTGGCAGGCATGTTCAGTTGGACGTTTAGACGCACGCTAAGAACGGATTTTAAGAACTTTTCTAGGATACGCCAAATATTTTAGTTTTTCTATAGTTTTTCAACGTTTTCTTCATTTTTTCGAGAACCAATCGGTAGAAAATGTTGATATTTGGTGGGCAGGTTCAGATAAGGTCTAAAAATGTTGTGTTGAAATATTTTTGCAATCCGTTCAAGATTACGCCAGTAATCAGGTTTTCAAAATTGTAGATGTGTTGCGGGTTGCATACTTTCCGCCTTGATACGACCAATCCTAACTGTAAATTCAATGGTTCAGCGAAATTTTAAATGAACTAATTTGGAAGATCAAGTTTGAATCATTGAATCAAGTTTCAAACTGTATATACTTCCGATATACTTCCCAAGGTTACGCCTAATATTAGCGTTTTACTATTTTTTGGAATTTTCGGAGTTTTTCGTAGATTTTTCTAGAACAAATTGGCAGAAAATGTTGAAATTAGGTGAACAGGTTCAGATCAGGTGTAGAAATGCTGAAATAAACTTCGAATCCCTTCTGAACGGAATTTGCAGGCGAGCGAAGCGAGCCTCTTTGTCTCAGCTGTCACTGACAGAGGTTTTGCAGGCGAGCGAAGCGAGCCTGTTTGACTAACTTACTCTGCCTATACTGTCGGGGGTCCAGGGGGCGGGGCCCCCTGGCTAGGCGGAGGGCTGCCGGCTAGTATATATATTGTATGATTATACCCTAATTCTATATATATAATTTATGATTATACCTTAATTCCAAATGTTAATTGATAATTGTGTTGGAAACGAGAGGTTTTGGACCTGATATATACATTGTAATGTACTTTAAATTGTAATATACATTACAATGTATAAGTCATACGTATCGTATTCTTTCGAATAAATAAAATGGAAGTGTTGGATTTATATCGTATAACATAGAAAATCCTATCATAAAATGAAATGAAGACGGAGATTCATTTTGAGACAGTTTACTCAATATATGCCCAGGTTAACGGAAAAATCTCTGTGAATAAATAATAATAGTGCTGAATTATTCAAATGATTCCGACCTGTAACACTTCTCATGTAAGACATTACTCTCTGAAGGGTTAAAAAGAAGCTGCTGTTGTAACACAAATCGTTGCATGAATATTCAACATTTTATGGAACATTTAATAATAATGGAAAATATTCTTCTTGCATCCATTTCAGCAAGAAATGAAGTATTTGGGCTTGCGATGCTTAGTTTGAAATTTATCTCTCCAAATTTCCCCCGAGGGGGAAAAAATTTAAAGGAAAAGTACCCTAAAACTATATTTTTAGATGTTTTAAGCCTTATTACTTTAGTAAATAATTTGACAACTCCAAAAACTGCATTCTATCTAGTGTAAGATGAGTCCAAATTGCGGGGGGGGGGGGATGTATCCCCTCAATCCCCCCATGGGTTCGCCCCTGATTAGGAATATCCATAGACGTATGAATAATACATTAAAATGAGTGATTATTGTCTAGAAACCAGGAACACAATAAAGATAAAATTAGGCCTACTTCTCCACGCAACTCAATAACCTTCAACATATAACATAAGATCATCAACTTGGTCACAGGACATGTACAGTACCTTGACTCATCAATCTGTTCTTGAATTAATTCCATCTTTTAGAGAAATATCATTAAACAGATAAATACTTCCTCCATAGATAGTCATTGTGAAACAATACTGTTCTCTATGTGGTGATACGAGCAATTTCATACCGTATAAGCAGTTGCAAGAGATTGCAATAATGTACTTATCAATTGAAACACGCTATTGAATCGGTAACCTATTGAGGAATTAAATGTCTCTACCTGTATTACGTCAGCGATCTGATAACTTAAAAGGAGACATTAGTTGCAATGTGATTGGGTAAATGATCGTCTACAATTACAGAGCTGGCTTACAACACAGTCATCAATTAATTACAGGTAACGTGGGAAAACTACAGTCGAGCCGAATGAAGAACAAGAAGAAAAATAAGGAGAAGAGGACGAAGAAGAAGAAGATTTAAAACAATGACAGGTAGCCAACAACGGCCATGAACGCATTCTCATCGCCAAATCATAATCTTTACTAGCCTCTAGCTCAATCTAGAGACTCAAAGAAATTATACCGCTCAACTTTCAACGATAAGACAATTGTTTTAATACAATGGATTTTCAGGACAATGACTATTGATTAATTAGAACTATTGGTAGGCGTTCTAACGATTAAATCATAATCGCTTTAAAATGAGTTCTAAAGTCAATGTTCGTTTTAATTAGCTCATTTCATCATTATCAAATAATGAGAGATGATTAACCTGTCAATTATCACCTTGAGGTTATAATTGGAATGATATCAATGCTTGTGTGATAGTAACTGTCTAACTGAGATTAAGACATCGATTAATGCCTAACATAATATTGGAGGATATAATAATGTGTTCATGTATAACATGTGGCCGCAAAAAGTAAGAGCGAAGCGAGCCTGTTTCTCTCATCGACACTGCCAGGAGTCCACGGGTCCTGGAATTAACTTATTCCTGTTTATCTCATTTTTGGGTACTCTGCCGGGGGTTCAGTGGGCAGAACTCCCTTGCTAGGCGTACAAGGCAAGCGAATCAAACTACTGTATAAAATATGTATATAAAAGTTTAAAGGTACTGTGATTTTTATTATTATTCGTAGTACATCAGCCAATCAGTGGCAGCCCTAAACGCAACAAATTGAATACATGTAGCCAATTTATCCTTATACAGTACAGTATTCTCATCCTGAAACAGTATCCTTATTCCAGTACATGGAAATACTTTAAAATATTCGTCTAAATAATTCTATGATTGGATTCATAATTGATCATCTTGATAAATACTGGATAGTTCAACAAAATAAATATAATTTGAGCTCTAGTTTGATTTAATAATTGAAATTGCCAATAGGTAATTGAATGGGTCAACTAACACCAACACACACTCAGAAAGTTTTTGCAATTCACTAATAAAAAAACATGAGAAAAGTTATTAGAATGGAACAAAACAATAAAATAATGCTGCTACTGTTGAAGAAGGTGATCTGATAACGGGACATTTATTCAAATCAGATCGAAAAATAAATTACTGCCAAATACTCAATAAATAATTTAAACAATCAATCCTCAGATAAGTAGGTACTTGCAATAAAACTCAATGTTTAATTAGTTACCAAGCAACGACAGCCATGATCGTAAACAACCGACTCCCTCGCTCTCTCTTCCCCTCACTCTCCTTCTCACTCACTCACTCTCTCTCTTCCTTTTTCCATCACACTCTTCCTTTCGCATTCCAGTGGAATTATGTTCGGTATTAGGAGCATGTTGAACTAAATCAGGCGACGCAATGACACCGGCTACTAACTAAAAAGGGATGCACAGCAGACTTCTAAAAGAGAGAGACCACATAGACTGGTTGGTCAGAGCTGGGGATGACTTTGCCTTCAAAGGAGTGAACATCGGAGCGAGGTACCCGTGGATCGGTGACAGAGAGAAAGAAAAACAACAATTTCAGAGTACAGACACCTTGCGCCAATTCAGAAAACTTGTTGCGATGACAATTATAGCAGAACAACAGCATATTCTGGCAAACATGGCACACCACGGCATGTTCCATTAGGAAGTGCACAAGACAACACTGTTGGCATTATAACATGGCTATCTTATCTCTTCCAGTAACGTCCATCAGCCGACTTGGCACATGCGTTGCTTTGACACTCAATACCATCACTGGCTAATTTAATCTTATGCTTTTCTGTACATGAAAATACTCAACACTCAGCTTATGCTAACAAGAAAATAGTCAACTATGTTCGTCTAGGTGTGCAATGAAGTGTCCGAGCAACATGTTGCTCTGCTGAACCCAACAAACATGTTTGAACACAAACGCTATTTGGCTGATTTGTTTTGGTAGTAAAAACATGTTGGCTTGGTGTTGTGTTGTCACTATCAAAGTTGCAAGACTTTATTCAAGCAAATAGATTAGCTTGAATTAAAATTATAACGGTCCAACAATACAACTTGTATAGTGTTGTAAAGTTGCATTATCTTGAGTAGGAACATAGTAGTGGAAAGCCATTCAAGGACCCGGCCTGAGAAATGAGCTGAAAAGAAATTAAAACCTAGAAAAAAAGAAGGAAAACACTAATAAGTGGCTGGCTCTTAGCGAACCAACCACCAATGGATAGCCAAACAAACATAACCAGAGAGAATAGAATATAGAAACATTCTATTATCGCTGAACATAACTCATTATGTTTAAGAACATTATTTAAACATGATACTAAAATATAGAGAGATTTAAGCCATTTGCAGGATAGATGGATTGCAATAAATCACCTTCAGATCTAGGATAATATGACATCTTTTTAATTGTAATTTTATCCCCTACAAAACTTTATAAAATTATGAGATTGTCATAGATTAATTGAGTAAGAAATACTTAGAATATCCATCTTGAGACGTTTCACAGAATTTAAAAACCTCTGAACAATACTAGAAATCTTTTGAATTTTCAATAAGTTACATGAAGATGTGATAAGTTGAATAATCATGAAATACTTACAAGTATTGACAAAAAAACTATTTTCAACTTCCAACAACCCTTCACTCAACTAAACAAGACTGGAAACTTGAATTGAAGGGAAATAATGAGGAATTAATAATTAGGAACATCATAAACTAGCCAGTCTTCTTGCCTCATCAGGGTGGGTATTATCTCTATTATCTACTATAAACATTGCCATCCATAATTATTATTCCAAGACTATCTTTCAGCTATGGATCAAGATCACCGACACCTGGCTACAAGTATAGTCTTTTCAAGTAAAGAAGACATTCTGGCAAGATGAGAAATTGACTCCAGCTCAGTCAATACATTCAAAATTATAAATCTGGTCTCAAATTGTTTTCTACAATTTAAGACCAAACTTACAATTTTAAAATCAATATTGGCCGAGCTGGAGTCATCTTCCCATCTTTGCAGAATGTCTTATTTGCTATACAAATCTACAGACTATACAAACAGTTCCTAGGCCGCAGTGACCGTTCAACTGTATCTTCCATCACCAACTTGCCTCAATGTACTGTACCTGTACTACATTAATAAGACCCTACGGTACACCACATTCCACACGACGTGATAAATTATTATCGGCATGATGAATTACACTCGAGGAGCGGCTATGGCCGGCCGTTCTTATGCAACTGTTATGTCTCTACAAATGAGAAGAAGCATTCTTTATCCCAGTAGATTACCTGCCGTGATAAACAGATAGTCGGGGATCATTATGGGACCCGCTACTTCAGTTGATAACAATAATAATTCGATTCACTCTGTTGTGACACCTCAGAAAAATTACAAATGGATAGAAGATTAAGTCCCCCGTACACCCGGCTAATGTCCGAATCATTACCAGTTAATACTCCAACGCTGTAACACACTTTCATCGATAATGTATGTGGTAGCTGTTTCAAAATTGAATTTCACTGTTGTAATTTACTGCAATATGAACAAGTCAAATGTCACTGGATTTATATGGATTGAACAGGTCAATTTAGTAAATTGTGATTTGTGACTTGCAACCAGATACTGTATTGAGCAATTACTTATTTATGTATTGTATATAAGGTAATGTAATGTATATTATGATGAATAGATCAAAATTTCAATGAAATTATATGAAGATATTGTATTTCTTTGGCTAAAGGAAGAAATATTATATTTTATATGGAGAATAGAGTCAGTAAGAGCCTTCCCAACCTTCAATCCTCAATTCTCCTTCTTCTTTCTCTAATCCTTAGTGTGACACAGCGTCGGGTGACAATCATTAATTCAAATCCTCAAATTCTTATTCATTGACAAACATGAAGAATTCGACAATTGGATGACTGGACAGTAAAAAATAGAGACAATACAGTAATATGTGAGTCTAGTCAGTGGACAAAACATTTACAGCCCTATCCGTATCTCCAAGTACTGTAGTAAGTATCGACATCATTTCAAAACTTATTCAAGCGTAGATTACACATGTATATTTTATTGTCATTTCAAGACAATTGAAATGAACTTTTGATAGCAGGAATAAATGTTTGTAATAAGAATTTAAGATAGAATAAAAACCCAATTACAGGACTTGGCAATGCCTATGGTTGATTGAATAAATTGATTACTATTGATTGTAATATAATGTGAATGTAAATACACTTTAAAGCTGGAAATAACAATCAAGAACTGGACAAAAAGCCTGGGTCTATTTCACTGGACATAAAATTTCAATAGAAAATAATCAATAAATACAGTATTGGTTGATTTCCAGTACAGAATGGGACATACATTCTCAATGTAATAAATAATCAACCAATACGGTTTGGGTTGATTGTAGCACAAAAAAAAAAATGAAACCATCAATTATAAGGACGATCAATCTTCTGTACCATTGAAGCTCAATCTTGAACTTAGTTTGATAATAAAACTGAAGTAGGAGAAACATATGAATGCGAGTCCTTTTCAAATTCATTGAATATTAGATTAGATTAGATTACTTTATTCGAATAGATAACAAAATACAGATTAGATTTCACATTAGTAACAATATAAATGAGTAGAACAAATTATTCTATCACAAAATAGAAACTTCTAGTAAAAAATACGAAAACCGGTGATGTAATGAGTGCAAAATTTATACAAATCTCAATTCAAGGTTCTGTAACATGGATAAGAAGTGTAAGTTACCTAGATGAAAAGGCGAAGTTTAGTCATATATATGTCCATTCTTGGGAAAGGATATCAAAGATATCCATTAACAGTTGGCCTTATGAGAGGTGGGTTAATGAAACAAGAATGGGTATATAGTAATAACATTACTGTTTTACTAGAAATGCTTGAACAATGGCAAATCATTTCCTCACTGGAAAATTTCTATCTTCTTCATCACTGGTCCACTGAAAAATGAGTATAGTCTGTCCAAGCAAAGAAGACCCTCTGGCAAGAAGAGAAAATGACTCCAGCTCGGTCAATATTGGTTCAAAAATTATTGATTTGGTCTCAATCGTAGGAAACATTCTAATCTACAATTTGAGACCAAATCAATATTATTTGAACCAATATTGACCGAGCTGGAGTCATTTTCTCTGCTTGCTAGAGGGTCTTCTTTGCTTAGACAGACTATAGGCTAGTTATTTTTGGAAAAAATTCTTTTGATAGAGTTTAGAAAAATTTTAGTTAAAAAAGAATTTTAGTTGTAAAAAGATGAATCTTAGACGATACATTTCTGTAGACCTAGGCCCTTCATAGGGCTGTTGCGCCATTGACAAACAAACATTTCTGTTTCCTACAATGCATTTCCATGTTTCCAAAGTAATTCCTTCTGAAATTCTGAATACACTTCTACAAAAATTAATTTCAAATAGATCCAAGCCAATATAATGGTGTGAGATGAGCGTGAGAAAGTCTGGCGCATTAATTAGGCCTATTGCAGCGTCAGATTTGGTTAGACAAGCGATTTGATGCAGTATCGAGTAACATCGACTGGATGGGAGCAACGCGAAATAAGAAAAAGCCCCAAATGAACGAGAAGTAAAGTGACCGGACCGAATGAATGAGCAAAAGTGGCTTAATCAACGGCATGACGTAACAACATCAGGCATCAGATCATTTAGCCGCATTTATTGCATTAGGAGAAGGGAAAATAAGAAGAAAAAAACTCCTAAAACAGGAGAAAGAGAGAGAGAGAAAGGTCCAACTGGAGGCTGACGGACGGATGTGCGAGTCTGCTGGTAATGAGTGGCCGTTATAATCATTGTTCCTCATTTCAAGAGAGATACGGAGTGAGACAGAGAAGAGTGAGAGGAGAGAGAGGATGAAGGGAATTGAAATGTACTGGAGAGTGAGACAGGAAACTAAATTTGATTAGTTGTACAATACTCGTATAGCTTTTGATTTTCAATAGGTAATAGGAGGTGAATAATTCAAAAATGTATCTTTCAATCTGAGAGCAACAGTTTCGATCAATAAAATCTGTAGTTTTTCATCAAAAGGTAAATTTATTTTTCAATTAGAAAAACAATCAATATACTGTTTACAGGGTCAATATAATAATACCTCATCTGATCCTATCACATAAGGTATTAATTTTTATATTTGTATTATTACAACACGTACAAGATACATATATAGAATAAGAACGACCAGTAATACTTTTTTGCATTTGAACAAGTTTTCTATACTGTTATTACAACTACATTCACCGAATCTTTAGGAAAATATTAAAAACTCAATACCACTTCCAGTTGGATCTGGATTGGATTGGATCTGGAGATCACCAATATTCATTGCATCCTCCACAGTTCAACTGCTAGTTTCAAACTTGAGACCACAATCAACTTTTATAAAAAATGTCACCTTGAAATAAGCCTACCCCTGCCAGCCTGTCATCGATATTCATTTCTGCAAGGCCCAGGCAAAATTGCTGAAGATGAAGGTTTAGACACTGAATCTATCTACCTATTTTTGACTTTCGGATGTGAAGTCTATCTATAGTTGACCCTCTAACTCTAAAATATATGAACTCTATCTAAAACCCTCTAAACCATGTGAACTCTACCTATATTTGATGCTCTAAAACATGCTAACTATATCTATAGTTGCCTCTCTATTCCGCACACCTTTGCTGAAGATATTATCAGTGATTGTACAAAAAACCATCCAAAAAAGATTGGTGCGTTAATTCGGAGCGACACCGCGATGGAAAGTGAAAGCTATAGCCGGTCTGCTGTGACAAACGGGCCGATGAAAAAACTGCCCAAGGACCCCCGATGCGACATTTAGCCCAGAACTGTTGAAACATTTATCTATCTATAGACATATTATGTAAAATATAAACATTGTCCTGCATTTAGCCACAACTGCAGAGAACTATAATCATTAATCAAGCGCAGTCCACGGGTTCGCTTGACGCAACAGCGAACTGGTTCTAGTTTGCGTACTCTTTTTAGCCTTTAGATTGTGTACTGCTTTTAGACCATTCCCGGCTACAAACTACAACATCCATGGTGATATAATATATCACATATTGAGTAGAACAGTATTAATATTTCTGTATGAGAGTTGTGACGGTAACAGAGACTTGCAACGAAATAAAGAAATAAATTGTCACTGCCATTTGAATTATGGGTGAGAAGTCGGGAGATGGTTTAGGTTTGCTCTACATTCTAAGATCTGAGAAATGAGAATCTATATCTATATAAGATTCATGGATGGAAAATGATGGAACTCTATTAAAATTTGAAGAATTTGAAAAAATAACTAGTTCAAAAAGCAGCGATCAAAATAGATAGAGATAGATACCGATGCAGATATTATTCGAGGATACGAACCAATTTTACAAAAATATATTTTTTCACTCAAACCCTCCTTATACAGCGTGTTTCAGGAGGAATGTGAATGTTTCCTCCTGAAACACCCTGTATACTGTATTAATAATTTTTATAATTTTATCAAGCTACTTCTTTCCAATATCTAGGCTACTATCAGTTGAAAATTTTGATATGAGAGAGATAAATTGAGCGATGGAGAAATAAAAGTCTAAATTTTGAAGCAAGTGCATGGATTTTTCTATTACAATTTCCTTGTATTTAGAATTTGAACGAGTTCATTGTTACTGGTATCAAGATCAAATAAAAAAATTTCTTGGAGTTGAATATAAAATAATTTTCAAAGATCTCTTGCATGAAAAAACTCTAATACTACTGGTAATAAGACAAAGAGATCGCTTTCAAAAATCAATTATGTTTAATCATTTGGAACAAAATAATTCAGAAGAAACTTGAATCCCAACGGGTTCAATGCTACTGATAACAAGACCACAAGAAAATATTTGGTTCTTTGTGACTAGAAATAGGTATTCCAAAAATCAAAGCGGAAAACAAATACAGAATACTGTATCTAGTAGCAGCCTAAAACCACAATCCTAGACAAGCACGTGCCTCAACGGTAGCCCACATCCCAGCTGCCATTGAAATACAAAATGGCTGCCGACAAAAATCCACGCTTGGTTGAAACAGAAAAATTATTAAGAAAATCAGAAACTGAATCGATGGTTGTGGCTGCGAGAAGGGCAATTATTGAACTCATATTGCAAAGCTAAGAGAATAAAATAAAAATACGGGAAAGAAAATAGAATGAAAGAAAAGTTGAAGAATTTGTCGGTTTACTACGGACCAGTGGAGCGATATGCGGTTCGGTCCACGCTAACCGCGAAGAATGAGAGCAGAGACGACGCAATAACAGATCGAAGCCACGGTTTGTTACGAAACTATTCCACTTCCCTTTTTTTCACCTATTTTATTAGGCATTACATCGTAAACCCCGATTCCAAGTTTGCTGTTATAGCCAGCTCATTAGAGAGCCAGCAATCAACTTTGCTTTCAAAACCGAAAGCAAAAGAGATGCAGACAAAGGACTTAATGTGCATTGCTCGCCTGTGTACTTTATACGGCACGGCTCATTATTTTCAGTTGATAGTCTAATTATTGCGCGTATTCTTTTTGGACTGGGCGCAACTGGTTTCAATACTCGATAACGACTCCAGCCTCGTTCTCACGACTGTATTCCCATTTATACTGTGTCTTCTTTATGACAGTAGTTCAGTAAATAAATGTACAGCACTTGAAAAACGATTCTTACCACTGAAGTTGAATCGTTGAATGTGAACATTGGTTCAGCTAACTCACCTGAAACAAGAGAAAAAATGAAATGTAAATAAAAACAGTGAGAAAATAAAAATCTATTAAAATTTATGATTAGAAAAAAAATCATTTCGATAAGACTGATAAAAAAAATATATACTTATATGAACAAATCAATTGAAACGTGATTTTGTTAAGTTAGTATTGGTGAACAACTGGTTATAAATAACTGAGGAATAATAATAATAACCAATAAGAAAAAAAATCATTCCAAAATAATTATAATAATTATTCTCACTTATAATCATAACTGGGGAAACATTAATTGAACTTTTACGTACTTTTAATTTAAATTAATTAAAGAGACTTTTAATAAACAAATCAAAAACAATTTGATAAAAAATCAATTTACGATAAAATTTCTACCATTAAGGTGGATAAAACGTGAATTTATTAGTATTCATTCATAAGTATTCCACTTGGGGAGATAGAAGCACATAGTGAACTTGAAAAACACTTTATGCTGGGATATAGTCTATCAAATACAGTATGTACAACTTAGATGAATGACACCCAATAAAATTTCTACATTTCATTTCTCAATCATCACACATGAATTTCTCCAGGAGCAAAACTATTGAAATCTACATTATTTTCTCCAAATTATTTTCACATTATTACTATCCACATTAATTGAAACTCCAAACAAAATAAACCAAATCAAAGACAAAACCAGAAGTGATAGGAACAAAAAGGATGTTCACTGGCGTTCGAACATTATTACAAGTTGTATAGTTGTAGGTGTATTAGTTAGGAAGTGGTGGAGTGTGGAGGAAAATGGTTCTGTATATTAAGACCGCGATCCTGATGAAAACCGCAGACTACATCCGCAGCGGACAAAGCTCAAAACAACGCAAGACGCAACCAACGTAGGAAGTGTGCGGTCACACAGCTAGCACACAGGGCTCAAGTAGTTTTACATCCACAGGAAGAACTTACAACCACCAACCGTAGTGTTGGTATATAACCAAATATTTTAGAATATTTTGTGCTTCAAGCAGAAAAACTAACGATTGGCCATAAACAAGTAGGTAGCAGCTGGAGTCTAGAACGGTTGAATATAGTTTCGGTAGAATCGAATTTTTAATATTCACTCTCTGGGTTGAAATAGATGAGAAGAGTAATGTAGCGAGGAAGGTAAAATTAATGTGGAAATTTGGTAACTAGCTGTTTGTTAGAATAGGCTTCTTCTTTAGTTTTCCCAGAATTCATTCAGTAGAGGAATGAAATTCTCCAATTCATTATTGAAATGTTCTGTAATTGGTGTAAAAACTTGTTATGATATTAATGTAATATGATGTGTGTGTTAATTAAATCTGATTTGAATTGAACTTTGATTTGAAAAAACAGTCATGTGTCTATGTATTCCACACATAGAAAAAAATCAATATTAATATTCTAGAAATATTTAAAGGTCTACAGTAAATAATAATAATAGACTGCTAACTGCTATAGACTTGACTGCATATCCACTGTTATTGCAATACAGTAATTGGTTTTGATTGATCAAAAAAGGCCATAATATTTTAATAAAGGTAATTTAATAAAAAACAGTATCCAAAAAGGAAACTATCTTAATACTGAGTGCGTAGCCCTCATAATAAAATTGAACCTGCATTGGATTTTTAAATTGCAGAAATTTTACAAACTGAGTGAGTAAACAATTACAATAAAATATCTTATATCATCGATTTCCTGTAAATTGTAATGATGATCTCATGACAGTTTAATGGCCTGAGAATAAAAAATTAAAAATGGAAAAAATATTAAACAATTGATGAACACTAAACAGTATTTTCGAAGTGACATTCAAACCGTTTGCACTCAACTGGTAATTGAACTACAATTTTTTTCCATTAAACCTATTTGGGAATAGGTTTCCCAATAGAGAAATCCAAATTGAAATGAGACAATAGCTAGACCTTAAATTATGTCTAAATGTGAAAATTCAATCATGAATATTACTGTACTTGACCAGTTCATTGAGTTAAATGAATTAATAAGGTGATGAAAAAAATTGCTTCCTTTTGAGGCATCCATTAATTTATTGAAGGTGATATTTACCAATTGAAGTTATGACAATAATACAGCTCTTTGATAAAATAATTTTTTTTATTAATGGGCTTCATCTTCCTCCTATAGTTTTAAATTCAAATACAACAATAGCTCTAAAAAGAATAGGCTCTCTGATATGATAATTGATTTATTTATAGGCTTCTTTTCCTTCTCATAGTTTCAAATTGAAATTCAATTCTTATAAAATGGTTTAAAATCATAAATATACATTATTGGAAATCATATACATAATTATGCTTACCATTAGCCTTAAATTAACAAAACCTAACTGAATCATCACCTAGAATAAAATAAAGAGTATGAAAACTGAACTTTAAAACTTATTTTTAAGTTTAAAGTAATTGAAAAATGAATGAAAATCAAACACCCGTTTAAAAAACTTTAAAATTATTAAAACAAAGACATGTTTCGGCACATTAGGCCATTATCAATGTGGATAAAATAATAATGTGCCGAAACATGTCTGCGTTTTAATAATTTTAAAGTTTTTTAAAAGGGTGTTTGATTTTCAATTATTTTTCAATTAAAGAGTATGATATTAGCAATGTAAAATTGCAAGCAAATGATAAAATGATTAGTTTATTTTTCTCCTATTATATATTCAATCAAGTTAATAAATTTTTGTTAGCAAATGAAAATAGTCAACCATTTATCCATTATACCATAATTTTCATTCATAAATTAGTTACTGATTTCTAAAAATATATGAATCTCAATTTATATTCTCAACCGTTCCAGGACAAAAAATACTGTCTGATCAAGCAAAGAAGGGAAATTGACTCCAGCTCGGTCAGTATTGGTTCAAAAATTTTAAATTTAGTCTCAAATTGTAGATCAAAATGTCTTCTACAATTTAAGCCTAAATTTTTAATTTATTTACTGGAAATGATATTTTTCCATCTTGTGAGAATGTTTCCTGTGCTCGACCAGACTTTACCACCACTCTGCCACCAGCAAGTCTCAAAAATTTGATTGGCAGACACCACCTGTGACAATTTTCGTGCAACAAGCAAACTCAGAGCTACACCGGAAGAGAGCAGAGAGGAAGGCGGAAGCATCGTTCACACATGTGCCATAGGCCTAAATTAATATGAGGCTAGAGAAAAAGTAATAAAGTTAGGTCAGATGGCAGCAGCCACAGGACAGGACACTAGACATGCATCTGGATGACATTCGAACCGAGGCGCACTTGTGCGGCTTGAAGCAGGGGGCGCGCACACCTCAGGGCCAGATGGTATACAGTTCGCGCAAGCTGTAAAGACACGCCCTCACAATACACATTACAGTGTATTCACGTGTCTTCTCAGCTTGCATGAACTCTCTACGATGATGTTCGCTCGCGCGTCACCGGGCGTGCTACGTCCAATACTCAAATTAATATAACTTCCGTATCGGCGTAGTGCGTATAAGATGATGAAATTAGTTTTGTATAAATTGGAATAGGAACAATCCTGGGAGGAACAAGTTTTGGGAGTAGTCCTGTTTTACTATCCATTGTAAAATATTAAATAAATCATTATATGATTATTACGGAATTTTATTCAAGTTTAATTTTACCCAGCCATAGAAGACTGTCAATACCACGTCCAACAAGCATTTTTTCAACCATTAGCAAAATTTTCTAAAATGTTCATCCTTCCTGAACTGTAGTATCATAAATGAATTTACAGCTCAAACAAGCATTAGCTTCAACTCTACTGGACTACTCACCGAAATTTCAATCCTCATTCTTTTTAGGCTACTGGATATTACAACATCCAGCTGTTTGGTTACAAGCATTCGTTATTAAATTTTTTGTACTAGACCACTAGACCAACCGATAACAATTTGGAGTTTTTCATCCTTCTTGAATTTTTTAAAAGACAACCGTTTTAGGTCATCCCGTGGTTCAATATTATTTGTTTATTGTATTTTTTAATGTCTTGTGAATAAAGGTACGATGATGCCACATGAGCATTTTTGCTTGTCCGTGGGTAATGGTGGGGGTGATTGATGAGATGGTCGAACGTCCAAGCTTCTACTGGGACTCAGACCCAGACCAGGTAGTGCTCGAGCAGATTGAGAATATTCTAGCAGATTGAAAGGTTGTAACGCCCCAGACCACTCGGCCGGCAACTTCCTCTGTTTCTGTTCCAAGTGAGTTCGACTGTCTGTGGACGATTAAAATGTATGGCCCAATAAGCGACCAATTCACAATGGCTGGAACTGGCTGAATAATGTGCATTGCCAATACGATTGGAGAGAGGCTTCAGGAATGGATGATTAGGGAACAAACAATGGCACCTCTTTTCTCCATTGGCATGCAAATTCCAGCGACTGTAATTGCCGCCATCCTATACTTGGTCGATTTTGAATGCGTTTAAAGCATGCAACTGATGCTCAAACTTATGAAAAAGCATAAAAAATCGACCGAGTGTCGCACAGTGAATCGCACGCTGAAACAGACCACCTGAATAAATCCTGTGGCTGGCTCTTAGTTAAATACCAGTTCTCGGCCGATTAACTAATTGCCGTCTGTATTGCCGTTTTCAAAAGGGTAGCTTAGTTACTTGGTAGTACAATAGTATCCACTTACAACTAGGCATGGTTTATTATCTTGCTATCTGTTGGTAGCTGCAGAATTCCTAATGATTTAGACTAGCTGCAAGTTGCACACTCATTTCCTATGGGTTAAAAAACTCCAAGTTGTACACAGGTTTTTAAAATTTATTCCTGTAATAATATTTTAATTCTAGAGTCACCAAAAATATTCCTTCAAATACTTTCGAACAACTCAATTTTTTTTAATTTTTTACTTCAATGCAATTAATTAATGCCAAAAACAAAATGATTTACTTACAACAACATGTAATTTTTCATACAAATTTATCAGAAATATTGTATGTTGAGTGTTCGTGGGAAATGAAAAGGGGAATCTAGAGCTTTAAATGAATTTAAAACGTTATTTTCAATTTTTATTTAAATAATAAAAGTACAGTATCAATTTCTTAGTGATGGCCTACTACCTTTGCCCCTAATCAACAATGTTAATTATTTTAATCAATCAAAGTTTTTCTCTATTATATAGAATTTTGTTATGAGCCTCTTGTGTTTAAAGCAGCATGCAATTCTGGGTCGCTCCAAGCGGAAATTTAAGTTTTGAATCATACTCTAATCTGGTTATATCCATAGTAAAATTTGTTCAATCTATCTATTTATTTAAAAATAAATTTATCCATTTATTTGAGCTCATACAAATATAAACACAGTATTAAGGGAAAAATAAGGCAATCGTCCAAATCTTCTTCAATTCATATAGGGTTTGCAGAGACAAATAAAATAATGTATAACAATGGTGGTGATTTTAGGAGAACAAAGTCTTAATTTAGGAGAATAAATGTTTTAATTTCCAATTATAGGCCTGAATAGATAATAATGATTATAGATAGATGTGTTGAGGATCGACACTGCTTAAATTGTTGTGTATTGACCAATAGGACACAAACACAATCGAATAATAAGTACAACTCACATTTCTTGATGTGCAATGTACGTCTGCTAGGATTACTTATTATTTCGTCGCACCTCAGCATTGAGTTCTACATGTAGTCATAACTCGCTTATTGCTCAATGCACCCGTAATTGCATTTTACATTTCTCATAGGATCACACTTGCCCTTCAGTACGTCACCTCATCTAATACCTGCGTACATAATTCGTAAATCGCCACTATCACTGCTTAATTTTTCTCTCGCCTTGACATTTTCTGATATTAATGTCTATCATACTACAATTTGACAGTAATCCGTATCATTGATGGCCGCTGTGCTGGCAATAACAATAGCTCAGTCGTCTATGATAATAATAATAAAGATAATGGTAATAATTTTCGTTGGACAGAAGTTGTCGAAGTGGACCACTGTCGCTTTCAGGTCACGGCCGATTCACAGTCCGTCTAATTTGCATATCTCACCGCTAATCTCATTCCCAGTGCCGATATAAATCAGATTACAGATGCGATAAAGTTTCGCTGTGAATTGTTTCTCAATGAGAAGTTTCCTCATTCCTTGTGCGGCGCATAGAGGCGACGATTGTGTTTTCGAGTTTGCACATGGAATTTGTTCATTATGTTTATTATCATCGAGATGGGATCAATGCAGTATGAAATGTCAGAGATTTCGAAATTGATTATCGTGAATGAGACCTTCCCCTTTAGAATACACGGTAGCGTTTTGAACACTCCACCAATGTATGCTGATTCTCAACACATTCCAACACACGGGTGGTGTTACATAAACATAAACTGAAGGCATATCTGGTGGGGACTAGAAATTACAAGAAATTTACATAGCATCTATCTCTATACTCAGGGCCAAAAAAGAATTGAATTTTAATAACACAGTAAAAACACTCAAATAAAAATAGAATAAAAACTTGAACAAAATAACATAAAAGAGAAAATTAATTTGAACATGCTCACGATTCACCTCAAATATTACATTCCAAATTCAAAATTTCATAATAATAAATAATTATGTGGGATGTTACTTTTGTTTGAAGATATGTAGCAAATATTAATAGGCAATAATCAAATTCCCATGAAAATTTATTGTTACAAGTCATATTATTTTATATCAATGGCCTCAAGTTAAATTTTCAAACTTTCCATTACATCCATTACTTGTCATCCAATATTATCCTTTTGCTTCTTTCTAGTCAATCAATTGTTTCATTCATTTGTAGACTTTTGTGTTCTGCATTTATTTCTTGTGATCTCTATTGTTTTATCCTGTATTTTTCGATTGTGTGACATTTGAAGATTTCGTATAACTTGCCTATTGCTCTTGTAGCCTGATGGTCAATTAAAATTAATTTTGAATCGTGAGTGCATAGTGCACATTATTTGAAGAATTGAAACTGTGTTCTGTGTATGATGGCTTCCATGGAGAGTATAATACTCGTACTGTAGTCCCAAACATTGTGAGTTGTGAAAAAAGTATTGTACAATTCTTGAATACTTGAATGACTTTCGGAGAGATTACAGAGTACAGAGTCATACAGTTACTTCCAACCAACCATAGTAGCTCTAACAGTTCAAATGTTGGGTAAGTCGAACAAATTTGAATCAATTGAGGAAAGTTTCGACCAAGGAAGTGAAAAAGCTGCAGCAGATAACGCGCAATCACGATCTCCTACCAACGAGGACAAGCCAATCTGCAGCCGACAATCGTAAAGCTAAAAGGAAAGGAAAGTGCAGCAAAGGACAATCACACGGTGAGCCTCCATAAACGGACAGAAGGACGGACAACCGGTATAGCAGACGACAACCAAACTGGCGGATGGAGAAAGTTTCTTATCAATTCTCTAATCTTTCAGGATAATCGGCGAGCGTTCTGTGAGAGCGCATTGTGTTGTAAACATCCTCAGAAAACCATTTCGATGTCGTAGACTGCTTGTAGACTGTCCTGACAGAGCTGAGCATTGATAACAACCATTCGCCAACCGCCAGTTCGGTTGATGTCCGCTATAAAAGTGAATTAATCGTAGCAAAACAGTGAGCGCTGCTGATAAAATCCACAAACGCCGCGCTTGGTGTCTCTAAATAGAAATTGCCTTTTAACGTGACTTACATTCAAAACCACGTATGTAATGTGTTTTCAACTTTCATGGAGGCATTTCAGGCGAATAATGTGTTCACACTGCATACGGTGGATGGTCACATATTAGATTTAAGATGAAAAATGAAATAGAAACTCAATTTTTGTATCAACTCAAGTTTTTTTACAGAATAATTTTAGAAGTTTTGTGAAGCAGGAGGAGCAAAAACCTTCAGTTTTGATCCTCAATCAATTAGAATCATGAATCAATCATCTTCGTCCTAGAAATTATTTCTAGAATTTTTCAAATAATAATTTTTGAATCCTCACATCATTCTAGGATATTTTCACATCAAATCAATGTCATTCGCCACTACTCACTCGCCACTAAACTACTGATATACAAAATACATTTTCAATAATTATAAATTTTAACAAAATTCCGAAATAGTTTTTTGATAATAGCCTATGATCTAATAGTTCACACTCATCTATCACTTCAAATAAAAGATTGAACCAGAAAGTCTCACATATTCATTTTCATATTTCAAATCTTTCCAGTTCCCAATTTGAGTTATTCAGTAGTTGAAAAATATAATGGTAGGCCTATTTAAAAATAAGTGCACAAAAATGGATGGGAATGACCCATCTCAGGAGCAAAGGAACCAGTTGTGAACAATTGGAATAAAATTAATAAAAGCGATGACCTCATTAAATTGGTAAAAACTACACTATTCTCTTCATCTTTGCTACCTTTATTTTATAGATATCTATAGAGTTCCAAAAGTAGTCAGATGTTTAGGAAATTGAAATCTTCATCATAGAGAGTGAGGAAGATTGATTCAAGTAATTGAAATTAGCTACTGAATAAATCCCGACAATTAATTTGAGTGATTGGAGGTTTGTTTTGAAATTGATCATACACGTGACCAGAGGCTGCCAATCGCTCATAAGATATTCAAGAGTGGAGTGATTAATTTCGAGATTGACAGATTGAGTGAGCCTCAAGCAGTCGATAACACGTTAATTAATAACGATTTGACAAGAGGTTAATTAGCGCTCATTTAAACTGCAAACTAGGACCCACTGGCACACAGAGCAGCGTGCATCTGCATATGCAATTCAGTCGTGACCACTTTTTGACCTTATTACCCTAATTGCATCTAGCACCAGGGGCACTACAGTCCAATCACATCTATATACTCTTTCTACTCTGTACAACCATCAATGCACTCAGTGGATTGTTCACATTGTAATCAAAACGTAATAATTATAAACCATAGTAATCGTTAGAATACAGATGTCTGATCATTTAATACATGTCTTCAATCCCTGAATATTACCATATTGTAATTTTTACAATTTCGATTATAAATTATGGAAAACGATAGTAAAAGCTAAAACGTTAAACAATGTTACAAAATGTTCGAAAGCTGCCAGTGGTCGATTTTTAAAATTTAAGGTGGGGGAAGTCTACCTATCCTAACGATTCTTTGACCACAGCTAAAATAGATACGGCTTTTTGGAGGAGACGATAAGCCGTTGGTTCCGACTGCCTAAAGACAAGTCATCATCTATCATCATAACAACGCTCTCATTACTCACGCACTTTAATAAACGTACATGTGGGGATCACACTCAGAAAAAAAGGAGAAAAAAATTATTCATTATCTGATGTAACTCATAAAAATTACAATGTTTTGAAGACTGTAACAGAAGCTATTTATCCAATAATGTATTTATTCAAATTTTAATGTATTTATTCAAAAATACAATGTCTTGTATTTCAAAGATAAGATAAGACACACCTCACAACCTGAATTCAAGCCATAAAATGAATTCTACATAGTTGATCAGTTGATAGTTAATCTGCTTTATTATTAGATTTGATTTGATTTAAAAAATTTGATTTGATAGTTAATCAGCTTTATTATTAGATTCGTGTCGATGTTTTCACAAGATTTATCACTTGTAGTCTTACTTTTGGAAGCTCTGTCTTCAGACTCTGGAACACATCCAGATGTAACACTTGTTTACAAGCATGCCTTATTATTTATTCATTTCATTGCTTGTTGTATCAATGTAATCATTTTTAGTTGGCAACTGTACGAAACGCGAACGGAAAAAGAACGATCAAATCGTTGAATATTGTTGGCTAAGGACAGCAAACCACAGAATTATTGTATTATTTGTGTATGTGGTCGCTGGCTTCTTAGGACACATCAATAGGCAGTAATTGAAGTAGTCTCGCTGATACACTCCGAACAGCAACTCCCTATTCATGATGTCATTAGTACAGGTGCAGTTGATGCTGTGTGTGAGTATATTATAGAATATAGTAATAGAATTATGGGTGTGAGTATAAAGTGTAGAGTATAGAGTACAGACTATAGAGTATATATAGAGTGTGTGAGTATAGTAATAGAATATTTGTGTGTGTCGAGTAGTTGAAGCTTTGAACTTGGAATACGTTGCGAGATTTGGCGATGGCGAGTTTTGGCAAGGAATAAGTGAAGAGCACTCCTTCCTTGAAGTTAGGAATAAAATGGATGCAAGGAATAGGAAGAAGGAAATAAGAAAAACTCAGGGATGGAATAGAATGAAGAGAGAGGGGACAGGAGATGGGAAGCTTGAAAGAGAAAATTGGAAAAGATGAAGAGTTCAATAATTATTTTAAGAAAAAAAAAACTCGTGGAAAGGGACCCCAATAGAGAAATGAAAATGATAAAGAAGAGGAAAATTGTCTCGGAGAAGAAAAAGGTTAGTAAAGAAAGAGAAGACGGAGATGAGGATAGAAAAGGAGGAGAGGTTAAGGACGAGAAGAATGAGATAGCAGAAAGAATTCCTTGATAGTAGAAGAGCGTAGGAAGAGAGGAGATTGAGAAGACAAGGATAAAGAATAAGAGAATGACATTTGAAAATGAAAGGGAAATTGTAATATAATATCAGCAAAGGTCAACTTTCCGGAAAAAATATGGAAGAGAAGAGAAAGATGAACACATGGAAAAAACATTGGAAGAAAAAGAGGTACAGCTGAACATGAATTAGAAGTATAAAATTGAATGTGAAGTGAATGTGACAAAAACATTGGAAAAAATCATTCATTTTCATGATGACTGAAAAAGTCAGAGTAAGAATATCTATTATTATGAAGAACAATGATAAATTTAATAGAGAGAAGAGAAATAATAAGGAGAAATATATAAATAAATATAGGCTAAGGAGAATAATGTAGAGCTACTTTTGTAGATGAGGATGGGTACGAAAATAAAAAAATCTTCCAAAAAGAGTATATTATGATGAAGAAGTCGAAGTAGAATGGAAAGAAACTGGGAGATCTTAGTGCAACGGTAAAAACGCAGTTGAATGAATTGAATGTGTACACAGGTCTTGCAGTCAGTCGTAAGTGTCTCATGAGGACGGAGAGTGGTAAGTGACTGTGACTCAGTGACTCTTCAAACACGGCTCAAGTAGATAAATCAAGAGTGCGCCGTCCTCACCCATGTCTCTCATTCAACTAACGGTCATCTGCGACTTCTTTCCTTCCTTTTGCCGCACTTGCCGTTCTGTACATCAGTCGTTGTCACCACTTTGACAGCGTCATTTATGAATTGGGATAAAATAGTCCATGTCTGACGTTGTCATTTTTACATCCAGAGAAATATTTCTATCATCGCACCTCTCTTTGAATTGTGATTGATTACAATATAATTAAAAATTAACGTCTCTTTTTGCATGTAGTCATTTTTGCACGCGAAAAATATTTTCGTCGTAGTACACTTTGGCAGCGTTCTTTCTGCATTGGGAGAGAACAATCTATATCTACATTCGTAATTTATGCATCCGGAGATCTGTAAATATATTTCTCTCTTCATCTCTCGTAGAAAGAAAGGGTCATTCTAGTATGAGAAGAAAATATGTCTGTCATTTGCGAGTCATGTCTTGGTCAAGTTGGCGTTGAATTAGATATAATACAATACTTGAGTGTCTTTCCAGAATTTACTGGAGCTCAATTATAGAGAATATTTTATTAATTTCCATGCAGCGTTTGTACGTTACCGTCATTCGCATATGCCATTTGCAGGTATTTCCTAGAAAATTGTAAACGTTCGGGTCTAAATACAGAAATTTGGTTTCCAAACAACTTTTTTTCTAATTAAACATACTAAACATACTAGCCTTCAGTGATATAATATTGATAGGCTTATAGGAATAAAATCATTTGAAAAAAAAATCATTTACGATATTTTCTTTCGGTGATTTCCACATTAGGCCTACGTGTGTTTTGAGCATGTGCATGGGTGATTAGAGGGGGAGACCAAGAGGGGGTGATGAGAGGAGATGACAATCATCGAGACCAACGGATTTATGTCTCCTTCGAAAGACGGGAGATATAATATACAAAACGAAAACCTTCTCGAACTAGGAACTTGAAAAGATCCTTCCCTGAGTAAATAAGCTACTGTTGTTACATGGAGGAAATTGAAAAAGTAGAACTGAATCACTGAACGAAATTTGTATCAGTTAAGAAGCACAAAAAGCTCGCAGAAAAAACTACCGGAAAGAGCTGACAAAATGAAAATGGTAGTTTGACAATTGACCTAAGTGCAAGAAGGACTTAAAAATGAATAAGCAGAAAAAGAGTGAGGCATTAGCAGCACAACCATGAAAACGACTGGGAGTGGAAACAAAGGTTTGAGTGCAGATATGGAGGATGCTGTGGTCTACCAAGAAGGAGAAGGAAAAAAACAGGAGGAAAAGAAGACAAAAATTGGAAGAAAAGAGGGAGAGAATTATGTTGAAGAAGGAGAAGGAGAAGATTATAAAAAGGATGGCGAAGATGAAGTAGAGGATGTAGAAGAAGTGGAAGGAAATTATGATGAAGGAAAAGGAGGAGCATGCCGAGGGAAATTGAAGTGGAAGAAAAAGGAGATTATGATGAAGCAGGAGAAGACAATGAGAGACTTTTATGAAAAGACAATGAAGAAGATAACGAATATGAAAAGAAGAATAAGACGAAAAAGAAGAAGAAGAAAAGAGCAGGAAGGAGGAAAACAAATAAGAAAGCAATGAAAAATAAGAAGAGAGAAGGAAGGAGAAAGACAGAAAGAAGAAGTGAATGAAGGGAAAAGAAGGAAAAATAATTCTGAATAAGAATGAAAGAAAGAAAAAGAGATAGAGAACGAGCAAAAAGTTGTAGAGGAAGAATACGAAAAAGAAGTTTAGAGAAAAGAGGAGAAGCAGAAAAAGGAGGATACGATAGAAGAAGACTGGAAAGGGTATGAAGAAAAGAGAAAAAGAGTTTAAAAAAATGAAAATTGAAAAAATGGAGGAATAAGGAGACGAATCAAAGAATAACAATCGGAAGAAGAAGAGGAAAAGGAAATGAAGAAGTAGAAAACGTTGGAGAAGAAGATTTTGAAGGAAAAATAAGAAGAAACAGAAGAAAAGAGAATGAAGGGGGAGAAGGGCTCACTCATGTCTGTGACTCTACGTGTCAAATGGAAGCGTAATGGCTCTGCGTCGACCGACTATGATTATTACGAAAGCGCCTTCTCAAACTTCATTTCACACTGGATAATGGGCATTAATTTTTATGAAACGCCAAAGAAAGCGAAACAAGAAAACGCGAGTCCAACAGAACGAGAGAAGAAGAGTGAGCGGCAGCTGGCGAGTGATGGAGACAGACGCAACGGTTCAGTGAACCTTTCAAGTGCAAGATCAAGTGAGAGACGACCAACGCAAATGACAAGAGACGGTACGCGATCACCGCAACGCACCGACACGACACCACATTCAACTGATAACTTCAACTTGTGAAGAAGAGATCAATCTGTCTACAATATCCTAGTGATAAGAACATTCACTCTTGATGACAAAGATTTAGTCAATTGTGAAATCGCAAACTTCATAAGAATAAATATTAAATTGTGCTAGATGAACATTAGTATGATCTGAAATTGCATTTTACATAACATACCATTGATAACTAAAACTTGGAATCAAAGAGGAAATCCTTGTTTGACATTCAATTAGACTATTTATTTGAAAGAGATGGAAATTACTGCGTAATCTAGTCACAAAATGAATCATTTGCACTACTGTTTCATTTCATCACTTCCACTACAGCCAACACGCTCAATCATGTGAATATAAGTGCAAATCGTAATATAAATTTGAGTCGCCAATCCTTATCCTATGGAAGCAAACATCCTTATCCTAAGCTACTCAAAATAATATTGTTCGTCAATGGCTCAACAGCCCTTGAAGGGCCTCGGCCTACCAACTGGTTGCCAGTTTCACTCCACTATGCAATAGCTATCTTAATCTTAGATAGTTTCTATCTCACTCATATATTAATAGCTTAAAATGTCCTAAATTCAATTTCATTTAGTAAGTGTGAATCCAATCCATCGTTTGGATTTTACAAAGACCAACTTATTATAGTTATAGGGCATTGACAAAATTCTTGCTTCCATAATGATTGAAAAATCTCAGAATACCTTGATAAGGCAATCAGAATTCACATTCACACTTAAAACTAGTGCAAAAAGGAATATTATTCTCAGCCACACCTACAATTCAAAAAAGGCAACACTAGTTCATAACCTATAATTTACAGCAATCTATGAGTGTAGGACGAAATTTTGTTAAACCAAGTTTCTGCCAAAACTTGATCCATGTTCAACTTTCCAAATAAAAACATATTAGAGATTTCCTGTTTTATTTGCAAGTATTTTGCTTGCAGTATAGTACCTATCTCAAGGAAATCATTTCCAAATTTTGAAGAGCTAGTTGTATAACAAGGGAATTAGGAATATTTGAAGAGAGGTGCTTAGATTTTTGGATAAGACTTATTTGGCATGACGTGTGATTATTTCAATTATAATGACAGGCAATCGTCTATTTGGGGGAAAGCATTGTACAGAGCCATTATATTTAGGAATAAGGAAGACTGTGGAAAGGGTCGGAGTTCGTCTGATATGAATCTGGAAGCGCATAATTAGCATAATGAATGAGCCGTCCGATTGAATTCCATTGTGAAAGCGCCGACAGAAAAAACTGAAACTGCCAGTGATAGTGAGTGGTCTGTGGGAGTCGTGTCAGCCGAGTCGGTATAGGTTGTCCAATCGAAGAATACATTCTGGTAAAATGAGAAAATGACTCCAGCTCCGTCAATATTGGTTCAAAAATTATCAATTTGGTCTCCAAGTTTTACGAAAATTCTGATCAACAATTTGAGACCAAGTTTATAATTTTTGAACCAATATTGACCGATCTGGAGTCATTTTCCGATCTCGCCAGAATGTCTCCTTAGCTTGGACAGACTATGTCATGTCAGTGCCGTCAGCATCAGCATCATACGGGTCAGGTGGGTTCACACCAAGGCATCAAAGTATCTCTGCGAGTGGGAGTGCACAACAGACAACTTGCTTCGATTTGAAATGCCACCATGGATTTTTTGCTTCAACATTTCTGCTTCATGCTCATCTACTACCATGTTTGACAATATAAAGGTTGTTTCGATTTCAGATGCCACCATTATTTTTTTCCAGTTGAGCTCAACATTTTTTATTTTAGTTCATCTAACAAAAATACAGGTTGTTTCTTCTATTTCA
Organism: Sogatella furcifera; assembly: GCA_017141385.1. NCBI lineage: Eukaryota > Metazoa > Arthropoda > Insecta > Hemiptera > Delphacidae > Sogatella > Sogatella furcifera. Next base: position 21,986,252 of record CM029552.1, on the reverse strand, counting down.
GATGCTAATATCATGGTTTATTTATTCATCAAGTTTATTCTCATCTACTATTATGAGTGGGAGAGATAAACCTGCAGGCCTATGTAAGCTTTATTTCTAGGTCTGAGTCATGTTTGATTCTTTAACACAGCCGATTTTCACAAGACTGAAACTAATCAAAATTCCCACAAAATTTATGCTCTGTGTAGATAAACTGTTTGTCAATAGCTCAACAGCCCATGGAGGGTCTGAGCCTACTTGCTAGTTGGCAGTTTCATATTCACTCTACTATACAGTCCGTCCGACTTAAAAAAAAATTTAGTATAAGTTACTTGAAAAAAAAATCCAACAAGATGAGACAGCGAATTCGTGTCAGCGTGGTCATCGAATTCATATTATTGATGCATGAGTGATGAAAATTCATCTGTAACTTAGTTTTATGTTTCACTCTCATTCTCATACATCTTATGTTTTGCTTCTCATACCTAACAGATCTACTAGTATCTTTGGAATTGAAACAATAATTATTATCATTGATCTGCTGCTTCTAATAACACCGATATACACTCATATTTGTTGAGTATTATGTCAACAATATTATGCTGTATTTGAAAAGCTACACCAACCTTACTATCACAGAATTCCAAAATCTCAAATATCTCACCTGAAACTTCCATTAATAAAAAATACAATTTTATGATTCCTTAATTCCTTAATTTTATGAATTCCTTGATTCCTATAAGGATTTCAATGAAACCAGTTCCAAGTTTGCATTGTCAACGGTTATTGATATAATTGAAAAAATATGCTAGAAAACGCCATTTTTCAACAATAAGGGTTATAACTGGATAAGGAATCATAAAATTGTATTTTATTAATGGAAGTTGAAGAGAGTCGGATTCTAAAGAAAAAGTTGAATGGCGGCGATTGTGTAAATCTTACCCAAATCTCAGAAATGGCGATCAAAAATCGCAAAATTGATGAATATAGCACATGTGATGAATTTGTGTTTAGTAGCGATTTTGTGATTTTTGATCGCTATTTCTGAGATTTGGGTAAGATTTACATAATCGCCGCCATTTAACTTCTTCTTTAGAATCCGACTCTCTTCAACTTCCATTAATAAAAAATACAATTTTATGATTCCTTATCCAGTTATAACCCTTATTGTTGAAAAATGGCGTTTTCTAGCATATTTTTCCAATTATCTCAATAACCGTTGAAGATGCAAACTGCTTGAAACATTGGAACTGGTTTCATTGAATTCCTCAGCTAATATTACATAGGAATTGATTATTTAAGAACCTCAGTAAAGCCTCTAATAAATTTGAAAAATTAATATTTTTTGAAAAATCTCAATTTTCCGCCATTGTTATCTCGGTAACAAAGCGTTTTGGGGGTTGGTCCCATGGAACTTTTTTATCTACTTGTTGTAAGGAATCAGCCTGAGAAGTATTGCACATTCCTCCTGAAACACCCTGTATAGAACCATAAATTTCAATAATAATTACGATTAAAATCAAAATTACTGTACTATACTTTAGCTGCAACACTTCTCAGTTTGACAAGTGGAATCACTTCTCAGTCTCACTATCACACACAACAAGCACATCCTCACAATAATTCGCTATATTGATAAGTGATGTAGACGCATAATATTGGCATGAGTAGGTCGTACAAGACCAATGCTCACCGACCATTACTTTTCATCATGTCATCTAATAGCACAGTAGCCGCCATTGAACTGGTCTTGGACATATTATAAGGCGAGTGAATTATAACCGTATTACAAGCACTGCTGAATTTATGACGGCTTTTGACCGGCAGCCGATGATCGAATTTATTGATATACTGAAGTAGACTCCAACATAACTGGCGGTTGGCGAATTATTGTTACCGATTCTCAGATCCGTTTGGACAGTCTGGAAGCTGTCTACGAGAGCGTAACGGTTTGCTGAGATCGTTCTCGATTCAATAACTTTTGAATACCTCTCACCGACTGGCCTAACAGAGCTCAACATTAATAACAACCATACAACAACCGCCAATTTCAATGTTATCTACTACATCGGCGAAACATGTCTTTGCGTTCGCTAAACTCAACAGCCAATGAGAAACAATGTTTTATCGCGGTAGAAACGCGTCCCACGCGAATCTATTGGAGCGGTGGCGACGGTCGCATCAATTCTGCTCAACAGATGCATCAATTCACACAAGTCGCTTACGCCGACAAGTACACAAAACGACAAGAAGCTAGTGGATTTATCAACACTGCGCTGGGCAGTTGTTGGTAGTCTGCAGGGGCTAGAAATAGAACGCGTTCTTGTGTGGAGCTCAGTGAAGAACGAACGACTGGAAAAGCCATGATGAACCATGAATGGGGCAAGATATTGATGTAACACAATTCAAGGTTCATCAGATTATAGTAGATCATTGATCTAGTAGACTACAACAAAATTGGAGGTTAGCGAATTACCGCTCAACTTTTTTTTAAAGCTTAGGAACTTGGAAAATTTTTGAATGGAATATTCAATTACAAGCTGTGTGGTTTTATTATTATATCAGTTTACTTGATTATTTAAACTTCAGAATAATTTAGATCTAAATCAGATCAGGACAGGTTTCATTGGAGTTGATGCTTCAGGTATTGGTCTTCTGTTTTCAATCTAGTGGAGGCAACACAATCGTCAATAAAACTATAATAATTGATTAGAAATTGGTAGAACATCGTGGAAATTATGAATACAGCAATATTTAGAAACGAATAATATTTATCACAATTTAATAACAAAATTTTCAAAAAATCTGTTAGTTCAGGGGATTTTTAGTTTTTGAATCCAAAGCTATTACTCTTTGTCTCTCAGGTAACGTAATTATCCAAGCCAGAAATTCATCAAATTTATATAAATGGAGTAATCGTAATTCACATAAATGATGAATATTTTATGGTTATTTTCCTTAGGTTACAATATATTCGCAATTTGGCAAACCTGGCAAGAGTACAATGACCTTTGAATGTTTACCAGCACAGCCAATCACTGTGATATGGTACGTTTTAAAAAATATCATCACGCTATGACTAGTAGCTCAATACGCCTATAGCTCAATCAAAAGTTCATGAAGTAAAATAAATTTAACCATCATCAAATACACAACCTGTTGGTTGCAGTACTAGCTGCGGGAGGTCGCACCTTACAATAGTGATTAGCTGCAGCAGAGTTTGAACAATGGAGCCGATAATAAGCATTCAGCCAGTGCCACAGTGCTGGCAGTGAGCCGAACATCTATTTAGAATTATGAAAACAATTACTTTTGCAGTGCAATTTCATATTTTGCAGCTAATTATCGGCCGACGCTTGCTTATTAGCCGGTTGAGGGCATCCTTATGCAATTAACTGGTTCCAATTAAGTGATCATTCCCATCATATCAATGCACCTCTGCCTACCTACTTGCTTGCTAACAAGACATTGATTGACGGCATGGGTACTCAATTCTCCTTGCTGGCGATATTCAATTTTTTAGAGGGCAAGTGCACTCAAAAAAATGAAACTCTTGAGAAAAACTTTCTTGAGATTTTAAAATTGAAAGTACCTTCAAAATTCATTACCTTGTTCGTAGCAAAAGGGCTTTGTTCAATTATCAATAGATGAATAAATAATACAGATTGACTGATCGATCACTCCTGGAAAGTTAATCAAAAATTTATAAATTAAATTACTGGGCAACGGTATTGGAAATCAAGTCTTTGGAGAAGTAAATAGTTTCTCAATAATTTACTAGAATCATCAACTCTGAATAATATTCTAAAAAGAATGAATTTCTATACAAATACAAGAGAGTCATACAAATAAAATAAAATGTGAGTGTCCAATTATTGTCAGATGCTAGGTAAAAGTGTCACATTCAGTAAAAATAATCAACTCTCTTCAAATTACTGGTTTTCATATTACATTTTTTTCTCATTTCCAACAGTTGAAATTATGATTAAATATACGTCTTCATTATGGTAAAAGAATGAACAATGGAAATTCAATTCATGGATTCTTAATGGAAATGATTTTTAAAAATTTTTACTTCTCCTACTTATTAGATTATTTAGTTTTTATATTTATTTTAAATGCAAAGTCTATCGATTAATAGACTGATAGTTTGAATTTGAATCCTAAACAATCTCCCACACCACACTTTACCTTACATTGACCGTCGTTTTGGGACGGTGTCCGATTTTTAAGGTCCAATTAACCGTTATTCCCAGGCCACGACATACCAACTTATTGCGCTCTTGTTGTTTATCGGTTTTCGCACAGCGGCGCCGAAAATATTCTGAGAGCCCGCAGCTCCTCACATCGTTCGGTTGCTTTTGATGTCTTTATCCGGTCGTAAATCGCAATGCGCATGCGCACACGTCGTGAGAATGCACCGAAAATCACCCGCCACTTATGATTTTACTGGAGCACGCCGAAATCATCTAGCTCAACTCATTATCAAAGTGTTCAAACCATGTCCTTCAAAATTATGAAACGATAAGACAGAAACTTCATCATCAACTGAGAATATTTGATGACATATTGGTTACGAAAATTGCCTAGGTAACAAAGAAAAAAGGGTTATGAATAACTGTAATTGATAATGATGTAACAGATAATTTTACAAATAGTGCACTCTAATCACGGTTTTGTAACAAACTTGGGACAGAAGTAAGCTGCTATACTATTAGTTTAGGCAATATTCATTCTCAATAGAGCATAATTATTATTTGATAATAATTCAAATAGTAGATTGAAAAGCTGAAGTACCATACACTAGCATTTGATAAATACTGTAATATTATAATGGGGGGCTATGAGGAAGAAACAAATAATTTATCATAAAGTTTGGCTAAAAATATCAGATATTTATCATAAATTTATTTTTTCAAAGTATGGAAAGTTGATGATAAATTCATAAATTATTAAAGTTGATTTATATTTGACTCATCAACGTTCCTAAGGATAAACTAAAGAATGCAACTGCAATAATATTGATCTCATTTCAAAAGATATGTATTTTCTCATACCACTCTCACCTACTGACTTGCGCAGTTGGCAATAACTTGCCTGCAGTTGGTAGCTGAAAAGAGGTCTACAACTACAAAGAGATATGAGTTCAAATGGAGTCATGTTTTCTTTCCGGCCCAACGATTGAGCCTACAAGTTATTACTCCAACCCTGTGTATAGTTATAGAGTGCATTGCATTCTACACATAACAAGTTAAGTGCTCGAGATATGACCTGCATGTAACTTATGAACACCAATGGTCCTCGGCTACAAGATTATGTGCTAAGCCGCATGCTGGGCTACAAGTTTGTCTGGTATGTCTCACCCATAGGCCTGGAAAGCTGAGTACGAATATGTAACTGCTTGTAGTTGCTTCATAACAATCGATGTTCACTTTATTTTGATTCTATTGCATGTTGCAATTGTTTTGACAAGCATTTGTGTTCATGCGGCTACATTGAAAATGAAACAATGAAATTTACCATGTGATTTGCAATGTATTTTTATCATTTTCTTCAATCTAGGCCCACTCCTTTGTTGTCTTTATTGTATGGTGCATTTGTTGTGTTGAAGTATCAAAATTTATAAAAAATTTATGGAACTGTCTATTTGAATTCAAATCTCTCTTGAAGCCTGATGGTTAATAAAATAAATCAAATGAATCTTGAATCTACAGCTACGGTTGCTCTCTTGCTATAACTATCGTATACAAGCTCATTCAATGTCTTTGTGGTGGCACTTTTACATGTAATATTATCTTTTTTCATTCCCATTCACAAGTACCCAATACGAACAATGAATGAAATCTATGATGGACCCAACAACAAAAACTTACTACAGCTTTCTCACAGACCATAGGACAGCCTTGAGGCAAAGTCGGTCATCAACTCATTCTCTCCTTCCTCACTCTCTCACCCTCTGCTTGTCTCTCCCACTCTCAATCAATTCAATGATATTCACGCCATCTCTCTCTCAAACCACAGATCACAACATCCCAATTCTGGGAGGTAGAAGTGGGAGATGTGAGTCGTCTAACCAATCGACATGGGAACTATCGACTATCGTAATTTATCGACAAAAAACAGCCGACATTTCCTTAAAAGAAGGAATTAATTGGACGTCGAATACTTATCCATGTGTAAGTTCGAAGCCGATATTAGACTGCATGCCAGGGCCCAGCGTCCTCAAATTAGAATTCGTTGCTGGGCGATAACTTTCATCAGTCGAAATTCGCGTCAAGTGTAAACCGAAACCAATCAGACGACTTGTTTGTTTACTGTAAACTTGTCACTATACTATTCGGCAGCTCACATTCAAGCGATCTCATTGACCGTATTGGCCTTAAATTTCCTGTATTGGACCGTGGGATAGTGAAGACTCAATAAGGCCGTTACGTACTCTTGATAAGGTATGATCTCACAGATGACTTATACCAAACTTGAACGGACAAGATAAGTATGCAAATATTTATTCTCAATTCATTGATTTAGGGTTTACTATGGTATTTGGCCCACTTTTGAATTTCCTCCTATGTAATAATTTGATAGTAGTGCTTCACAATTAGTTGTTTTCACCTTTCACCTAAGTACAGTGATTAGTCCCAACTCCATTATCAATCAATGTTTTACTCAATGCATCTCTCTTTAATGTAAGCAGGATTTTCATATTGAAGTGGGGTCGAATTTACTATTGACATAAACTACTGAAATATATTAGAAAACTCTATCAATTCAATTGATGACTTGATTTCGATTTGTGTTTTTGTTAAACAAACAGCTCTTTTGGAATTAAATTCTTCATGTAATGTTCATGTGAAAAAATTGAAATAAAATTCTAATACGAGTCCCAGTCCTCTCCTACCAATCAACACCAACCTCCAACCATCTACAACAATCTCATGAACATCAGTATTTCAAATAGCAAACTAACAAATAACAATGTATAACCCCAAGTCACAAATGTTTCATAATTTAAATTCTCAACGACGTGTTCACACGTTGTTAAGTGCTCAATCAATAACTGTATAATTACAAAGACTGTCTAATTTCTAATTGGTTTCGCCGTGGAAGCTGCTGCAGTCATTTGGTTAGCGATGATTATATTTTCATTTTCTCTTTTATCACCTAGTCGGTGTCCAAATTTACCGCCCTGGCAACGAAGTAAAGGATGGGAAAAGAACGGGGAGGAGGAAGAAAGAAGAGGCGTCATTGAATAAACAATATTCATAGTGCGCTGCTATCCAAATGAACGGTACCGAGCTGGTCTGAGAGACTGCCTATAAATAATTCAATAGCTCGGATTCAAGCAGAGGTGTTAATACGTTTATATTATACCGTGAAAAATCGAATTACATCCATTATGCTGTAATAGTGCTGCTTCTCTTCTCTCTCTTTCCAGTTACTCTCCACCCTTTTCGTCTCCTCACGAACTCCTTCTTCCAGGTCCCGGGTTCGACTCCGCCCACCCCACCACTTCCTATTCAAACAAGCTACTTGACAATGAAGACTATTGGCACTTCTGGTCTCCCCCGGGGCTTCTACTGCACTTTACTGTGGAGCAGAGCGCTTACTAGCAGTAGAGAGCTATTAGTCTTGGACTTCTGGTCATAGTGATTCAATAATGGAAAGTTTTTTGAAAGTGAATTTGAAAAAGAATGAGTTTTGCATTTGCTTTTACTGTAAATCGAAGGACAATAGCGAACTGTAAAATACTAGCTATAATAAAATAGTTATAAAATTACATAGTAATTAGATTATGGACCCCTAAAAACATGTAATTTCAGTGTAATGAAAGTGAATTCATAATTATTGAATAAGGCTTTCTGGAACAATCAATTTTGAGAATTCCAAGTATGTATGTTGAAAGGTATTTTGTATGTTCAGTATCAATATCAACACATTCTTGTTCTATCTACAGATATTTGATTGGAGGTGATTGCAATTGAATTGCCTCCAAAGACACAAAAGTGAATAAAAATCTGTCCACCAACATTCATGTTGAACAACCTGGAAATTAATCAAATTATAACTATTTTTAAAAGGAAACCATTCCAGTTTTCATTTAGTTGGAACTCATTCAAGTTAAAACACTATTTCGTAATAAATTTCAATTTCTTTCATCCCTTACATCACAACGACCCAAATACAGCACACTACGTTACATCCTTTGATCCTTATTTCAACCCACCTTCCTTGAATAGGCTATTCGCTGTGTGCAAGTGGGTGGAAAGGATATTTTTGGCGACCGAGGCGCTATTGGCGGATCATTTCGGCGAAAAATTGAGAGAATTAACATTGGAGGAGATAGGGCTAAACCTAAAATAATGTCCTGGAGAATTTGTTGTGTTCCGGATTGTAAAAATAAAACACGCAATGGAAATTTCAAGTTCTACACTTTTCCAGTTGCCATACATAAGTTTCATCAATAAAAAGAATGGTTCACTGCATTGAATAAATATTGATAGGTGAAGCTAACCTTATTGTTTTGTTTACGTGCAAAAGAATTTGTCGATCAAGTAGGACCATGGAGTGCTCCATTCTAACCTGTACATCAGGTAATGTACATGAATAGTTTTTATGTTAGTTAATCTAATAAGCTGTTATTATCAACGCAAAAACTCTATTAATTATGTTTTAATAAGGAATATTCATATCATTCAATTTTTCAAATAAATGTGAGCTTGCGCCAATTTTTCATTTTCATGTAAGATAACTTATCAGCTGTTATCTCAAAGTTTTTGTCGACTCTCAAATACATCTGTTTGCGGTTGTCTGCTCTCAAATACTTGAAAACTAGGATTTTTCTAATATAATGAGCTATAATACTATCAATAACTAACATTCCTTTCCTAAATATCATGTTCTACTTACTGAGAAATCCATGAAGCAGCAAATAATTCCATTCTAATTATAAATGCGTTTTCCCATTTAGCGCTATGCTTTGTATGCTAAAACGCGTATAAAAGTACACACGATAATCCACCAGAGCCGCAGCACAGTAGATGCTCATAGCGAATACACATGCAATGCACAGGATCAACCACTAAAGTCAAACACGTCTGGTAAACATTGATCAACCAAGATACATCGTCCTTTATAAGTAAGGGAGCCAGATTATTCCTATCCATCAATTTGTAAGTCACATAAAATAGTGAGCGTAATATTAGGAGTAGAGCATACTATGCAGTCGGTCGTTGGTCGGATTTACGACGCATTAAATCAGTGATTTACGATCATTGATGTCCGGACTTCAAGAAGTAAGTCCGAGCACGTAAGGGACCGCACTATTCAGGGATACACCCACAGCAGCTATCAATCCACTACACACAATTGATCGTAAACAATAATTACAGAGTTTCGGAATATTGCTGAGAAATAGTAATGAGATTATTGATTTCATATTAGTATTCTCTTTTAGACCCTCCTAGACAACATATCAACAAGAAATGATACACATTTCATCAAGTGATTCCAAATTTAAACTAAAAATACACATTTATTGTTGTTGTTTACCAAACGCCTGTCTTACCTGCATGAAATTATAAATTAATCCTTTAAAATCAAGTTGGATGTTGTAGATTTTGGAAAGAGCATTAGTTTCTAATTTTTCAATCAAAAATAAATTTTCATAATAATTATGACGTACGTAATATTATTACGTATAATAAAGTTTTTCTATTGAAATTCCATTCACCAATTCTAAATTACATTACTTGTGTTCTTGTGTCAATGCATTTACTCTTTGTTATTGAGGTTTATTGGGATCATCATGAATATAAAACTCGATAGATTGGACCCCCTCACCTCCAATACAAACCGAATGCAGCAAAGAGAACTGTACCCTTATAAATTGTAAGAAGCAAATGGAACAATTTAAACAAAATCATCAACTATTGGCAGTGAATCTTTACTGATTAGGAATCTAAAATTTTTCCCATATTATTTCGAGAACATTATTCCACAGGATCAGCTCCACTCCAGTTCAACGATATCACTCACTCCATGGCCTATTCATTCCTACCACCATCAATCCAGCTTTATAAAACGGATCTGACACTGAGAATAATCTGTTCACGATTTCCACGAACATTTCAAACTGCTCTATAATATGAATACACAAAAACCTTTATGATAAAAACCACTTGAATACAGAAAAAACCAGCAGAGGAAACAAGACCGACAATAAAAAGCAGAGTATAAATTCCAGCAGCGATCTGCACTTAGAAGCAGTTATTATTGGAGTGGATGAAGCTTAATTTTATTAGGTGTTCGGAGAGGCGAATTAATCTTGTATGCGCGTCGTACATTCAACCGGTTAGCGATTAGAAATGAGCGAGGCGACTTTGGCAAAAGGCATTTTGTCCACGGCTGACAGCAATTTTATTTCCGCGCAAAGTGAATTTAATTTGTACTTGACAAGTGGATTGCTTTATTACTGAGGAGGCCCAGTTGGAAAATCAATTAATAACACTGGCGAGTAATAAACCGAGTGGAAATGAGTGCTGCAACTGTCAGACTGCACGTCAAGAGAATGAACTCTGAGTTCTCTTCTTTCTGATTTAGTGCAACTCATCTGTGGACTGCAGCCTGCAGAGCAGAGCAGAGAAGTGCTCGACTGACCGTGAAATACACATGTACCGAGTTCAACACACAAAAGAATCGCACATATTAAATTTGAGACTTTGTTGATGATGTTTCACAACAAAATTATTCAATTTTATTACACTTTAACAATTTATATTACCAGAGATATAATCCGATCATATAGTATCAGCCAAAATAAACAATACTGAAATAGTACAAACAGTATCAGAACTGTTTATTTCAGCTTATACGGATACTTTTCTAATCTGCATTGGGTGAATAAAATTTCATTGTGTGCAAACAAACAAATTTACCTTTGAATCCTGAAATTTATTATTTTTTATATTAGAAGAATCGTAGCCTGTCAATAAATGAATTTATCTATGCAGGGAGCGTAGAAAACATGAAAACGTCCCAATATTTCATTTACGAAGGGTTTTTTGACGTGAGGTAAATTTGGATACCCTACTCTAGCAAATATCATTATTCTGAATAATTTCCAAAAGACCTTGTTTGAACAAACCTCTTGGGAGATTCAGTATTGAGTTTCTAGAATCTACAGCTAGAAAAAAAAACAACTAAAGAAAATTCATTCACGGTCCATTTTATTCTTGACTCAAGGTAACACCCCATAATCAGTGCCAGACAGTATAATCCACAATGTCATCTCAGCTCACTGTATTTTGACAAGGGTTCCAATAAATACTTGGAAATATTCTACCTGCTGGAAAAGATACACAGGGGAGCCCAAAACTAAACACACGATTCATTAGATAATTATAGTCAAGAGTATTCTGACTACACGATACCTGCAGGGTAATTTGTATGATGACCAAACAGCCCTTCTGATCTCCCGAGGAACAGAATGAGGAAAAAATATTCCAGGATAATTTACAACCGAGCCCCTATCCCAAATCTCCTATAATCATGTTGAAATTATAAAATTCCATGACAATAATAAATAGTAATTTTTCCAGGTAATATGTTTGGCCAATATGAACTACACTATGAGTTGAACAATTACTATAGACAAGTACTATTTCTGGAATACTAAAGATGTAGGTTTTCATCCAATTCAGTTGGTTTTTCTCAAATCTTGTTTTGTAAAACTATTTTCCCTTCCGATTGACAATTACAATGTATTCAGAATTTCCATCAGAAGGAAATTTAATCATAAATTTCTACATAATTTAAACATAATTAATTAAAAACTTGTTTGTTGAAGAATTTGTTAAAACTTTTAAAAATTAATAAATTTTAATGTGTGAAAAATATTTGGCGAAGTTTAGACATCAATTTAGCGTAACGGCTTGGGTAATCTATATCAATCATTTCTTACATTCAAATCTTAGTAGTAGTGAGGTACTATTAGTTTTTTTCAAACCAAGAGTATTGATCGATTTTTCAAATTTAATTTGGTGAAGAGTGAACATAAATAATATGACGCTGCCTTCTTAATTTTAATATAAATGACCAAACAATATTCGTGGAGTCTCACTAATTCATCCACTTCAGAATAACTTCCCTGGAATTTGAATACCTACTCACTATTTCAAAAAATTAATTTGTGAAAGGATGAATGGAGAGTATAAGAGATAAGCAGCTGCCGTTTTTATTCATAATGCAAATAACGAAACAATAGCTGTAACTCATAGTCTCTGCCACTTCATTATAATTTTCTCCAAATTCGATTATCTAAATTTCAGCGAGACCTGAACCAACAAACGTAGTAGTTTTTTAACACGGAAGGCAACTCACAAAAAACACCTGCTTCACGAAATTTAACCAACAAATCGTTTTCGTTTTAGCAGTCGGTTCCAGGTCGAGACGAGGACAATGTACTCTCTGGAATCAAATCAAGTAGCTATCTTCTATTCGACACGAAGAATATTAACTCCGCTCAGAGTGGGAATTGCTTCAAGAAATTTTCCAATTATGCACCTCCTCCTCCTCCTCCTCCGAGCCATCACATCAACACCAGCTGATTACCAGATTCAAAAGTGAGTTACTACTCGCCAGGAACGTGAGCAACGGCCTGTGGAAATACCTAGCCAACTAGTCACACCTCTAAACAACCATTGAAATATACACGAAATATTTATTAGTCTCGAATGGTTAGCAGGATGAATGATAACGGGAGAAGACGAAGAGAGGCTCACAAAAATTCAATACCCGGGTGAAAGAGGAGGGGGGTAGGGGAGCAAAACCAGTTGTTAAAACATGCAAATTATAAATTAACTTATTTAACGCGCATCCTTTGAGTCTTTCTTTCTCGTGTTTACTCTTTCTCTCCTCCCGTAGTACGCATTCCAATTTCGCTACATTTTCTCTCCTTCTCCACGTGTGGATTTTTAAAATTTTCATTCTCATCTCGCAAACGACGTTGATAGTCTCCGCAGACGCCAATTAACTGGCAGAATAAATTCTGGACGGCCTTGAATTTATTTGCTGGCAAAAACACCAGTCTTTTAATATTAATAATTTTTTCGGCGAACTCACGGAGCTTCAACGTGCGTCTAATTACGTAGCGAACGAACAATGGTTGGAGGTAATTGAGTCATCACTCATACGCTAAGCAGGTGAAAACGCGTGCGCTTATCGCGCGCAATGATTTATTGCTGCCGACTGCACTATTTCGAAGCGTGAACTTTCTGCAAAACGCAAAAACGGCGCGTTTTTCAAGCATTAGCGCATTGTTTGTTTGTGGATGAATTCGGTGTGTAGTCAGCCAACAGCCGTAATCAGCAACTGCCGAGTAATTAGTCCGATAATATAAGGCGGCGAAACAGTGTTTAATTAGAGGCCTAGGACGGACTAACCAGCCGACCGAAAAGTTCCCAAGAATGACCGGCTGGCCCCCCTGATTAGCCGTCTATAATGTCGATGTGCTTCACAAACGAGAAACGGAAGTGCAATAGCTTCTTGAAAAGTAGCTGAAATCTGTTGTCAACATTCATTGCTCAGCATGCAATTACAAAACAATCCTATTCTATCCCTATCTTCAATTCTTTCCTATCCCCAGAAACAGTCACAAAACCTACTATTCTATTCAAAGAAAAAGTTACAAAAACAGTTCATTTAAATGTGGAAACAACCAGATTCTGGCACAACTGACCAAATTGGCCTAAATTATGAATAATCAGAAATTATAAGAGGATATTCTCAAGACATGATAATATTTTTACAAAAATTAACATATTATTGAAAAAAAAACATATAGCTATTATAAAGTATTTTTTTTGTAAACCAAGAGTTAGTATTTCTAATATTATAATGACCAAAAACATAACAATTTTAAATTATTATTTTCCACTTTCTGTGACCTGAAATTCTGAGACATGAATTACTTCAAAATTATTAGTTTGAACATTCGTGAAGTTCTATTATTAAAATTTCAAATTATTATGAATGAAAAAAATCTATAAATTTCAAACATACGAAAGCTGCATGTGGTTGTAAATCTAAAATAGCAAGCAAGTCATACCAATAAAGATTATTGTCGTCACATGTTTGTCGGGTCGACACAAATCCGACCAAATAAGTTTTCAATACAGATAGCGGGTAATGAGTTACGACAGAAAAGCCATACAGTTAATAAAGGTTAATAAAACTTATCAGTAGACATTCAACTTCATGGACTATTCATTTGGCCGCGCTTAAATTTATCTCATTGCTGGTGAAATGTTTATATCTATATATTGTGAAAGCTTAACGGCCGTAAATTCCGATACAAATAAATAATGGACGAGTCGAGTGTGTTCAGTGTTGTTATGAACCTTGTAGGTACATTTTTATTCCTCGGATTGGTTTTTTCTTCGGCAGATAAGCCAGGGCGGGATGGAAGAGACGAGAAGGGCTGGTGAATCGGGCTTTCAAACTCGGCTGATAAGAGAGGGGACACAAAAATAATGAAACGAGCTGTAAAAACGTTTTCATAAGTGTTTTTTTTCCACACAGCATTTCCAGTCGATTAGCTCGACTTCGAATAATATCATCTTCACTTCCATATTCTGCAGAAAGCAATCTCAAAACAAATAATTTGTTCGTATTATAGTCAAAGAAAGCCATTTCTCCTGATTATGGAGCAACATTCTATTATCTACATGGCTTAATAACTGAAAATGTACTATCACTGAGCTGTCTATTAATTCCTTGTAAGTACAAAAGAAACATTATTCACATGTTTATTATCATTGAGTTTTGGGAGAATAAATTACGTTAAATTTTCTCTCATCCTCTCATTTGAACTCCTCCCCACCACCACTATTTACCCTTCCTTTTAAGGTCAAACGCAATCATCAGCATTAACTTGGTCTTTGTATGAAAAACTAATCTCCATCTCAAGAAAAACCAACAAAACCGATGGTAGCATTTCATCAGACAATCACCTCCAAATTTCCTATGTAGATTGACTGCCAAAATGTCGATGAAAATAAATCAACTAGCTACGTCCTTCAGGCATCGAAGCCTTTGTTGCACACAACCAAACCAAGTATCAATCTTTATTCATCACTGTCAATAATTTCTGGCCGAATCGATCAGCTTCCTCCCACCGATATTTCTCCAACTAAAAAAACTAGTTTTTGATCCTAACCGCACTCTCGCTAAGATGTCGGTTATTGAGGAGATTGATTAAGTGACTAAATACTATAATTTTGCCTACGCCTACCTGAGAAAATTCCTCCCAGCAAGAAACTCTCAACCACAAGCATCACTCGCATTTGGCTAATTACCCTCAAGATAAGCAGGTTATCTCATTCATCCATGATTACCGTTGATAAAGTCAGGTTCCAATCTAAATGAGCCAATATTATATACATTAAACATGATAAATTAAACTAAACATAGTTTGAAAACTACTTGAGATGTTTGGCATTGATTGTACATCTTAATATCAAACTAATAAGGTGATTTGCAGTGATGGAAAATTTTATGCTAGAACAGCCCACACAAGTATGGAGAAAGAATCAATTTGAGAGAGGAAAACTTCACTTTTCTGAGCAATTCGAGCGAATAATAATGAGAAGAAGGTAATCGCGAAGCTAACTCACTACCTGAAATTCAAATTTTGGATTTGAACTTTGTTAACATACGTTCAACTATTATCCATGATGATAAGGGTATGTTGATAAGATTAAAGATTATATTGATTTTAAGATTGATAAGATTTTATTAAAAAATATAATGAATGACGAAGGCAACAAACAAATTATTTTTTGTAAATTCACCAACCAAATTTTCTAGATGGAAGAAAAGTTGGATATTGCAGTACACTATAATATTATTATGATTACAAATTTTCTAGTTTTGTTGATATGAAATACTCTAATTTATTATGTTTATCATAGTAATTTGTGTGAGATGTGAGAATATATTATATGAAAAGTGTTTTAGGATATTTCAGGACTACTTAGGACAAAAAAACCTGTTGTATGTATTCAGGATTCAGTTCCTTAGATAATTTGAAAACATATTTTTCTGCTTTCTCAATAACATTATTATTTTTTTCTTATTTCATTCGTGTTAAGATTGATTATAATTTACAACAAATGAGCTAATTGCATTTTATTTATATTTATTTAACGTTGTGAGTAATTTTTGTATTGAAATGGCCACTGGTTTAGCAGGACCAAAAAATGTAATGATTTATTCCAAATAAAATTGATTGATTGAACAGTAAAACAATGAAGTTTTGTACAAGTATTTAAATTTTGAAATCAATTCTCTCCAGTTTGGATCCCAAAAGCAAAGAATTTATGACCTAACAATTGAGTTGGTATATATTTTAAAATATAGAAATCGAGAGATAGTATGTAGACCTGAGAAGTAGGATTCAAAAAATTAAAGAAAGCAAAAATATCAAAGAAGATAGAAAAATAGCACAAGATGATAAATTATTTTAGAAAGCATTGAGCTTTGAATAAGAAGGAAGTACCAAGTCATGGATGTCATTTATTTTGCTGAAAGAGCTAATGTAAACAAATAAATCATATGAGTCAACATTAACATAAAGCACTGGAATTCCAGCCAATCCTAGTTCAAGGATGAGCATGATTCCATCAAACATAGGCCAACACTTCAAGTTCAAACCACAAACCCAACCATCAACAGAAACCAAATTGGCAGTAAAAAAATTATAATAAAGTGAAGATTTGCAACTTCTAATTAAAGAGAGAACACATTGACTGTTGGTTGAAGCTAATATAGAAATTCAATATGATTAAGTATAACCTAGGAGGTTATAATCGAGGAGGGGAAAACATAATAAATGTTCCGGCCCTATATGAGCTATGTCTTTATTTCTATGTCTACCCACGAGCCTTCCACTGTTGGTTGAAACTTATATCGAAATTGACGATGATAAGATACATTTTATCATCAAATAGGGAAGAATATATGAGCTTATCCTCTATCTAAGAGTATATTCACATTCATATTCATTTCTATAAAAATAATTCAATTATAGTGTGAGAGCTTCAGTTTGAAATTTCAAAATCTCAAGCCTTTGGCAAAGATCCATAGCTCCATCAATCTCAATAATTCAGACTTGCAGACTTGTGAAAATCAAGAGAAAATGAGGTAACAAAATTATAAAGATGGAATGAGAAATTGTAAAAGCAATTAAATTGAGAAACAAGGAAGGAAAGAGACCAAAGATTTCATTAGACAACAATTTGCAATTAGCAAAATACAGCTACCTCGTTAGCTAAAGCTTAGATGCCAAGAAAAGTACTCATGGAAAAATGTGGAAGAAATAAGCTAGAGAAGAATAAGTGAAAAAAAACAGCAGAATATAAACAGCTCAATATTCCTTCCGGATAATAACTATTTACCTACAGCATGCTTCTTGTAGATTCCCAATATACTACCCTTTCCCTTCACGGGCTTCGCCGTTAACCTATTAGAAAAAAATCAATTTCCATTGTCTGAGAGGATTTCAAACACAGAAGATGCCTCTACAACGTTCAGCTGTGGATATGAGAGGCCTATTCTATAGTTGGCAGTGGCGTAACAGTTTTTCCGGGCCCCCCGCAAATAAATTTTCGGGCCCCCCGCAATAAATTTTCGGGCCCCCCGCAACCATATTTCCGGGCCCCCACAAACATATTCCCGGGCCCACCAACCAAAATGAAATTTTAATATTTTCTCACTAGTTTGATCAATAACGTACCTTGTTTTAATGTGTATTAAATTGTTTTATGTAAAAAAAGTATTCGTATTTTGCCCAGCTCACCGGTTCGCGGGCCCCCCGCATTGCAGGCCCTGCGGGCCCGGCTGTTACGCCACTATTAGTTGGACATTCAGAATTAGATGGACTTTAAAGAAAATTAATAATTTCCCATAGCTCAATTATTTGAGGTTTAGAATTCTCTCACATCAAATAAAAGGCTTAAAGAGTTTAAAAAATACAATAATTAAATAATAAAAAAAATTTATCGATAATATTTCAGTAGTTTTATAAACCACTAAGGTATAGTTTTGCAATGAATAGATGTTTTTCTCAAATTTTCTTTCAATTACTGTGATCGAACTTCGCTCCACGATTCGAATATTGCCTAACTCACTCTAAACTATAAGGTACCGGTAGTCAATATTGACTAATTTAACTAATAAAACTAAAAAAGATTCCAAATTAAATTCGAGTTGGATTTGAATTATAAAATGCCCATGAAACATCACAATCTCAGCCTACATTCCAGAAAAATATCTAATATGACGTGCAATATACAAATTACTTTATTTATTCAGTTATTTACAAATAATACTTAATGCTAAGGATAACAGGCTTTAGCCCAAAACTGCCCCTTTTCTAATTTAGAATACAATCCAGGTTATGCTTGTTGCTTATCTTCCACAGTCACAAATTTTCACTCCAAAGAAGCACTTCAAAATTTTAATACCTAAATACATGAAATGAGCGCAACTTTCTCCCTGAAAATCAACACTTCCCAAAAATCCATCACATCCTTCTCCTCATTCCTTGAAAAACAATTAACCGACACAATTTTGAACGATTGCGTGTTGGCAGGAAATAAAACCTCCACAGCAAGTACAGTTGAAAACGTGTGAGACCTTTCCAATAGGGCGATCCTGTCTCGATCCACTTTATGAGAGCCAATAAAATGGCTATAGTTGGTGGAATTCAAATGTGCGCTCGCACGCGTTAAGTGCGCGCTACAATTTGCCGCGCAAATTGCAAACGAGCGGGATGCCACCAGCAATTCATACACACAACCACGATAATAATTGCACACTGGATTGGTAGATAGAGAGAGTTATAGTCTGTCCAAGCAAAGGAGACATTCTTGCAAGATGAGAAAATGACTCAAGCTCGGTCAATTCTGCTTCAAAAATGATGAATTTGATCTCAAGTTTTAGAAAACAATTTGATCTACTATTAAGACCACATTTACAATTCTTGAACAAATATTGACCACGCTGGAGTCATTTTCCCATCTTGCCAGAGGGTCTTTTTTGCTTGGACAGACTATACTCACTAAACAGTGTAGAAGTATAGCCTACGTATATCTATCTCATGCACTGGAGTTTTACAAGAGGTGGAAATAAAAAAATCAGACGCTAACAAAAATGGCGGTTGGCGAATGTCTTAATGCTGAGCTCTGTCATGACAGTCTGAAAGTGGTCAACAAGTGCTGAACAGTCTAGCTGAGGTCGCTCTTGACTCAATATGTTTTCACAGACCGCAAGCCGACTGTCCTGACAGAACTCATTAATAACATTCATTCACTAACCGCCAATTTCGTTGGCAAACGCTATACTAGATGAATGTTAGCATAGTAGATATAGTTTGGCAATAATAGACGCATACATGTAGGATAGATGATGCATGAAATAAGAGTCAACCCACTGTTACTGTAGGCCTATAATATGATGCACTGGAGTTGTACAAATTGTGAATATACTTAGATAATAGATATGAATTCAACATAGACTATAGGGTACAACAGAGGAGGCATGAAATTAACAGTAAATTCACACTTGTTCTAACACAAGAAGCAAAGAACTAACAAAATCTGAAAGCCACCCAAGTCTTCCTCTGCCAACTGTTCATTGAATGCAAAACGGAACCGTTTCAATAATGAGCGTGGAAAAATTAATGGATGGATATCTATAACTGACTGTTCACGACTGTGCAACACGCTTTAGCAGCCACTCAACAGGCAAAACTAATAAAATTTCAATAAAACTCTCTAGTAGCCATTAGGTACACAACCATAAGTGGAGTAATGAAGACCACCGAAGTGCTTTTGCTTCCTGGGGTGCGGCCCAATAACGAGCTAACTCGGCATTTTGCATGATTTTGTTTTCACAAGATGAGGTTTGCAAGACCTTGCATAGTGGTACGTTTTCAAATGCCACATTGCAAAGGAAGGCTGATTTGTGATGGCTGACATCGATTTACAATTTAGCAAGTGCACTGCAATGGGGGTTTCTATGTTCCAATTGAATTACTAAACCATAGGCAATATAGGCCTATTAATGATGGAATTATCATCTATGCAAGAAAATGCCACAATGTTTCTTGTATAGAATTGAAAGTTAGACAGGCAAACGTTTTAAATATGAAATTGGTGACAAGTGAAAATTGTTACAATATCATTGCAATTTATAGATCTCCATCCCATCACGACATATCACTCTTTTTGTGTGATATGAGGAAAGAGCTAGACAAATTAAAACGTAAACAGATTATTTGTATTGGAGACATGAATATAAACACTCTCAATTACCATTCACATCAACAATTACAGGATTATTTGAATTTCTCTAGTGAATATGGTTTCAGACATTGTATTAAAAAAGCTACAAGGATTACTGAAGAAACATCCTCTTGCATAGACCATATTATGATTAATTTTGTGAAACAAGTTCTTCCAATCATATATGAATCATCAACCACAGATCATTTTAGTATAATTCTGGGTCTGAAAGAAATCAATACTTCGAATGTGCGCATTAATGATATCAATTACAACAACAGCTGCAATACTCTTAGGAAATCTGTAAATTTACCTGGATTGAGGCAGCAACTTTCAACAGAAAACTGGCAAGACGTCGTCAACCTTCAAGACACCAACGAGTCGTATGAGAGGTTCATCAATATTTTAAAGAAATATATTGTAGAAAATACCAACTGTTACCACCAGCGGAAACGTCTGAAACCCATCAAGCCATGGATTACGAGGGGACTTGTATCAGCTATAAGGAGAAGAGATCTACTCAACAAAAGGAGGAAAATGCATCCCAATGACATTGCACTTGCTCAATACTACAGACAATATCGCAACACTTTAACAGCACTAATAAGAAATAAAAAAGAAGAATTTTACAGAACAAAATTAAATGGAGCACAGAATAATATGAAAAGAACCTGGCAACTGATAAGGGAAGCAACAGATACAGTTTAACAGAAAGGATGACACAATAAGAGAGATAGTTGTTGATAACAGCATTGTAACAATGGAGAATAGTAAAGAACTCATTCTTGAAAAAGTTAATGAACATTTTGCCAATATTGGAGAAAATCTAGCCAATAACATTGCTGTTAAAGTTGAAAGATCAATTCACACTTTGGTAAGTGATTATAAACCAGCTAAAATTTCGCCAGCCTCGATGTATTTTCAGCCAGTTGCAGAACAAAAAATACTGGACATCATCAGCTCCCTTTGTAACGACAGTTCTCCAGGTCTAGACGACATCAACAATAGAACTCTGAAGGCTGTGAAAGAGTATATTGCAATACCACTGGCTGACATATTCAACAAGAGTCTCTCAAATGGAATCTTTCCAAATTTAATGAAAGAGGTTTGTGTCAGACCTTTACATAAAGGAGGCGATAAACTTGATCTGAACAACTATAGGCCGATAACATTAGTCAACAACACATCAAAGATTCTAGAGAAAAT
Organism: Sogatella furcifera; assembly: GCA_017141385.1. Classification (NCBI taxonomy): domain Eukaryota; kingdom Metazoa; phylum Arthropoda; class Insecta; order Hemiptera; family Delphacidae; genus Sogatella; species Sogatella furcifera. Next base: position 21,964,725 of record CM029552.1, on the reverse strand, counting down.
AGTGAAAAAGCGTCTAGTTGACTTTCTTGAGTCGAAAAATTTGTTGTCATCCAGTCAGTTTGGCTTTCGACAGAACAGGAGTACAGATGATGCGATTTTTGAGTAGACAAAAACTATAATTCACAGCTTAGATAATGGAATGAAGTGTCTGACAGTGTTCTTGGATCTTGCAAAGGCTTTTGATACAGTATCTCATGGAATCCTACTAAAAAAACTTGAAGCTATTGGTGTGAGAGGTGTGGTTTTGGAGTGGTTCAAATCCTACCTTGATAATCGAAAGCAAAGAGTGCAAATAGGGAAAAATCTGAGTGCAGAGGAAGGTCTTCCTATAAAATTTGGCGTGCCATAGGGCACAGTTCTTGGTCCGATACTGTACCTCATCTTTGCCAATGAATTATGCTCACTTGACATTGGTGGCAAGATAATTGCCTTTGCAGATGACACAGCAGTGATATTCCAAGGCAACAACTGGAATGATGCTTTCATATCAGCTGAATTAGGTATGGAAAAAATTACATCCTGGCTCCACAATAATATCCTGACTCTCAATTCATCAAAAACGAAATTTCTGGCATTTTCACTGACGGACTCAAAAAAACCGGCAAGAAATACCATCAAGCTACACCACTGCAAAATTAATCGCATAAACTGCAATTGTCCAACAATAGATCGCACTGATAATATAAAATACTTGGGAGTAATAGTAGACGACTTACTTTGATGGGACAAACACATCATACAACAAACAACAAAACTCAGGAAACTGGTCCACAAATTCATTCAGCTCCGACAGATACTGAATCTGGATACATTGAAGATGATGTACCACACATTGGTAGAATCAATAGAAAGGTATGGCATTCTGGCCTGGTGAGCAACTCATTTCTGTCATATGGATCCCATTTTCAAAGTACAGAAACTGATCCCCAGGATAATGGGACAGAAACATCCGCTCCACCCTACAGATACTCTATTTGCGGAGCTCCACCTACTCAGCATCAGACAAATTTACATCCACAGACTACTTACATTCACCAGAAAAAAACCACAGTTATTTCTCAACATGGACCACAACCACAGTACACGCAGAAGGAATATCGATCTGGCTGTTCCCAGGATGGCAACGACAGCCGCCCAGAGGACAGTCACATATCTAGGACCGAAGCTTCATAACATACTTCCAATACATAGTACCGGTTATAGTACCGGAAATAGTACCGGTTAACATTTTTAAAGCAAAAACAAAAAATTGGCTCATTGAAAATAGAATAAATTTTAGTGAAAACCTTATTGGAAATTAGAGTAGCATCGTTCAGGAAATAATTTTTTTTTGTCCTTTATTACTAATCAAATGTAAAAATTAGTCCATAAATATTATTATATTAATTAATTATTTAAATTATTTTTATAACTCTAACGCCGTGTAAAGCAAAGTATTTGTGGTTTCCCAACACATATTTTATATAGTGGGGGCCACGAAAAAATATATCTTTTTTGCAATAAAGTCTAAATTGTTACTTAAATTCACATCATGAAATCTTACCTGTATATTGTTAATTTCTTACTAATAAACTCCTCTGGAAGAATTGTTTTTCTTTCAGAGAAATTATTATTATTATTATTATCATTATTATTATTATTAATATATCAAATAATCCAATAGATAAGAGTAGAGTAGATCCAAGGTTCGTATAGGTTCCTATATATGAATCTTGGAGTAGATCGTCTTTTCATGGGATTGAAACCCTTTTTGTGAAAAAAGCAAGAAGTGAAGAACGCCTCTAATGATTATTGTAGTCTAGGTCTAGGAGACGGCGAATCATACACATACACATTTATATACAATCATACACATGTCATGTGCCATGACGGAAATTGAAAATTGGATATGTATAATAATTAAAGTTTAACTTAAAGGTTAGTTGAATGTAATTAGTTCATTTTGCTAAGGTACCTGCACTGAGTAATATTGTTATAATATATCACTGTACTTCTTATTACAGCTAGTTAAGTCACGAACACTGTGAAATACTCTTGGATGGGAGGCCAGTATTTGGACAGGTACACATTGGTGAGGTTGAATCTACCCGTGAGTGTACCACCATCAGAAGCCTAAAGCATATTTTCAATACAACTTTATACAAAGTATAGAATTGCTTCCACCACAAAATATCAACAACAACGCAATACAGTAATATGAGAATAACGCAATAACAATAGGCCTAATATATTATTCTTATAGATTACATTGATTATGAATATCATCCAATTCATTAGTCATCTAGGTGGCTTGGATTTGGATGAACTAACCACTAATATCAGAAAGCTATACTTAAATCATCAAGAGAATTTCCAGAAATATAAAATCAATTAATCAAACAAATTAATAATTAGATTTGATTGCTATTGTAGAACACATACTTCTTGCTCGTTTCCGAAAAATATGTTTTCCAATCTAATAGCTCAAAAGAATCTCAAAGAACTTGACAAGAAAAGGGTATTGCAGTGGAATGCTATTTAGGGACCAAAAAAGTGTAAACTGCAGTAGAGGAAACAATGGATAAGGAATGTGGTCAGGTCGGCATGAGCCATCCCTCCGAGAAAAATAATCACAACTACATAATTTTAAATGGTAACTAATAATTCTTCAAAAAGTCTAAAATCATTTTCAAAATAATTCGCTCTAGATGTGGCGAATCTTGGGGGCGAGAACGACGAACTGAGCAATGTCAATAACCAGAGAAAAGAACAAGAAGATGAGAAGAAAACCAACAGGAAATCTTATTAGGCTGAGGAGTAACCGGTTGCTGGACGATTGGATAATGCAACTATGCAAGATTGAAAGTCCTCTGTCGAACCACGGACCACGGCGACCCCTTGCGGCCATGCTCATCTTCACCCTTTCCACTATGGACAGGAAGCTCCTCAGATACAATAGGTTTCAGGCAACTGATACAAGTGAAAAAGTGTAACAATTAAAAAAACATCAACGCAACATTAAAAAATTCAAATTTCTAGATTTTTTTCATTGAATTTTTTTTAAATGTCATTTCTTTCAAGAAATGAAATTTAGTTTAATAAACCAAGAAAATTTCTTTTGGATGAAACCATCACCAAGAAGTGACCATGAGTATTCTACAAAACAATGCTATTATTTTATTTTGCATTATTGGAGGATTTTTTCTAACTTGGATATGGATACAAAATCGAATGAATATGAGAAGCAAAAAAATACCAAAAGTTTTTCACTTTTCCATAAATAAAAAATATGACTGCCCTAAAGATAACTTCTGGCTAGTCTACAACTAGGGCATTCATGTCAAATCGAATTTATTGGACTTCAGTTCAACTGGCCAATTGCATCCGTATCCCATAATACTCTAATTCACTATATGATAATAAGAAGAACATATATAATAATAAGAAAACACTATATAATATAAGAACACATATATTAATTGTATTAATATATTAATATTAATACATTATATTAACACATTATATTATATTAAATATAATATAAGAACACACTATATACAATAATAAGAAGAACACTATATAGTAATAAGAAGCAACATAATTCCGCCGTTTGCGTATCACGTATCATGTTCATCTTCCACAACCTGGATAAGTTTGAAGTTTCCTTTTCGGAAGTGGACGGACTTTCGGCTGATGTTACGGCCCCGCAGCGACTGAAGCAATCACCTTGTCGACATATGGACTTTTAAATTTAAGTTCTCACTGAACAGAAAGAGAGAGAGAGAGAGAAAAAAAAAGAGAGAGCGAGAGAGAGTGTGTGTGCTGAAGGGGAATTGTCATATTCTCTCTTCGCTCGGAGAGAAGATGATGTGTTGAGAACCTGCTATGCTAACCGCCGTGTACCGTTATCAGGACCAGGGCCGGCTCTCAAAGCAGATGAGCTATTGTCACTGTCATGTAAAAAATGATCGCAATTTACAACCTGAGCGCTGAAATCTCGAGCATGCGCCACAAGCCCTACCCTTTTCCACCACTTTAATCAAACATTCAAATCTACTTAACTAAATTATAAATGATTGAATGTGGCGGATGACAAAAAATTAATTGCAGCATTTAAAAGCAATCAGGCACTGAATGATTTTTAAAGGATCTATTGTGTTTCTTGGAGTGAATGCTCTTGTAAAAATGTATGTATAACTTGACAATGACTAAGGAAAAAGACTTAATAAGCAGATTTGTACTGGGCACAACATGAAACCTGGAATTATCAACACCCACCTTGAATACCTTGATAAGCAATTGCAATAACAGATTAGTCTATTACTCATGTGGGTACAAGTAACAAAAAAGTGTTAAACCACTTGAAAAAGAATCAATCAACTAGTTAGTTACTGTACTTGATAGAGCATGACATAAAATTAGGATATAGAATCAAGTCAAGCTTGATGATAAACATTTTTCCATTTTGGAAATTAATTCCAGACTCACCAGAATATTCTAGCAGTGATCAACTCACCTGTAAAATAAGAAAAATATGTTCAATTATTGTGTGAAAAACATTATGTATACAAACAGAAAAAACGTTGGAATTATTTAAATAGAAAACTCATTTTAAAGAAATAGAGGATTGAATCGAATGATGATAATTCATGTACTCATAAAATACATCTTCATTTGATAATATCTTTATAAATTTGCATTTTTCCTTCAAAGTTTATCTTCAAATACAGATGAAATTTCTTATTCAATGTCTTAACTTACTCGATTTGAAAATATATAAACAAAGTTTCAATCATTCCTATAAAAAACATGCAACATAACATACATACTGTATGTATAAAATAACATACCTTGGAAGTTGGAAGAGAAAATCTTTTAAAAAATTTTTGTCATGAGAATCCAACAATACATCAACAACCATCCTTTTATTGAATTGTTATGAAAATTTTACCAGTAAAATCCAATTTTAATTAATACACCATGTAATGCTGAAATAGTGTGCCAGTTAGAGAGTATAGAATAGGGCAAATTCAACAAGAATAATCTATTTCTATTTTCTCTGGTACCAGTCGTGTATTAAATTAACAACTCCAGACCTAATTGCTTTTTCCAAAGTCGCCTTAGGGGCTGGGGGTTGTCAGCACTTGGCGGGATGTTTATTTACCCTTATCCACTCGAAAAACAGACTTTGGGACAGTGTTATTTATCTCCTGTGTGGGCTGGGTGCACGAGACTTGAATGTTTTCTATGTTATTGCGTGAATTCCAGAATTCCTCCCATAGAACTGAGTCTATAGTTATAGTTCTATGATTCCACCCTACATACCACTTGTCTTGGCTTTGCCATATTATTTATTCTGGGCATGTGTTTATCGTATGCTCGTGCGTGAGTGGCGTCAGACGCCATTTGTGTACTATTATGGTTAACGGGTCAAAGCCAGACAAACAATGTTCACAAGTGAGTCAAGTCACTTTGGAGGCCTTAGCACCGCCGTATCAAAATAAGCGCTCTTCTCCAACCCTTCTGTCACAGACAACATGCTTCTTGTTCTTCCTCAGCTCTCTCAATTGTTTGCAACTTAGTAGATAATTGTTACTATTATTGTTCGGTAAAAACATGTCAGCACCGACAATGTCCGACAATGATAGATTACTCTTTGTTCGAGCGTAATGAACCAAAAAAAGAAGAAAAAAGGATTGTCGTAAGTTGTTTCAATATGTCTAAGCAATAAGATAACCATAATTTTGTGAAAAAAATGAAAATCAAGGATTTCAGATTAAGTCAGATATGAATTATATATTGATTTGCTGTCTTGAAAATATAATTTGGTTTTCCTAATAGTGCTATGTTGTAGGTAGAATTTACTTCGGTAAAATAAAATTTTATCTGGTAATCACACTCAAATATGAGACTTATAAACCGGTGATTATAATTCGAACCACATACAAAACAATGATTTTTTAATAATTTCTCTGGATGCTGAATAACACATCCACAGGAGTTTATTTGTCAGTCAATTCATTATAGTACATAACACGTTTCAACATAATAAAGTTGCCAAGTTGGGAATGATATTTCATTCATTTCTTCTTTCTAATCTTCCACATTCAAAATTATAAGGTTCATTAACCAGTGTAGAATTGAATCCAAGAATCAGGTACTTGAATTTCAATTTTCATTACCAGACTATCATGAAGAGAATGCAGACATCAATGCAAATGCAACACCAGACGTCTGCGAGTAGGTAGAGAATGCAAATGGGAAGCTTAAAACAACCAGGTTTTATAGGTGTCAGTGTTATGGAAGCATCTGTATTAGCATACTTAAATAAGCAATTGAAAAGTTCATACTAGCGGATGCTGCAAAGATATTGATGTTATAGAGTAAACAGTAACCATAAAGTAAGGACATGAAGTTGGGAGTGTTAAATTAATGTAGAGAGGCATGCGTGAGTGTCCGAGGGTCTAGCCCCTAGTTAAGGTGTCTCAACAACTAGCACTAATAGTGATATTCAACTACTTAATTAGAACAGGAAGCATTGGAGGACGTCGAGGAGAAAGAGCCTGTGATCAGACAACCAACAAGGCAGCAACAGACTTCTGACACGATGAATTGAATGTTGGAGAAGATGCAGAACACTGTTCAACAATAAAATTTCGGAACTATTGATCACGCAACGAATAAAATAGACAGCGACCAGCAGAAGATAGAAAAAGAGAACGATACCAATTCAATACATGTCAAGAAGCGCAAACGATGATAATTATATACGGCGAAACCATCCACAACATTCGCAAATATTAATTTGAATGGCGAGGCGAACGAAATTGTACGCATAAATTGAGAGCCTTGCCTTTTATTAGGACTCGGCTATAGTCATTCACAACAGTATCCTTGTTCACTTTTTAACGTGAATATTAAAAGACATTGCTTGTCACTGCAGCTATCATTATCATCCACAATCAATTGTAATTATACAATATTCAAAGTGAAACGATCACACCCTCGGGAAAGTGGGAAGCTGTTTTCAATGCAGATAGAAAATGCAAGACCGCTGCAGCAGCATTTTAATGATGGCGTTGAAGATGATCGAAAGTACTGTGACTATATATTATTTCTACTAAAGTCAGTGCAGTCAAAAGGTGCACCAAACTGGATGGATCAATCATCAAGCCAGCTGTTCCCAACATAATAATGTCCACAATAAGGGCAGACACAATGTCCGACTTTAATTACTTTTTATACCGATGGGCGCGCTTCTCAACTCAACTCCCTTCCAGGGGGTTCTTGTCCCGCAAGGACCCCTCTCCTACTCCGAAATGGTTCTTGTTGCAATTTTTCTGTCACTGCAATTGGTCGAAAGAGCAATAGAGGTCTAATGGTTTCATCACACATCTGCCACCAGTTCATCTGTCGTCCTCTGCCGAACCAATCATACTTGTTGGCTGCAGAAGCTATGTGGGTTGATTTTTATACATTTTTTACTCATTGCAGTGCGAACAAGCTTTGCAACTGATCTATTTACGGTACCCAGACATGTGGTGGATTGACAGTGAAACTTTGGATAGCAACAGAGGAGAAGAAGAAAATCAAGCTGAACCCCTCCCCCTCCCATAGCAGTAATAGAAGAAGTCCAGAAATTCAAGAAGTTTAATGGGATAGAAAGGTAAGAAATTCACAAAAATGTGTCCAATTTCAAATTCTGAGGAAGTGATCTGGAAGTTGAAAAGAGTTATAAGAAAGAATAATTTCGCAAAAAATAACAATTCTATTAAACTTGAACCAGTAATAAGGTCCATCCTAATAATAAAACTGACATGACTTTTGAACAAAACACGAGTATTTATTGTAAAGTTTATTACGACTATTGAGAACAATATAGAAAAAACAGATCATTTTAATCACTTACTTCTGCACAGTTCGAAACTAAAGTCGAATTTAGGCTTAATTTCAGAGAAAAATCTGATGCCTGATGTCAAATTATATTTTCTCAATGAAAGTTAGAAAGAAACCTTTGATGTGGATGGATTAACATTACACAAATCAATCCGTCGCGTGGTTGAATATGGAATTATCATTTTTTAAATCTTATCAACACAAATTAGAATAGAAACGTTTATTGGTAGTAAAATAAGAATATATTATATATTTCTTTAAATCAGTTTTTTAGTACTGTATCTTTAATATTAAGAAAAATATTGTACTCTTATTTTTCAAATTTGTGAAACAAGAATGCTTCTCTAATTAATTGAATCTGAAATACATGATGAATATCAGAAAAACTTCTATTGAATAGTATTTTAAATATTCAGAACAAGTTACAAAACCAGACAGAACAACACACTTCTTAGCAGAGCTCGATTACAACATTAGAAAGTGCTTCCGCCAACAAATTGTAACGCGCATTGTACCTAAAACAGCAGCAAGTACTTCATCAACAATGAATGGGTCCGATTGAAACAAATGACGAGACATTTCTACTGAATGAGGCATGCAACCGCTTCTATTCACTTTCTCCTCAAGATTCAATGAGTGCTCCCGCTGATAAAAGCAACTTAGAATAAATAGATATAACTTCCATATCAGAGCAGCACGTATAACATAAGGGAACACAACGAATTCTGAACGGAAGTTACATCTCATCAATGATAGCTAGAGAAGACGCCAACGAAACTGGCGGTTGGCGAATTTCGTTTATTCAAAACAGCTCACTCAAGACAATCTAAAAGCGGTCTACGAGAGCAAAACTGATAAGCTAAGCTCACTCTCGACGAAAAATGATCTTGCAGACCGATTTTCGACTGTCCAGACAGAGCTGAACATTGATAATAATCTTTCACCAACCGCCAGTTATTTTGCCCTCTGCTATTATTAGGTTTTGCATAGCTTCTAACCTACTTCAGAATTCTAGAGCTCCTAGTCTACTTTATAGACTTCAAGTAAACAATGCACAGCTACTGTTTTATTGTCTCCAGTATTCAGGAGCCAAAGTCTGCGACAAACTATAAAAAGTTGATTGCGTCATTGTTAGGCTTAGGCTGTCGTTTTTGTAAAGCGTTATGCAAACGCAGGCATGCATACAGGGCAACTAGTACACATGCATCTCGCAACTGTAGCTGCGGGGCTGCTACTGTGATAAATATCGCTGCCCTAGCACGGCTGCATGCACACTGAGTGGAGCTGCACTTCTTTTATCTTTCAGGTATAAGAGCACATGAAAGTACTAACATTCACTTGTAATCTTAGAAACTTTGTAGAGTTGAAGAACCATTTTATTTTGGGATATGCCGTTGGTTTCAACATGAAAATATTAGTCTTGAACTAGTCCAATTGCAAAAAAATCGACAGAAAATCAAACGATAAATAGATTTAAACGAAAGATATAGTGTAATATAGAGTAGTTTATATCAAACTCCAGCCAAGAAACGAGTCAAATCAAGTCAATTGAAGCTCCAATAAAGGAAGTTAGAACTCTACTTTCCAGCCTTGTGTCATCATGATCCACAAATAGACAAAAAATAAAATAAAAACATTAAATAGTACGTTGACTCTTTTTAAAATAACAATACATGAGGCTCACAAACAACAGTGTCCAATGAAAATAACTGTCATAATTATATGAAAAGTATCCTCCATTAGGATTGAAATTCAAAAGGTATAAGAACAGAAATTATATTTGTTATTGAAAAAAATATTGTAAAGCAAAAACAAAAATTAATCACAAAGAGCAGACCAACTCTTTTGAAGTTATGTAAACGTAAATTTTTTCTCACTCATGGAAAAGGCCGAAAAGGGTGTGTTATGTATAGTTCACACACGCTGAGAAGATACGCCGCCACAAGGTACTGTATTGTGATAGCGTCTCTTCTGAGCTGGCGCGCACTTCAACGCATTTAACAGTGGAGAGCCATGCAACTGGCAATTGCATCTTATCGGTAATAAAGATAAACAACCGCCGATAAGAACACGACCGATAAGCACACATTTCGTCGTCTGGGAACCTCAAGTCGCACCGCCGATTTGTAGGTTAGTTACGTAGTATTTGAACTTCACTTCTGCTGAAATTTCCCCGCTAAGGTTTCCACAAACATCGTGACACTGTAATTTACATGTTAGAGTTATGTTACAAAATTGCCAAGAAAAACGACTCTTTTCACAGTACACTCTCGCAGACCGAACGACTATTTCAATATTACAAGCGTATTTCAATTGCTAAAGAGCCCGCAATACCTCATTCTTGTATGGTCTGTCCAAGCAAAGGAGACATTCTGACAAGATCGGAAAATTATTCCAGCTCGGTCAAAATTGCTTAAAAATTATAAATTTTATTTCAAATTGTAGATCATGATGTTTCCTACAATTTGAGACGAAATTTTTAAATTTTGAACTAATATTTACCGAGCTGGAGTCATTTTCCCATCTTGCCAGAATGTCTTCTTTGCTTGGACAGACTTTATAGTGGATACCAACGAAAATGGCGGTTCACAAATATCTTTTATTGATATCAGTTTTCCTAGAGCAGTCTTCAAGCGGTCTGTGAGAGCTGATAGAGTCGAGAACAGCCCTAGCTAAATAGTTTTGCTCTCGTAGACCGATTCCATTCTGTCGTAACAGAGCTGAGCAATAAAATAAACATTTGCCAACCGCCAGTTTCACTTACTTCTGCTTTATCACAATGCCGACACTCAAGAAGTGCAGGAGAACAAAATTGCAGCTCATAAACATGAAGCTGCTTGAATGCGAGCGCTTCAAATGTAACTGACATCCAACGTTTTGAGATGAGATAAGAGTGAAAATGCTCCAAGACCACATTCGTGCTTTTTCACGGCACGATTTTATGATGTCTTCAAGACAAGAAATTGTTTCTTTCATAACTTGCAAAATAGGGCGTAATTATTCATGAAACCTACTGAATAATAGTACCTGACTTGGAAATCTACATTGAGCAAACGACGGTTTATGATAGTTCATGACAACAACAAACACAAAAAGTGAATATTTGCAACGTCAGTCGTCAGTCTCTTTTTAAGTATTCCATAATATAATTAGCTGAGGAGAATATAATCTAACCCTTGGAAAAACTTACCAATAGGAAAGTACAGTTCAATGCACAAAATTATCAATTCTTTTGAAGTAAATCAACTGTAATGGAAATACAGTACAACATGTCCAGTATGAACTTGATGCTCCTGGAACTATGTAGCTTAATTTGATGTAAAAAACCATCAAAAAGCTTTGTGAGCAAATTTTTCAAGATTAATATTATAATTGTTTAAAATTTAATCATTCTTTTTTAATCACTCTGTAAACTAAAAAGAATCATCAAGCTATTTCTAACGAAATTTAATTAATTTTTTTATACTTTTTTTGGAGTCTATAAAAACATAGACTGTAAATAATACTATTCTACTTTATTATTTGGAAATAATAAGAAATACTAGTATGTATATAAACTTCTTTACGCTGGTCACACTAGAATCTCATTATTATTTATAGATTATTTCTTATTATTTAGAAATAAAAAGAAATTACTGTATATATTTAAACTTCTTCAGCCACAATATTCTTATTATTATTCTAGATTAATTTTCAATATCTATAAATAATAAGAAATATCGGTATGTATTTAAATACAGAAAACAAGAGCTGGTATGTTTAAATATTTATTGGGCAAATACATAAAATTGAACCAGTTAGTCTGAATGAAATAATGATACCAGCATAAATACCAAGTTTACATGATTCCTCTAATAATTTACATACTAACATTTTTGCAAAATTTTTGGCTAGCAATTCCACTCCACTTTGAAAGAAACCGAAATGGTAATGGTGTTGCCCTTGAAGAAAATAAAAACATATTTCTAGTCAATATGAAATGTGGAATGGAATTAGCATGAGGTATGACAAGGAAAAACTATTACTCGACACTAGAACTGACCGATTTGAATAAAATATTATAGGGGTGCATTAGCTGGAGATAATATTTGAAAGGTTCCCTGGTGTTTTTGGTGATAAATTCATACCTACACTAAGCAAATATTATTTTTTGTAACAAAAAAAAAGAATGAATTGAGTTTGAATACGACCAACAAGGAACTATAAACTTGAAACGGTTTTGAATCCAATCTCACTGAAAAATAATAAAGAATACAAATAGCTACCAGCATGTTCTAAAAATGACCATAGATATCCTATTTTTTCTTGACATATAATGACTCAATCTAAGCTTAAATCAGAAAGAATTCTCGCCCACTGACTTGTCAAATTTACAATAATGAGAAATATCAAATTTCATTTTTTTTTACCTGAATGAATGGGATGGAATGTATTATCAAAGCTGCTTTTCAACTTTTTAGCAGATAAAGTATCTAAGTAACACTAAGGAAAATCTGGCTTGTGTAATCAATGAAATTTTACAGATAGAAGAGTTTAAAAAATAGAAAGTAAAAAAATATACATCTTTCATGTTAGACAAATCCATTCCTGCAGAACATAACTGTTGATAATCATGACCTACCAGTACCAGAACTGTTTCTAATAATGTCTTCATAGATTTATTTCTTGTAGAAGGAATTCATATGAAACTTGAAAAAAATTATGTATTTTTAGAGAAATTCAGAAACTATAGTTGACTTAAAAGGGAATAGAAATATAAAGTTATCTGGAACTCAATAAATTAGTTACTTCAATGAAATAAATAAATAATTAAATCAGTGAATTTTATTTATTGGTATGAATGAGCAAACGAAATAAACTCCTAGCATTAGATTAAGAAAAACGCTTAAGTTGGCTGAAAAATTGATTTTCTCTATAAGGAAGATTAATTTATGAAAAAATTAGTAGAGATTCATATGTCATAACACGGTATTCTAATACTGGATAATTCTAATATACACAGAAAAAATTGTGAAAACCTTAATTGTTTCAAGGCTACTATTCAAATTATCCACAAAGATAATTAGAATATTAGCTTGTTAGGTACTCCATGCTTAAATTATTATGAACAATTACAAGTAGGTAGCCTACTAAAAAAACATACAGTTTTCAGCCTTGATAAGTCACAAATGAACTGTCCAAATTCGGATCGCAGGTCAGCCAGCTATAATCTAGATCACAAGTCCAAAAACATAAAAAAACTTACCTCATATAGAAGAGAAGTCACAGTATTCATCAATATTACTATCAAGGATATCTTATGATAAAAATTAAGTGAATATCTAACAAGCCTTTCAACTGAAATCTAAAAATCGAAACGCCATGAGCATGAAAACAACCCTTGTAATAAAACCCCTATCTAATAAAAATATTACCTATGCAATTTGACTTGGATTATGCAAAAGGAAAATATTTTATAAATCTTAATTTGATCATTCAACCGTTGAACATGCAGCTTGTAGAATCATGCAGTTCAATACCGTACGTATAAATTATCACTCATCAAAAAGCTCAATATATAAGGCAAGTCACCACTGTCTATTGCATGTTCCTACATGTAATTTTGAGGTTAGGTTGATCCAGTTTCATTAGAATTGCAAATTATATTATTAGCGTATGGCTTCATTTGGTGGGGAGACCAAAAGGTAATTACACCTCGCCAACATAACCATGTTTCGCCAATAGGAAACATGGTAATAGTTCTTGATTATTTTCACTGTAATTTAGATTCAGAAAAGTATATTACAAATTAGAAAGTCCCAGAACACCAAAACACAGGTCAAAACACTAATCCAAGACTGGAAAATTTGGAATTGCAAATGAAATTGAAATTCACATTGCGAACTATCAATAATTATAAAAAAACCAATCCTAACACAATTCTCATCACTTTTTGAACAGATTTGTCGGTAAGAAGCCCAATATAATACAATAACCTCATGAAATTTCTCACCTTTTTTCATAGGATCCTATTGCTTATCAAGACCATGGAGATGAGTTTTCCGTCGAAAGGACATAAAAAACGTGAACGAATCGATTATCAAACACTTATTATAAACTTTTAACAATAAATATACTAATAAAATTATAGAAATCCGTTAAAAAACTGTAAAAAAGAGCAAAAACACGAAATGGATACCGTACCGGCATTCACCAATCTCACAGATAGTTAAAATCTATTAAAATATTATGAAAAAAGGCAATTTCAAAGATAAGATATGACTTCTGGATTATCACTGAACAATTTCATAACGGATTAACAACTTTTGTGATGAATTAAACGTGAATGAAACAGAGATATATCATACGAAAGATAACCGATTACAGCGAACATCATCTCAGGTCTGCTCACTACTGTGACTGTGATACCCTCCCGTACTGAGCTGCGAGCTGCAGCTGCAAGGTAACACAACATTGCTAAGCTGAACTGAAGAAAAAAATTATCTGCAAATACTCGAATTATCATGTAGCATGTTTTATATATCAAATATCATGTTTTTTGGTCGATAAATCCAATGAACGTAGTATAAAAGGCGTATCTGCAATCGTTTTAGAGATATACAGAGTGGGTGAGAAGTTTGGTAACTATAATATTTTATTAACTAGAGTAATCTGATGATATGTGACAAATGAAATCAAATTCAAATACTTTTCCCTCAAAAGCCGTATAAAAGCGGCCTTGAAGCCGTATCTGCAACAGTTTTTGAGATATACAGAGTGCGTGAAAATTTATAAGGTAGTGAAAGTCTATTTCATGAACTAAGGTAATTCGACTATATGTGACATATTGAATCCTTAGAAATTCTACTTCCCTATTATATAGGCATAAAACGTACCTTAAACCGAGATGTACATGGTGTGTGAGAAATTTGGAAACCGGTCAATATTTCATGATATGTGACATATTAAATCCTATTCAAATAAGAAATTCAACTCTCCTGAGATTATAAAAACTTGGCTTATATCCATTTGGCTTGGATCCATTTGAATTCAAGTTCATATTTTCGAAAAATGGGAAGGTGGAGGAAGTGTTATAATTAAATTTCAAGAGAAAATTAATCAAAATCAAAATCAATCAAAATCAAAAATTATTTATTGTCTTAATCACTTAACATAATAGTTACAATATTAATACTTAATTCGAGTACAGGTCAATACATTTTTTAAATTATAATTAAAACTAATATGAGATTTATATTAAAACTTATGGATGAGAGGTGACATTGACATTTCGTCAACTGAATAAAACGCTCTCTCCTTTAACCATTTTGTTATGATATATTTAAACTTTCCACATTTATAGTTTCTAACTCTAGGTGATAAAACATTGAACATTTTTACCCCAACATAGATGTACAATTTTTGAGTCTTAGCAAGCCTAACTCGACCTTGATCAATTTGAGTTACAGCTCTTGTATTATGGTCATGGATATTTCCTCTTAAATTGAATAAACCGAGGTTATTTTTTACATACATTAAACAGTCCAACATGAAAATACAGGGAACAGTCAGCACACCATTGGCTGAAAAAAACCGACCTACAAGATTCTCCCATACCTACCTAGATTGAATACTGTGCGTAGAGCTCTTTTCTGACAAATGAAGACATCTTTTGCACCGCTCGAGTTACCCCATAACAGAGTTCCATATTGAAGGTGTGAATGGAAGAAAGCAAAATATGCAGTTAGAGCCATATTTGTGCTAGTACAAGATTTTAATTTTTTCAATAAAAATATTACTCTCGAGTCTCGATAGTCTACTCTATAGTGAATCGGTATGGCTGGCCCAAGTTAGCTTGGAATCGAGATGTATTCCTAGTAGTTTGACTCACTTCTGTGGACAATTCACATTTGAGCTAAAAGTAATAAACTCAGTTTTGCTCTCATTCATAATTAATTTATTAGCAGAGAACCAGAGGTCAGCTCTTTCTCTCATATAATTTGAAATAATTTTATGTGAATTTATTAGTGAAGACTTATTTGGGTACAAAAGAGTTGTGTCATCCGCATACAAGACAGATTTATTCGGAACAGATTTAGGAAGGTTAATGATGAAGATAGGCATTGATATAGCAATCAAATTTTAAGGTAATATTTAATTATCAATCAAAGTGTTAGAGATATCTATTCCAAAACAGTGATAATATTAATACCTCCTCACACCTCATGTTTGATGTAGGCTAGGTATCAATTTATTTGTACGAATGCCTATTTAAAGATAAATTCTAGTACTTATTTATTTTGATAGTGACCGAGTACTATTTGAATGTACTTCAACATGATTATATAATGTAGCCAATTAGGCAATTACTTTTCTTATTTCAGTTATGTATTATTTCTAGTAATATTAATTTATTATAAATATGATTAGAGAATGTAGTTTCAGATTTGATATATTTATTAATAGATGCATTATAAATAGATTATTATAAATTCTGTAATCTATCAATTAAATTGTGAATATATTATTCTAGTATGAATTGATTATTATACTTGATGTAACATGTACGGTATCTAAAGATGTATTATAATTTTTTACTGTTATGATAAAAACTTACTCATTGGAAAGTAGAAATCTATTCAACAGTATTTGAAAAATGTATGTCCTGAAACATTCCATGAAGTTAAACTCTGTATCAAGTCATGTGGATTGTATCAAGCTATAAATTTTCACATGAGAAAATATAATAGAATTAAGAGACATTCTGGAAAGATGTGGAAATGTCTCCATCTCGGTCAATATTGGTACAAAAATAATAAAATTTGTTCTCAAATTGTAGGAAACATTTTGCTACCAAATTTATAACTTGACAGATATTGACAGAGCTGGAGTCATTTTCCCATCTTGCCAGAATGTCATCTTTGCTTGGACAGACTTGTATTTGTAAAATATGGAGTTGTAGCCTGTATTTGTTATATTGTACTGCATAGCCTATCAAAGAGCCTGAGTTTGAATAAGGACATCCTGGTCATCTTACTATTTTATCAAGGGAATCTCTATGAAATTAATTATTCTACAACAAAATGAAGTAATATTTTTATTAATTCATTTTAGGGAAATTATTGCTAGTAGAATACTATCAAACATTTTGGACATTAGTCTATTTCTAACCAAGAAGAGTATTAATTTCTGCCAAATTGATGAATAATCTTTTTAGAATAATATTGAATTCAATGTGAACTCAATGCCTTTATTAGTGTCTATAATATATTGCGTAATGTATCAAATATTAAATAAATTGATTTGAATTTAAAACTTGATAATAAAAATACACAATATTGTCAAACTATGGATTCATTAGTCTTGATCTTTGATCTTCAACCTTTGATCTATGATCTTCATTCCAATGATCTTTAAACTTTGATCAAATGATCTCTGGTCAAATGATCTTTGATCAAATGATCTCTGATCGAATCTTTGATCTCTGATATTTGATCTTCTATCTTCTATCTCTCATCTTCTATCTTCTATCTCTCATCTTCTATCTTCTATCTCTCATCTTCTATCACCTTTCTCTCATCTTCTATCTTTTATCTTATATCAAATGATCTTTGATATTTGATCTCTGATCAAATGATCTTTGATATTTGATCTCTGATCAAATCTCTGATCATTGATCTTTGATCATTGCTCTTTGATCAAATGATTTTTGATCTTTGGTCTTAGATCAAATGATCTCAGATCAAATCTCTGATCTTTGAGCATTGCTCTTTGATCAAATGATCTTCGATCTATGATCTAATAATCTTTGAACAAATGATTTATTATCTTTGATCTTAGATCAAATGATCTTTGATCAAATTATCTCTGATCAAATGATCTTTGATCTTTTATCATTGCTCTTTGATAAAATTATCTTTGATTTTTTTATCAAATGAATTTTGATCTTTGATCTAATAATCTTTGAACAAATGATTTTTGGTCTTTGATCAAATGATCTCTGATATTTTATGATTGATCATTGATATAATGATCTCTGATCAAGTTATCACTGATCAAATGATCTTTGATGAAGTTATCACTGATCAAATGATCTTTGATCTTTTATCATTGCTCTTTGATAAAATTATCTTTGATTTTTTATCAAATGATTTTTGATCTTTGATCTTAGATCAAATGATTTTTGATCAAATGATCTCTGATCTTTGATCAAATGATCTTTGATCTTTCTATCTATAAATCTTTGATCTTTGATCATTGCTCTTTGATCAATTTATCTTTGATCAAGTGATCTTTGATTAAATGATTTTTTATCTTTGATCTTAGATCGAATGATCAAAAGACAGAAGATCAAAGATCAAAACATCAAAAGTCAACATCTTATTATCATTATCATTCCCCTCATTATAAGAATACTTATTTATCCAAAATCCCCCTCTGAGAAGGAATTTTACAAGTTTTCAGACTTTTCTGGTTATTTGCTCGATTTCCTCTTTCCAGTGATGTATAACTTCGCTATACCGCATATCGGCAAGTGGTCAATAATTTTGATAGATTAGTATGTCACTTTGTGGCTTTAGTAAATAGGGTGTTTCAGGAGGAATGTGCAATACTTCTCAAGCTGATTCCTTACACCAAGTAGACAAAAAAGTTCCATGGGACCAACCCCCAAAAACACTTTGTTACCGAGATAACAATGGCGGAAAATTGAGATTTTTTAAAACATATTAATTTTTCTAATTTTTAGAGGCTTTAGTGAGGTTCTAAAATGATCAATTCCTATGTAAAATTAGCTGAGAAACTCAATGAAACCAGTTCCAAGTTTGTAACTTTAGTGGTTATCGAGATAATTGGAAAAATATGCTAGAAAACGCCATTTTTCAACAATAAGGGTTATAACTAAATAAGGAATCATAAAATTGTATTTTCTATTAATGGAAGTTGAAGAGAGTTGGATTCTAAAGAAAAAGTTAAATGGCGGCGATTGTGTAAATCTTACCCAAATTTCATAAATGGCGATCAAAAATCGCAAAATTGACAATACAGCACAAGTGATGAATTTGTGTTTAGTAGCGATTTTGCGATTTTTGATCGCTATTTCTGAGATTTGGGTAAGATTTACACAATCGCCGCCATTTAACCTTTTCTTTAGAATCCGACTCTCTTCAACTTCCATCAATAAAAAATACAATTTTGTGATTCCTTATCCAGTTATAACCCTTTTTGTTGAGAAATGGCGTTTTCTAGCATATTTTTCCAATTATCTCAATAACCGTTAAAGTTGAAAACTTGGAACTGGTTTCATTGAGTTTCTCAGCTAATTTTACATAGGAATTGATCATTTTAGAACCTCACTAAAGCCTCTAAAAATTAGAAAAATTAATATGTTTTAAAAAATCTCAATTTTCCGCCATTGTTATCTCAGTAACAAAGCGTTTTTGGGGGTTGGTCCCATGGAACTTTTTTGTCTACTTGGTGTAAGGAATCAGCCTGAGAAGACAGAAGTATTGCAAATACCTCCTGAAACACCCTGTATAAGGGTGTATATTCCTTGAAATTGTATTAACAATATACTGCTCACGTTGAGTGGAATAAGAAGGATTCTTGCAGTCAACAGGAACAACATAATTCATAATTTTTTCTATTATCTGAAGTGTCCCACCTAGGCTGTAACAGTCATTAGCTACAATTTCTAGGTAAAACTTTGAAAGTACATTTTTTTGGAATCTTATCGTCTTTTGTTTTCTTGAAAAATGGACACTTGATACTGTACTAGTGGACATTTAACATTAGTGTTCAAAAGTAAGACTCTTTGATTCAGTAATTAAGAAGCAATTACTTGTTTCACATTAAGAACAATCAACAAAAAAGGGCGCAATTTTACAAAAGATCAATGTATTTTTTATTAGATAATGGATCATTTCAAACATTATTTGATAATATAATTCAAAGTTTCAATAAAAGTCATTCTTCAAGCTTATCCCATAGTTTCCTGCTATTTTCCAAGATAATAAACGATTCTGTTGAAAATTTATCTGTGTAATTTTTTATCAAATAATTGATTACTTCATTCCTTATTATAGAGATTCCTTATATTGATAGTGATTTCTGACAAGCTTATTTAATAGTTTTCAGCACTCCTTTTTCAAGATTAAGAAATATTTAATCAATAATGGGTGAGTTATTTTTTCTCACCAATAAGGTTATGTTGGGGTACCGTACTTAAATTCTCAAGATGCCAAAAAAGTGAAAGTTTCATAGCAAGCCAGAGCCAATGTATTTAGTTGAGTTTTTTTATTTATTAGGGTATGAATAAAATAGGATGTATGTTCATTGGCGATCAATTATTTCCAAATAAGAATATTTCTACAATGTTTTTCCGAGGCTCCATAAGTTTTTATGGGAATAAATTAATTTAATAAAATAAAACATAGGATCTGTGAAAGTAATGTACTGTACTTGAAAAATATTGTTGTTGGGATATAATTATTTATTAAACTACATACACTTGTAATACAGGTTGATATTTTTCATTTAATTCTTTTTTTTTAATATGTTAGATTGAAATAGGTTGAAGGAAAAGAGACAATTTGATTTTGATTGCTATACAATATACAAACATAATAGTTCAATATTAAATTTTGATAACTATAAAATCATAAATTTTCACTAGTTTCAAATTCAACACTGTACGAAGGCAAGTACTTTTAAATACAACTTCCAACAATTTCTAGTTCCAATAATATTATTGTTCCAGCAATCGCAAGTTTGAATTATATTCAATAACTAGCCGGCAGGCTCGCTTCGCTCGCCTTCTTCGCCTAGCCAGGGGGCCCCGCCCCCTGGACCCCCGCCAGTATCGGCAGTGTGAGTAAAACAGGCTCGCTTCGCTCGCCTGCAAATTCCGTTCAGAAGGGGTTCGAAATTTATTGACCTAATCTAGACCGGTTTACCAAATTTCAACATTCTCTGCCAATTTGTTCTCGGAAAATCTAAGAAATAAATCCGAAAAATAGTAAAACGCTAATATTGAGCGTAACCTTGGGAAGTATATCGGACATTGTTTGAAACTTGATTCAATATCTTCTTACTTACTCCATCTATAATCTCGCTGAACCATTGAATTTACACTAAGGATTGGTCGTATCAAGGCGGAAGATATGCAACCCGCAATACATCTATAATTTTGAAAACCTGATTACTGGCGTAATCTTGAACGGATTTCAAAAATATTTTAACACAACATTTCTAGACCTTATCTGAACCTACCTACCAAATATCAACATTTTCTACCGATTGGTTCTCGAAAAAATTGAGAAAACGCCGAAAAACTATAGGAAAAATCAAATATTTAGCGTATCCCTGAATGAATCAGTCAGTCAGTCAGTGCCATTTCGCTTATATAGATATAGATAGATTATTTCCAATAACAGTTATACCAATTTATATTGAAGATTATTCATTTTTCATACAAAAAATATGAAAAATGCAAAGATAACAACACAAAAGAATGAAGATAGAAAAATTCACCAAAATCGAATACACTCAATGGTTGATGCAATGTATCAACAATGAGTGTAATAAACCAGCATACTTAGTCCAGGACATCATTCCTCACAGATCAAAGCACACAGATCTTTAAAAAAATGCAGCAACCCGAGGGTCCAGACACGGCCGATCGTGGCTAAAAACGAAACTTTCACGGATGACCGAACTCTGATAGATGAAGTGCAGATAGCTGCTCCAAACGCCCGAGTCCGGCTCAAATCTAAAAACAAAACGCGGCGGCTCCACTCTTCACACAGCCACCACCCAATACAATTCAGGTTCAACAAACTGGCAAACATCGTGCACACAAATCGCACTAATGCACTTGTTACGATGGCAAAGGAACCAGCATCGACATATTGTTCACTTTTTTGCTACAGGGTGGGGAAATACGAGCATCATTCTAAAATAATGGATTAGATTAATTATGGTGGAAGGATTCAATTATGAAAACCAAATTCCTTCATACCTGAAAATTGAAATTCCCACTTAGAGCTATTTTAAATTGATAGATATGAATAAAAATCAAATACCTTTTTTGAAAACTTTAGAATATTATCCTATCACAGACATTTTTTGATGCTTTGGCTCATTTTCAATTTGATTAAATACTCACAGTATTAAATCACATTGAAAATGAGCTAAATCATTGAAACATGTCTGTGATAAAATAATATTTCAAAGTTTTTAAAAAGGGTATTTTATTCTTATCTATCCTTCATACCTTTATGAACTTTTGTTTTAGTGAAATAGGTAGAGAACTAGAAAATTAAAAATATTTGAGAAAAAATAAATAATTAGAGAATTACTTGTGGCTAGGAGCAGGCGCTAAAAATTATTTTCTTCAATTGCGGAATGGAGTAGAAGATTCAATAATGGAATTTAAATATTAGATAAATATATTAGATTAAATATTAAATCAAATATATCTAGTAGAAGGAACAGGGTATGTTGCAGCTAAGCAACAGGTTTGTATCAAGATACAGATTTATACAGGATACATATAAAATAACTAATATAACAGTCCAATAAGTCAAATATTTATAACTACAGTATGTATTATGATGATCCAATCAATTTCATATTTTTATTTAATGATGCAAAGAGCTTCTTTAGAAATATATGTGTTGTATACAATATATACAATAATCATGAAAAATATTTTTTCAAGAATAAATACAAATTCGAATGGAAGAGAAGTTGATTGAGGTATATATAAGGCTCATAGTTTGAGATGCCATTTTCCAACACATTTCTATTTATTCTCTTCATTTCCTCTCCTTTCTCCTTTACAAGTTCTAAGTGTCTTTCCTCAATTCTCCACATCTCTCCTCTCTTTCTTGTGAATCTCAAGTCCCTCAACTCTCTACAATCTAAACCAGCCTCCTCATTCTTTTTTCCTCGCTTATAGCTTCTCTTTATATATTACAGAAACTTCATGATCAGTATACGGACTCTGTACAATATATTACTTACGCAGGCTAGATTGTGTATTCGATGATAACAGTTGAATTATTACATCACTGGGACGTTCCCTTATAATTACAATTGTAGGCCAGCATCTCTTGCGTGTACTAGCCCAACTGTTTTCATAGTTTGCGCAACCTTAAAAGAGACGCAGTCTCAATGTACACTGTATTGTAACGGGGTGTCTTCTCAACTAACGCGAGCTGTAGTTGGTTGAAGTTTATATTGGTCCACTTCTCACCACCTTTGTAGTATCTACTCCTCCTATCACTCCAATGTGTGTGTGATGTCAATATTAAAATAGTAAACCCGTTATAGGGGTTGTATTATGATAACGCTGGGCTGATTAAAAAGGTCAGTATGAATACTGCCAATGATATTTTAGAAAATTCTCGAATCAAAATTTGAAAAAAAATTAATTTAATGAAATTGAAAAAACAAATGAATTGCTTACCTAATACATTCATTGTTCTCCCAGTAAGATAATTGAGTTGTGTCCATCTAAAACTTTGTATAAATTAAAATTTTAATTAATTTCAATGTTAGTTGCTGCTTCATCCGAGTTGATTAGTGTTTGAAGTGCTATACATGATATTTTATCATGGAATATACTTTATACATTACCTCAAATATACTTGATACTTTACCACGAAGTCTTTTTGATATTTTACATAGAGATATCATTTATAAAATGGTTCAAAGAAATCATAGGCTGTGTGGGCTCTCACCTGAAACAGAAAAATTAGAATAGAAATTAATAATAGATTTTTTTGAAACACAAGACAATGAATTCATCAAATTCAAAGTGCTCAATATTACTGTTATTCCATTTATTCGCTATGTGCAAGTGGGTGGAAAGGATATTTTTGGCGATCGAGGCGCTTTTGGCGGATCATTTCGGCAAAACATTGAGTGAATTAACATTGGAGGAGATAGGGATAAACCTAAAATAATGTCCTGGAGAATTTGTTGTGTTCTGGATTGTAAAAATAAAACAAGCAATGGAAATTTCAAGTTCTACACTTTTCCAGTTGCCATTCATAAGTTTCATCAATAAAAAGAATGGTTCACTGCATTGAATAAATATTGATGGTTGAAGCTAACCTAATTGTTTTGTTTACGTGCAAAATAATTCATCGATCAAGTAGGACCATGGAGTGCTCCATTCTAACCTGTACATGAGGTAATGTACATGAATAGTTTTTATGTTAGTTAATCTAATAAGCTGTTACTATCAACGCAAAAACTCTATTAATTATGTTTTAATAAGGAATATTCATATCATTCAATTTTTCAAATAAATGTGAGCTTGCGCCAATTTTTCATTTTCATGTAAGATAACTTATCAGCTGTTATCTCAAAGTTTTTGTTGACTCTCAAATACATCTGTTTGCGGTTGTCTGCTCTCAAATACTTGAAAACTAGGATTTTTCTAATATAATGAGCTATAATACTATCAATAACTAACATTCATATCCTAAATATCATGTTCTAATTACTGAGAAATGCATGAAGCAGCAAATAATATCATTCTAATTATAAATGCGTTTTTCCCATTTAGCGCTATGCTTTGTATGCTAAAACGCGTAGAAAAGTACACACGATAATCCACCAGAGCGCAGCACGGTAGATGCTCATAGCGAATACAGGGTGTTTCAGGAGGAATGTGCAATACTTCTCAGGCTGATTCCTTACACCAAGTAGACAAAAAAGTTCCATGGGACCAACCCCAAAAACGCTTTGTTACTGAGATAACAATGGCGGAAAATTGAGATTTTTTAAAACATATTAATTTTTCTAATTTTTAGAGGCTTTAGTGAGGTTCTAAAATAATCAATTCTTATGTAAAATTAGCTGAGAAACTCAATGAAACCAGTTCCAAGTTTGTAACTTTAGTGGTTATCGAGATAATTGGAAAAATATGCTAAAAAACGCAATTTTTCAACAATAAGGGTTATAACTGGATAAGGAATCGTAAAATTGTATTTTTTATTAATGGAAGTTGAAGAGAGTCGGATTCTAAACAAAAAGTTAAATGGCGGAGATTGTGTAAATCTCACCCAAATCTCAGAAATGGCGATCAAAAATCGCAAAATCGCTACTAAACACAAATTTATCACTTGTGCTATGTTTTGTCAATTTTTCGATTTTCGATCGCTATTTCTGAGATTTGGGTAAGATTTACACAATCGCCGTCATTCAACTTTTTGTTCAGAATCCGACTCTCTTTAACTTCCATTAATAAAAAATACAAATTTATGATTCCTTATTTAGTTATAACCCTTATTGTTGAAAAATGGTGTTTTCTAGCATATTTTTCCAATTATCTCAATAACCGTTGCATGGTGCGTACGCAGGCAGGGGCAGGGAGGGCAGCTGCCCCCCCCTAGAAGTTGACATAATTTTTTTTGTTTTCAATAAATTCAGAAATAAAATGAATTAGATAAAAATAGTAATGAATATTATAAAATAAAATAGAAAAAATTATTATTATTATAAAATAAAATAATTTCACAACTCAATTGTAAAGATTGCGAAGTCACAGACTCACGCAGGGGTGAAACTTCCATCTGAGTCTCCAATTTAATACTGGAGAAGATCATTAATAATTCCTCATCTTCACTCTTTTAACAGTCATTGGAAGTAAGATTTTCAAATCAGAATACTCTTGTTTTCTCTCTGTCACTTCCTCATCCTTTGTCGGGTAAGCTAATGAAATGAAAAAAATTGAATAAGTCACCAACATGGAAAAAATGCAGCCATTTACTGTACAATAAGAGAAATTAAGTATTTTCTCTAGAAATCAATATTGTAGGCATATTAAGGTAATTCTAAACATCAATTTCTCATGTTTTAGAGGTTTGAATGACTTCACTATCACCTCATATTCAGACGTGTAAGTTGAACAGACTAGAGATATCTCTAAAAAACCTTTGAACACTTATGCTTTTATGCTTTCTATTGCACAAAATATTGCTTTTGTTCGACAGACAATACTCCAAAGTTAACGCAAATCTGTTCAACAATATGCTCTATGCCTTGGAATAGAGGACGATTCGCGAATTTTCATATCTTATTAATTAATTATAATAAATAATTGATCTTTTCAATTATTCTCCAATAGAATACATTAAGCACCGCACTTGAAGTACTTTATCCCTCATATTTATAACTCATAAATGATGAAATTGATTTTCTTGAAGAGTTGATGACTTATTCAAATCTTTCCGTTTTACTTGCTAAATCTTTATATGTTCAAGTGTAGGTAGCTCCAGAGAAACGTTTGAAAAACACCCATACCTCACAAATCAGGATCAGGGTTTTAGGCTGAGGCCGCACTGCCGGTGGGTAGAGCCTGGAGGGTGGAGGGTAGTTGGTAAATCTATAGAACATACACACCATCCACAGTAATACATCGTAAGAATGGTATGTGTTCAGCCGCCATCTTGAAATTCTTAAATATGGACAACATAACCTCAAAAAACAGTATGACGTCATACCATTCATACGATGTATTACTGTGGATGGTGTGTATGTTCTATAGATTTACCAACTACCCTCCACCCACCTGCAGTGCGGCCTCAGCCTAAAGGAGACAAAACAGACAATGAAGGCAGTTTTAAATAGATTTATTGTCTTTTGAAGGATTGCTTAATTGTTTGCCTCCTTCAAATTCTTATTTGTGAGGTTTGATTACATTTAAGACGTATGCACTCTTTTTTGGCGGTTCGGCAGAATTCACCAGTCAAGTCTAAAACATTGGTCACCAACGAATATTTGAAAATAAAAAGGCTATATTGGAACTGAATATTTCTTCTGGGACAAATCGAATACACACTAATTGTGAGACAATCAACAGGACTTTGAAAAATAAAGCCAGGAGAGAGACAATTTGAAATTTTATAAAGTGATGGCCAATCTCACATCTCCTATACAGTATGTCTCTGAAACCTGGATACCAAGAAATAAAGAATGGCGCAGTTTACAAGTGGCTGAAATGCAATTTTTGAGTGCAGTAGCCTAAAGGGGTGTACCAGAGAAGATAGAATTCGGAATGTTGAAATAAGACAGAAACTCAACATAATTATTCTCCATGAGGCAGAATATCGGAGACAATAAACAGACCTGGAAATATCATGTTGAATGGATGGAAACAGCCAACAATTAACACCTGAAAGATTGAAATTGCTATGAACAATCAGTGAACAGAGAAATTGAATCACAATTAAACTTTGTGATGAAATTATTTAAAACAGAATGTGGGTCTTGTTAGTACAAAATAGGTACCTTATCTCATATAACTTCATGGAAAATTAATCATTTCAATCACAAATCATCCATATTAAATTATTAACAATATTATGGTTAATTTATTTTTATTTCCAATTTTTCATTTTAGAATGCAGTGAACTGAACAATATTATGACTGACCCGTTGACCCCCTCCCCCTCAATCTTTGAGGGAGCCTAGAAAGAGAGGGGTTGGGGTGGTCAACGTAAAAGGGAACATGCAAGCCATATTCCCCCCCATGGAAAAAATCCTGCGTACGCCCTTGAACCGTTGAAGTTACAAACTTGGAACTGGTTTCATTGAATTTATCAGCTAAATTTACATAGGAATTGATTGTTTTAGAACCTCACTAAAGCCTATAAAAATTAGAAAAATTAATATGTTTTAAAAAATCTCAATTTTCCGCCATTGTTATCTCAGTAACAAAGCGTTTTTGGGGGATGGTCCCATGGAACTTTTTCGTCTACTTGATGTAAGGAATCAGCCTGAGAAGTATTGCACATTCCTCCTGAAACACCCTGTATACTATTTTTACAGTACCCTATAATAATATATATTTTTCAATATTTACCCTATCTTACCTATAGAGACTGTAGACTATAATCAGTCTGATTACACAGTCTCTATGATCTTAACTACCTTCAATATAATACCCTAACCATGATTTGAATTAATTATAAATAGTTCAAGTCTATAATAACATACAGTCTCTGTATTGGATAGTATCAATATATAGAACTGGACTGTCAATACAAATACGAACCATAAAGGGCAGCAAATAAATAGCCTTTAGAATACCTTCCCGAAACCACAGGGTCACAGGGATAGTTTCGCACCCAGCATCCTGATGCAATTTGTCAGCTAATGCCGGATATGGCGACAGTGTTTTGGAGAGCCATTGCAGAGAGGGCTCATTTAAAAAGAACCAAGTGACCACCTGCTGGCAACAGAGTGTACATCCCTTCCGGTCCACCATACTCAATAGATTCAGGTCTATCCGAATCTAGCCTATTTTATATCCATTCCATACACTTCCCACAATCCATCTATATATCCATCCCCACACAGGACACACTCTATATCTGTCCAAGCAAAGAAGACATTCTGGAAAGATGGAAAAATAAATCCAGCTCTGTCAATATTGTTTCAATAATTAAAAATGTTAATAATTGGGTGGCTCGTTGGAGGAGTGATAAAGCGCCGGTCTGATAACCAGGTGGATCCTGGTTCAAATCCCAAGCGGATAACAATTTTTGACCACAGCACAATCACATAGATACGGCCACCCCGTCTTTCGGAGGAGACGATAAGCCGTCGGTCCCGACAACCTGAAAAGTAGTCGTCATCTTTCATCCATTTCATTACCCACGCACAAGCCTATGAGCTCATGTGGGCTTCACCCTTATAAACAAACAAACAAACAATGTGGTCTCATATTGTAGGAAACATTCTGATCTACAATTTAATACCAAATTTATGATATTTTTAAACCAATATTGACCAAGCTGGAATCATCTTTCCAGAATGTCTTCTTTGCTTGGACAGAATACACCTATATTATCTGAAAATGCATACCCTCAACGAACCCAATCCATCTATATACCTGGGTATTCATCCTCACATCTCCATATATTATATATCTATATATCCTCGATTATATTTACAATAACACCCCGGAAGACGACTGAAGACTGTCCAGAAAACGAAAAAAAAAATCATTTCAAAAGAAGAACGCGCAAGAATCTCGCAATAACGAGGTCCTTTCCACTCTGTGGTATCCGATAAATGAAACGGAAATGCGATTAAATGCCTGTTGTCAGCAGAATAATCTTCCATGTCACGTCGCGTCTTGTGAATAGCTGGCCAATGACAAAGGCGGGTGATAGGCTTTGTGCGGAAATTCCTCCTTCACTTTTGAAGAACTGCGCTTATCCACTGTAAACACCTGAGAGCACCACTCTGCAGGGTTCTCAATAACAAGCCATTGAGAATAAAATTATTTATTTATTTATTTATTCATACAAAATACTGAAATTGGGAGGGAAAACTAGGCATTGCCTGTACTATTCGTCTCCCAATTTGTTTTTGATGAAGTCAATGTTTTCCGAAATGAGGTTAGAACTTTGGAAAAAGAATAATAATTTGAGAGCTTTGAAGATTATTTATTCACATTGAAAGTTTTGAATCGACAAATTCATCCCAAATTTGAAAGGAAGAATTCACGATAATGAAAACAGATATGTTGGAAAATATTTGAATCAAGTTTATTCCAAAAAATCAAGAACAAAACGTAGAACCAAATTACAGTACACTAAAACAAAAATATTGCCTTCAATAACCTTTGTAGTAGGAAACCGAACTAATATTAGCAAATTCAACTTCGTCAGCATATCCTCACCAATTAGAGCTATACATATTTTTCAACATTTCAATATGAGACAGCAAGAAGTAGGAGAGGGAAAACGAATCAAATCAATTTTGACTTTATTAATACTATCTCAATTATAATGATTACTTCTTGAATCATCAAAGTATTTCTAGAATTTAGCAACAAGAGCACAAAATAAACGATCATAATACAAATTTGACGTGTATGAGGTTTGGCATAAAACTCGGCACCAATCTACGTTGAGGTTGCGGCAAGTGGCAAAAACTTGTTCACTATAGAGACGAAGCAACCGGACTGCCGTTTCTCGTTCGTATCTAACGTTATAAATAAGCGTAGTTAAAAGAAAACAAATAGGTAGGTGTTAATACAATAGGGGGGGAGGGCACGGAATGAGTTGAGGGTTTATTTATTTACAACAGCAAGAAGCGTCCCCCCACAAGAGGATGCGATGCGCCTTATCAACCGTGTGCTCTGCTGCTGGCTCTGAAGACGATGGGTGTGGTAGGAAAGGGGTAAGGCTCGTTAACGCGGTCTTCTTATCTGCGGCCATCTTATAAGCCGTAAATAAATGAACAACGCCGGCCACCCCGAACCCCCCGAAACCCGGGGTACAATGCACGCCGTCACTTCTTCTTCATCCTTCTCCTCCTCTTCTTATTCTTCTTTTTCTTCTTCTTCTTCCTTTCCTCCTTCTCCTCTTGCCTTCCTTCTCCTCTTCCTCTTCCTCCATTTCCTTTTCTTCTTCTTCTTCTTCGTCCTTTTCTTATTCTTCCCCATTTTCTTCTTCTTCTCCTTTTCTTCCTTCTCCTCTTCCTCCTCCTCCTCCTCCATTTCCTTCCTCTTCTTCTCCTTCTTCCCCCTTTTCTTCTTCTTCCCCCTTTTCTTCTTCTTCCCCTTCCTCCTTCTCTTGTCCCTCTCCATCTTTCCTTTATTTGCGGCTCCTTCTTTATCGTAGCATTTAATTACGCAGGCTGCCAATACCAGCACCAGCCCTAGAAGACAGCCCTATCCCAACACTCTACTGGTACTGCTGGTACTGGTTGGTTGCCCGACCATCTTATATGACTTGCTTTATTATGTCATTTACAAAGCCAACATTATCACACCAGCACTAATCAACCTCAACCATCCTCAAGGTGTACGCTCTATCATCTATAGCCAAAAATAATTTAGTCAGCGAGTAAGCTAGTTCTACACTTTATCTATTGTATATCATTGTTATTTTTTTATTGTTATTGAGAATAGAATTATAATGGAAAAAACATTAGATTTGAATTCAATTGACTGTTCTAATCGAATTTACAACAACTTTTAATTTTTCAATTTACATATCACTTTGTCAGTTCCTCAATTACAAAATTTGTAATTTAATAGTCATTCAATGACTATTGTCAATTTATTCAAAATATTTCTCAAATGAAATTTATATTATCTCAAATACATTCCAAAAAGGTGTAGTGCTTGATGAAGATATCCATGAATAGTTTCAGGAACTATTTTCTAGGAACTAGTTTTAGGAACCAAAAGCCTGATGCATTCATAGAATTCTAGAATACGGAAACACAAAAACTCATATTCTACCGTCCAGTCTGGTGCCCAAATTAGAAAAAAATAGAAAAAAGGATTAATCAATGAATAACACCTTTACTTCAAGCAAAAATACTGCACGAATTACTTCGTTGCAGCAAAATAAACACTGTGCACCAAAAAATTTAGTTTCAAAAACAAACCAGAAACGATTAATCAATCCAGAATAATTCCATACCTCCTACCAGAATAATCTAGCTAGGACGTTTTGCTATTCCATATTGTTCACAACGCATCCGTTGTTCGGCCTTCGTTCATTTCTCCCGATCCGCGCCTAGCAGTTGATCCAGTTCAACGAACGTGAAAATTGGCGCGTTAATGGTGCGTCTGCGGTTTTCAAATTATGGAAACAGAGCGTTATGAAACCTATCTGCAATCCATAGCAACGCACTTTTTGATACATCATTAGAATAGTCTGCTGCTACTCTGTGCTTGAGTAACTGACCAGAACGATCATTATGCTTCTGGTTATCGAAATTTCCAAGGTTGTTTTCGTGTTATGCATAAATAGTATGAAATATGTAGAGTCAATTTATGGATTTGTAGACAATCTCTTTCTAGGTGGAGGTTGACCCACTAACCAACCGTTCAACTACTACTCAAGGTTTCAATAGTACTGTTGTATAGCATAATCAGTTTCCCAATGATCTCTAAAAACCACTAAGATGAAGCAAGCATGAAATAATTTTTTGAAAATATACAGATTGGAAATTATTGATGGCCTCTAAAAACCAATAACGTGGAGCAATGATGAAGTATAGTCAAAATAGCATACAGAATGATGCAGGGTTGCAAAAGTCCTAATTTTTCTAAGAAAATACAAGGATGCAAAGCTCTGCATCTATTCAAAGATACAGTGCATTAATCTTGGCTCCTGAACAAAAGCAGTCAAAATTATATGTTTTAAATCCTAGTCATCAAGGAAATTACTTTTAAAGTAATTCTTAGATATTCTATGTAGGCTATAATGTAAGGAATTCATTTCAATGGATTTCAAGTAAATATTTATTATCATTGAAAAGTAGATGCTAGCTTTGAAAATTATATTTTTTAGGAATCAGATGAAATAGAATGAGCTCACTGTTTTATTGATAACTGACCGCTCCATTACTACTTGCATTTCATCCCCCAACTCAAGTTTCCACAAGACAATGTGAATTTCTTGAGTTTTAATTCTATTTCAAATAGAAAGACAATATATTATTGTCAAACCACCAATTTATTAAAAATCGAGATACCGGTTTCAGTTGCTGCACCATTATAACTTTCTGGTAAACTACTCAACAAGTGCAATTTCAGGTGGCGTGTTACCTTCCGTTTTATTTAACTGAAAACTCTGTGTAATAGACCAAACACCATCCCACTCATCTTAAAAAGCTGATTAAGGTGGTAGACAAGCTCATTCATCCACTTACTTACACGCTAAATACACTGCACCGGTCACTGAATACACAATTATGCCCAGCGCTGTTATTTATTCGTGGTGGTGGAAGCCACTATACAGTCTACACTGTTGTTGAATTCATCCAAATTCATGAGCCGCTTATCTAGATGCATTTAGCAGGGCTGAGGGTGCGATAGCATCTCCACGGATTCCATTATTGCGATAGCATCTGTATATGTACAGCAAACGCCAATGGAGGTGGCGATTTAAGAACGTCTTTAATTAATTCTCAGCTCTGTCTTGACAGTCTGGAAGCGGTCTACAACAGCGAAACTATTCAGCTAAGGTTGCTCTCGACTCCATATACACTCGCAGACCGCTCACCGATAATCCTGACAGAGCTTAGATTTAATAACAGTCATCAATCATCCGCCAGTTCAGTTGGAACCTGCTATACAAGTGCGCGCCCGCTCCGAATTAGTCGAGATGAAAAGCACATTCAATGAATAAAACTTATAATCAGACCAAATTAAAATAATCTAATAACACAGCTAGCACTGTTCAGCTCGATCACCGTCAATAATTAACTTATAACTATTCATTAGCATACAATTGCCCGGTGACTTGCAGGTATGTAAAGTAAACAGGGAGCTATAACTTTTTAATAATCAACCCTCTCTTTCTCACACCCTCTCACTCTGTTGCTTGAAATAAGTTAGTATCCACCTCTCACTCCTCTTATTTTTTTTTACTCCTCAACCCTACATGCAAAAACTATGACTACACGGAACAAACGAGAACATTAATTTGCATTATTATTAATTACTATACTTTAATATAAGTATGCTTGGCTTGTACTGAATTTTTAATCCCTATCATCAACACTTTTTGGATCTTCAATGCATTGCGATCAAAATTATGACTATTTTTGAACAAATTTAATAAAATAAAAACAAAATTGGATTGCATT
Source organism: Sogatella furcifera (assembly GCA_017141385.1). Taxonomy (NCBI): domain Eukaryota; kingdom Metazoa; phylum Arthropoda; class Insecta; order Hemiptera; family Delphacidae; genus Sogatella; species Sogatella furcifera. The sequence continues at coordinate 21,931,236 of CM029552.1, read as the reverse complement.
GTATTGATGAATGCTGATGGCACAACATGAGAGTGGGAAAACTTTGAAATAACTTCGATTACAAATAAAAACTTTACCAACTTATTAAACCTGAAACTGAACTAGAAAAATTTCATTGTAACCTTGAAACGACAAGAAGTAGTTGAAGTGTATTATTACAATAGATTTTTCTAAAATTCTAGAATGTCTATTAATTTCCCAACTACTTCATCTCTTCAACTTGGCAAGTAAATTGAATATATTTCAATTCCCAATATTGCAGAGCACAGAGACCTTTTAGGTTGGTATGAATACAGTAATTCATCTCAACTACAATAGTTAGCGCAAGCTGAGACGATAAGACACGCCATCACAATGTAAAGTCTACAGTAACTGCGTGTCTTCTCCGCTTGCACAAACCTATTTCATTCGTGTACACGGTTCCATCAGGCTACACAGTTCATTAAGCTAATTTTATTACTCAATCAGAATCAATAAATTAGTGATGTAAATTGACAATAAGCTTGAAGGCATTGTATGAAGTTAGTGTGTGGGACGCTTTATGTCCTGCAAAAAATCGAAAATTGACCCAGTGCCGACTTCAACACAAATTCACACCGCTACACCGTCATGATTAGAAAATAAATATGAAGCCGCAGGCAGGAACCACGAAGTAGGTGGTTGGGAAATCATGTGCAAACTACAGGCTCACATGATATAGCCTCCTTTATTTCTTATAGAATTATTCATGGGCCTAGTGATAATTTCAATTTTCTTTCATTGTAAACACATGGGATTAAGTTGATAATAAATAATGAGTAATTTCAAGTATTTTGAGAATAAGGTAAAAGCACCAGTAGTGGCCATGTTTTTTGGATTTTTTCGTAGTTTATTCAGACTTGTGGGTTCATTTCATTAGTTATATCACCTGAAACTGAATAGATATATAGCCCAGATCATTCTTGATTGATGTATTTCTAAAAATAGCGAATATCTCAATTCACAAATGAATAATTAAATTCTCCGCGAAACTCAATTTTGATTCTAAAGTGGCCACTATGATTCAGTAGTGGCCAGGTACTGATTCTATAGTGGCCGCATGATGTTTCATGCTCATTAAAAATTCAATTTCTCAAGCTGATTTTTTGAATCATTTAAGTAAGTTAATTTCACATTCAATAACAATAACATGACTATAAAGCCAAAAATGATAATAGGTTGTATTAAATTGGGATGAAATGGCAATGCATTGTTGTTGGTTACAATCCACTAAAAAAGTGAGGTTAAACGGGAAAATAGATGTTGTAAAGTTAGTTTTCCTCTGTAACCTATTCAAAACAGTCTTAGGAGAACATAAAAACAAATTACATCAACTTTTACAACAATATTTACAACTTCTACAACAATATCCAATAGGTGGCCACTACTAGATTACTCGCAGTTTCTCGCTCTAGTAGTGGCCGGTCAGCTTTTACGCCAAAATATCACTTGTATTTGGCTAGAAACCTTCTGAATATCATCAAGACATTCTAAAGAATAATTCTAACACCAGAAATAACGAAATTTACAAATATTCCAGACATAATAAAACAATTTGTATACATGTCTTACTGGAACGTCTAAGAGAAAACTGAACATCTTACTGAAACCACGTATTTGAGTGAAACAGCGATAATGAATTTCTCTCAAAAATCTCTGATGATGCTCTGCGAGCTTATACTTGAACTATTCAGCTGCTAAATAGCAAAAGCTAAGCCTCTACCAGGTTTAGAACTCATTTGAATTCATAAAACCCTACTGAAGCAGTGGCCACTTCTGGTGCTTTTCCCTTATGAATGACTGACGTTTTAAACAGTAACTTGAAGTTATATACCGAGTGTTTAGTGTTCACAAATGGACTAATTTTCAATAAATCTGCGTTTTGACAATATCTTGTCTTTTCATTGGATTTAAAAATGATGTTTTCACGTTTCATGTTATTTATCAGCTTAAACTTGCGCTAAAAATTACACATCAAATAGAATTAAAATTCAATTCAAGTGTTGCACTTGTTACACACCATTATAAACAGTCTACTGAGATTTTCGAGAGTTGAGAAGCTAGTTTCAATAATTAAGTAATTATTGATAACAGCTACTCTGATCTTCTTTCTAGATTTGGGAAGGTTATTGAAAGCAGAGGCATACGATCTCATAACACATGAGCTTCCAAAGGTATGAGCTTCCACCGGTGGTGGTGGTGGAGGAAGAGGTGGTCATGAATAGTAGAGCAATGATACGATCATTTTTAGTGTTTGTCTTTAGTGTTTACTGTTTGTCTTAGCTGACACTGACAGAGGTTCTGCAGGCGAGCGAAGCGAGTCTGTTTGACTCACACTGCCGATAATGTTCGTATAATGTTCAGTCTAATCACTGAAGAAAACCCCATCAACTTCATGAAAAACTAGGCTGTAGACTTAATAGCGTGCTGTGATAAACTAGCTAAGTATGCAACACTCAAATTTGAAACTGTTTGAGTTGCTTTCCCATTTTAAATATAATTTTCCAGTTCAAGTTAAACCTAATGGATAATAAGTAGTGATTTTAAAAGCTTAATTCATCTTGAAAATTATAACACAATCACAAATACCAAAGAAATGTCAAGTATTGAAGTAGCTTGGCTAACTTAACCAAGATCAAAACAAACTTCTAGACACTTATTTTACAAATCCAATACATAAAATCTGAATTGATAATATCGAGAGCAATACAGCCAAATTGAACGAACACACAGTTAGTTGTACAGCGCACTTGTCTTGCTTGCCATTACCAATAAACTGGTTGTGCGGTTAACTCAATTAAGGACCCGATCTCTATCCAATTAAGTAGGAAGATTTCGCCCTAGACAACGCAGTTGATAAACTGCGCAGTTAAATTGAAAGTGTGTAGGTATCTGTATTGTATCCTGGACATCCACCGTAGAGGGCCGCAGGAATTCTTTGCACTCACGTTTTAAACGGCGTTAATGTTTTTTCTCTCTCAGGACGACAACTTACTCATTTGCAAACAATGGACGCTGCCTGTGAGCGCCAACCAGATTCACTTTTCTATCCTAAATCGGGATTAATTCCGGACCTTGCCTTAGCGTTCGACATGGCCTCTATGTGGGTGTCTTAATGATGTAATTTCGAGGATACATTTTAAACGTGCCGCTGTGGGGCTATGCTATCCGGCCACCAGATAGATAGGTATGGACCAGAAGGTAAGAAGGTATGTATGTGTGAACCAGAAACAAACCGCGAGTCATTGTCCTTCGATCAAGGATTGTTGCAAACAGAGATAATATACTATCACAGAGAACGCTTAAAAAAGTCATCATTTCACATGTACATAAACTATGCAATAAAAAGATAATAATAATTAATAATTAGATAGATAATGTTTAGTGACTTTTGTAATCTTCCTCTGATGGTACAGTATATTATTTGCAGCAATCCTTGATCGAAGGACAATAATTATTGTAATACTTCATCTATTCATCTATGATACAATATTGTAAAATATGAAGTATGATAAAGTAAATTACATTTTATCATACAAATAATGATTCCAGCACTTTCTCTAACTATAGTGATCGATTTAAACTTTTTGAAATACAGTGTTTGACTCTGAAATACACTTAAAGGTTTAAAAAACCCTCCAGAAATGTACAAAATAAATAATTCACTCACGAAATAATCTTGTAGTTCAAATATTTATCAAGAAAACCAATAATAAGCTATTTGATTATTCCAATCAATACAAAATATATTTTCACATTGTTATTCTTGATAAATAGCTGTTGTTCATGTAAATGTACCATACATTTTTCAGGAAAATTTAGAGAGGATTATCAAATGTTGGATAGATTCTAATAGTGAGGCATTATAATGTAACTACATTCGACTTCAATAAAATTTTATCCATTTCATTTGATTATTAATATTAGAAAAATTGATGTCCTTTTTTATTGGAATATTATTGATCTCGTAGAACTGGAATTTTGTTTAGCAATTTTATAGGAATTAGGAATAGGTTTAGCAATTATAATAGGCTACTTCTCTACTCTCAACTCTCTGATCGTGCTCAAAAGACAGTAAAATACAACCGAGTAAGTACCGTACCTAGCGAGATCCACAATCAATATTGCAGATTTAGTTCAGCGGCAAATACATAAATTCCATGATGGTTGGTTATCAATAAATGCGCGCACATGGGTCACAGACTATTCACAGGACACAGACTCGGAAAACGTGCGATAAAGCTGTACTACAGTAGAATGTTCGGAATCAACTCTACAAATTCATCCATAATGCATAAAAGCTGAGTCGAAGATCGGCGCCTCCTCAAAGTATTTCCTTCCTTATCAGTCTTTCTCTTTTATCTCTCTCTTATTCATTCTCTTCTCCCAATTCCCTTTCCTTCCCTGGCATTCCGGTAGTGAGAACAATAAAAGGCGCTACCAATCGTTTATGCATTTATTCCATGGACATCTGTTGTTGGGATGTAGTACAAGCGCAAACCAGCAGCCATTCCGTTCCCATCAACTCCTCCCCTTCCTTTCGGTCAATGCTCGCCTCTCAACTTTGTCAATACACTTTTTCACCAACATTCAGTAATTGGAAATTGGACTCCGAAGACATTCAGCAACATAGAGCATCAATATTCAACAAGTAATTGATTCTACTCTGTAACATTGTGAGAGCTGGTGCACTACATCATTGGTCTGATTGGAAAAGATTGGAATCCATTTGAAAAAACATTAGTAAGGAAGCCTGCCTCGATTGTCTGAGTTTTGAACATTGATTTGGAATAATCCTCTGTTCATTTGTTGTTGGAAAATTTTCAATACAAGTCAAATAATTTTTTTCTGAAAGTATGCATTTTCTCGTTGGTTTAAGATACTAATGAATCAGTTATTAGCTTAGTTTTTTAAATGGTCCAACACGAAAACAAATATCATTGGTTTCAATATGCAGTATTCTGATAAAAAAAGGCAATATTTATAAAAATAGCATAAGAAATTTACATTACAATATTCACCAACTAGTAAAACGTACAGATTGTTAGTAGTACAGTGGTATTATATTCAATAGTATTCGAACGATGCAAGATAAACAAGACCGCTTGAACTACAAACTAAGTAACAATAACACCCATTCTACTTATCAACTAGATTCCACATAAATATTAGAAAAGTTAGTAGCTCCTTATAACAGATGTTAACTTAAGTAGGTGATGATTTTTATCTCATGCATTTCCTATCTGATAATACGGTAATAATAATTATTTTAACTGAGATCACTTGTGTACCCTTTTTTATGAAAATAACAGGGCCTTTCTTTCATTGTTTTGGAACTGCTACTTAATTCCATTCATCCACATTTCCAGCTTGTTCTTGTCCTTCCTCTTTCTCTTCTCATTTTTCAACAAACATCTCTCTTCTTTTTCTCCTCCTTTTTCTTGCAATCCTTCATATTTTTCTCTATTCTAAGCAGCTTCTTTTCATCTTCCTCCAGCATCTTCCAAATATTTCCTATCCTGTTTTTTCTCTCCCCATTCTTCTTTAATACAAACGTCTCCCTGAACCCTTTATTCTCTAATTACTTTCCTCTGTCATTTGTAGCGCCTTCCCCTAGCAACCCTTTTCATTTTTCTCTATATTGTGTAGCACCTTTCTCCACCTTCTCACTCCAAAATGTTTGAAGAAAGGAACTCGGATATCATCTGCTGGGTGCGGCATGTTCCATCTTTCCTGATGAACTTTATCGGTAAGCATGCAACAAGCGTTGCCTACTTTCCAAAAAGGGTATGACGCTCACTCTATAATTTACTTTCAAAGTAATGTGCACACACCGTGTCTCAACACTAACAATGGATTGATGGTGAGACCTTGATAATAGGCGCTGATGGATAAGTACAGATGCCGACAGGAGAAAACACGATGGGGTAACATCTCTCCCTCTTTGTTCAACCAACGAAGTTAATAGGGAGAAATATTATTCCCTCTTCCTTCAATCAACTCACGCTAATAGGGCGATTCCATCTAAATGCTCATTTTCTAATTTATATTTATCCACAGCCAAACTAGCTTCAATTTTAATCAACATTCATTTACCCACTACTGAAACTGAAGAACAGCTGGTAGGCCTGAATTCACCAGTATGTGGTATTATTTATACATAGTATATGCCTATATGGTATAGAATTCATCTACTAGTCCAATATTATCGTTAAACCATTCTGATCTATAATTTTAAACCAAATTTATTATTCATGAACCAATACTGACCGAGCTGGAGTCATTTTCCCATCTTTCCAGAATGTCTTCTTTGCTTGGACAGACTACAGAGAAAACAACTGCAGAAAAGCGCGTAGAACAGGTGTATGGTAGAAAAGAAGTTGAAAAAGAATGGAAGGAGGTGGGTAGTAGAGAAAAAAAATAAATTGCGTGAAAATAATCAAACCACCACAGTCCATCCTTTCCAACTCTTTCTTGCACTGTCTGTCAAATGCTCCATTCTCCGAGAGTGAAGAGTAGAAAAGGGTAGAACCGAGTGTAGGGAAGAGAGAGAAGTTCAGATGGATTGAAGAGAAGAGAAGAGAGATGTACTCAGCAGTGGACTGTAATTGGAGTAAATACGAGCAGACCAGCCGAATGTAGGTAATGTAGCGCCATCTCTTGAAGCGAAAAGAAAAGTAATCGCGTCTCAAACAATGATTGCGTGCTTATAGAGAGACTCATTAAACGTCTACGGTCTTCCAACATATTTTTTTTATAGGGAGAAACGCTCAATTGCCGCCCTTTGGCTGGTCGTCAGTCGTCAGTGCCCATTGGACAAAACTAAAAGAGATAAAACAACTACAGAACTGCAGATGGAAAGAATGATGCACCGTCAATTAAACTCTTGTTAGGGAACATCTTCCAGAAATCGACAAACCACACGGCTCACGCACCTTGAAAAAGTCTCAGCGTCTTGAATATTGCTACAGATATTCAACCAGATCAAGTATGTAACACACACAACTCTCATCTCACTTACATTCTTCTTTCTTCTCAGGAGAAGTTTGAAAATTAAGTTCCTACACAATACACAATATGATTAACAAATCAATAATGCGATATGACAGGTCTAAAGTTCTTTGACAGTTAACTATTTTGAATGAATATGATTATAAAAAACTAATGAATTAACTACCTACTACCTTTGAGTATGGATATGTAATCTTATATTCTTAATGCTGCTACATAATAGAGAAGACTGTCATTCAGATAATAGAGAAGAATCAGTCCATCCAACGAACTCAAATCAAGTTTTTTTATTTATAATTTAAAAAAACCATGGTTTTTAGTCGAGTCATTCTAGGGTTGGAGGTGGAACTAATTGCAACAAAGATGTTTTATGGTGGAAATGGTAGCTGACACCCTCCTATTTAACGTGTAAAAAATCCCACTCTCAACTCGTGTCGGAAAGTTGTTTTTTTGGCCGCCATATTGGAAAATTTTGCTCATTTTTTGGTTTTCTTGGAATAACGTTAAAACGAAGCGTCGGACGAAAAAACTTTTTTTAACCTTTTTTTTAGTAAATAAAATTTGCAAGAGAATGGTGGTAGAATCATCTCTTGATCTTCACTAGGAACCGAGTTACGATTTTTCAAAAAATAGGTTAATTTTCAAGAAAAACTATAATCAAGTATTTTCAGTTTTTGCTTGCTCAGATCTTTTGACATATTCCTTTGAGTTGTTCAATTCAAAATCCCTCTGGGGATAATTTTGTCCTCTACAATTTGAGACCAAATAGACCTTTCTCCCTTGTATAGTTTTTGAACTAGAGCAATTAAAAGATATCCTTGTATTTGAAAAAACCTATTTTGGGGGGAAATGGTGTCCAAAAAAATTTATAACGTGCTTGTATTGATATTTTCTCTGGTAATAATGTCTTTCAGATCAACTTCTAGCAGATAAGCTACTCACCGACCTGAATTTAGGTTATGTTCAATATTAAGGACCCTTCAAGGATCATAATCCAAGGATACCTCTAACTATTGTAAAAGTCATCGGATCTCAACAAACCATATTTCATTCTTTTCAGCTCATCAAGGCGGTCTAAATTCATATATCATATGTCAAATTTGGTCAAAATTGTGGAAAATAACTTCTGAGAGAATATTGACTTTTCCATCATATACCAGAAAAATGTCTTTTTTTGGAAAAATTGGAATAAGCAGGAAAAATTCATAATCATAATCAATGTTTTGGTGAGTATCGAGTTTGGGTAACTGAAAATTCTCTTGTTATGTGATATAAGTCATTAATATCAAGGTTGAGGTAGAACTGGTTAAAATACTCATGTTCGGAGAATTCATGCCCTCTGGAATTGATTTGAATTTCACCCAGCAATGTACCTGCAAAAAAAAATAGTTTAGATAGAGTACAAAATAGGTAGAGTTTTAGAAGGAAGATTCAAGGAGTTAGAGAACATTTCATTATAAGAGAATATGAATCAATCATCACAAAAACATAGAGAATTATAAGGAGGGAAACAAAATAAAATGACAGTATCAAATTCCGACTCAAAAACTGTCGAAAAAGGAGGATATCTTTTTTTTGAGAATATATCTTTTCAGGACCATTGGAAGTATTTTCAAGTAGAGAAGCCAAATCGAAGAACTGGTAAGTATTGCCGTAATCCATTTTTCATTACAGCACCACCAAGTCTCAGAGCTGACAAAAAATGACATTAAGTAACAGGATGCTGTACAGAAAGCAGCCAATCAATTTATTGCATCAGTCACCTGAGAGATTTATTGACAGGAACATGAATTTAGTACAGCCATTTTCAGTTTTTCTGATCTAAATAGCAAGACTGAAAGCTTCTTTTGATTTTTATCTGCAGTGCCAATTTTTAATTGAAAGAATCACTGAATCACACAACCCGATAGCCTTGTTATTACGGATGAATAAAACATTATACAGAATTTCAGCGACTTTTTAAATTTCCTAATTCGCATTCTCAAGAACAATTTCAATTTTTAATTTCAATTTTTTTTCAATTTACTAATAGTATGTATTAGTGTTTATCTCATCAATTATTGTAATCTATATCTCATTCATATCCAAGAATATTAACTATCGATAGAAGTATAATTAGATGAATAATCCAGAGAAGAGTCAATTTTTCAATAGCGTTTTTACTTGTGAGCAACTAATAATGCTCCCAAAAGTTTAAAATCAAGATACAGTAATGTTATTAAATTAGAGTGAGATCTTGTTAGAAGCCAGGCAATATCATAAATTGAGAGCCTACGTGGGTAGGATACTTCTATTTTAATAAAATATCATAAGAATTAGAGTGTGGGTTGCCTAACCATTTGTTTGTAAAGCAAGTAACTAACTGTCTAACTCCTTGCAATTCCGCCTTTGCTTTTATTTGTCTTCAGATTATAATCTTGTCAACAAATATAACACAATAGTTATTAAATCAGCGCTTAATTAGATTCAAGAGTGAATCATTCTAGCACTGTATTCATTTTAAATGAGTACATTCCAAATTAATTAATTGTCAAGAAATAAGATTTTATAATAAAAATAAATTTTCAAGTTGAAGCAGTAAATAATGAAACAGTAATTAATATTGAAGCAGTAAATAATGAAATACAAGTTATAAGTGATATTCACTTGGGTAAAGTATTCCCTTCAAATATGTATAGGCTACATTTCCACGAAATGAGATATAATAACTGAATAGAAATTTTTAAGCATAATACTCGTATATTAATAGTAAAAAAAATAGTGAAATGTATATAGTACATTACAGTGAATAGTATACAGTATATATAGTGAATAGTAAATTAATAGTGAAATGCTCATACAGTAAAAGTTACTACAAGTTATAAGCTAAGTTTAGTTGATAAAAGTATAAGTTAAAATTTACTTGGATCCAGGAAAGTTAAAGGTTTTAAATTGATCATCGTAGAATGATCATTCAATCCAGGAAAAGAGTGAAATACAACTATTATTGATCTGAAATTAAATTTGTATGAATAATCTGTCATTACAGTTATATGTTATTACAGTAATAACTTGTGAATTATTTGCATAAAATAAACAGAACTAATAATTTTTGTTGTTTATAAAAGATAAAGTACAACAGTTTATATCAAGTATTGTATTTTATTTTTTGTATTTTTCTTGTACTGCGCTCGTTAGAAGGGATGTCTATTTTGTTTTCATTCTCATTGTTAATCAAGTAAATGCGCTTTCAACCATGCTTTCACAATGCTGTCAGTATCTCAGAGATTTTTTCTTTGGAAACATTGCAAACATAATTATACATTGAATTCAAAATATGAATTTGGCACTTCACAGTGTCTTTAATTAATTCATGCATTGACAAATATATGAAATCATGATTGGAATCCTTCACTGACAAACAATAAAGAATCGTTTCTAAAAATCATTATTCTTTTATAAAAAGGATGCATTCAAAAATTTCAACTTTGTGATCCTTGGAAAGTTGCAAAATGCATTTCTATATTTTCGTTCTTATTTAGTTCCTAATCTCAACTCTGCAGCTACGATTTGCAATGACTAGCAAAGGAGGCAAATCAAGGACCACATAGTAACATTTTGAAATATGTGGTCATTGAGCCGAATACTTGATAGAATTCCACCAGTCTTCATGACTATCACTTTTTCACAACGATAAGGACTATAAATACTACAAATGATTCATAGAATAGAATAGTTATCATCCTCTCATATTATATATGGTTCAAAGAATGAGTTTATTGAGCGCAATCAATTCATGTTACCCATATCCATACAGGTTGTACAAACAAACCTAACCTGCCGGTCTATTTACAAATGACTTCGAGTTTACATTCGGGGGAAGAATGTTTGCACATCTTTTGCTTCCAGTTTCCTTTACACCTTCTCCTCTTCCTTTTATCCCTTTCCCATCTCCTATTTCCTCTTTCCTTTAACCGAACGGAAGTTTCAAGAGATGTCATCTCAGCATTAAAAGCAAAGATATTGGAGTGCATAGTAAACATTGAAGGACCCACCACTTCTTGCACACTAATTATTATCATATCTATATTCTAAATTTGATCTTGTGAAACTGCATCCTACATTCACATCTGATAGGCATTCCTGCCATAGACTATATATATTTTCTTCTACATCTTGACTATATGAATATTGACATTCTAAAGCATACACTTTATTATTTTCTCTTGAGCCACTGCTGAAAAGGGAGCTAAAAGGCATTTATATCGCTCTTGGCCTCCTTTTTTATGCACTTAACATTCAGCTGTATTGAATCAACATAATTTGCCGCCATCTTGAGATAGGGTAGCCGGTAGCTGAGAGAGAGGAAGAAAGTAAATGAAAAATGAGTGTACTAAGGACACCGGAAGTTATGAGAAATTTTCATTTTTTAAGGTCACAAGGTATTCAATTGGATCTGACCTGTGGTTCAGAGGAAAGTTTGATTTCCCAGCTCATAATGATATGTACTAAAATTTGAGTATTAATTAAAAGATAGGATTATTTCCAGGTAAAAGTATCACATTAAAACGTTGTTCCATGAAAAAACAAAAATATAATTTGTTTCACGGTGCAATGGGACTATTAATTTTACAACAGAAAAATTAAGATGAAAAATATCAAATAGGTAAATAATGTATAAATTCTGTACAGAGTAGGCTACGTACTTTTATCAATTATAGGAAGTGTTATTGATTTATTCAATAAATTGAGAAAATTCTTTTATTACTGGGATCCGATAATGGAATGTAAATACTGTAACAATTATTAACATCTTATCATCAAACACCAGTAATATTAGAGTTTTCTCAATTTATTGAATAATAATACAAAGTATCTTTATCAATAATACTTTCAAGTAGGCCGTAGGGCTAGTCTATTCTGTAAAGAATTGATACATTATGTATTTGATGTTCTTCATCTGAATCTTTTACTTTTTACTTATTTAGCTGTTCCGAGTCACATTTTTCATTTCATACTTCAAACATTTTGAGCCACAATACTCGAACTACACAAAAATAGTGAGAGCAGAAATGTTTGAAAACCAGAAGAAATTTCCAAAACAATATTTCGGAGCTTCAAAATTTCATCTTCACAAGGACTTTCAGTGATTCTCTATCAAATTCTAACAAATACAAAATGTGAATGATAGAATAGTGGAGAAGTCAGTCTGGGTGGCTAAATGCCGACAAAAGCAAAGTCAAACATCCAGTGTTTTATGACTGCCAAAAAATGCGTTTCAAATTTTACAAGCATCCATGAACCATAAGCGAAGGGCTGGGCAGAACGAACAGACTTCTGTATGATTCTACAAAACGCCTGTAACTAAATGTTTTCTGGTACGAAACTTTGTAATGAATTCTCCAAGAGCAATAAAAGATACCGTACCAGCAACCATTTGGTCGTTGGTTTAGCTCATCGATAAGATATAAAGATTGAAGTGGAAGAATTCTATCTAAACAGGAGACGATATCAACTGAAGTCCTGGAGGAAAATCTCAGTTTAACATTTTTTTGGAAGCATAAAAATGTATTTGACATGAATCATAAACCTAACATACCTACATATCAACACTAATAAACTTTTCTATGAATTTTTAGTTGAACCTTTGGTACAATTTATGAAGAATAACATGATTAGGAATAATTGACTATAAATTCACATTGTGTGATGACAATCTTTTATTTATATATTTTTTAAAATAGCATTAGATGATACTAAAGTTGATCTTCCAATGAAAACTGTGAAAATAAGATTTTTATCAAAAATACTGCTCTTCATTTTCAGTACACCTTGATCACATACCTTCAGTAAACCAAAGAACTCGATCATCGATCAAGATTAAATCTTAGATACAAAATTCCGTAGCTTGTCAAAAAAAATTTATGAATGATTGATTCTACCATGAAACTAATTTGTCCACAGTTCAAGGTACAGCCAGACCTGATCAACGATACCAAGTTGAGTAATACACCAAACAATAAATTGATTGTTTCTAGTGGGAGACTAGGTAGAGAATAGCACCCAGATAAGGATAATTAATTAATCGATGGCGTTAAACGGTCAAGAGGATAGGCATTTTGGGTGTGGGGGGGGGGGTTGGTGCTGTTTAGAGACCGGAAAAAAAATGATTATTATAGATGTTGGCTGGTGTGACAGCATTTCTGTGTCTAGTGTTTCTGGTTTAGATGAAAAGTGAAGATAGGGTGACAGCTCTAGGTGGAGTCGCAATCAAACCATACCAACGGCACGACATTTTTAGCTAGAATTCTTTGTTCCACAGTGACAGTGGTTTGGGTCTACAAAACTATAGACCAAATTTAAACTCAGTTCATGGATAACCCGCTGTTTTGTTGGCGCGATCGCGTTTCTTAAAACCTGCCACGCCAAAGACAAATCGTTTGCCGAGTGAGTCGTTTTGTGTGCTTTTTAGCATGCTGCATATGCTTTAACATTGGTGGCATACCGAGCAGCACACTAGAATCGACCAGTGTGGACTGAGATCTCTATCTGAAGCTGCAATTAATGGTCTCTGACTTTATTTGATAAAACGTAACAAAGAGTGAATGATTAGACTGCTTTTGAGCATTGCTGCATTATAGAACTTGATCCATTTATAAAATGCAGTTTAATCTGTTCAAATATTAAATTACATCTCAAGTTCATTGAATCATTTGCCAAGTAGAGAACTTGTTCGATTAATTATTATTATGAATTTGAAAGATGTCAGTTATCACAAGAGAATTGCACAGAATCGTTCATAAGTTCATGTTCATCATTTGCTGGAGAACATTTTGTGGTTTTTCTTTTGGTTTAGATAATCAAGGATGACTTGAATCTTTTCAATGAACTATCATATTTCATTTTACTTACACATTGATTATTAATTAATACATGCCAAGTTCATTATTTTGTAGGTTGGATTGAAGAAAAATAAATCAATAACTAATACAAATAGAATGTTGAATCTACTCGTATTTTTCTCATCCAAAAATCTCAATCCATCAAGTTTTGAAAATTTTTGATCAAAATGAAAGTGATTTGAAGCTGGATATTTACTTGACATTCCATTCTCTATTTTTATTGATTTTTCTTGTTCTACTCCTAAGAACACTTTTATTAGCATTTGATATCTTTAAATCACTTCTCTCTCATTCTTCTCAAATATTTTTTTCCAAATTTCCATAAATGTTCACACTAAGGTACTAAGTAACTTCAAATTAACTTGAAATGAATTCTTTCGAATTCTAAATTTTAACAAACTTCTTGAAACAAAGTTTCAGATAACGCTCATAATAGTCAGGTATTTCTATACCAGCCTGTCAAGTATACCGTCATAAAAAATCTCATCCAGATTCCTGACCCCTAAAATCGATGAAGAGGAAGGCACTGCCCGTTAACTTTCAACCAGCGGTCACATTATTTTTTTTTTTGTTAACATTGCGACTGGGATTCGTGTTATCCACACCAGCTTATTTACTTGAATACTCACAACTAAGCAATAATAAATATAACTTACTTATCAGCAGAGCATTAATAAGATAGGTAATACAATGTATTTCAATACGGAATTTAAATCAATTCCAGAACACAATTGCTGCAGGACCGAATTTCCTTATGCAAATGTACAAACATCTGCCGCCCGTTCAACTTGCATGCAATTCGCTCATAAAATCGTTGACATATCTTGACACTGACATAACTTCCTATAACTACACTGCCTCAAAATGTAATCAAAATAAATTAAAATATCGAAATGCCATAGCATAAGTGAGCTAATCGATAAGCCGCTTATTACATTATTTATATTTATATTGTTCTGGGAGTCATTCGATTAGCATATATAGTGCCAACAGAATATCCCTGAAGTAATTCAAGCTGAGGACTTGTTTCAAGATAAAAGCTTCTAGTTTTTAGTCTATAAAGTTGCTTTTGTGAATTTTTGTTACTTCGAATCCAGATTACTGTACTTTATTCGATTTTATTTTGGATCGTCAAATATCAATGTATTCAACTCCAATATTCCAATTATTGGACTATATGGAGGTAGTTATGCAGAAAGGAACCAATCCACAAAAATAAAAAAATCTGATTTTTCAATATTTGGGTTGATATACCCCTAGGTAACTGTTTTGGATGAAAAAAAATCACTGGAATCAACCCTTATGGCAATTACGTGGGTTGGTTCCTTTCTGCAAAACAAATATCCTACTTTATGTGTTATGCAGAAAGGAACCAACCCACATAATTGCCATGGAATGGGAAATTTTATTATTAGGAACCAGACTTAGAAGTGAGTTCTTTTCAGAGAAAAATATCATATGAGGCTAATTTTCTAACCATTGATTACTATCATACAGAGAAGTGTTCTGCCAAAATTCCACACCCCTACCCGTCTTGCTTCCCTCCCAACACACCCTTAGAATTTCCATTTGCAAGGATTTCTTTCATTGAATGTATCTCAGCAACCATTAAAGATAAGATATTGAAATCTATCTCCTCATTATTTAGAAAATTAAATTTACTTTTTTTATGTCATCACCATTTCACTATAGCTCATGTGGTTCAGGAGTTATTTGCATGAAAGTATGATGGAAGCCCACATAGGTACAGACTTCTGCCTAAAAATTTCATTCTTTCCCTAATAAAACTGGGAAAACTGGGAAATGTCTAATATGAAACATTTAGAGAATTTTAATATATCTACTTCACAAATAATAGAAACGTATATTTTGAGTTGAAGCCAATTGAATTCACTGAATAATGATACAAAGTTCAACTATTTATCTCTATAGAGTACCGAGACACATGAGATATAAAAATTCTTGAATAAGAGGGGTAGAGTGGGGACTTCAGACAGGACACTTGCCAACATGCTAGTTATAAATGGGGAGAAAATCAACTCCATATAATTTCCCCAAATGAATTATTTCAAAATTTGATGAATTAAAAGGGGTATTTTAGTACTCACCATAATATCAGGCTATCCGCCAAGCACTTCTGAGATAGCGCTTTTCATTATTAACACTTTTCATTACTTACACTTACGTTAAATTTCAGAGAAATGTATGTTCTATCATTCAAAATGTAGGTTTTGAAAAGTTCTTCAAATTTCATATGAGACATTTCCAGTAGAATCATCCTGTAAACTTTCATTTAGGAGATAATTGAAATTTTATACAGAAATCTAGGGAATCCCTCCATTCTTCCATTTATATAGCTTTTGAACCGCAGGAGCTACAATGAAATGGTGAGACATAAAATAAAGAGAATTTAATTTACTAAAAAATTAGAAAAAATTTGATTTTCTATTTCCAATGAATGCTGAGATACATTCAATGTAAGAAACCCTATAAATAAATAAATAAATAAATAAAATAAATAAAAATGGAAACTTTGAGGGGTACAGAGGGGGTAGCAAGATGGATGGGGGAGGGAAATTTTGACAGAACACTTTTATTCATAATATTAATCCATGAGTGAAAAAATTAGTCTCATATGATTCTTTTTCTCTGAAAAAACTGAAATTTTAGTCTGGTTCCTATGGCAATTATGTGGGTTGGTTCCTTTCTGCGTAACACATAAAGTAAAAAAGTAGGTAATGTTTTTTGCAGAAAGGAACCAACCCACATAAATGCCATAAAATGGGAAATTAATGCTTTTTTTGTATATAAATATCTATTTTATAATATTAAGAGCACATGTACATACGTTCCCAAAATCAGAATATCTTAATGGATAATAAAATAGGAGGTATTATTGCAGTTTCATCTTTGGTACGCGATATCTCAAAAGTAGCTGATTATGGGTTGGTTCCTTTCTGCATAACTTCGTACATATACAGTATTCTAATAATAAAAACATTTTTTTTAGTATTCTCATATTTAACTCTAAAAATCCAATTATTTGATGCAGATGAGGGATCGTTTCAATAAAAAAATAACAATGACTGCTGATCATAAATGAGTGGAAAATAAAAAAAATAATTTCAAGCATTTCATTAAAAACATTTTTGTATCTAATTTAAGAGGAACAATTTTGGGCAATTAAGCCTGTTGTACTCTTTGATTTGAAATAACTAAATAAAGATAAATAAATAAATATATTTGAAACATTAAAATCTAATTGAAAAAATTTAAATCTCAAAAGAGTGCAATAAATTCGAGTATCAATTACAGCTATTTTTTAGTACTGACTATCTCACTGAAGACAATAGAGAAAATAAAGGAATTAAGTCATACTCTTTCATAGAAGTCACAAATGTTGGAAACATGTATCCAATCCTTTACTAATAATACGTTGTAGGTACGTTAACTCTCCACGTTCTTCAGCTTGCCAGTCCAAACAGAAGAAACGCTGATAGTTCACCGCTCATTTACCTGCTGCCTGACGGTGAAATAGCTTCCACGAAAACGCACAACGGAAAACAAGGTGAGAACAGCTGCTAGAAAACTTGTCTAAGCAAACAGTCTTGAGGTTTTCGTGCGTGTCTATGTGTACATTTGGCTTTCCCCTATTTGATTTGCTGCTTCCTCCAACAACTAACGAACAAGAACCGCCCTTCTTGTTTGCTAACGTTTTGATAATGGGGTTTCAACGATGTTTGATCATCTTCGCCAATCCACTTGCAGTGGATACTGCGATCGTGCAGAAATCCGACATACACTCAACTCGATGTAACTTTCGACTTCGGATACATTGAATCCCATATAATACCAATGTTACGACAGGTCGAAACTTACATCAACGTCTTACAACTTCCACGTCTTGCACTCACGGTTAGCGCTGATCTTTCTCCTCTCTTTTTATCCCCAGATCCCCACCATTTCTTCAAACTCTATCTTACTTCTCACCCTTTATTCTCTTCCTTCCTCCTTACTTGTACAGCTCTTTCTCTACTAACTTTTCTCTAATCGCTTCTCCTCACCATTCCTTTTTCTTCCTCCAATTTCTTTATACTCTATCTTCCTTCTCACCCTCTTTATTCTTCCTCCTTCTACTCTTCCTCGTCCTCACTTCTCCCTAAATTCTCCATCTTCCTCCTTACCATTCCTTCATCCTCTCACACCCCCTCCCCCCCTACACTCCATCCTTCTCTCCTCGACTACTATTGGCTGGCATCCTCCAATTAGAACGCATCCTCATTGGCGCAGCTGGGCAATTTCACCCGTCACCACTGGGTATTGTCTCTGCATAATAATCATCTTCTGCTAACATCTTACTTAGCATGTTGATTGCCGTTTCTTCTTTTTCTCAGGACGCCACTTCAAGTAATTGCACAGTGCAATATACTAGTGTGCTGTTAATTTACCAGAGAACAAATACCGGAAAATTTCGCATTTGAATTGCGTCGTGACACTTCCCGTTGATAGACTTGTCAGCGAGGAAACGGAAGAAGAATCAAGTATGGGAGAGTGTGCAGACATGGAAAACCTTCGAACTGTTTCCGTTAGACTATTGGATAAGTCTATTGGAACTTAATTTCTCTCTTGTTCTTTAAATAATTTTTAAGGAGACGCATTTCCTCTTCTAATGGGAGTAAAATATTTTTTGTAAACAAAATACTCTGTTTTAGAGGAAGTACAGTAATCATTCAGCTCATGCACTTATTTGTTCCTCCTTCCATAGATTGAAAATTCTCATTTGTTGGAGAAAACTTTATTATAGAACCCTAATTTAAACTCGTCTTACATGAAGTTCTATGTGTCCTTTTCCTGAAGAGCAAATTCCATCCTTCAATGAACTTACTCAAGCTGATAAACTACCTTTTTAGTTCAGTTCGAACAAATTAATCGAATTCAGAAGAACGGTACTCTGTCTCTGTGCCAAAGTAGAATAACATGGGATGATAACTCTTCAAATCCACACATCAAAGATCAAAAACTACATTTAAACATTAAAAATATTATACGAATTAATAATCAATTCAATGGAATTTAATCATCAAACCAACACAAACATGGTCAGTCAATGTATTTTAGTATGCATCGAAGCTACTGATTGGATAAAGATTATTGAAAATAATTCAATTCTACATTGGAGTAATGGTATGTACTGTATAGTAATGTATAGGCCTACATCTTTATGTATATTATTATTAGAATTGATCGCTTAAAAACTATAGAAAATAATAGTCTACATTGAAGGAAGATTCAACCAAAAAACCGCGATGAAGGTCTCCTGCCGTGCCAAAACCTATATAGCACTTGTATAGGTGGCTGACCAATTCATTATTAGACATCAGCAATTGGGACAACCACTCTGGGACTTAGCAAAAGATCAGCAGTTGCCCACGGGACGACGCCGTCCGTTATGTTATCAACAGCACGGCAGCATTTCCGTTAGGGTACAAACTAGCTCAGGTTAAAGCTATGATAAAAGTGTACTGAGGACTCGACCCAGCGCACCGCACATTCAAAACTTATTTACGATCTTGGTCGAAGCTATTCGTCGGCAATAGATGCTGCTACAGTTCGCGAAAGCTGGGAAGACACGCCTTTACAATACACTTACATGCTAAAGGAGGATCTTCTCAGCTTGCACGAACTATGCACCATTCAGATCAAACTGAACGATCTACACGATAACTGGCCGCAATAAAGCGTCCCACCCACCGACAGCTTCACTATCTGTTATTAATCCCCATCACTATCATTCACTCACTCCAAATCACTACTCTCAGCTATCTCATCTCACTCACTCTTCCACTAGCACAACTTGAGGTGAGCACATGACCTACTCCCAAGTGGGGAACGAAATGGTGTCAGTATCATACAAAGTGTAAGATATTTTGAAATTAGACCAAGTTCAGAACGAGAATAGTGTAAGAAAGCTTGTAATTTTAATAATTAGTTAGAATAGCGATATAAATAATACCAACTAAGGACTTCTGCTATAGCAAATATTAGCCAAATAATAAAATTCAAATTTTTATTTTCAGAAACCCTTGATGACATCAAGGGTATTGCACAAATCAATAATATTGAGTCAAACTGCAATATTGGCCGGCAACCGAGAGGTACCGGTCTATTCCCGGTCTGGGCACAATTTTTTAATAGTTTTAATCAACGAATTTTCTTCTGCTATTTAGTACTTCAGTCAATATTATTTGTAGTAGCAGAAGTCCTTAGTTCTATTTATTCAGCTATCATTGGAAATTTAATTATTATAATAATATTTCAGCAGTTGATAACCTTCAATATCTAATAATTCTTCCTCATTTTTACAATAATTTATCACGTTGAATTTGTGTTGAAATATAAAAAGAATTGAATATTCAATAATATAAAATAGTACTTCAAACTGCTTATCAATTGGGCCTACCTGGTGTGAGTCCTAATTATTGGTTCTGTACATCCTAATGGTTCAATTGCATATTTACAATAGAAATCGATGTATCAGAAAATAAACAAATCCGACCAAGGGTTTCAAACCTCTTGTTTTTTTTTTTTTTTTGCTTTCAAGACAAAGATATTGGTATAGTCTGTCCAAGCAAAGAAGACAGTCTGGAAATATGGAAAAATTACTCTAGCTCGGTCAATTTTGGTTCAAAGATTATAAATTTGGACTTAAATTTTAGGTAACATTCTGATCTACAATTTGGGACAAATTTTCATTTTTTGAACCAATTTTGACCGAACTGGAGTAATTCTTCCACCTTGCTAGAACGTCTTCTTTGATTTGACAGACTTTGTTTGCATTGAATGAATGCCCCTCAACAGAATCGAATCAATTTCTTAATTTCACTCATAAGCTACTTGAGACCTAATATTTCATTAGGAATCATTCATTTTAAACATAGTCTCACTTAGAAACATATACTCATTTTATTACTTAGACTAAGGCTTCGACATCATGCCAGTAAAGGCAGATTCATAAGTAACAACAAAAACGCATAGTTATAGAATCTATTACGGTGCAAAAACGCTACACCTTCAGACGCGGTCATTGTTATCCACGGTAGGAGTTATAGCGAGTGAATAGTATTGCGAGTAAAGCATAGTCGACTGATTCCCTTCTTATAAAAGTCGAAGAACACTACCACTAGCAGACAGGCGGCAGCCGACTTGCAGACAGACTGAAACAGGTGATTGAAACAGTGAGAATGTGATGAGATGAGAAGTGAACAAGAAACAAGACGCAGAGCAACTTCAATGCAGAAGAAAAACGACCTCCACCAACGACCAACAAACGTGATCAAGCACTCCGGATCATTCACTATTCTCCATTTCCATCATTCTTTCTCTTTTGCATCCCATATACAGTCTTCCAGTGAATTACCGCTATTTTCCTGAATAGAATCAAGCACTTTTCTTTCTTTTATCTCGAAAAATGTTTCAACCGATAATACTTCACTTACAATAATTATTAAATCAATAATTTCGATAATACTCAATAAAAGCGATAATACTTCACTTAAAATTATTAAATCAATTAATCAATAATTTTCAACAAATAGACAAGTAAATTCCTTACGATTTGTATTCAATCCAAATTTCTATTGAATTTTCTTCAAACTTTTTACTTTTTCTCTTCTTTGTAATTTAATTCGAACGCTTTCTGCACTTCCTCCCATGTTGTAACTGCAATAAAGTACACCAAAGATACAGAAACAAGATAAGGAAGAAGAGACCTTAGTCACTCACGAAAAGACAAAATTTGATACAACAATTAGAAAAAACGCAAAATATACAATATCAAGACATTAAAAAAGGTTGATAATATTAAAATTGCATTACCATGTAGAGGAGCCGCTCAAGCGACTAGTAATTTCATGTGTATTGATTGAAGCTATTTAAACTGACTTTCTAAGAGCTATGTACAATCTAGGATTAGAACCCTGTACGCAAGAAAATAGAAGTGCATTTGAATGAGGCCTATTTCCAAGACATGAATTTCTTGTATTGTTTTTTGTAATAATTGATACAGAACAGAGCTCTGTGAACCTGATTTGAATACTCTCCCATAACCTCACCCTTACAGCCGATACAATAATCGTGTTATTGCCGAGCATTTCACGGTTAGTATCTTCAATTTGTGGCTGCATCTGACATTGGAACAGCCACCTGAAACTGCAAAAACAACTGCAGCCAAGATTTATAAGGTGACTGTTCGCTCACATCATACAACAAACATGAAAAAACTCTGAGGCTACTGGAGAGTGAAACAATCGAATATCGACCGCAACGTTATGCGCCTCAATACAAACAATATTGAGAAGAAGGACCTTGAGACATAGTAATAATATTACTATCTAAAATATGAATATCTATATAATATAATAATAGTTCTATGCCTTGGGAACGGCCGCGTGATGGTATTTGAACAAGATAAATGTAGAGTGGAGAGAAAGAGATCAGATTTTGAAAAGATATCGTGTAGACAAAGAGAGAGACAGTGAACTTATCAACCACCAAAACAATATCACTCGCCTATATATAGGTGTATTGCGCAACTGTAGTTTTGTATAACTATATTGTTGCATACACTGGTAGCGAACGAGATGGGTGGATGCCTAACCTTATACAGCAGTCATTAACTTGTGAAAATCGACTAAGAAATTAGAATGGAAAGCCAGTTTGAATCATATTTCAAATTATAGTAATTTGAATACAACGAATGACACCGCGTATGAATTTATTTTATTCGAATGTGGGTCATTTAGAGGCGCGTCAGTACGAGTAATACCGGCTGCATGATAATATTCACAACAGTATTAACCGTATTACATCAAGATATATCTCTATATTATTCATATTAGCACACCATTGAAATTTCACTTGCTCGATCTTGGCATTTGATTTCTTGTTGTCCTCTTGAAACGAGTTTCTGATTGCCCAAATGCTGCTGTTCTCAGCTCTATTTTGTGGAACAGATAAATTATGATAGAGATGTGAAGTAGTTCGTGTTTTAATTCGTTGATTAAATTGTAAATTGGACGCTTTGTGTCTGTCTGTTTGAATTATTAGAAACATGGGCTCAGTTGATTAAAAACTTCTGTAAGAGATCTGTTTGGATAGTGTTGAAGGAATTAATCAGTTGTCCAGTCTAGCACGTGTCAAGTTAGGTAAGAACTAGGCCGATGAAATCACAGTTTTTGGTAACTTTTTTCCAACCGAACTATAAGGAAATGTGTTGATAACTTCATTCATGCACAGTTCCTGCCTTCTAGTATTATTAATCTGCAAGTGAAGCTGACCCCCATTAACTGGAGAAATTGTAGTAAAAGGTAAAGTGGAACCAAGTATACCTTCAAAATTTCTGACCCCACCCCCTCCTAGCGAAAATACAATTCCGCCGCCCCTGAAAAATGTCAACTTGATTCATTTTGATTTTGATGAAAAATAAATTAATGGAAAGATCTATTTCACTCACTGTCGCTCATACAAAAGATAACATGAAACGTGACACAAGCACACAACTTCCAAATTTAGTAATTATTACATTATAATTACGTAGCCTTCGATTTTTAGATAACTATTCTTGCAGTTCAATCATTGTAATGAAAGCATAAAACGTCTAATCTGCTCTAGCTTCTAATCGATTCTTCACATACGTGATAAACCAGGATTTCTTTAAAGCATGCTCTGTAATTTGTTAAAGGACTGTTCGGCTCCAATCAACGTGTATTTTACTCTTCACCCAGGTCCCAGACCTGACCCCTTAAACATGTACTTTACCTTTCAGCGCCTCCTTAAATGTAGGTTTTCTCTCTTGATCTTTGGTGCCGTCTGCGATTGGTATGCACTGTAATAATGTAATTTCAGGCCTTCTTTTGTGTGTGCTGATGATTAGGGTTATATTCGGCCTCATTCACCAAATGCCATCACCAGATTTCCTTGTTGATTAGGATTTACTTCGGGAAATTCGAAAACTCCTCGTTCAATACCCAACTAAATCCGTTGGAGCTCGGGTTAATTTGATACCCCGATGAAGGTATTATTTGGTAGGCATCCAGTATGTGTGTACAGTATAACATTTGGTCACCGAGATTCCGAGAAAGGGTATTCAAAAATTACACCTTTCTTAGAGAAAGGAAGTAATCGGTTATCATGGTTTCCCAAATTTAAAAAATTCACTAACATATCAATATAATTATTGAAGCATTACTTGGTTGAGGTACCCACAACTCAAGTCTACTGTTGGATACAATCATAGACGAAGTATACAGTAACAACTAACAACTATGTCTACGATACAATACTGAACGCCGAACCACAGAAGTTTTGAGATTATAAAAATCTGGTATTTATAACTAAAGTTCAGTCTGTACAGCTTATCTTGTATCGATAACTACAAACAAAATCTAGATTCTCAGAGCTGCCCTGGTTTCTGAAAAAAGTTGCCACATTATTTGCCAATTATTAGAGAATGGAAACCGAGCAGAAGCCCTACAACCAGGGCCGTTGCGTGGATTGTAGCGCCCCGAGGCAAGAACAACCGCGGCGCCCCTCCAAACTATCCCTACGTTTAAATGTCCACCACCACGCTGTCTACTACAGTTCACACACCGGTACTATGTTCATGTTCGAATGTAAGCAGTGGTGGATCCAGTTGGAGGGAACCTTCTGAGGAAAAATTTGGGAAAATGTAACTTAAATTCGTGATTTTTGACAATCTAGAGTTTAAAACTTTATCATTTTTTGTAATTGCAATATATAGTATTAAATTGAATTTATTCATTAAATATACATTCTATCACGCGAGTGGTAACATGGGCAATACAGTAGATGCACAGGTGCTTAGGCCTGCCACACGCTTCATGGAGAGAGTCAGGTTGCCCAGACCTAGAAGCACGTTTTTTCAAAAGTCGTTCCTGTTTCTTGAGGGTAAATTTCATAATAGTTTACCAGATGGAATTGAGCACTGTGACTCATTCTCTTTATTCAAGAAATCTGTTAAAAAATACATTATGTCATTAACTGAGGATGAAATTGAGAGAATGTATCTGGTAATAATTCAAATCCCAATTTCTTATCTATATTAACTTTTTTTATTCAATTGAAAAAAAATTTGGTGGGCTAATTGTTAAAAAGTGGTAATCTCTTCCTTTTCAGGCTGTTCATTCATCGAGGTTCTGTGCAGTGTATAGAGATGCATGAGGTTTTATTTTTTCATTATTTAAAATTATCTTTTTTTGTGTCATTGAGTGTTGTAAAATTTCTTTTTTGTTCTGTATCCATTTATTTTTGAGTTTTATTTGCTTCATTGTATTTATTATTAATCAATTAAGTTTTCCTAAATATTAAAAGGTTTAATTATAATGTGTTTGGAGAGATAGATCGGTTATCTATTGATAAGTTGATTGATTGTTTTTTTTTGTGAATAATTATTATTGTATTACCGTGCTCCCATATGCGGACAAGCTCCTCGAGCTTTGCATATGAGTATTATTTTCAGCTGAAAATGGTTTTGTTTGTATGAAAGTTTTTCATGTATTTTCTTTGTCTGAGAATAAATTTATTATTATTATTATACAGAATTTTTCAGAAGAAATAATAAGCAAAACTTCGCAGACAGATTCCTGCAACTAATTGGAGGAAAACGATCTATGAGACTCAACCTCCAAAAACGCTTTGTTATCGAGATAACAATGGCGGAAAATTGACATTTATCAAAAAATATTAATTTTTCTAATTTTTGGGTTCTACGATAATCAAATCCTATGTAAAATTAGCTACGAAATTCAATGAAACCTGTTGGAACTTCAACGGTTATTGGAATAATTGGGAAAGTATGCTGAAAAGACACAATATTTCAACAATTAAGGGTATAACTTGATATAAAATCATAAAATTGTAATTTCAATAGATGGAGGTGGTTTCTTCACATGAAAAAATTTTTCATATCATTAATCACAGAACGAGACGTACAAAACAATTTAACACATGTAGGAGAGACAGGATGTTGATGCGACGATTGCTTACTCATCATGTATTCATTTATTCCACACTAGCCGGCAGGCTCGCTTCGCTCGCCTTCTCCGCCTAGCCAGGGGGCTCCGCCCCCTGGACCCCCGCCAGTATCGGCAGTGTCAGCTGAGAAACAACAGGCTCGCTTCGCTCGCCTGCAAATTCCGTTAAGAAGGGGTTCGAAATTTATTGAACACAGCATTTATTGACCTAATCTAGACCTGTTTACCAAATTTCAACATTTTCTGCCAATTTGTTTTCGGAAAATCTAAGAATGATTCCGAAAAATAGTAAAACGCTAATATTGAGCGTAACCTTGGGAAGTATATCGGACATAGTTTGAAACTTGATTCAATATCTTCTAGAATAGTTCATCTATAATCTCGCTGAACCATTGAATCTACAGTAAGGATTGGTCGTATCAAGGCGGAAGATATGCAACCCGCAATACATCTAAAATTTTGAAAACCTAATTACTGGCGTAATCTTGAAAGGATTTCAAAAATATTTCAACACAACATTTCTAGACCTTATCTGAACCTGCCCACCAAATATCAAATTTTTCTACTGATTGGTTCTCGAAAAAATGAAGAAAACGCCGAAAAACTATAGAAAAACAAAAATATTAGGCGTATCCCTGAAAAGTTTTCAAAATCCGTTCTTAGCGCGCGTCTAAACGTCCAACTGAACATGCCTGCCAAATTTGAACGCATTCGGTTCAGTGGATTTTTAGTTCTGGTGATGAATCAGTCAGTGCCATTTCGCTTATATAGATATAGATAGATTCACTATTAAAAATTGTTCAAATCTAAAAATGGGGGAAAATTTACATTGCCGAGGCGCCCCCCAGGCCGCGGCGCCCAAGGCGATCGCTTCGGTCGCCTCGCCCTCGCGACGGCCCTGCCTACAACATAAGATTAGTACCTTATTTATTCAAAAGAATTACTCATTGATTTTATTGTTTAATTGTGCATTATGCATAAGAAACTAAATACTTCAAATTCAATGTTGCTGATTTCCTGATACAGTATTTTCTAATTTTTTCTTCTCAAATCCAATAATAACAAGTCCTAATAACTCGAGCAAAGAAGAACCTTCTCTTGATTGACAAGTGCACTTGCACAACCACTATGATTACAGCACTTGAACAGATCTACCACTTCTATCACTATCACTTTTCAAATACGTTTAGTATTAGTAGTATCGTACTATTAGTAAGCAAAATATGTAGTATGGTAATCACATATGAATGCCTCTGGACTTTAATTTAGCATGAGGAAAGCTTGCAGTAGCCAGAGGCAAGATAACAAATAACACATCTGACAAATAAAGTGTCTGATAATGACAGAGAATGATGAATAAGAATAATTCAGTTCAATGCTCTCTTTATAATAGATCATTATAATCCTATTAAAATAAAACCATTCGACTAATGATTAGTTAATTGTCAACAAATCCAAATGAAAATTTTAGTTTTCAAAAAAAAGGTGAATTATTGGTCCAATTGTCTACAAATTCTATTGACAATATTATAATTTACAAAAATAGAGTTATTTGTCACTAATTGTCAACAAATTAAATTGCTTAAAAATGAGCGATTGAATGTCTTGACAATTAGCGAACATCAACAAGTGATTGAATTTAGCGTTTATCAGTCACTCGCTATTCCTACGTACTGGAATCTCATGAAAGAGATAGAAAACGAAAAGTGAGAATGAGAAAATGATGAGTTCGTGGCCTGATGTCACGTTCGAGCCTGTTTTTCGGGGGTTGGCTCCACTCAGCGCCTACTCCTCGCAGTCGATAATCAGGCACGACTTGAAGGGGGTGTCATTATCTGTAATTCGCCTCGTGATTTGTGTTTGTCCCCCCTCTCTCCTCTTTCCTCCCTCGATTCTTCAACCATGTTTGTTTTAGGTTATCCATTTCCCTTTTCTTTAACTCTTTTACAGTCTCTCACCCCCTCATTCATCGACTCTCACTCTCTCACACTTTCTTACTCCCTCCTTTTCTACTATTTCTCGTTTTCTCTCTCTCTCTCTCTCTTTGTCTCCTCTCTCTTTCTCCCACACTCCCTGCAACACTGACCAGTGCAGTGGTTTCTTTCTGCTGTTTCGTGTGCGCTGCACTAGCCGACAACGAGAAGAAGATTATTTAAAAAACGATGGTAGACGAGTTCTGTCTGCGCCGTGGGAATAATTGATCGGATCAATCATAGCGGCTAACTAGACACCTCTCCCCCCCCCCTCCACCACCCCGCAACCCTCCATCACCTGTCGTCACTCACTAAACTCATCATCATCAAATCATCTCTACATCCCTCTCCCATTCAGTTACTCTCTCTCTTGATGTTCCTCAAATAGTATCTCTCTTAATCACTATCTCTCTTTCTCCTCTCTAACTCTTTCAATTATTCTCTCTTTCTTTATCTCTTAAACCACTCACTCCTGCTCTCTCATTCTTTACTCTCTCTTTTTTCTTCTCAATCACTATCTCTCTCTTTTTTCTCTTTCTCTTTCTACATCTCTTTCAATTACTCTCTCACGCTCTCTCATTCTCTACTCTCTCTTTTATTTTCTCATTCACTATCTCTCTCTTATTCGTTATCACTCAATCGCTTCCTCTCTTTCTCCCACTTCCCCTCTGTGTTGACGTGCAACCACCCTGTCATAATCATCTTATCACAACTTCTTCATGTCTGTGCACACTTCACACTGTCTGAGATATTTTGCCGACACTCGACCACAGACATGCACTTACTAATCAAAGAAGTGCAGCAGGCGTCAGATGAAGAAAGTCCAAGCAGAGACGAGTGTTACCAGAAGATAGGAGTAAGATTAGATAACATTTATTAAAAATTTCATGATATTCATCTTCTTTTGTGAAATCCTACGAAAAAAGATGAGTTGGGTTTTTTGAGCTCTAATATTTTCAAGTAAATTAATTTCTTATTGAATTGCTCTCTTTTTCTTTCGTGGTTAAGTAGTAGAGTGGACATTACTGCCCAAACTTCGCCACGTCATTAAAATAAAGAAGTCATTATATTCTATTCTTATTAAATGGAGGCCTCTCCTCATCATATTATTCAATTTCTTCTCTCCTTGAATCTTTCTCATTGTCGAAGGAGTTTTCTGCATACATACGGATATTTAGACAAGGTGGGCCCGAACATATTTAATTTTCATAATACATCTCTTTGTTACGATACATCGTTGCTTTGCACATGATCATGAATTACCAAAGTAAGAGAGGTGTTTTATTGATATGTTCATTCCAAGTTGTGTACAGTGACAAGGAGAAAAAGGAGTTTAGGGGAGCGGAGGAGAAAGAAAATTAGAAGAGATTGTAGGCAAGAGACAGAGGGTGATAAGGGAATGTATAGGAAGGAGACACAGGATCAGAGGAGGAAGGAGACAACAGATAACTCGATTTGGCAACTCTTTATTATGCGCCGGTCCGTCGAGTCTCGTTTTGTATCATTGCAGTCGGTAAAAAGTAATACATTTACGGATTTGAGAGTGCAACACGATTGCTCGGCCTATAAATAAAAGCGCGGTGCCCTGTGTTAATGGGCCCCAGCCACCCACCACGGCTTATCTTGTACTGTACTCTGCTTGCAAGGGCCGCGATAAATTATTATCATTGCAAGCAGATGCCAACGAAACTGGCGGTTAGCTAACTATTGTTATTAATTCTCAACTCTGACAGGACAGTCAGCAAGCGGTTTTCAAGAGCACATTGAGTTGAGAGCATCCTCTACTCAAAAGTTCCGCTCTTGTAGACCACTTCCAGATTGTCCTGCGTGAGCTACCATCAATAAAATACATTATTTAACCGCCAGTTTTGTTAGAATCTGCTATATTATTGCGAGCATGTCCCTTATTTAAACCAGTACAATACTGCTCGCCGATATGTTCGGACAAAGCTATGATCAATGTGGCATACTGCCTGTGCTGCATGTATTTGTAAATACTTTCAACGTATTCTAATGGATGGCCGGATGGTTTTTTGTGCCGGTATATGAATGGAACACAATTGAAGTGCTTTGTTCATTGTGATCGGATTGTTCGTAATGATCTTGTCGTTTCACGAATGCGTGGGTACTGAGGTTTTATTCAGCTATAATACTGTACAAGTGTTCTCAATGAATTGTTATTGGTGATCTGGGTATTTAAAATTTGTAGGATGAATTTTATTTGACATGAGCAGTTGGTATTGTTTTAAATTTTTTATTGTTTCATCCACATTAAACTATTTTCATTTTGCAGATAGTGTAAGTGTCATTGCTGCAAATATAACAATATTTAACAAGGTGCGCGCAAGAATTCTTTATTGATATCATTACACAAATCATATTATTATAACCAGGCAAGAAAAACTAGGCAGAACCTGTACGTCTTTGTTGTTTTTATGTATTTGAAATTTATAGTGGATCTATTCCATTGCCAATTTTGTTCTCATTCTCAATTTCTCTCGATACTATTCCTTCTGGTACAGGTATTTTAATTAAGCTCATGGTATTTTTTCGGGAAAATTTTCATTGAGCGGGTTCAGGATATTTTTATCACAAAGATCATTGGCATCACTCTACATTATCTATACTTTATAATGAAAAAACTGAAAAGGTTACTTACATATTCTCCCGATCAATATAGCATAGGATCTAAAGGTATATCTAGTTAAGTCTACTTATTTAATTTTTACAACGTTTTACTTAACTTGCTTTTTACAATTTTCATTTCATATGTTTTTGCGGCCAAAAATGCTTGTTCGGAGTAGAAAACGAAAAGAAGTTGATTTCGATTAATCACTGTGATATGAAAAACAGCCATGCCACTGGGATTCGTACCCAGACCTGGCAGTGCTAGCGCACTGAAGGATGTGACGCCCGGCCCACTGCGTATGAAAGTGATGGCCTACATTTTCTTTTTTTATTGAAAGTTTATCAAACCTTCCAGGTGAAAGATCTATTTGATATGCTTGACAAACCATGATCAAAACTTTCCGGGAAAATTCATCACATCAGAGAACCAAGGTTTTTTCCCAAGCAAAATCATTTATTTGAAGACCAAAATTCACAGCACTACAGAGTGAACAGCATGTATAAAGTTACAATCCCTTCTCGCTGATTCAGTCACGTCCTCAAAATTACAAACCTTCAAGCCAAAGTTCAGAAAAATTTGTAATATCAAGCAATAAATTAAATAACTTATCAAGACGTTTACTGGAGCGATATAACTATACAAAACCCATAGAGACGACACAAATGCTGAAAACGATGTCGGCCCATTAATACATCACTAACGAGACCTCGAGCACCTTCATCGACTTATGCATTAAACATTAACATATTGACAAGGGGGAAACAGATCATTTGTAGTGGATCATCTCTACTGAGAAGAATGAAGCCCTCAATGGGCTCATCCTAAGCCCCAGCAAAGTACATCATCTGGAGAGGAGTAAGCTATAATTAGAGCATATATCCGTGTTATTAGGGCGATCGTTAGTCGTGTATGGATGCTGTTAGTTGATGCAATTGCCGCACCAAAACCGATTTCATCAGCAGGGGATTCACGACCTCTGATTAAAACAGAAATAATAATCAGAGGTAATAACGCGAGCAAACATCCCAACAGCAGAATATAATGTCGGTTTCAATCAGAGTAGATTGCAGTTGTACTTATCCACAGCAGAACAGGAAATTGTAATCACTTAATAGAAAAAACCACTCCGAGGAGTCTCGTTAAGGAAATATATGTTGTTACAACTCATTTGTATTGGGAAATTTTATATTTTTCCAGCAAGAATAACCAGATTGGATTTGCAATTGCAAAGATTCTCATCGTGTCGTTATTTAACAAGCCATTGGAGAAATGAAGACGATAAGGGCGAATTGATGGATCAATTATTCTTGCAGCCTGCAATTAGGAAGAACATCAACAGAACGATTGTGTTTGATTTGCTTTTCTATATGCATTCCCTGAGATAGTTGGGAGGATAATGTGG
The DNA here is from genome assembly GCA_017141385.1 of Sogatella furcifera. Classification (NCBI taxonomy): domain Eukaryota; kingdom Metazoa; phylum Arthropoda; class Insecta; order Hemiptera; family Delphacidae; genus Sogatella; species Sogatella furcifera. The sequence continues at coordinate 21,899,272 of CM029552.1, read as the reverse complement.
AAAGAAGCAGAATTTCACTAGAATTCACAACCAAAGGTTGATTGAAATTATACATGTCCATTTGTTATAATAGAGTCATTGGAGAGATCATTTTAATTTTGAAATATACAAGGAAATATGGAATTACGAATACAATGGGAACGGGAACCAAGTTGAGTGAAGAACGAAGATTTCGTTGAGGAACTGCTGAGTACTCAATATGCCTATGTCTTTAGGTTCCATGGACTGATAAGATACATTATCAGAAAAAAAGCAGCGATCAAGCTAATCTAGAAAGAATTGTGTCGAGATATAGTAATGAAACGATGAAAGATGGATAGACTATGAATGATGAAGACTATTGTATTTGAGCAGCAAGTCGAATGAATGACAAGCTTCGTTGGTGGCAGCGACCAAGAGCGCGTTCAGACTGTCTGATTTCGGAAACTGGCTCGTGATGCGGAATGCGTGAAACGTGACCGTAGTTAAATTTGACGTCTGTTCTGGCATGATTGACCTTGCTACAGTCAGAGTTATTACCATTTGTCTATTATTGTCCAAACATTAGCAGTCAGTCGATTATATAGAGGAGGCAGGATTCCATTTTCCAATGATCACTGCAAGTTCAACAGATCTCTCTCATAGTAATAATTTGCAGTAAAATAAACCCGTATAGTTCTATGATCTCGATTCTTATTAGTTTACCACACCCACAATAATAAAATCCAAGAAATAATAAATACAGTGCATGATCTTGCACTATATTATGCAAATTAAGTAATATAATTTGAGTGGCGACTCTCCTTGTTTAGTATCTCTTTACTGAAAACAATGATTGATTCATAAAGAAATAGATACTGAGAACAAAGAACCTGTTTTGGAGTTGTAAGATAAAAGTACAAAGGCGTAGTTACTGAGCTGTAATAACATTTCTAGCTCGATAAATAAATTCCAACCAAGGAAGTAATCACACCTGACAATAAATACAAGTAAAAAATAAATACAAGTAAAAGATATATAAGTTAGAAGATCATGTAGGAAATTTAAAATTATTGAGAAATATATTGATGAAAAAGGATCTTCAGGGAAATAAGGAACGCAAGAGGAGTGCACGTTTGCACGATATGGCAGAGTTAAATAGATTTGATGAAATACATAATAAGAGGTCTAAAGAAAATAATGCAGGAAAAGGTGACGGGGTGAAAAGTATGAGGAGTGTGATATGCCAGAGAAAAAAAGAAGATGTTGTGACTTATGTGGAATTACATACAGCCGCCATATACTTAGCAGCCGAATCCAGAAACGTGATTATCCAGCCATCTTATACAGTGATCATGTGTTTACTTCGTTCATCGATAAGATTTCGTTGTGAATGAGAAACATGGCAACGTGAATTAAACTGTTTGGTGATGTTGGGTAGGCTGTAAGAATCTTGGAACGCGGTACAGGGATATTAACAATATTTTCAACGTCATGAGATTCGAAATCAAATTTAGAAATTTATTTCGATTGCATGTGGATGGAATAGAATATTTCTTGATGGAGTTTAGTAAGTATGGTATGTTTTTGACTAGTTATTAAAGTATTGATTGGAGAAATTGATGAAAAAAATCAAGAATGTTGAAACCCCTGTACAGAAAATGTACTTGAAACGTATAGAAAATCCATTTCTGAAAACGTATTTCACAAAATGTATTATCCGCCTTCCTCGACAGTCAATATCTCTTGCACTATTCTTATGATCCATGTACTGTTCAGTATTTGATCATAATTATTAATTTTTCTATCATTACTGTGGTGAATGGACCACTTAAGTGACCATATTTTCTGAATTTTCATCCACGCTATAATATCCTATATTATCTCAAGATCTTGCCTCTATCAGCTTTTATATTTTCATCACCGTTTAATCTTGCCGGTATCATCCCCACCATTCTTATACCATTCATTTCTGATAAATATCCATTTATGTATATTATTTTGAAATCTTCATTTTTATTTCTGGAATAATTACCATTTATATTACTTCTATTCTCTCTGATATTACCAAGCAATTCCTACAAAATCATCTACTTATATCATCATCCTTGATAACATTCATAAACCTATCATCCTACAACAATCATCCATATCCATATCCTCTTTCCTCCCCCACCACGCATTCCCTTTAAAATCTTCTTCCTCACATAAGATGCCCTCAGACTAGTTATGATGACCGGTTCCTTGTTGTAAATATTTACACGCGCTGTTCAATATAAAACGGTGTTGAAGCGGCGTGTCAGTTTCATAATCGAGGTTGTTATTTGCTACATTATTAAGGGGGGTGATGAGGGGGTGTAGTTTGAGTGAAAGCAGCAGCAGCATCAGTGAAGTCTGTCCAAGCAAAGAAGAAATTCTGGCAAGATAGGAAAATAACTCCAGCTCGGTCAATATTAATTCAAAAATTATAAATTCAGTCTCAAATTGTAGGAAACATTCTAATCTACAATTTGAGACGAAATTTCTATTTTTTCAACCAATATTGACACAGTTGGAGTCATTTTCCCATCTTGGCAGAATGTCTTCTTTGCTTGGACAGACTATATCCAGTATGGATGCGCCCTAACAGAAGTGTAGACACGACGGGTCAAGTTCAAATAGCTTGTAGCGCCGCATTTATTAGAAGCGTGATACGACGAGTGAAAGAAAACGAAAATAAGCTGAAGAGTGGGTGAGTAAGAGAAAGAGAGAGGGTTTGCGAGAGTAGAAAATAAAAGGTCATGAAAGAATTTTGATGCCAGCCAGCAAATAGTAACGCCCGCTTCGTTCAGCTCGCGCGTAACAAGATGAGCCCGTAAACTTGCTCGCTTCGCTTCGATCTGCTGCTGCTCCTTTCATTGTCAAGAACAGGGTTAAGGCAGCTGACCACTTATCCTTATTAAAATGGTTGCACGCAGTGCACCATAGTAATTTCAAGATCAACGAATTTCTCGGGAAGTTAAGATCTTACTTTTTATGGTTTTCGACGACTGTCGAGGTAACTGGAACTATTTAAATCTAATTTCCAATCATGAAACATAAGTAAGTTGAAATTTAATTTAGCAGTGGAATGGATTTTATAAGGAAGGCGAGTTTAACATGTAAATTTTTATCAGTATTGAACGCTTGAGATCCATTTACAAAGAACAGTAAACCTTTTCCTTTTCCACAAAAAACCCTTTCCTTTTCCAAAAAAACCCTTTCCTTTTCCAAAAAAAACCCAAGGTGTTGTTATTATACTACTTAATTTATAATAACATTAACTTTTTCTATAGTTGTTAAGAATTCTGATAAAGTTATTACTGCAAGTTGATTGACTACGAAAGCTAATAATAAAGCCAATATTAATGTAATATAGTAGTAGTTATGCCATTGAGGAATGATATATAATATATACACTTCAATTATTTTTTTATGGTTATACAGTACTATTCAATTGGTTAATCTGAATAAGGCACATAAAATTCTGATCTATAACAATAATATCGAATAAGTCTCTATTAAATCTTTCATTCCCAAATCCTTGATATAAAAACCGTGATAACAGACACAACAGTCAACAAACTTTAGGACTATTATGGACCAAATTGCACGACCGCCGAAAGAGCGGTATGCAGATCAGATAAAAATTCAATCGATAGACGTTGAAGTTGTCGAACAAAACAAGACAAAACGCGATTGCGCAACAGCTCTGACTCCATGTCCAGAGGGCCAGAGTCGTTTAAAAAACACTACCAAATATCCAACACCACATACTGGAGCATAGAGGAAAAAAGATTTAAACAACATCCGATAAGATCCAATGAGCTTTATCAGACGGACAAAATCTGCATACATTTCACATTCTCAGTCGGGTAATAGACGTTAAATTCCCTTTTAAAAAAGGAGGTCATGGATGCTGGGAGCCGACACAAACACACACACACACAGGTTAGTTTCGTTTTTTCTGGGCGTAGTTGAGGCTATAATCGCAGTCAAGTGTAAGCTTTCACTGTATTATACACAGTCGAAAGAATGATACAAACAATATGACAGGTCAATGATGTAAGGAATCTGACGTGGTATAGTCCGACCAAGCAAAGAAAACATTCTGGTAAGATGGAAAAATGACTCCAGCTCGGTCAATATTGGTTTAAAAAATTATAAATATGGTCTCAAATTGTACAACATAATTATTCTTACAATTGAAAATCAAATTTATAATTTTTGAACCAATTTTGACTGAGCCAGAGTCATGTTTCCATCTTACCAGAATGTCTTCTTTGCTTGGACAGACTGTACAACACACACTCTCTCGAATCATAAATCTAGATTCCAATACAACCTCCCATGGACAACAACCATTCTCATGGGTCAGCAATATTCATTGATCGAATACTTCCAAACACCGAACTGACAAGTATGGCTTCAAACAGCTATAAGCAAAAGTGAAGATAACATCTCCAGTTCTGTTTGAAACAACAGAATGCCATCCAATGCTATTCACTTGTCCGATTCTCGGTTATGACTTGTAACTCTGTTTTACATAACAGGCCAGGTTCAGTGTTCCAATGTAAGTCACTAAGACAGAACACGAATTGCAGAACTATTATGATGATGATCGATTGAACGCCACAAAAGTTAAATTATAAAATGTTAAATTTTTCAGCTAGTAACTATTTGACCTGATTTCTTCAATCTTCTAATCACTTTGGAAATATAATGGATTTGTTTGTTGCAACATGTGGAGATTATTGGATTCAACAATATTATTGAATAATTATAATCAATAGATTAATATGAGATGTGGGAATCAAATATTTGAAACAATGAAGGAAAAATTTAAATATATTCAGTATTTAACTTTTAGAAATTAAAAATAAAAATAAAAAGATGTCGAATAAAATAGAAGATTAGAGATCTTGATCATTCAAACGAATATTAAAATTATAGGTGAATAAAAAAACCAAATTTCGATCAATTAAATAAAATTAATTTCATTTGAACCCAGTCTTAAGTTTCAATGCCCTTGGCATCATCTCCATTTTGAAATGCTGACACACCTGTCATACATATTCCTTTCCGATTCTGTATTTTTTTAATCCTCAGTATCCAAATGCATTTAAACTTGAGTCTGATTTTAGGAACCGAGTTTTGTGTAATGACAACATTTGTGTTTCAACTCATTGACCAATATATATACATATATCGTTTGGTGAAGCAGTACCAACATTGAATAAAAATAGAATTCCGTCAGACTTCGCCAGAATTGTCAAAATAGTTAAAATTAGACATTAAAATTCAGGTCATTCAGCCAGAGTATGGCTTCGTCATCAACCAAATGAAGTTTTTGCAGCCCTCCAAGAAATCGTGTAGCAGGACAAGCCACTAGAATGTGGTCCATGGTTTGTATCTCCCCGCATTCACACAGAGGGGAATCTGCAAAGCCCCACCGGTACATACTATTCTGGCACCTCCCTTGCCCAGTCCTGAAATGGTTCAGGGTCACCCACTGTCGCCGTGGCAGCCCAAATCCATCCACTCTCTTAGCGGGATCTGTGACCAGCTCTTTGTTTCTAACTGATGAAGATTGCCAGGTCTCAGCCCACTTTTGCATAATTGGGAGGGAATTTGCATTTTGCTGGTGGAATAACCATATAGGTTTCCTGGATTTAAGCCGCAGAGGAGTAGGGTGGCCAAGCTGTAAATTCTTGTGTATTGGAAGATCTGGCATCTCACAAATTCTACTCATCTCCCTGCCTGCCATCTCCTCTCTCCTAAGCTGTGGGGGTGGGATGTTACACAGCACAGGGAGCCAGTCGGCATCAGACATCCTGCAACTGTACGCATTGCACTGTTCAATGCCACATCCACCTGGCGTGTGTGGCAGCTACTCATCCAGACAGAGGCAGCCATAATCTGCAGCACTGTAAACAAGAGCCATAACTGCTGTCCTCAATGTATCAGCTCTGCTACCCCATTAGGAACCGGCCAGTCTCTGGAGGAGATTCACTCTGGAGAACAGTTTCTTTTTCAGTTTTCCTAGATGTTTTTGGAAAGTGAGTGCTCTATCCAAAGTGATTCCAAGATAGCTGGGATGGTAATTGTGTTGAATCCTGCTATTACAGAAATTCACCATGGGTGTTACATGGGCCTGCTGATTATTCAGATGGAATGAGGTGATGTTGGTTTTGCTTGGGTTTGGCTTCAAGCCCCAGTACCACAGATAATTCGCCAAGATGTTAATGTCTGCCTGGAGAACTCTGCCAGTCTCCTCAATAGTAGCTGCCTGGGCTGCAAGGGCAATGTCATCTGCGTACATGAATTTTTTGCTTCTAGTGGTTGAGATGTCTGATGTATAGATATTAAATAGAACTGGAGACAGGACTGACCCCTGTGGGACCCCATTGTTCAGCACCTTCTTCCTGCTCATTTGGTCCTCCAGATACACTCTGTTGATTCTATTTGACAAAAGACAGTCAAATAATTTTACAAGTTGAGTACACCTGAACAACTTCCCCAGTTTCAGGAGCAGGCCAGACTTCCACACTGTGTCAAAGGCAGCTGTCAAGTCCACAAATATTGCTGTTGTTTTGAGCTTATTTTGGAACCCCCTTTCAATATGAGTTGTGAGGGCCAGCACCTGGTCAGTGCAGCTCCTTTTCTGGCGGAAGCCAGCCTGCTCAATGGGTAGATGATTTTCAACATCAGGAGAGATGTGTGCTAAGATAACCCTTTCAAAGAGCTTGAGCAGCACACAGAGAAGAGATAATGGCCTGTAATTTTTGGCTTCATCAGGTTGTTTTCCAGGCTTTAGGATTGCTATTACCTTGGACTCTTTCCACTCCGTTGGAAGCCAGCAGGTCATAATCACATCTGAGAAAAACTTGGAGAGCCATTTGACAGCCTTACCACCCAGGTTCTTCACAAATTCAGGCAGAATGCCATCAATGCCAGGTGCCTTGTTGTTCTGGATATTTGTGATGGCAGAGACAACTTCATCCACATGCACTGACCCCACATAATCCAATTATCGACCAATTATCGAGAAGTTCTACAACATATGTAAACAAAGGGTAAAATGAAAATTAATATCTTTAATTTAAACAAAATATTATCAGAATGAAAATAGAATCTTATTCAGATCTATGAAGTACATAAATTGTGAATATTTTAGGAGTAGAAATGTCGTTGACACTGCACATTCCAAACTCCAGGAACTAGTTACTAATGAGAAAAGCAAGAGGAAGATAGAATTATAGACTGCTTGTATTTAAATAGGAAAAAACTAGGCCCATATATGGATAAATGGACCAGCGGCTCAAACATAAACGTTTAGAATTTATTTCCCTCTGAACATCTTTATAATTTTCTCAACTAAATCGAATGTTATGAATGAAAATTGGATTCCAGTTTATTAGACCAGTATCGATATTCAAGAAATGTTTCATTCACCTCATAAACTTATGATAAAAGGGCAATAAAATTCAACCCACTATAAATCTCAAACGAATATCGCTGTCATGAAGCATGAGCCGCGCCGAACAGACATTTCAATACCGGATTCCGTATCAAATTGATACAGTTAATAACTCAACGGTTAACGGTTTGGATGCATGCAAGTGCGCGGGCAAACCTACTTGTACGTAGCTGCTCATGAATAAGAATGAATAATGAATGGACAGGAATGACTAATGGTGGCCCTATTGACAGTTCACCTTCTTCTGTCGACCTCAATTTCCAGTAAGGAAACCCTGACCAGCCACTACAACTTATTCAAATTGTCATCATTTCGAAATAAATATAATACGGCCGTAATAATTATAATCCTCGGCATTATTAATGCGAATGACTTTTCGATTTTGATTTATTATTTGATCGAGTTTGAATTTTAACAACTGTTTTGATATGAATCTAAACGGTAAGTTATTATGCAACTCTATTGAATTGTAGACCTGGACAGAACGTCAGACTGATAGCATATGACGCACCCAATACAACTAACGAAAGTGAAATCAAGTATTCACGTCGTAATCTGCCAGTTGCCTGTCCGATTAATTAATTTCGATGATTAATCGATACTCAATCGTACAAATACATTGTCTATTGTAGCAGGCAAAGTGAAGACATCAAATAATTGGAGACATCTGAAATGAACACTGAATAAGGCAGATGGATGAAAATGAAATTAAGGCCAAATTTGTTCCTGATTTTTGAATCATCCATTTATTAACAAGAAGGACTACAACATAATCTGATAGTAATCAACTTGATACCAATCAACTTGTCTATTCGCTGTGAGCATCTACTGTGCTGCGCTCTGGTGGATTATCATGTGAACTTTTCTGCGGGTTTTAACATACAAAGCATAGCGCTAAATGGGGGAAACGCTTTTATAATTAAAATGTAATTATTTGCTGCTTCATGCATTTCTCAGTAATTAGAACATGATATTTAGGATAGAAATGTTAGTTAATGATAGTATTATAGCTTATTATAATCGAGAAATCCTAGTTTTCAAGTATTTGAGAGCAGACAACCGCAAACAGATGTATTTGAGAGTCAACAAAAACTTTAAGATAACAGCTGATAATTTATCTTATATGAAAATGAAAAATTGAATGATATGAATATTCCTTATTAAAAAATAACTAATAGAGTTTTTCCGTTGATAGTAACAGCTTATTAGATTAACTAAAATGAAAACTATTTATGTACATTACCTGATGTACAGGTTAGAATGGAGCACTCCATGGTCCTACTTGATCGACAAATTCTTTTGCACGTAAACAAAACAATTAGGTTAGCTTCACCTATCAATATTATTTCATTCAATGCAGTGAATCATTCTTTTTGTTGATGAAACTTAAGTATGGAAACTGGAAAAGTGTAGAACTTGAAATTTCCATTGCGTGTTTTATTTTTACAATCCGGAACACAACAAATTCTCCAGGACATTATTTTAGGTTGAGCCCTATCTCCTCTAATGTAAATCCCCGCAATTTTTCGCCGAAATGATCCGCCAACAGCGCCCCGATCGCAAAAAAATCTTTTCCACCCACTTGCACATAGCGAATAGTAGACACTTGAACATCATGAGCTAGTTCTTAACATTACAACTATAGAAAAACTAACTTTGGAAAACTAAAACTGAAATACCCAGCGTAAACGTATCAAGTGTACAATATACCTCTTTTTTTCAGGTAATTAACTCATCTAGTTTAGGTAGTAGGTTCACATTATGCTCCTCATCTGACTAAGTACTTGGAATTCACTAGGTACCTATCAAATATATTCACGTTTCTATTCTAGATTTTATATGAGGAGATATCTGTAAAAACAGGTAAATGATTCTCCTAGGGTTCTAGACTCGATAAGTAGTAAAGGAATAAAAAAGTCGATAAAAATGTGAAAAAACATGAATGCGTAAGAAATTGAGACAGTTACACCAATAACATAACCAGAATTATAAAAACCTGATAAAAAATAATACAGCCCATAACATAAAACTGCAATAAATCCACCCACAGACCAAGTCTCACCCAGAGATTTATGGATTATGAATGGAATTCCAGTTGAAGTTGATTAGGAGCCCGCCGTCAGATAACAGAGTGAAACTGTAGGAGCGATTGATCATAAAAAATGAAAATGATAGAGACGAAGCAGAGATGACACACACAGTGAGTCTGTGATGATGGATGGCCTGCCAGACTCCAGGTAACTTGATACCCGGGTGTTGGGAACCTCGGGTCTGTGAGACCCCACTTCATTGCAACCTGTTGGACCCCTGTTTGACTACTGGCCATGGCCACACATACTTCACGAAACAAGTCCTCCCGATATCTTACTCGCATCTAAGATCTTCCTGTAAACTACGCTCTACCACTAGATAACTCCAACTTCAACTGATATCATTGGCTGATAATTTATTATAAAGTTGTATGCTTTACGTTTTAATAAATCCTACCGATCAGAATCACACCAACCAGGATTAATATTTTTTCGTTGACTCATACAAAATATCAAACAGGTTCCCAAACTTGAAAAGTTCCTTCTTCTCACTGAGAAGAAAATTCAATCTTCCTTCTTACTTTTTTTGTAAGAGAAATCATTATAACTCAATTTTTAGTCCTTCTCACTATACAAAGACAATTCACGATTTCCTCTTTCACTTCATAAGAGAATTCGTTCTCACTGAATTTTGTAGAAATTCCGAGTAGTGAGTTTCTGATTAATTAGCATTAATTTACGTTCTTGTTCTTCCTCTTATCTCAACCAGATTCTTTTGAGGGTAGCGTGTGATACTCCAACGTGCGAGAACCAATAAATTATTTCTCAACTATTTTTAAAACTCTTGTTCATGCGATAAACGTATAAATTCAGACTTCAACTCCAATATCAGAGATGTAGCAGTTTAGCAAGTTTTTTAAATGAAAAAGTTAAATGGCGGCGATTGTGTAAATCTTACCCAAATCTCAGTAATGGCGATCAAAAATCGCTACTAAACACAAATTTATCACTTGTGCTACGTTTTGTCAATTTTTCGATTTTTGATCGCTATTTCTGAGATTTGGGTAAGATTTACACAATCGCCGCCATTTAACTTTTTCTTTAGAATTCGACTCTTTTCAACTTACATTAATAAAAAATACAATTTTATGATTCCTTATCCAGTTATAACCATTATCTCAATAACCGTTAAAGTTACAAACTTGAAACAGGTTTCATCGAATTCCTCAGCTAATTTTACATAGAAATTGATTATTTTAGAACTTCATTAAAGCCTCTAAAAAATTATAAAAATTAATATATTATGAAAAATCTCAATTTTCCGCCATTGTTATCTCCGTAACAAAGCGTTTTTGGGGGATGGTCCCATGGAACTTTTTTGTCTACTTGGTGTGAGGAATCAGCCTGAGAAGTATAGCACATTCCTCCTGGAACACTCTGTATAACCCCTCCCAACTATCTGCAAAGAACAATCAATAGTCAATAATCAATAATTTCATTATCAATAATGAATTAATAATCAATTTGACTAGGCTAGAATGCTATATGTACAGTATTATTAGAACAACCACTTCCTATGTAAAGTGGGTTTTACGTCAAATGAAAATAAAATAAAAAATTACCACTCTATAAATAACCGAACAATAAGCGTTGAAACAATACGAATGGGTCCATTGAAGTAGAAAAGACATTGACTTATCAAGACACGAGAACGCGGAATCGAGATCAACGACGCAGAATGAACTGAACTGGTCGGCACTATATTTACACATAACTTCCAGGTGACTAGTACCGACTCTAATTCCTAGTAATTTACACCAACATGTAGCCGTGTGTACACTACATAGTGCATTCATGTTCATGTTGGGCACTCATATAGCCTACAGCCTATAGGAATAGACTGGGCACAAATATACTCAGTCCAAGCTCAGGAGACATTCTGGCAAGATGGAAAAATGACTTCAGCGCGGTCAATATTGGTTTTAAAATTATAAATTTGGTTTCAAATTGTAAAGTAGAATGTTTTATACAATGTGAGGCCACATTTATAGTTTTTTAAACAATATCGACCGAGCTGGAGTCACTCTTCCATCTTATCAGAATGTCTTATTTTCTTGGACAGACTACAATAGCAACAGCTTATGTGAGATAGTTGCCCGCCTCCAATATAATTCATATTACTTCCACAACAATGCGGTTACAAAATTCACGCCAGAGTTCAACGCTCTATGTTGCTGCCTAGCTGTTTCCTCTATCATTATTTGTATTTTCATAACAAGCCTACATGAGTATGTAAGTATTGGATATTTCACATACGATACAAAAATGAACATGGCTTCGTTTATTATTGCAACAAATCGGTTTTGTCATGTCCGCCTTTGCACTGGTACAGGTTTTGTTGACATAACTGGTCAATAAATATGTTATACTATTTTTATTGGTGGATGATATAAAAAGAGATCACTGTAGACATATTACTGTTACATTTAGATTACTGTTTTACTGTTAGATTACTGTAACATTTGTAACATTGCGTGACGTTGGCGCAGGAGTATAGTAGTTTGTCTTTGATAACTGACGAGAATTTGAATCAATAATCTGTAGAATAAGGCAAGAAAAATCCTTTAGCCCAGCCAACATATTTTGAAGTGAAGAAATAAAAACCTGACTGACTGACACTCAACACATGATGAGTAAAAACTACAATATTGACGTTTCTGGAGCAAAGGAACTTGAGAACAATGTGATATCGAAGAAAAACATTCACAAAGTTTTCAACAAGGTTGAACAACATTATAAAGAAATATGAAGAAAAGGATGACAACATGAGCTTGGTGGGAATCAACTAGGTGTACTTGTACTTGGTGTAAATGCACTTAGTGTAATTTTACCTGGTGTACTTGGACTATGAGGATGTGTAAAATTTGAAATTTATGGCGAAAGAACAAAATGAATTCATGAAATTAATTACTAAAATAGAGAAAACTCACCAGGAAACAAACATAATGGTCTCAGATGGATCGGTGACCATTGGAAAATGAAATCGAGGAACCTACTTGGAACAAGAAAACATTGGTAATAGAATAACATCAATCTGATTGGATATTAAAAAAAAGTATCTGCAATTGCATGAAAAATCTTTGACTTTCTGCATCGAAGTATTTACATTCATAACTACTGGAAAAATTCCAATAAACTATTCAATTTATTACACTTATTGAAAAAAACAATAAAAAAAGACTACAGAACAAGTATTCTCTATACTCGAGAACATGAAATCAAAATGATAATAATAAAATCAATGAAACAGACTACTGAGCAAGCATTCTCAAAAGAACCTTTGATATGATGTCACCTCATCAATCACCCTCTCACTCAAGATACATTACCAAGGATAGGCTCAAGTGCTTATGTGAGTATCATCCGCAATAAGAAATGTCCTACAAATCTACCATCAATTTCCCAGTTTTCACTCACTGATCCGGGTGGGTTGAGTTCAAAGGTTAACTTAAAGGTGGGCAAGGTTAAATAAAGAGACCGCCACCATCAAACAATAGCCACGTGATTTGAAACTGCCAGTGGGTCACCGCCCTCAGGCAAACTCAATAATTGTAGTTTGCGGAAGCTGAGAAGACACTCCTTCACAACGTAGTGTGTATTAGACCGGAATGTCTTCTCAGCTTCCACAAACTCCATCATAGAGTGTAGGACGCTGAAACTGAGAAGGTACTCCATTCTAATACACTCTACATTGTAACGGCGGGTCTTCTAAGTCACTGGCGGCTCTTGCCCATGGAACAGGTGAAGTGCTGTACAGTAAAATATACGAGCACTTCACCTGTTTGGTGGGTACGAGCCGCCAGTTTTCTAAGTTTAAGCGTCCTATGATGGACATCACACCGGCAGCCGAGATGCGGATTCTTTCATTATCACCAGCATCATCTAAACGGTCTTCCAGTAAAATCAATCCATCCCAATGACCACTGAATGAAATACAGTTTGTATTTTGTGGTCGCTGATCCAGCCTCAAAATACACCCAAGATGAATTAACAAAAAACAATGAACAATGTATACTTACTAATGTTTACTATATTAACTGTGCCAGCAGTGGGTTCCTCCGTATTGACCCATCGACCCTAATCGAGTGAACTCACTTCAAAAAAGAGGTTATGCAGTATTTATTTTGTGATAAAATACATTTTTTTAGAGAGTCATCAATCAATCAGTACACGTTCAGGAACAGAAGATCACTTGAATGTTGTTTCATGAAACTTCATAGTTCATGTCAAAATTTAAGACATGAGACATTTCATGTTTGGATTAAGAGATTTGTTTGATATAATTGAAAATAATAAAATCGATCTCTTTCGGAAAAGGAAATCAATTGATTCAATTCCAATAGACTGCTATCATGGTTAGAAAACGTAAAATAAATGCTATAGTGTTCAAGCAATGAAATTTGAAAAGGATTTGCATAAAAACGATACGTTAAGGCCTACTACACCAGTTTCACATCAGTTTTCTTTTTATAAGTTTTATAATGATTAGATTTTCAATCGAATGGTTCTTACAATGGTTATATCCATACGTAAATCAAATGATCATGCGATAGGAATGCAGCATAAACTAAGCAAAACAATGATCTTTCAAGTGGAAACTCATGTTCCCATCCATCTCCTTCTTCCCATCTGAATCAGCATTCTTTCCAGCATACCTGTTCATTCTTTCCTCGAATTCATTTCAACAATAATTATTCACTCAAAAAACATTCTCAAATATTTGCTTAATCGCCACTATTCTCCTATTTCATCAGTCTTCCAACCACCATTCGTCATCGATAGTGTATTTCATCATTCTTTCGATTCCGTTTTCCTCTATTCGTCACCAATAACCCGTTGACATTTGTTCCTTCTCATTATTCGTGGGGATGTGAAGAAGAATATCGGGTGTTCCAAATTTTTTTGTCGACCCGCTTTGGCGGTGGCGACTAATGTCGAATTTGGTGATCACATCTTCTCGATCTGCTTTGCGACCATAAATCTTGTCTTGTTTTTCGAGCATGTACGGAATTTTCTCATCGATAAATCACAGCTCTTGACGAGTTACCTCCTCTCTCTTTTCTCGCTCTTACTGCCTTTCTCTCCTCCTACACATCCTCCTCAATCTCAATACGGTATTCGAGCCGAGTAGTTCGATCAATTAACTACTGTCATGCCCTTAAACCTCCTTTCCGCCGCTGGTAACCATCTCCGGTCTCGCCAAATAAATGCTGCACTATAATCGACCCAACATAATTCAACTAGATATTGTCAAATTCCACATAATTAAATTTGAGTTATAAGACAATCGCTGCTCCTGACAGATTCAAGTCGAAATTGAACTGACCTGCACTGAAGCTGTGCTTAAAATTAACCAATTCTGATCTTCTTTGAGGAATCAACAATCCGAAAATAGTAAATTACTTAGTTTTGTATACTGTATATCACGGTAACCTTCAACTTGATTTAAATGAAGTTTTGTGAACCAAGAGTAGTGAACTAATCATTTATTAGAATTAGTGTAGTATTGTTTATGACAGAATACCCCCAAATTCAAATGAGGAGTGAATTTATCACTTGATTTTAAAATTCTTATCCTCTCCTTGATTTGAGGTCCTCGTATTCCTTGAAGGAACTTTATTTCATCCCGGGCCTGTAAACAGTCTCTTAAGAGTCTCTCTAGAATTCGATTATTTCAAAATTATGCAAAGAAACTATAGGATTGGAGGATTGAATCCAGATGAATGATTTCATGAAAAAATTCTAGATTAACTGCTGAGATGACCTTGCGTTCTACTTATGAACACGGCGAACTACTTATGAAATAAAATTCAATAATGAGAAAAAAATCATCAATGAAGAATATTGATGAGAATATGAAAACAAAGAACCTTATACTTGTTTTATAAAATCAACATGTTTGGAGGACATCATTGAATTACTCCTTGAATATATTTTTTCCAGTTTTTCTTATGATTTTCACGAGTATTGTTTATCTATATCAATTACGTACTCCACAATACAGTAGGCCTACATCAGAATTTTTCAAACAATTCTCCACAACCTTCATCCCATACCATCGAAGAGTTTACTTGGAATGGCCTAAAAAACTCAATGGCTGCTACGCTTTGATGTCGTGCAATTGTCGTCTGTCCACTGTTGACTTTGTCGTCGGCTCACACGCACGTAGTCCGATTTTCAACGGTCGACGCGCTTCTAAATCGAGAGGACATGATCGCCTCCGGAGGATGATCGCTGCGGTGTCCCCACTTGTTTGTTAACTTAAAAGATAGAAGAGGTCCATCTTTTATCAAAACCTTCTCTAGTACAACAACAGAGACAGTAAAAATAGCAGCAATAGCAGCAGCAGAAGCATCATCGACAAAAATTGTCGCGTACGTGTATATAGTTCACGCGAGCTGAGAAGATACTCCATCACAATACACTTTTCATTGTAACTACGTCTCTTCTCATCTTGCGCGTACGTTTATCCTCACTGGCAGGCATCTTTACCAAAACACACAATACTCTATCACACCAGCCGGATCTAATTCAGTTTTCGTGACGCTATTTCATCCTTTCGAACAAGATTTCTATTTGCTTTGCAACTAGGATCACTCACATGATCCATCCTATGTAAATCATGCACTTTCTCTGGCCTACTGAATAATCTTGAATACCACCAATGACCAATCAATAGCATAGCCTATAATCAAAATGTTAAATGCTGTTCTATTCACAAATGCAAGATGGCAAGGTAAGTGTATAAAGGGAGAAAGGACTATACGCAGCTTTAAAGCGATAATGATAAACATTTATCAATTATTATCGATGAGGGATTCAATATTCAAAAAGTTAAAAAAGTTCGATATTCATATAAAATAATAAAAAATCGTTATCTCAACGGGGAATTGAATTCATCTTGGGTAAATTGGATCTCAGCTCAGATCTCAGATAGGATCTAAAATATTCCAGCAAAGAAAATTCTATAATTTTCATTATAATTGTAGGTGCACTACTTATCACAAGCAGTAGAACATTCATTATTCAGTGGAATATTATCAAGATACATTAGAACATTCATTGATATCTTATGACTTCGATTGTAAAGAATAATTTTGTCAATAACTAACTCAATAAGGCAAAAATAATAATCAAAGTCAATGTAATAATTGAGTGTCTATAAATACTTGAATCTATGTAGGTAATTATCACATAGGCCTACTTGAAACTTATACTAATTTGTATATACTGATACCCATAATCAAACTAATAAATTAAGAATGCATTTATTCTTATAAAGGAAAATGGATATTTTTTAATTTGAAAAAATACAATGAATGAGAATATTCCATTACCAATGTAATAAGAAATATAAGTTACGCTACTATGAAATCCTCATAGAGATAATTAATATTGATAATATTTTAATTTTCTAGCGTTGTCATTATTCATGATCAAGAAAATGAAAAGAGTAGCTTTCAACCAACCAACCGATGATCGAACCATAGCAAGGATTATCACCTATAGCAACTCAGTGACTTTTTCGGCAGCTTGCATAAATTATAAAGCAGCATAAGTATGTTGATGATGCCTTGTGCATCGCCTCATAAATCGTAAGGACTCAACAGTAGCCATCTCACGTTCCAACATTAATTCCCTGGTAATAGACGAAAACCGTTTACACCAAACGGCTCAGTCCCAGGCCTTATTATCGGAGACTTCGAAATTTATACCCCCCAAACTGAACCCAATCTTTTTCACCAAATAACTCTTAATTTGAACGCCATTTTCGAGACCAGCTGACCCCCAAAGCCAGGTGCGGAAAGTGTAGTTGGAGATGGACTTTAGTTTATGCAGGATATAAGGTGTTTAATCAGCCACCTGACAGCACTAAAATGGGGATTTGAGAAAAATCAACATCAGAACGATATGGTGTCAGAAGCCAGTAGCGAGAGTCAACATGCAGATTGCAGAGTCAAATTATGTAAATTATCTTGAGTTTCACGACAAAGTAGGTGATAGGATATGTTCAGGACTAGGCTAGATAGAGAATTGATTAGTTTATGCAAAGTCGATGAGTTGGCTGGCCAATCAAAATATTGATTGTGAATTAGAAACAAGCGGAAATTTTGATATGCAAGAAAAGCTAAAACAGAACGATACGCTGCTGTAACGAAAGTATTCCTCATCATCGATTGAATTTCAAGCTGAAATTTAAATACATATTTCAACAGTGATCAGGCTTTTCCAAGAGAATTCCATTTTTAAAAGGAGACTTATTTTCCAAGTTGGGGAATTTTTCCATTTTTCACATTCAATTCTTCAACAAAAACCTAAAATGTTTATCTATATTGCCTAAATCTCAATTAAACGTACACAATCTGAATAGTACTACTTCCCCACAACAACCCTGGGATAACCTTCAACAACATACAGATAGACAATACCACACCATTCACAGGGGCAAGCCTTATTCCCTATCTATAGTAATATAATCATGTTCAATTTACTAAAAAACTATAGAACTACAGCCCTATAACATAGCAATCATTCAGTAGTATAACACAGTGGCGAGCACTATCTATAGTAATATAACATGTACCAAATGCTCAAAAAACATATTTCTACAGCCCTATCACATACAAATCACACTGGAATACGTATTTAGCAGCATAAAATAGAAAGACGTAAGATACGCCTGAATGGAACGTAAATCCATCACAATACTTTCGGACTGACATTATTTCCTGTGCAGCCTCTATTCTCGGGCGACAATCGTTGACACCTCGTTTTGATTCTGAACCCCTTTTCCCCCAAAAAGGGATCTCAGCCCCCCACCCCTTCCCCAAAAGGGCGATGAGCATGTCTCGTATTACACGGCATGGCATTGCATGCTAACCGGCTATTACTCTCTCTGACACCTAGCCTTCTTCCTCATAACAACCTTCATAAAGGAGTCGTCATTATGCCACCTTAATTTACTCTTTTCCCCTCACTCACTCTCCTTCTCTATCACACTCTCTCTTTCTAATAAAAAGGGCAAATCACAAGCCACCTGCTGGTAGCAAGAGCACTCAGATCAGATGAACTCGAATCACAACCCAAACAGCATTTACCGGTAATTACACTGAATGGGATGTAGTGACAATGCGCCGTGTAAGTAGTAATAGAGACTGACCGAATAGTACCTAAGTACGGTGCTTGCCGTATTGCAGGCAATATTAGGTTGCTGAAGAGAGAGAGAGGGATCAATTATTAGTGATCTCTGAATTTCATCAATGAGAAAATTGATGTAGAGATTTTACTGAACAATTCAAAATTATGTAAGTTATTTTAGCACCAGAAGGATTACTTACTACGATGCCTCAAGACCCTCGTACGTTGTTGTTGTTTATCATTTATGAGAACAACATACCTGTAACATAAAAATAATATATTATGAAAAAGAGATTTGTAAATTGAAAATACAGTATTTACTCTCAATTTCCATCAATGGATGTATGTATTAGACGTTTATTAGGTCAAGTATTGACTATAAACTATAGAATTGATTATGCTATTGTAGAAAAACATAGCTTCAGCCTGCTTCATGCAAATTCATTCACAATTTTACATAACAAAAGTTACTTTTTTTAACTATGAACTAAATATTCAAAAGGATGTCTTTACTGACGTGATTTATGAATATTATTCCAATCTGCTTAGAATTAGCTAAAAATTCAATGAAATATGAAGTATTTCACTTTTTTATAAAAAAAAAACAAACAAAAAAACAATACAGGTCAGTCAACAATTTCGAACACATTTCCAGCATCAGAACCAGGATATCATGACAAGATTTACAGTAATTTACATTAGTTAGCTTGTTCAGTATATAACTTCACATGTTATTGAAATAATCGACACAGATAACACTACAACCAACATATTATTATTACCTTAACAACATCAGTGAATTATGCAAAGTATTAAATGGATTGTAACAATTTTGATAGGCGTATTATCATACAAGTAACTACTTGTAAACACAGTCAGATCTATTACAGTGCAAACGGTATCCTTGCTATAAACTGGTTCTCAAACTATAAGCTACATCTATATAGTGCAATATAAATAGATCCTTATTTTAAATAACTATCGCGACATACTGAACAGCAAATCAATATAATACTGGGTCGATATGGATATCGATAATCATTTCATGTACTGTAAATATAGTGAAGGCAAATCAATACTAGATTAGGTCCACTATATCGATAAAGATATACTAATTTGATCGTGAGCTGACCAAGAACACAGTGCATTGTAAAAATTCTATCCTTTATTGCTGTTTAGATTATTGAGCAGTCTGTGGTCAAAAAGAAGGCAAATGCAAACAACTCAATGTCATATTCAAATCAGCAAACATATATGCACCAGTAGTTGTTACTATTAATTCCACTCCGTAAAGTTCACCATTAGCCTGAGGCCAAAGAAAATTGCAGCCGGCCTCTTTTCAGTCCTCGTATTAAGTGAAAAACACAATCCCTAGTGCATTATGATAATAATGCACCAATTTTCACAAGTTACTGCACCTCAATATTACAGGCAATAAATAGTTTCGAGCGTGTAACAGCCTTGGTATGAATTAGTGAGTAATTCTATTAACTTCCCAGTTAGCAATGTAGCTAACTTGATACGTTACGATGGATATCAGTTACTTGGATATGAGTAGAGGAGAGTGAATCTTCTTGAAAAAAAAAATCAATAATTGAATTATTATCCCAAGAATATACACATACACATTTCCTTTTCAACTAGAGCTAGTCATTGTATATATCAGTGTATATTTTAAAATAAAAATCTCGATCACAGTCCCCTTTAGAGAATTTCTTTCAACACAACATACTGTACATGTTTCTGCTCTTTAGAGTCATTTCCAAGTGTTAAACACACTATGCAAAATTGAAATTATCGAAGGGGTAATGTGATTGGGATTTTTATTTAATACAAATTTATTTATTCAAGAGAATATAATATACTCTTTTACTGTTATTCAGTAAAATTTAATTTAAAATCACCATTGTTTTTTGAATTTGTAAGAAGTAGATGTACAATTTCATGAAAGTAGGGCAAAATTTGCCTTCACTCACAATTGCGTTCAATACAGCAATTTGTTGACCATTTGCCAATTTCATTCTACTTTATCACATCGACCCGACCAGAATTTGCCTGTATCTACAGGTGCGAATAATTCATTAATTATGTCCAAGATCGTTATCTATATTAGATTACGGCAAATTACTGTCTAATTTATGGAAACTTCAGCCAGGAATTGCGCCGACATTTTGCGATTGTTGAACAAACTAGTGTGCGCTGAGTTTTAAGATGCAAATTGATAATAAAGTATCATGATACTGGGCATGCGGTAAATGCTAATTAAAAACTGGGTCATAATTGGAAACTGGTTTCGATCTTACCCAAAGGTCAAAACGACGTAATTAGCCCTGTAAGGATTACGCACGCATTACTGTTACTCTAACATTGTTCTGGTGGTTCATGTCAAACCAACTTTATAGTTTTCAACAAATGGATGTTAGGTATCAGCTAACAACTCAACAACCACTTAAAACTATAGGAAAGTAGATTATATTCAAAGAGACTATTTAAAGCTGAATTGAGCTAAATTAAAATAAGCTTGTAAGCATAATTTGAACTGAGTCACATAAGTTACAATAATGGATATCAATATGGGCGTGGTTGTTTATTCATTTTTATATTTTTTACAATTTCAGTGTTGAATTGTTGTGTATCGTTTTGTTGTACTGTATTACAATTGAACCACTCATTTCGTAACCTGAACCAGATATGCGATACCCACGCTAGATACCGAGGAGATTTCACTGTAAAGTAGTCACCAGTTACAGAGCTTGATACCCTATCTACCCACTTGGTTCATTTCACAGGGCTCAATGAAATCATACGTTAGCTAATTCCTTGGCTAGCTCATGAATTTCAATGAGGAACGAGAACAATTTTATTGAGCTCTGCTTCAGTACTTGCTCTACATAACAATGACTTGGGCTCTACTTTTCAAACTGCAGGCTCGGTGTATAGTCTGTCCAAGCAAAGAAGACCTTCTGGCGAGATAAGAAAATGACTTAAGCTCGGTCAATATTGGTTCAAAAATTATTTATTTGGTCTCAATCGTAGGGAACACTCTGATCTACAATTTGGACTAAATCAATCTTTTTGAACCAATATTGACCAAGCTGGAGTCATTTTCTCATCTTCCCAGAGGGTCTTCTTTGCTTAGACAGACTATACCATGAAGGAGCTAGAAAACATTCCAATCCACTTTGGTTTAACCTAATAAACTCGTGAGTAAACGAGATAAATTAGAAAATTTGTTAATTTATGGTTGATCTCCAAATACAGTCCAATAAATTATTTTAATTATTTTTAAAAAAGGATACCAATCGAATGGTTTAGCCATAGGTGAACTAGAATAGAGATCAATCCTATACACTTTAGTATAAATAAATAATATATTGGTGTGTGGACAGATAAATTCAAGAATTGTTTAATTTATGGTTGATATCAAAATAATAGACAATAAATTGATTTATTCTTCAAAAAGAATAAAACTATTCAAGCAAACGAGGAAGTATTCAAAATTTCAAACACATTTAACAAATGAATGATACTGAAAAAAGCAGTACCTGAAAATAAGCAGCCTCTAATCATAATCATACTAGACAATAGGAGTGGTCATGGGTGAGTGTGCCTTTGGCCCCTGACCGTTTATTTGTTCTTGTGATCTACGCAATAAAAATTCCCCACTCGAAAAGTTAATAGCCGAATTTTCATGAGCTCATACCATTCCAATAAAATAGGCTCGGCTCACAGTTTGCTGTAGTCTGTCCAAGCAAAGAAGACATTCTGGCAAGATGGGAAAATGACTCCATCTCGGTCAATATTGGTACAAAAATTATCAATTTGGCCTCAAATTGTGCGAAACATCCTAATCTACGATTTGAGACCAAAATGATAATTTTTGAACCAATATTGATCGAGCTAGAGTCCATTTCATATCTTGCCAGAATGTCTTCTTTGCTTGGACAGACTTTGCGTGGTCAGTTGGCCCTATCACAGTTAAATACAATAGAATACTTTCTTTCTTTTTTCATCATACATGGAGTAAGTGAGACACCATATAGTGGGTGAGTGATCAAACCATATAGTTAACAAATAAACTATAATAAACATATATACGAATAAACTTGCAAGGCTCTCTCTTATAATCGTTTGACTTCCAGAAGGAACGAACCGGGGACCTTTGCGCTGCCATCTCTCACCAACTATAGCTTGTCTAAGCAAATTAAGACATTCTAGCAAGATGGGAAAATGACTCCTGCTCGGTCAATATTGGTTCATAAATTATAAATTTTCCTCAAATTGTAGGAAACATTCTAATCTACAATTCGAGCCCAAATTTATAATTTTTGAATCAATATCGATCGAGCTGAAGTAATTTTCTCAACATGCCAGAATGTCTTCTCTGCTTGGAAAGACTACAAATAATATCGGTATCAAAGCTGGGTTGTGCTATGCCTAGATTATATTAGCAGGGCGGCGCAATAAATTCGATCGCTGATCGGCCATTATTAAAAAGCCGACAACGTAATACGTGTCTAGAGGTGGGTCGTATTTTTCAGCATCCATTATACTCTGCTGAACGCTGTTCTAGCTTCTATTCGGCCAAGCTGGGGTTATAGAGAGATGGAGAACAATGATGATAACAATAAAATTCCAAAACAAAAATATTGAGGAGGGAAAGTCAGTATGTCATATTAGGAAGCAGTGAAAATAATTAGTAAGGACTGACTGTAGTCAGTAAGGTAAAAGACTGTCAATCTTATTCTACCGAGTACCAACAAAAAAAATTCATGAACTCCATCTAAAATCAAATATAACAATAGAACTAAACTGAAACTAAGGATGAATGGGATAGGAACTGGATTGGATTTGAACGGAAAATTAAAGGAAACTTAATGAAAACTCAAACGAAACTGAACTTATACTGAACCGTAACTCAACGGGAAATGCACTGATAAAGCTGAAATGATTCTAAATGAAAATCAAAGGGTTTAATTCGATAAATTCTTGATCCTTCAATTCCTGGCACAGTAGGATATAAAATTATCCATTATATTTCGCTCACTTCTATTTTATCCCATATTAATTCTAAAAAACCCTTTCCCTGTGAGAAAATCCAAAAAATAAAAAAATACTAGCTGCATATTTCACATTGTTAGTATCAGTACAATACAATTCACACTTACTCCATCTTATGTGCTACATGATACGCTGAAAAAGTTTAAATTTGTTAGTTTCATCCTCAAGACAATACCGTTTACAGATATTTTTGTGCAATCATCGAAAACCTTCTATTGCTATCACTTCTGTTGTCAATAATTGAAATTGCAGGAGTGTTAAAAAATCCTCCACTTTGAATATACCTTAAAAATTAAGCTATGTTTTCCTAGTTAAAAAGTATACAAATAAAATTTGATCCACTTCCGCTAGGAACGTTTGGTCGGATACAGCCAGAGGGTGGGTACTGATGCAGAATGACAAGCATGTAATAAATTCGCTCTGCAAATAGTTAACGGTATAGCCGGCTGGTCGTGTAACCAACCAACATTATGCCAACAATAAACCGATGGCAGAAAACCAACACGATCGGTAATAGAAGTTGATGGTCGAAATTACAAGCACTCCACAAACCTCACTCATTCACAGCTACGCCTCCGCTACTATCCCAACATTTGTCATGTTTATTTGCATCGATATTGATACAAGAAAGGATAGAAATAGTATTACTCTTCCTTATTGGTCCACGCACTCATACCCGTCATCCTTATTCGATCTGAAATAAAATCTTTGCTGCACTTTACGACTCCTTCCGTTTGTGGCGACACATTCTATATTAGTGGGCCACAGCTTTTACAGCTGCTATGAGTGCTATCGTTCACATTAACCAATTCGATTTTATTGTCAGTTTGCCCATACAACAACATGAACGGCTTTCAATTTTTAGTATCGATGTGTTTGTTCTCTGGGCAACTATCGAACACTTTTGTATAATTTACTACTTCCGTGAGTTTGCTGCTCATTTGCAGTGAACAACTGTTGTAACTTGATAAAAAACCGATAAATATTTTTCTGGAGAATGCTGTTGAAATGGACTAAAAGGACTGATCAAAGGATCGAAAGGATCGAAATTTATAGGATGAATAATTTTAGAATGATGAAAACAGACATTGACCACCTCAACTTCTGTTTTTTTCTCTTTTTTTTGTGAAGTTACATTCATACTGAAGAGATTTGATTAGAATATCAAATTGTACGATCTCGTTAGCCAGGTATTCATGGACATGGAAAACCCCGTTTCGCCAGTCAAGGATACAACTTTCTACAACAATAAAAGAATACAATATATTTTATTTAAACAGTAAAAAGAAAACGGAAGTGTTTCAATATTTAATAACCGATAAAGCTTGTACTTGGTCTCTATAGGAAGGGAAATTTAAAATATTTTAAAAGAAAAGGAGAAGGGTTACCTGGTTACATACATTCGGTCTTCAAGCTAATCACAAGAAAAAACTTAGGTTCTTAGAAAATAGAGAACACAAAAAAGAGAAATAATTATGAAAAATCCTTCAATATCCTGAAAATCCTCCAAGCTAATACCAAATGGAAACTTAGGTTCTTAGCTAATAGAGAACACAATTAATAGAAAAAATAATTATGAAAAATCGTACAATATTTTTCCGATAATCCTCAATTCATATAAGATATTCATGAATACAATAGTGTATTTTCATATTTTAATAATGTCATTCACTATGTAAAACAAAATCCTTGGTTTACGAGAATAAAATGAAAATCATCTAGATCCAGCTACGTTTTTTTGCATTATAATGATGAAGGAAATGAACAATTCACGTTCTCGTTCACATTCCACATTACCTGCCGGAATAATCACCCAGTTCCATACTTCAATCTTTAACTACTGGTCGTTGTCAA
Source organism: Sogatella furcifera (assembly GCA_017141385.1). NCBI lineage: Eukaryota > Metazoa > Arthropoda > Insecta > Hemiptera > Delphacidae > Sogatella > Sogatella furcifera. The sequence goes on along the minus strand of CM029552.1, from coordinate 21,873,673 downwards.
AACGCATCGTTGAAACCGTACATCACTGGAACTAGGCCAGCAATACACCACTCAACAACACAGCAGGTCTCTGAGTACAGACAGGTCTCCCTGCAACCTATCTGTCCATTTAGCACACATCATTTCGTTCATGTTTCAACTTCAGTAGGCCTATACTGGGATATCAGATGAATGTGTAATGCATTACAAGTAATCAGTATTAATACATGTATATTGAATACATATGCTAGAGGACTCTATATATGTGTTCAGTGCAATATCATATGAATCAGTTACGCAACTAAGTGAATACGAATGAGAACATTCCACAACTTATCGCCATCATTACAATAATAATAATAATAATAATACCAATACAAGTTGGACCGCACGCATGATAACGTGCGCTTGCGCAATAAAAATATAATAAACTGATTAGGATGAATATCAATAAGGAAAGCGGGATAAACGGGTATGTGAGACAAGAAGCGGGTTACTGTTAGTTGGGACACGTCAGGACATTGGCAGGACATTGGACATTAGCAGATCAGATAAACCCACAGCAAATTAGAGCTGCCAGAGTAGTTAGTTGCTGTACTTGAAACAGATCTCGACAACGATCGACACAATTATTTTCCAATCATGTCAGTTGTCGATAATTTGCGCCCAGGTATCGATAACAATTTACTGTTCGATACTGGAAGAAAAAACGGTTATCGATTTATTAATCGGTCGTTTTTTGCAGCACGTCAATCGCTGAGAACCACACGACCACCAGAGCAGAGATCGTCACTAGGTAAGGCACGATAAGCCAGCCAATCACAACCATTTACATTATAACGGTGTTGGCCTGATCACAGATCAGCTATTAATAATTCACGTTTACATCAATTTGAATTATGTAGGCTGGCCTAGAATAAGTGATCGATGAACTGTGTACTTGTTATGTACCTGATATTGGTTACAAGTACCGATAAATAATAACTGCGTCATTATATCTCATTGAACATTCAATAAAACGTCCGGCTTGTCCTACTTTTTTTGTTTCCCACGGGTATGTAATTAATAGCATTTTGTCCAAAGCTTTCTTTGGGTATAGAGTTCAATTTATGCACAACTGCTTATCATTCATAATAAGTGGAGACAATCAAAGATTATTTCAGAAGAAATTAAGAAGAGAGTAATTTTCACAAAGATGAGGTAGCTGGAGGGGTAAAGGAGCAGAGATAAAGTTGTGAGACAGACAAAATGGCCAGGACCGAAGAGTGAAAATTATAGATAATTTTACATAATCTTTATTCTGCACATTTTTACAGAACATACAATTACTACAGAAAGTGAATAAATAGTTAATGTAATGTTTCTAAAAGCCATTCTCTGAATTCGCCTGCAAGGGCTAAGACTACCGCACAATTTTCAGCTACATATCAGAGCATAAGAATGGTTCAGATACGTGCAAGGGTTCAACGAGAAAATTATCCAAGACTCGAAAAACTTAGTATAGCCTAATAGAATCAAGTGATTTACAATCTGGTATTGAATAGAAAGATACATTCTATGAACATTATTGAGGTACATTATTCTTGAGTTACCATTTTCAAGAACCTGGTGTGGATAATAAATTTTAAAAAAATGTAATTGAGGCCTTCTATTCTAAAGTTCTTTGCTTCTACCAAGACAATCTACTTATAATAGAAGTTATAAGTCCAAGCTTCTACCAACAGGTTACCAAAGACCACCTCTCAAAAATCAGACCAAACAGCGCAATGTGATCTACAGCTTGGTATTTACCTATAATTTATGACATTTGAACGACACAACCGGTCACTTCAAACACATACTCAATAAAAACAACCAACCGAAGATAAACGACCAACGTGGAATATTTATTACAAGGGATTTGCACAAAACAAGCCACAATTTCTATAAAATGTACTAGTAATACAGAAGTAACTAACTCAGTCGCTATTTCGCAAACATTTTTGGCAAGGATAACGTAGTGACGCAGCACACGAGCAATAGAAGCATATCGAGGGACGACAGCTATACTAGATAACTTCCATATCAAGATACATTGTTTTCTCAATATTATATACGTGATACAATGATGCGGAAGTTGAATCTTTTTAAGTTTATTTGCGATTTATCGTCCGGAAATGAGTAAGGCGAGCGAATGAACAAAGCGAATGAGTGAGTGTAGCAGAGTAGAGCAGTGAGCAGCTTGAGGGTAGGTCACAGTCGTAGCATAGTGGGTTTGGTGCGCTTTCACTCTCTTTGTGTACTGGAGTCGGAGAGCGAGAAGAACTGCTCCAGATCTGTCCAGTGCTCTCAGCTCCGACGGCTTTACGCAACACGGCAGCGCCCTGGACCACCCCTTCACCCTCCCCTCCCCTTTCACAGCATCAAGGTCCAGTGCCGTAGAGTAGAGCAAAATTTGTACTTTGAAAATGTACTTTGATACTTTGATAATTATTAAAAAAACAGATATACGATAGTCTGTCCAAGCAAACTCTTCTTTGCTACTTTGCTTCTTTGGATACGATGAGAAAATGACTCCAGTTCGATGAGAAAATGAGATCAGAATTGAGACCAAATTTCTACTACAATTGAGACCAAATCAATAATCTTTGAACCAATATTGACCGAGCTGGATTTTCTCATCTTGCCAGAGGCCAGGTATAGTAGGTCCAGATCATAAATTGAAGGTCCTTATTATATGTTGAAGGTCCTGATTATAGATTAATGGTTCTTATAGATAGATTTGGCTCTGAAATTGAATGCTTGATCTGATGATCATATGAAAGGAGGATGAAATAAATTTGAAAAAAATATTATTTATCAGGCTAGAAGGAAGGAGGATGATTATAATGATATTGAGGAGAACTGAATTGATTGGAATGTTGGTCAATTCTATACAATTGAAACGATGGCAAAATAAATATTACCACTTATACCAAGAGTGAAGCTATAAGTATTAAATGTACTACATTTAGAACTCATTTAGTATTAATGAACTACATTTGGTATTCATGTAAGTACTACATGAAGCTATAAGTATTAAATTTTATACTTGAATATTGATTAAAAATCAAGATGACAGAAGAAAATTGAATGTTTGTTTTCGAAATTTATTCATTGTCTTTTATTAGAAGGCAATATAATATGGAAGAGTAACTCTAAAAGCATAATTATCCAATATAGAACAGTTGGGTAACTTATTAGATCAATCTAGAATTTTTCAAAAAAAGGAAATAAGCCTTGAGTTTAATAAAATACACAGAGCCTGGAAAGAAAAATTAACGGAAGACTATATATTGAGATTAATCACCATGAGAGCAATAAGAATTAAAAATACGTTTTGCTGATTCTATGAAATTGAAAGCATTTTAGAAGTACTAGAAATTGCATATGATAATTAATAGAGTTTATGTAAGATTGTATGAAATTGCATGGAGCTGATTTGAGAATAATATTTTTTTGGATGTCCCATATATTAAACTCAAAGACCGGAAGTCCACAATACATCAGTTTCACAATACAATACCCCAAGTAAGAAATGTTTCCGAATAAATTGATTTCACATCACAGCTATCTAGTATTATTGAGCGGTGCGAAGCGAAGCTCTAATGGATTAGGAAAGTCACTCTTTGTATAACTACTCCTCCGGAACCGCTCGACCGATTAAATTCAAACTTGCCATGGTGATAGTAGACATGGACGCCCAGGTTATAGGCTATAGAGCATTTTGAAAATTTGCATATTAAGGACGAAAAAAGGAAAAAAAGGATTGCTTACACACTGTTACTATACACATTATTCATGCTATAATGTGGATTGCAACCTAACATCAGTTTTGAGAAACGTTCCTGGTCAGAAAAGTCTATTATGCTCTTGAAATCATGTTTGTATCACTGGCAGAATCGGCTCCTTATCGAAACCCTCATAGCCCAGTGGTTAGCGACGTGGACTAGTATTTCACTGCATACCAATCAGGGGGGGTTCGAAACCTGAGCAGAACATATTTTCCAATATTATTTAACATAGAAATAAAAGAAATAAAAATTGGTTAGGAGAAAATTAAAAATTAAAAATTAAAAATTAAAAATAAAAAATTAAAAATTAAAAATTAAAAATTTTAAAAATTAAAAATTAAATTAAAATTAAAAATTAAAATTAAAATTAAAAATTAAAAATTAAAAATTAAAAATTAAAAATTAAAAATTAAAAATTAAAAATTAAAAATTAAAAATTAAAAATTAAAATTAAAAATAAATAAATTAAAAATTAAAAATTAAAATAAAATTAAAAATTAAAATTAAAAATAAATAAAAAATTAAAAATTAAAAATAAAAATTAAAATTAAAATTAAAATTAAAATAAAAATTAAAAATTAAAAATTAAAAATTAAAAATAAAAATTAAAATTAAAAATTAAAAATTAAAAATTAAAATTAAAATTAAAAATTAAAAATTAAAAATTAAAATTAAAATTAAAAATTAAAAATTAAAAATTAAAAATTAAAATTAAAAATTAAAATTAAAAATTAAAAATTAAAAATTAAAAATTAAAAATTAAAAATTAAAAATTAAAATTAAAAATTAAAAATTAAAAATTAAAAATTAAAAATTAAAAATTAAAAATTAAAAATTAAAAATTAAAAATTAAAAATTAAAAATTAAAAATTAAAAATTAAAAATTAAAAATTAAAAATTAAAAATTAAAAATTAAAAATTAAAAATTAAAAATTAAAATTAAAAATTAAAAATTAAAAATTAAAAAAAATTAAAAATTAAAATTAAAAATTAAAAAAATTAAAAATTAAAAATTAAAAAATTAAAAATTAAAAAATTAAAAATTAAAAATTAAAAATTAAAAATTAAAATTAAAAAATTAAAAATTAAAAATTAAAAATTAAAAATTAAAAATTAAAATTAAAAATTAAAAATTAAAAAATTAAAAATTAAAAATTAAAAATTAAAAATTAAAAATTAAAAATTAAAAATTAAAAATTAAAAATTAAAAATTAAAAATTAAAAATTAAAAATTAAAAATTAAAAATTAAAAATTAAAAATTAAAATTAAAAATTAAAAATTAAAAATTTAAAAAATTAAAATTAAAAATTAAAAATTAAAAATTAAAAATTAAAAATTAAAAATTAAAAATTAAAAATTAAAAATTAAAAATTAAAAATTAAAAATTAAAAATTAAAAATTAAAAATTAAAAATTAAAAATTAAAAATTAAAAATTAAAAATTAAAAATTAAAAATTAAAAATTAAAAATTAAAAATTAAAAATTAAAAATTAAAAATTAAAAATAAAAAATTAAATTAAAAATTAAAAAAATCGGTAAAAAAATGTTGATATTTGGTGGGCAGGTTCAGATGAGGTCTAGAAATGTTGTGTTCAATAAATTTCTAATCCCTTCTGAACGGACTTTGCAGGCTGTTTGTCTCAGCTGACACTGACAGAGGTTTTGCAGGCGAGCGAAGCGAGCCTGTTTGTGTTACTTACACTGCCTATGCTGTCGGTGGTCCAGGGGGCGGAGAAGGCGAGCGAAGCGAGCCTACCGTCTAGTTCTGAATAAAATGGTGCCTGATTTGTCAGGATTCAATGATAAATGACTGAGATATGACTATTTTAATTTTAATTTAAACCTTTCACATTCAATTTGGTAGTTTGGAAAAACTTATTGTGTAATACGGCCTGCGGCTCGTGCGTGTTTCTCTTGATGCAGCAAAATCACTCTATGCGTACTGGTACACAAATAACTATATTGTACTGTTGAAGGAGGCAAAATGGGTAAAAAACCTGATGTCTTTATTAATAAAATTATTTATTTATTTGCATGCATTCAATATTTCTCAACATGCTAACAAACAATGGAAGCTTGTTGTGGAAATACACAAAAACTTTGCCCAAATTTCATCGATTAGGCTTTTTTTCGCGATTTTTCAAGTTTATATTGATTTTCCTTTATAATTTGCTACTGAATAATTATTTTAAACAATCAGAGCACATTTGAGACCAAAATAGGTACGTCAAATGCTGTATTTTCAAAGTTGAACCACTCATAGAGAAAATGACTCCAGCTCGGTCAATATTGTTTGAAAATTATTGATTTTGTCTCAATCGTAGGAAACATTCTGACCTTCAATTTGAGCCCAATCAATATTTTTTTAACCAATATTGACCAAGCTGGAGTCATTTTCTCATCTTGCCTTATTTCATCAAAATAAACACTCACTTGAGAAAACATTCACTTAAAGGTTGTTGCTCCTATTTTATATTCTCATTTCATAACATTACATGGTAATAGAATGAGCCACTTTCACCATCAGCTAGGTTTAGCTAGGCTTAAAATACCGGGATCAAATTTTCGAGTCTACGCTTCAAAAACTTTTGGACAAAAAGAAAGCTCGCTCCGCTCAATTTGCGGCTGCCTCCGCATGCGCCTCCCTAGTTCTACATGGGCCTGATCATGTAAAACTAAATCTTGTCCACCAATGAGAAGGCAAAGGTATCCTTGAAGGATAATTATCAGAAACAAGATTGGAACCACTGATAGAATACTGAAACCCAAACTAAGAATTTCGATCAAGTAGGACACCTCACAATAAATTGTCGCAGGCCATAATTGTTGAGATAATTAAGGCTTCTAATGTTTTCAAAGTGTAGTGCAACATGAATAACTGCAACAACAAAATTAATACAATCAGATATAGAAGGTGAAAACAGTCGATAAATTCGGCCGACGCTTATAGGCTTGTCATAAGCAAGGCAAGCTGTTACATTTAGGCAAGTAGAAGGCTACACTGCTTGATAAGAGATTGAGCTTAGGCTTTGTATTATAGGCTAAATGTAGAGCGCCGACTGCAACTTCTAGGGCAAGAGCCCGGCTATTAGTTTCATAATTTATAAAACTTGTTTTCAATTACGCCACCAGAGTTTTACTCTCGATAAAGTCTCACTACTCATGCTCGCTTGCCTGTTATATAACTTTATCGTTTCTTAATGACCGAAAGTTTGCTGGTGAATTGTGAATTGGTCAAACGGCAAGATCACAAATTAAAAGTAAATGAAAGTTTTTCAGGCGGAGAAAGTGCGATCGTTAGTTCAACCTACCAACGAGATCGAGTTGATTGTAGCTGATGAACAATTAGTCTAAAGATCCGACATAAATCAAATCTAGCATGACGGAAATTGATCTACGGATATGAAATATGTACAGAGCGGTTTAGAGAATGATTGATATCGCAGGTACAGCACATCGTGATTACAGTACATTCATTTCAAATGTCTAATTGCTGTAGAAGGCTGCGTACTTGAATCCAGGATTCAATGTGACTAAATAGGCCTACAGAGAATTACTCAGTCTAATTATACATAAAGTCCTATCTATTTTTTTTTTTACTTTCTGCACGGAACAGATCTTAGATAATATCAAGACTTCAATATCATTTGAAAAACTATTTTCTCATTTCATTCTAAGTTCGAAAAATAACAAGCATAACACTACTATACTACTGTTACAATCTACTGCTTGAAACCTTGCTTTTTACTGCAATCGGTAGCAACACAGCAACCGCATTGATTATTATGGCAATTTGGATTTAATAACGTAAATAGCAAGAGCAACGTCGGGGTCCTTGCTCCCTGGGCATTACCGGTATTTGTTGGAGTTTTTGAGGCGAGAAACCTGTTCACATTCAGTCACTAAATAGGCGACAATTTATCAATTTTCGCCTCAGACGCCTTCACGATAACTCCTGTCGTGATTCTGTTAGATGAGAATCAGAAACTGAAAATCATCCAACTGCCAGATAGAAGATTTCTATTTGACATCTTTTCACCAAGTGAAGGAGCACTATTAAAAGGAACAGCACTAACAATGTAAACTGAGATAAATCATTCTATCCCTAAACTTGACAATCTCATAATTTATTACTGATTAATAACTTTTTTATGAATTCCCAAGAATATATCATTCTCTTTGTTTAAGAAAAGAAATGAAAAACGTACATTCTTCGAATCTAGCTAGAATCAAGGTTGTGAATACACAAAATTTAATGTCGATTGGAATATCACAATGTTTAATGTATTATCATATAACACCAGATAAATAAAATGTAGAATGGTAATCAATATTCAAAAACGTATTGTAAAATGTATTATCATATAACACCAGATTAATAAAATGTAGAATGGTAATCAATATTCAAAAACAGAATAATAAAATAAATAATAAGACAGGACTACTGAATAAGGTGCGAATTGGTTAAAACTTTCTTCTAGATCAATGATAATTTTCTTCTCTTTATTTTTAAACATCCCTAACACCTTTCTCAAATTCCTCACACTTGACCCGCCCCACACCTGTCTCCCTCAAAAAAATGTCGAACGACTCGTCAATTGCCGCGTAATTACCATGCCGCCATCCACGAGCCACAGACAACAAAGTAATAGAAATAACAGAGCACGAATGCTACAACAATAAAGACACTTTTTTCACAAACCACCACTGTTCGTTCGTTCATTGGTTCGGTTGGCTACAAAAGAATGTTTTCAGACAACAGCAGCTTTGGAAATAAATTGACACAAATTAAAAAACGAATTGTTCCCTCTAACAAGCCAATGCCCCGGCCATCAGTCTACACAAAAACATTCGAATAATTTCTGGGTGGATGTTTTACGGCTAACTAGATCGGGTCCAACCGTAGAATTAGGACCACCTCGTTAAGGCGATGCCTATGAATGATTAAGCGATGAAGACGAAGATGATGTTTATGAGGATGATTAGGAAAAAAGCCATTCCTCATGATGAAGGGGTGGTTTTTTGGAACACTCAATCATTCACTTCCTAGATCAAATGGGGCGCAGTTGCGGTGGCCAAGTCATTTATTCAAAACCAACCCTTCCCTGCATTTAAAACATCCCCCGAAGCTGCCCGCACCTTCCCCTGAAAGCACCCACCGTAATAGTTTATTAAGGGGTTGAAGTCATACAGTAGCTACAGTACGTAACGAGGTGAGAGTCGGGGAGACTCATAAAAATCCACTTATAAAGAGGAAACCCAACTACAACAAAGGTAGGACTTATGTTAATTGGACGCCAAACGAAGCAGATGTACACAGAAAAATATATTGAGGAACTTGAAACTGTCTCAACAACTCTAGTTTGTTAGGGGTCAGGAATAATCATGATTGGGAACAGTTTTTATTAGGTTGTAATATCAGATATCAACCTCACCCCAAATAACATTCCGTGAAATTGAAGTAGAACCTTCTCATATCCACCCACTTAATGACAACAAATATACACAGCAACACTCTTATCAAGTTTTTTCCCTAGTTGTTAATCTAAAAAATGTGGGCGGAGATAATACAACAGGGCAAGTCTATTTAAATAATAATGCGATTCGCTTGTGGTGCAAGTCAAACAGATCTGAACTGTAGTAGTAGGTAGTTGTGGACCGGAAGGAGTTGATCAAAGCGTTAAGAGTCCGTAGCCAAGGGGTGGATAGATATTTAGTTTGGCCAGCTCAGTTCAGCTACCTCAATTTAATTCAATTCGGACACCGTACGGTGCGGGTCCGGGCCGGCACCGAAAGAGAGTGATAAAGAGACAGAAAGATTGAATAAGAGAGAAAGAGTGAGAGAGTGAGGAGTGTTAACTCGCTGCAGGGGTCCTCAAACAAGCGCCTCCTGGCATAATACGCTTCTCGCTTTTCCCCCAATACCAACCACTTTATTATTCATGCTTCCAAATTCTGAAACCTACACTGACCTGTTATTTACTCCCCAAGAATTTTGATACCAGCATCCTCCTTCATTCTCGGTGGCTATTATATTGATCATGTCAAAATCCCAAAAAGACCATTCTCAAAAATGACCGGAAGCTAGATACGGAACAGTAGATACTGAATGGAAATGGGATTGCGAAGGTTACATGCTTCGAATATTGTCGAACATTAATGTTTTTATCATCGGAGCATTGAGGACAAGAAAGTAATCAAGCCGATAAGGACATTACCTTATAATAATTTATAATAGTGAAAGTTCAGTGAATAGGTTAAAGACATGTAAACAATATCTCAATTAAAGATTTAATTCCATTGAACTAATGAATCTTAAAATTTTCGATGGTTGCGAATATCTGCCACAATAAGAATAGTTGTTTTTACAAAAGCAATCGGTAGATGAATGATTTATGACGAATGTATATTCTTCAAATTGAATTCTAATTACTTAAAGAATAAGATACCCTTGGATCACGCTTATACTCTTTGCGCTTATGAACCCTTATACACATAAATCGATGCTGATCTCTTAAAATTTTATTCCAATGATCTCAGATCTCATTAAATGTTGATTAGAAGCATGCCAACAGAAATAGAACAAAACACAACAATCGAAATAAAGTCTCATGTCCGTAGTGAAATGATTGATTCTTCACGCTAGTCTACCATGAGAATTCTCTTCTATAAGCCTATCTACGTATATCGGAATACACCAATAATACACTAATGAGTCAGGATGCTCCTAACAAATTCCGGAAATCAAACGTATCTAATCGTATGCTATAACATCGTACATCAATCATCAAAATAAGGCAATTGATAAGTGGTGACGGTGGCGCCCCGTTTTTTATTTTTCTTCAATAATTATTGACACAGATACAGGATACAGGCTACCATAACGAATGTAGATAAATTGGATGTAATATCATGATGATGCAAGTTGAGATTCGAGTGAGATGAGAATATGAGTTTCATCCGCCTATCAACTCCGTCAGCCTCAAAATTATTAAAAAAATATATAAATTGTAAAAAACAACCACATCTGCAACAGCCAGCCATCCATCAGAACTAATAACTCGCCAATCACAATCACTTCACTCAAATCAAATGAAAAAAACAAAACTTCATCTAATCAATCAGTTATCAAGATATATTGTCTCAAGATGAATTGATGGGAGAGGAGAAACAACCCTTTTAGATTCAAAGGTACGTACGTTTAAAACAGTTCTACGTTATTGATTGGAATACTGATCAACAATACCAGTAAGTCACAATAGAGTCAACATCATTGTAAGATTCTATTTAATTTCTAATTGATCGAACTCAGTTATTTGAATAAGATATCACAAAAAGATTTGAAGAAATCCCAGGTTATTGGATAGAGATTAGTCGAGGAATAACGAAGTACAAAACCAAAGACGATTTTTTCTACTCTAGTCTTTGTTCAAACTGAGAAACTCGTACGTGAATATTGTACATGGCGATTCTCCTGTTTTTAGTTGTTTATTTTGGTTCTGAGTGAAGGGTGATTATCAAAAATTCTACAAATTCTAAAGTTTCTCACTGTACTAGAGTGGCACTGAAAATTCCATTTCCCAATTTATTCAGCAAGTGCAAGCTGCCTGGAGACTCATAGTTTTCGAAGAAAAAATTGAGAGAAACACCAAAAATGACCAAAGCGGCGAGATCCAATTTATAAGATAGGCATCAGCAGCCTTAGATAACACCTTGATACCGATCAAGATTATCACCGCAGATGGAGGGAAATTCTATCCGATATTATTTTAATTGCAAGAAAATAGTCTTAGCCGGAAATGAAATTTGGAAAATGCGGTTTCAATTAATCGAACGCGACAGTTCTTTTCCTGATTAGCCGGACACCAGCTGTCAAACCAAGAACAAATCCCACCAAACGTAATTCAATACGGGACGTGAATATTGCCCGACGACAGAGGAATAAAGGGACGGATTTTCTCGACTGCGTAGGAGACCTAATCTGCTTTTACACTTTTCGAAAATCGACACAAACAACGACCGTCGCTGACAAGATTAGGCGAGTTTCGGCGCGGGGAAGACACGCAGCAGTTCCTCTAGCGTTTCTGTTGGTTTTTCTACATCTATTTTGTTTCCGATAGAATTAATTTGAGCCGTAAAAACACGCACCGATAGATGGCCAGATAAAAAGCACACATCAGATAGGGATCAGACAGACTTTTCAGCGGCCAATAAAAATCCACTAAGACCTCTTTCTTCTCTTTCTCCTCCGTCCTCTTCAATTCATCCTCCTCCTCCTCCTCTTCTTCTCAGGAGTCGCGCCGTAACAGAGGTGCAGATGACGGCAATGGAATTTGTGAACATAAAACATCTGTGAGGTCCCGAATGCTTTCTCCATCCACACACTCACACAAACTTGTCTTTGTCGTTCTAATCTTCTTTCGAAATGATAAAATCCAATTAATATTTGATGAGTTTGGCCGCGAGGTGACAAGACACCTTGCAACGCAAGATAAAAAGAAAGGGTAGATACAGTTCAGTGAAGCTAAGACCCGCCAGTTCAATACACTTCACATAGTAGAGTCAGGTCTTCTGAGCCAACTACAGGTACTATTCAGTGTGTTCTTAGCAGAGAAAATGACAAATAGAACAAGATGAGGACGCGACAACGTGACCGACAAAGAAGGTGAGAGGAGAAGTATTCTTGAGAGACAAAGAAAACTAACAAAAACAACGAGTTTAGATAAGGAAGATGCCGAAGATAGGTTATTTGGTTGGACAAGGCAGCTGGCCCGTGAACCGGGCCGGTCCCCACAAACAGCGAAATCCACTACCACAAAAATTCAATTTTTTATCCGGCTCCGAAATAAATATAAAAAACTAACACCTTCACAGCTGAAAAAAAGAGTTTAAGAGGAGGAATAATGAGAAGAAAAGTTTGACCTACGAGGGTACAACAACGTTGGCGGTTAACAATAACAATTAAAACAAAACAAAAACACAACACCCGTTCCATAGAAACATAACAATGTTGGGCGTCAGACTATTTATTACCAGCTGGTGACAGTCAAACATAAATCTCTAATTAAATATTGCCGCCAATGATTATTTCTGGAATACCTGTGCTCACCGCTAAGCAATGCGCGTTCTTTTATTGAATTTATGCTCCTTTATCGACTCATCGCCACCTTTGGTGTTCTGCATCTTGGAAATTTATCGAATTCCGAACAGAAAGCCTGTCGCTACCGCTGAACTTTGATTTCTTGCGCCAGGACTATTGATTAGAAAGTATACAAAATTCGTTTCCTGATGAGAAATAGTGAACTGAGAACTAAAAAGGAAAGATTTATAATACAGAAGTCAACTGATATGATAATGCATTACTGTAATATTTAAAATGTATCCACTAACAAATAAAGTAGTATCTATTGAATAGAAAGACTAGTTATTTTAGAACTACAGATCGAAAAATCTATTGGAAATCGATCATTCAATATGGAAAGGGTGGTTAACACAATATGAACTTCACAACTACACAGAGTAAAATAATTATACTTGAAATCTGATGATTATTTAGAAAAATCGTAGGCCTACTTTGAACTATTGTTGAACTGATAATCAATCAATCAAATCTATGGAAATAGGACTAAATAATAGATAACATATGGTGAAACTAATTTGCAGAATCTTCAGTGTAGTATGCAAGCAGATCTTAATTTATTATCTACATGGTTCACATTTAATAAGCTCAAACTGAATTCTGAAAAAACTACACACATTAATTTTGGCCTCACACAATCTTTCAATTTTCACAGTCCACTAAAATATCATTCCATCAACTGTGTAAGCCCTGAGAATTGTTTTTGTAGCACAATCCAACAGTCAGATTCTGTTAAATATCTGGGAGTGGTTGTAGAGAGGGATCTCTTATGGAGGGCTCATATAAGCCTACTTAAGAATGGATTGAGGCAGCTTCGCCATAGATTTTATCATTTGAAAAGAGTGTGTCCAAGATCAGTTTTAAGAGAGATCTATTTCTCTTTGGCTCACTCTAGACTATCTTATGGTGTTGCTTGCTGGGGTTGCAGATATATAACCCATATGAAGCCTCTTATAAGATTACAAAAATCATTGGTTGACACTATTGTAACTGGAAGACATATGGGTAGAGGAAATATTTTTCAAGCTTTGAATATTCTTCCATTGAGATCAATGTTCTGTTATAAAGTGCTCACTCAATTCTATCAGGCAAGTGGTAATCTGGGAAATACAGTAGATGGTCAGGTGCTTAGGCCTGCTACTCGCTTTTTGGAAAGAATCAGGTTGCCCAGACCCAGAAGTACGTTCTTCCAGAAGGCCTTCCTATTTCTTGAGGGTAAATTTCATAATGGTTTACCAGACTCAGTTAGGCGTTGCGGCTCATTCTCTTTATTTAAGAAATTGGTTAAAAGATTTCTTATGACACTGACTGAGGATAGAATTGAGAGAATGTATCTAGTAATAGTTTAATAAATCAAATCCCCTTGTTCTCTTTTTTCCAGGCTGTTCATCAAGTGAGGTTCTTTACAGTGTACAAGTATAAAGATGCATCAAGTTTTATTTTCTTTTGATTATTAATGTTTGATTTTGTGTCATTGAGTGATGTAGATTTAATGGATTAGATTTTTTTTCAGTTTGATTTTCTCTTGTTATTCAATTGATTTTTAAGTTTTTCTATTTTTATTTGTTATCAATTGACAGTGTTCATTGAATGTGATTATAATAATGAATCGTAATTTATTTAAAAAAGTAATCTTGGAGTAGATTTATTGCTAGTATTATCTTCTTATTTATTTTAGAAAAATTTTGTTTTTAAATATGTTCATAATTCATTGTAATACTGTGCTCCCATATGCGGTCAAGCTCTTCGAGCTTTGCATATGCGTATTATTTCTCAGTCTAAAATTTTTGTTCTGTTTGTATGGAAAAGTTGTATGTATTTCTTTGATTGAGAATAAACTTATTATTATTAGAAAATAGATTAAAAAAATCAACGGACATCATTTAGGCTGAGGCCGCACTGCTGGAGGGTAGAGGGTAGAGGGTGGAGGGTAAATGGTAAATCTATAGAACATACACACCATCCATAGTACTACATCGTGTGATAGAGCCTAGAGGGTGGAGGGTAAAGGGTAGTTGGTAGCTTCAACCAACTACCCTCTACCCTCCACCCATCAGGCTCTAGCCTCCAACCAAGTAATTCTAGCGCCATTTTGTTTTTGAGTTTCTACTTCCCATATTTAAGAATTTTGAGGTTATGTTCTCACTTGCAACATGGAAGAGGAGCTGATAGCGGCAAGCCTAAACAAAAATACAAATTGAAAAATAACGGAATTTACTCTATTTCTCACCAATTTCATTGGTTCGAATTAATTGATTTCAAACAAATTAAAAGCGTTTGCAGTAAACTTCTTATCGTTTTATAGCTTAGGCTACATCGTCGTTGTGCTTATGGGCTAACCTAACTGTATAAATTCTTGTCTTATCTGCGCAAACTTCTGCTTTATTAATTGAATATCAATAAATTAATTAATTCATTTCATCGAAAAGAAACCTGTTCATACAATAATCATTATTCCATTGGAGAAACAATTATAATGAATGACTTCGTTAAGTAATTAGTTGTTGAGAAAGATTGAAACGATAAAGCATGGACCGCTGCTTCTCGGTATTGTCATTAAATCGTCAATGGGAAAACTCTATCTATTACATTATATTCTTGTAGATACATTTATTCTCTACAAACATTATACAAATTTTTCGTCTTGTTTTGATCGAAATGAAGCAGTATTATTGAAAATTATGAAGTTATGTCTATTCTAGAAGTCATTAAAGTTGAAGATACAGTAGTTGAATTTTCCGGAATTTTACGTCAAATAGACGATAGATCATACTTTAAATTCAAACATTATCATATATCAATCCATTCACTACAAATATTGACCAATAAAAATTACGATACTTTCTAAATAAAGTTATATTCTTCAAAATTTTGAATGTCTCATCGCTAAATATTTTCAGTTTGAATCGTCTGAATAGCTAAGTTACATGAATCCCTGCTAGGTGGTGCTAGTGAGGCTGGTGATAGAAAAAATCTCTGAATCTTCTTAGAAACTGTCCATGAAATTGTTGTTTAGTGGCTAATATTAAATTGTATGAGATAATATGCAATATATGATGATATAAATATATTTAAAATCATATATTATAATAAAATAATATCAAAATTAATATTGATAAGACAAATATTGAGGTTAAAATGTTGTCCATATTCAAGAATTTCAAGATGGCGGCCGAACACTATCTCTACCCTCTACCCACCGACAGTGCGGCCTCAGCCTAACAGCTCATGCTCTTTGATTGCAGTATTGAAGCCCAAAATATAAAACACTCATTCAAATTGAAGATTAAATACTCTCCAAATATTTTATCATAATAGGAACATGAGTTTATTCAAATTTACCAGTTTCCCCGAACAGTATAATGTCCACTTTCTCACAACACCGCTCTCTATCAAATACCTTCAATACTTCCAAAAAAAAAACTGGAGAATAGTTACAACATCTGCCTTGATTTTCGGTCTATAGATAGCATAGCATAAGTTATTTCCTATACAGCGGTCGCATATCACAATAAATAAACGAGAAAACAACAGCACACACCTTTACCTGGGCTTTTCTTCTTTTTCTCTGTTCCTTTTCACGAAATGTCGAACATATTTCAGCGACCGCCGTCTTGTCTCGGTGATGCTGTGTTTCTTCAACTCCTCTCTTCTACTCACTTTCATCTCCTCCTCCTCCTCCTCTTCTTCTTCTTCTTCTTCTTCCTATTCTTCTTCCTTCTCCTTTTTCCTCTTCCTCTCGTCTTCCTTTTCCCGTCACCGTCTTGTCGAAGCGGCAACGCCAGCCGGCGATAGCAATCTCGTATGATACGTTTCGAATAATAAACGTTGAAGAAAAGGAATTAGCATAGGCGCAGGCCATTGACGTGTTTTCTCGCTACGCGACAAGCGACATGATTGATACGCGCACCACCACTAAACTATCAGCTAAAGTCCTCTCGAGGTGCAGCACTACCCAATACACACGTCTTCCTCTCCTTTCTTCTTCTTCTCTTCGTGATCTTCCTTTTCCCTACCTTCTCACCCTTCTCCTCAATCCACATCCATTCTCCTTCTCCTTCATTCTTCTCCATATCCTTCATCTTCCTCTATTTTCTCTCCCATATATTTTTCTTGTTCCTCTTTTCTTTCTTCTTTACCATATTTTCCTCTCCTTCTTATCTTTCTTTTCATTTTTCTATTTCTCATACTCCTTCTTTTTTTGTTCTACTTTATCTCTTCTCAGTATCTGCATTTCTCCTTCTTGTCCTTTATCTCTTCATGTTATTCTCTTCTCCTATTCCTTTTGATTCTACCACAATCAACAACACTTTTTTCTCTCCTGTCGCTTTCTTCTTTACTCTTGTTCTCTTTATGCTCTTCCTCTTTCTTTCCTACATAATCTTCATTTTCTTTTTCTCCTCCTCCATCTTTAACCTCACTTTCTTCTTCTTCTTCTTCTTCTTCTTCTTCTTCTTCTTCTTCTCCTCCTTCTTCTTCTTCTTCTTCTTCTTCTTCTTCTTCTTCTCATCTCTGTCATTTTTCTCTATTTCATCTTTTCTGGTTTTTCCTCCTCGTTTGCTTTTCCTTTCACAACTTCTTCTTCCTCTCCATCTTCTTCTTTGTTTCCTTAACATCCAATTAATCTCTCTCTTTCAACTCTCCATTTTTCTTTTTTCATCTCTTCTTGTTTTTCTCCTCGTTTGCTTTTCTTTCTACAACTTCTTCTTCTCCTCATCCTCCTCCTCCTTCGACTTCTTCTTCTTTTCTCTCATCTTCTTCCTCATCTTTTTCATCTTCTCCTACACCATTTCCTTGTGCCATTTATCATATTGTTTTCATCTTCATCCTTTCTCCAGCATGCGTCGTACAAAACTGTGCCTTGAAGAGAAAGACGGCAACGTACGACAGCCGTCGATTTATTTGTAAACGAGAGAGGAGTCTCCTCAACGAGATTCTATTGCTGATTGCATACATTGCATTTTGTAGAAGCGCGTACGTTCTGCCTCCCTCCCATCCCCCTCACGTTCACGAGAACAATCATTCAATAAATCGTAGTATTGCTTACACCAACAACAATCTGCATACACGAGTTTTTGTGCAATTTTTGTTGGGTTGTCTTCTTTGTTGCAATGTTCAATTACCATTGGTATATGTTTTTAATTGAGATTTTCCCGTTTTTCACTTGTTTGTATTATTAAGATTAATTCAATTGAGTTCCTATCAGCTAATAATTATGATTTGTTCTTCTTGAGGCCTCGAGCCTACTGAGGAGAAATTGAGTTATAATTCGATGGTTTCAAATTTTAAGAATATTTGTCATATTTTATGTTTGTATCCTCTGTTTCATGATCGGCTTCCAAAATTAATTATTGTGAGCTCTATTCAATTTAATCTAAAAAATAATTTCAACATATCTGATGTGCTCGATAATGGTATTTTTTAATAAATCATCTTTGAGATTTATTGCCATGTACAAGTACAGATCTGATTTTTTTACCTATTCAGATATGATCTTTCACGCTTGAAAAATGTAATGGCCTAATCCACACATCTCCCAGATAAGTTTATTTCTACGAGACTATTCAATCGATTTTTCAGGTTGAATCGAGCCTGATAGTAGAAGTGTTTCAGCCTTACAAACAGCAGTAGGCAACCGGTTTTACACCAGAGGGACCAACTACTGCATTCTGAATGTTTAGATCAGTCTGGAAAGGATACTTTACACGTCTCCTACAACGAAGCATCCAATACTCAATGACGGTTTCCAGTAATAAATTCATTGGCAATTTATTAAGCTCCTTCCAGTTTCTGAGAGTGACATGCTCAAAAGAGTGAAACAGAGCACTATGTCAACAGAGACAGCCGACTACAAATTCACTCACTTTTCTCTTCTATTCTCCATTTCTATCAATGTGTCAAGCTGTCTCCTTCATTGTTTCTATCAATAGTGTCACTCTCTCACCTTTATAATTTCTATCAATTGCGTCACCCTTATTATTCCCATCAATTGTGTCAACCTGTTACCTTTATTATTCCTATGAATTGATACAATGTCACCTTATTAATAATTATTGACCATCATCATCAACATCTACCCACTGACCTACATTGTCCTTTCAATTTACTTTTCTTCAAAAGCTACACCTGTAAACAAATATCCTTGCATTTCCAGAAATTCACTTTTTCTTGCTATTTATTCGAAAATTAATCTTTACGTACCTATATTGAAGTTTCCTGTCAGAATATTTTGAATTTGATCATTTTCCTCGATGACCCACCAACCACACTCAATCGAGGTCATTTTCTAGCATGAAGAGTCCTTGAATGATCCTTAAGGATCATACGCTAAGGACCCCTCTAACTTAGGTGGTTGTGAACGAATCTTAACAAATCATAGCTCATTCTTCTCAGCTCATCAAGGCGGTTCTATTGGCAAGGCATCTATTGAATGGTCTGTAAATAAGAACTGCAACACCGTAGAGACTTGAAATTGGTTTCAAATTGTAGAGAATTTCATTCTCCACAATACTGAGTGTAAGACAAACCTCTTGAAAATGTTCTGTTAGTTGAAGATATGCAAAAAATATTAAACGAGGAGATGATTTGACAATTTTGCTTCTCTTATAAACAAGAATATTTCATCTTGAGGAACAGATATTACGAATTACATCTACTGAAAATGAAAGAAAAAGTTCTTATCTATAATTTGAGACCAATTATGGTTTCCTATCATCAAGTACTATCGAGATATGAGCATTTGAATGCAAAAAATAACCTATACTCATTACACAAAGATAAAGTTGAAGTCAGGAATGAAATGTTTCAATTTTGATCAAATTTGACTTGTGATATACGCATTTAAACCGCCTTGATGAGCTGAGAAGAATGAGCTATGATTTGTTAAGATTCGTTCACAACCACCAAAGTTAGAGGGGTCCTTAGCGTATGATCCTTAAGGATCATTCAAGGACTCTTCATGCTAGAAAATGACCTCGATTGAGTGTGGTTGGTGGGTCATCGAGGAAAATGATCAAATTCAAAATATTCTGACAGGAAACTTCAATATAGGTACGTAAAGATTAATTTTCGAATAAATAGAAGGAAAAAGTGGATTTATGGAAATGCAAGGATATTTGTTTACAGGTGTAGCTTGAAAACTTTTCAAGATAGAGAGGTCAATTTGGTCTCAAATTGTAGACAGTAAAATTATCTCCAGAGGGATTTTGGAATACACATTTCCAAAACATCAGGCGAAAGTTATAAAAAATCGAATACTGAGGAGTATCAAATTTTCTTTTTCCTTGAAAAAATACTGCATTTTTGAAAAATCATAACTTGGTCATCATTCAACATAGAAAGTTGAATTTGATACCAATCGCTTGGGAATTTCATAAGCTAAAAGAATTATGATTTAAATGTTCCTGTACGACGCTTCATTTGCGTGAATCGCAGAAAACTAGAAGCGGAACCGAAATTTAGTGGTTTTTGAGGCACCCTGTATTAAGCACAAGGTTCAAAAGATCAACGTTTTGAATGTAAGTTGTCCAAGGACCAAGGAACATTACACGAAAATGTCGCAGCGTCCTGAATTTTTTCCCACAAAAGGCTTTTTTTGGATAAAATGACTGGACTAACTATACAGTCCGTCCAAGCAAAGAAGACACCCCGACAAGACGGGAAACCGACTCCAGCCCGGCCAATACCGGTCCAAAAGCCATCAATTTTCAAACAGAACCCCCAGTCCCCAAACCGACACCGACCGAGCCGATCTGTGGTCAAATATGCAAGAATAAGAAGGCTAACGTTGTAGCAGTAGCTGAATACTGAGCTAGAATCACAGAGGTTCACCTGTATTCCAATACATACAACGTTCTCTAATATTAAATGCTTGTGATTACTGTCTATCAATACAAACCACAACAAAATACCGACTGATACGAGTATCCAGCTTAAAAACGAATCAATAATCGAGAACAAGGAAAAAATGGATCGAATGAAATTATGATAATTTTCAAAGGTGTTAATTTCAATTCCAAACTGGTATTTTCACTTTGTACCGATAACCAAGTGAGTGCAGTTAAGCTTAATTATCAGTTTATAAGGGCAATTTCGAATAATTTCAAACAATAATTAAGTGAAACTGGTTTCCGCTCGTTTCGAGTTCCATTTAAAATTTCAACTAGAACGGAACACTAAATTATCAAAGGCTGTTTACTGTTTGAGGTTTACTCGCTTTTACAATTTTTACACCATAACATCATCAATGATCACTTTATACTACGTCATTGGTCAGCTATGAATTGATCAACTTACGTCATTGGTCAGCTATGAATTGATCAACTATCACCTGTCAATGAAACTGAACTAGCCATCAAGAGCACCATTTTGAACCAATATGTTTAGTACACATTGAACATATTCATTGATGAAAAAAGTGTAAAGTGATCCTTGATTAATCGTTACAAGGATAATTATGTTACGATATCGATATCGGCAGACACTAGCTTATAAAACTATTCAAGTATTGGGGTTTCATTGTATTCAATTAGGTTCCTGAGAATACTAGTATAATAAAATATATTATATTTTCATGAGTAAACTAATATTATCCTGAGTAACATTCTAACATGAACTTCTAAGTAACCAGGGTCTTGAAGACCTGGACTAGACAGGTCTGAGCAGAGAGTGTGGTAAACGGATTCAATTTATTATTTGTTATATTCAATGGTCTCAACAATTAAAATCTACCAATTGTATTTAATTTTTCAATGAATGGTCGCACGCGGTGGAAACTCTGTGAATTATATAGGTATGGCAGGAAATTTATTAGGGCAAAAAATACTCCTATACAGTAGTTCTACAATACTCTATCAGTAATCATAACTTCCGTTTTGAATTTCTTCAAATATATTCCAGTAAGCATTTAATATAATCATATTATTGAATTAATCCTATTCAGAGAGATTATTTTGTATAACATAATGAAAATTTCATTCCATTTCCAAAGTTGGTTTAAATGACTTGTATCACAATTTATTTAATTATTCAGTTATTGACAAATAATACTTGGTACAGAATGGGAAACAAAACAGGGGAAATGACATATACGCTCAAATTAGCAAGAATTAGCTTATTAGATCGATCCAGGGAAGATAGAAGATGGAAAATAGAAGACACAACATCCTCTACTACAAAAGTACTAATCATTTTTTCAACTGAAATATTTTTTTAAATGAAAGTAAATTGACAATGTAAGTAAGAAGACTTGTATCTCAGGACAAAGTTAATTGATTTTGTGCGGTACAATACTGCTTATCTTTGCCGGCGGTCTTTGCCCCCTCCCCCACCTACGTCACGAAACAGCACGCTTCCCTCTAGGTCCGTAGGATTCTCTTAATCTTCCGCCCTAATGAGATTGTCTTCTTTTCACGGCTAATTGGAGCACACAGCCTCAACAGCTCACTGTGCGCTACCAGACTCATCTAGGCCAACGTTTCTCTTATTTATTGGAACAGGCTAACTTACTATCATCAGGGTTGTCGATGAGAGTTATTAATTAATTCTTGATAAAGAAAATGAAATATTTTATTCCATGAAATTTTTCGTAATCTTTTTGTATTTTTGGTTTGATAGGAAATAACAGTAGTAATTTTCTCGGAATTTATAGCCTTTTGCATGATAATCTATATAGACTCTTCATATTAAAATCAACTCTGGGAAAGTTTCGAAAAAAATAGAGGTAACACTTTGAAGGTATTGAAAGATAAACCAAAAATATTCCCGTACTATACCTGATAGCTGATTCAGTATTACAACTAGCGCCAAATATTTTCGCTTACCTGAAACAAAAAAGAAAATTATGAGTGATTTACAAAAAAATATTCATGTGATAGTGAGTTTTATCATGAGAGGAGATGTAGAAAAGAGTTAATAAATTGATATAATTTTATAATAATTAAATGAATGCTTTTTAGTGCATTAAAAACAGATAAGCATTTACCGATATTCATTAATAAAAAATTTATTAAAAAAAACTCCTCAGCAATAAGCTCCTCTCCTCCTCTTCCATTCAATATAGCAAAAACAACTGCAATATTCAAGAATAAAGTGTTATAAGCTGCAACTCATTCATGTCAGGTGAAATTAAAAAAGAATTAGTATCACTGGAGCACGAAGCCGATGTTTTGGTATGATGTTGTTCCTGGTTAAAGACAACACTAAACAACATCGAACAAACAGCGACAATGGTACGACATAACCTCGACTGGGTCTCCACATAACAAGGCATAAAGTAGAAACCATCCGACTGCGCCTGTGTTAATGGGAATAGTGAGAAAGAAGGAGTGAAAAGAAGTAGATGAGCAGTGGATGAGAAAATGCGAGACTACGAGAAAGATTGCACAGAATAAGAAGAGGAAAGGAGATGGTAAAGAAGTAGAAGAAGGAGTTTGGAACGTGGGAGATAAAGATAAGGGGGTGGGAAGAGGAGAAGAAAACAGAAAGGTTAAGGAAGCAGAGGTGGAAGTGGGGAATGATGAACCAGAAAAAAGAAAATTGAAATTAAATTGATGAAATTAAAAAAAAAGAGTTTAGAAGGGGAGAAGGAAGATGTGGAAAGAGGAATGGAATAAGTGAAAGTATATAATTATGATGAAGTAGAAGAGGATTAGAATTGGGAGAAAGAATAGAATGAAGAAAGGAATATGAATATGGAAGGAAAAGTAGAGATTGAAGAAACGGAGAGAAGGGCGAGCAATATGCATAACAAGAGAAAGAAACAAACAAGAAGAGGAAGGAAGAAGCAAAGGAGAGAATGAAAAGTGGAATAATATGAAGACGGGAATAAGTTAAATAACATGAAGAAGAGGAATAGAAGAGGAGGATGAAGAAGGAGGAATAGAAGAAAAGGATGAAGACGGGAGATCAGTGGAAGAACATGAAGTATAAGGAGGAATAGAAGGGGAGAAGCAGATGATAATGAAGAAGAAATTAAAGTATGATATGACAATAAAGAAGAGAATAGTAAAAAACCGGAGAAGAAGAACATGATGACGAAGAAAGCGGAAAGAAAGAGAGAAAGAAGAAGTATTGAAAAGGGAGTTCAGAAGGATAAGACTGTAGTAAAAGGAACATACAAAACATCTCAAGTACCACGATGGGGATTGGAAATCAATTAAAATGTGAAATAATGCAAATACGAGTACAGTACAAAGAGCGATTGTAAAGTTCAGCGAACAGGGGGCGCTTAATAGAGAGAGCAAAGGTTGAGAACAAGCTGGCAAAAGGTACAATCAGAAGAGAACCAACTTGGAGAATATAGTAAAGTACAACACGATAAAGCAGACTGCGATCTCTGGCGGCGATCGACTCAACTAGAGCAAATACAAACCGGCATGCAAGAATAGCGTTACGAATCATTTAACATACAGGGGAATGATTCACGCTGGGTGCTGGTGATTAAGATCACCATGCTGAGTGGTTCCACTTGGATTAGCTTAGATAACAAAGCAGCATAGAGAGAAGATCCACGAGCGCTGTATCAGATACAAACATCGCATTGCCAGCATGTTGAATTTGAATTCGATGACTTTCATCGTTGATCTCCAAAGCATGAATCAGTACAGAGATGGGTTTTCATTCCTTACTGGTAATAATTATCAAGGTTTATGTTGGTCGTCGATTGAAGAAAGGACAAGGAAGATATGAAACAAAGGTTATTGGACTAATAATAGTGTTTAATGGTCTTTTGTTTGGAATAGCCTTCCTTTTTCAGGATATTGAATGAAACAGAGATCAACAGGCAATGCTTGTTTTCTATGAGTGTTTGCGCTACATGACATGGGAAATAATTATGTAATAAATAGATGAAGCATGAAGCGTTTCAAGCTCCAGGTACACATCATCTATTCTAATGACAATAATTTTTTTGAGTAATGAAAGAGTTACTAAAAAGCCAAGCCAACTTTTAATGGATATACTGGTAAAATCAAAAAGAAAAACATGAACAGTGAATTAAAATACTAGTAAATCATTATTCATCAATTTATAATGCATGCAAGATATCGAAGATTGAAAAAAGTTACACACATATTGGAAAAATAGCACAATCAAGATACAATTAAAAAATATATATAAAAACAGGAATTCTCACAAATCCGTCTCCGATTAGAAAGCACCAATCTAATAATAAAACGATTTTGAGACATTTTATAAAAACGGGATTATTTATTTTTCTGGAAACAAAGCATTATTTAGAAAATTTTGGGAAATTTATTTTTCAATATTTTATCCTCTCTTAAATCATTCGTGAGCTATGGAAAAATCAAGTCATTTCCATTAAATTTACAACAACTGAATCCGTGCTAAGTCTCTTCTGTTCGAAACAAACGTATTTCTGTGAATGAGTGTGGGATTGTTGAGTCGACAAGCAACTGAAATTCAGCATAGGCCTATTATTGAGATGTGGTGTGCAAATACATGTGCATTTATTTTTATGTGTAATCTGTATGCAATGCTCCAGCCTCCAGGGTCGGACAAGTGAGTCGCAATAGTGATTGGAGGTATGCACAGTCACACTGGGCTGACAAGCAGATCATTCATGCCTGGCGAGAAGTCTTTCCAGTGACATAAATCCATTCGAATCGAACGCTGACTGAAAAACAAGCGTGACATAAGCGCCTGAACGTCCCACTTCTCACTCGAATCGTGAAACCAAGTTGAAATTTTCACGCACTCGCATGATAGGCGCCTAACAAACATCTCTGGCTAGACATATTTCTCAGCTTGTAACTAAAGAAATTTGGTAAGAAATATTGAGTAATTGAATGACAGAGCATGTAGGCCCATCCAGCTCGATAGAAGGTTTGTTAGAACTTAGCTAATTAGACATTTGTTTCTATACACAGATATGAGACTTACTGGAGACCCCAGTCAAGAAGGTTTCAAGTGTTAATAGTCTCCATGGAAATTACTATGAATATATTATTATGCTAGTCAATGAAGGATTTTCCACAAGGTAGTTTATCTTCCCTAATAGTAAAAGTATGACCCTGAAATGGTCACCTGAGTAAGCTGAGTTTTCCGATCTATTTTGGAAAAACCACTTGTCTACTCCATGTCCATTGAAAGTAGTTGATTCCTACAAAGTGCAACAAAAGCATACGCTGTACTTCAATCATTAGAATAGTGACTTCTAGTTGGTTTGCATAGTGAGCATAGCAAAACGTCCAAACCCCCCCCGCACTGTTTCAGTCTAACGCACACGGAAGCCATTTTGACCAGACGTCGACGCGACCCATTCGTATAACGCCCATTCCGTTCAGACTATACTTGAGTAGATGTAACTTTAAACGAAAAAATCGTATTCCCTATCTGGAATAGGACTCATAAGTGATACGGTTTTTTCCAATACTGTACTGAAGTTACATCTATTCCTAATATGCTTCTATGACTCGTTGGCTTTTGTTTTGGCGATCGACAGACACTTCCGCACCCACCCAGGGTTCGGCCATTTTAATGAGTTCCGGTGTCGGGAGACGCCCCACTTTGACGCAGTCCGGGGGTGACGCAGATCCATTATGTTGGACTGTACTGTTTGGCTCGCTCCATTGATTGCGATGCTGTTATATTAATTTACCGGGAAATGGCAAGAGCACTGAGTAGGGTTTTTTGCTGTTGAGAAATAGAAATAAAATCTTTATTTAAATACATCATTTTGTGAATGGAGATTCAAATTTGATGCTAAAGGTGAAGAATTCATCATCAATTCTATAATAATTCAAAATTTGATGTAAGTGAAGAATTAATTCAAGTTGTATCTGTAATTCGAATAGAACCTCTAATTTAAACATGAAAACCAGAAAAAAAGATTTCAAAACTATATTGACTTAGGATACAGGTGATAGGTTATATTGAAGCTCAAGTATTCTCGACCTGTTATCCCACTTATAAAAATCCTTGAAGAAAACGCAAATGGGTAGTGGTACTGAAACATCTTTTCTTTTACAGTTGACATCCTTCATCTCTACAATTATTTAAATTGAACGCTGGTTAGAAACTCATTTTCAAGTCGAGTAAGTTAAAAAATTCGAGTAGCCTTTACTTGAAAATTCATGTTGAGAGATTTACAAACTGAATCCAAATTGAATTCTCAATTAGAGTGTACACTTGGAAATTTGCAGATCACTTTGAAGAAACTCAGAGACATGTTTCTGATGACTCGTTTGTGAATAAACTCTCTGTTTTTAGTTTTGTTCAGAATAAGTTGAAATTATAATTGAAATTTACAACTTTGATTCAAACTTTAGAGGGTACACTTAGGGATTTGTAGCAAACTGTGACGTAGTAGACATACTTTTGGTGTGAGAAATATACAATACCACTACTATATTCAGCTGAAATAATACTTTGGAGTTAACCATTTCGGATTTTGTGCCAACTGTGAATAAAAACTCCAAACAAGGTTTGGTTTATTGTAAGTGAATGTCTGTTCGTTTTAGGCATTCCAATTCTGTTCATTCACACTTGGCGAACGCTGCTACCGAGCTAAAAGTCCTCTGGTTACCTCAAGCTCACCTTCCACCAGAACTGCAATAGTCACGCCGCGATCCCAGCCCTGGCCCCAGCTCCACAAACACGCAGAAGTAATACAAGCCATGTTTCGAGTCTCAGTTGGATACTGTCGCCATTTGCATAACAACAGCGACTCCGCTTATAACCCGCCAAACAGTCTTAAATTACTTCTGGCCTCTTCAATGATTTTGCCATTCTCATACATACCCTGTTTTCATTGCAACTGATTTTAAAATTAATGTATTAAACGAATTCCATTCCTCAACTTTATAATTTGTAATTTGAGGACACGAGAGGGCAAAAAGTAGCGAGCAAAAGAGGGCCAGTCTCAATATCATATAACTATGAACATGGTTATGATGTTATAATATTTCAAGACCTCAATATTAATTGACCACATCATAGAGAAAACTTCGCAAGGGACAGAGTTACCAATATGAAAGAAGAACTAAGAAGTAAGTGATGTGTTTTTCAGTACATGTTTCCCCAACAAAGTGGTCATCACATTATCATTTTCAACAAAATTATCCACATTTTCGCAATAAATATATAATTAAAAGTTTGGAAGATGAATACCAAAGTAAGCAAGACGCAGAGAATGTCTTCCAAAAAAAAATTGAGTCAAGTTTCAACTTTGAAGCTTCTCTTTACCCTACACTCACTTACGTCACTATTAGACTACAATACTTCTACGTCATAGATTTCATATTTTTATCTCGTTCCATACGTCATAAAACTACCATGGTCTTGACATTTCTCTATTCATCTTTATTTAGTTATTTCACATCGAAGAGTACAACAGGCTTCATAGCCCAAAACTGTTCCTCTTAAATTTATACAAACAAACCAAATAAAAAAGGTTATGTCATAAACCATTCCTAAAACACTAAATTTTATACCAAAAGAAAAATTCGACAAATTTTGAATTTTAAAATCTGTTCACAAAAAAGTTCACCAAACAAAATCACTAGATGAAAATATCCAAAATGTTCCTGAATTTTGAATGAACTTCAAAGGAATCTTCTGATTATGTAACGATAATAATGATATCAATCCGAATGACATACAGTAAAATACTCCATACTTTACATACATATTGTACAGAAAATTACTTGGAGTGTCCGTATTTTCTTCAGATAAATTTCTTATATCATCTCATACATATTTTTTTCTATAGGATATCATCATATTTCTTATATTTTTAGGGAAGATCATCATAAGCGTAGGATTTGTGAGAAACAGCATGAAAAACAGTAATAAAAGCTGAATAAAATGAGTAGAGAGTTAGGACAGAAAGAAAAACCATCAGCCGCTTCACAATGCAAGGTAAACAAAAGCCGACGTCCGCCATCTTGTTTACTCGTTTGACAGGCGCCGAAATTAATTCACACTTTCCGAAAGTTTGAATAAAGGCTGCTAGGAATAATTAACGTCTATTAACCAGCACTTACCTGCTTCTACGAAGAAAGGGTTTCAAAATTTCTATCAAACAAAACAAAAACTACACAGAAGTAAGAGACCTCCGGCCACCATGTTGTGAAAATATTTTAGGGAAGGTTGACAAGCGTCGACAGGACACTTTGAAAGGCTATAATTTTCAACTTTCAACATTTCCTGTCCGACTGTATTAAAATGAACCAAAACGCAACGCAGCGCTTACTATTCACTATCAATCAAAATGGTCTACTCTAATTGCGGCGGCTCGGCATCTAGCTGTCTTACCTTAATTTGTTTTGTAAGTTTTGTAAACACTCAGTTGCAGTAATGCAGCTAGCTCTTTGTGGCCGAAACTATCTTCCCACACAATACAACTTTTATAGTAGGCCTACACTAGCTTGAAAACAATGGATTGACGCAGTTCTCAAAGATTTCATGACTTAGAAATTTGTGGAATGCTAAACATTGTTGTAATTAACAAAAATACTATTTAGGGCTAAGTGTGAGAGAGGACCGACAGCGTCCCAACTTCACCCTCCCCGATAAAATAAAGGCAGTCATTTTATTCTGAATATAAAACATATATAACATCTCTTATCGGTATAAAATAGTTATAAAGTTTAACATCAAATCCATGCTTTATGATTTTCTAAAAATGTTTTCTGCAGAAAATGAGTCTTCGTTTTTTTATCACAAGTTCACTAATCAGTGTGATTTTTGGAGAGAAAATAAGTCATAAAGAGAAAGAAAAAGAGGAAGTCATAAATGAGAATGAAAGAGAGCTCCAAACAATAAATATAAATATCAAACTTATGCTTGATTTTCTGAAAATGAAAGTTCAACGCAAATGAAAGTTGAAATTCATAAAATGGAATTTTCAGTTTGCATAAGAATTTTTGTTGTTCAAATGTTATTTTTAATGGAAAAGATGTGGGTTTACCCAACTATCGAATATTGTGAATGGACAAGGCTTAAACAAGGCTTGAACTTTCTTGGCTTAAACAAGAGCTAATAATTTATTCTTCAATTAAAAGAACAAAATTACTGTATTCTTACTGATTTATTCATCGACAATATTTCTCATCTCCCAAAACGTTTTTCTTACATCAATACTATTTCCGAGCGATGAACCAACCAAAAACTTGCTCCTTCTCCAACCCAATACTTTTTCCCAGTTAACTTTTCAAACAATGTTTGGTTTCGATAATAACTTTTCGAGTTATAACTAGCTCTAACTACGCGGACGGCCATCTATACGATAACAACAGTGTTTACCACGACTTTGAAAATTGGTGGTTCAAGTTATGATAAATTCGTCTGCAAAGAAAGAACGGATTAACGAAAAATACCCGGGCGCACTTCGAATGTTGATAGAGAATGGAAGGGAGAGAGAGGAAGAGGGGGAGAGAAAAGAGAGAGGGGGTGAGGGAAGGGAGAAAGAGCAAGAGACCCCTATAATTACACGCTATACAAAATGCAAACACATGATTTGGTGAAGATCGGTGAGCGCTTTGTTATTATATCGTTCCAAGCATCACGGCCATCTCTCGGCACTCATCAATAGTTGAGTGCTAGCAGCTCCATGGCATTCGTGTTCAACACAATCTTTATTAGGAGAAGACTTGAACTTGCAGCTCGGTCAGTCCATTGGCCTGCCTTGGGGATCACCCCGGGGCGGCATGGGGGGTGGGGATCCCACCACATCATCAACTCACGCCAAAAACGACACTAACTGGATAGCAATGTATAGACGCAGTTCTGTATATTCAATTAATTATATTGAAATAGATGTTTGTTTCAGATATATACATATAGCCTATATTTACGCCAAAATTGAACCGACACTAAGAAGGGAGCAATGGATAGAGGAAATTCTGTATATTCAATTGCTTGGGAATAAAAATATTATTTTCCTATGTATAGATATCCAGTAAATAGCAATAGCTATGGATAAGGAATAGTAATACCATTTCCTATATAATATTCCATTAGATTACTTATCTTCAAGTACTCAGATACGAATCGCAGATATGAATCTGAATTGGATAACAAAAAGTTGTACTATTCAGTAATGCTTTCTATAAATAATAAGATTTGTATATTCCAAAAATGAAAACCATTATGATAGAATTTTGCTTAAAAATCCACCCCACTGAACATACATAACCAATTAGTCCATGAATCCAATAATAATAATTATTGTTATTTAATAACAGATTTCAGCTAACCTGATAAAATACCACAAAAACAATTTGAACTTCAAAAAGCTATAACAATTCTGTGAACGGTATCAAGAATCTGAACTGGAACAATCTTGATCTAAGTTTTGTCGTGAAAGCAGTGATTAGCGATGACTCATCAAAAACAATCCCTTGAATTTCAGCCGCCAGCTTGTTTGATTGATAGCAGCTATCTTATAAACTCTATCCACATCACGACTCCCATCAAGCAAATAGATAGAAAAACGAAAGCGATTTCTAGAAAGAATGGGTATAAATTGAAGGAAATGGCAAACGAAATGTTAAAGACTGAATGAGATATGTGAGGTGGATAATGTCAAAGCTGCAATCAGCTCCGAGACAGTTGCCCTATCGAAAGGTCCCAACCACAAAATGGGCCAATTATTAAAGCAATGTCGATACTAAATCTATTCAACTTTATTGGACACAAGACAGCAACTATCGGTTTGTCCTTAAGTTGATTAACAATCGGATTTATTGAACGTTGATTGCAATCCAAGACAAACTAAAAATAACTTTTAAATTTGGGAGACAAATCAAGTGTAGACCACAGTTCAGTGTTGAATGCAATAATGTTGAAACTTTGTAAGTTCAAAGTTCAACATTAATTAATCAAGTTCTGGTTACAAAATGAAAGGTAGCAATAAAAAATTGGTTTCAATAAATTTAAAGGTAGCAATAAAGAACGATTCATACTAGAACTAGAGGCATGAAAAATTTGTTGGAAATAGATTCGAAATAATTGATATCGAGAGCAATGTAATAAAACAAAATGTGAACTTTTATATTGGAATAATTCGGGTAAGATCAGAATTTAGAAATCATTCTGATTTACAATTTGAAACCAAATTTATAATTTTTTAATCAATATTAACCGATTACTCCATTCATTTCACTTCTTTCCAGAATGTCTCCTTTGCTTGGGCACACTATAGCTATGGTCAGATGGTCGCACCGATTGACTTGCCTTCAGAATTTAATTTAATGGTAGATCTTGAACAAACTTCTTACATATCATACTATAAATGTATAGCTTGTCAAAAACCGTTTACTCCATGGTTAGTTCTGGAAGGAGACGAATAATTTTGGTTAGAGTAGGAGGTGAGTGAGTACTGAGTCTCCTAGTCGGGTCTGATTAGCATAGTCGTGAGTGATTCATTTGGGAATGCGTTTGAAACACCTGCAACTCAACGGCGTAGCACTCCAAAGAGGTGATCGGTCTTTGGATGCTGTGAGGGCATTCCTCTTCTTTGGGCTCACCTCCCTTCCTCCCTTGATCTGACTTCCATTCGATGACAAACTCATTCATTTATCATTCATAGAACCGAAAACGATAACCAATACTTTATTAGAACCAATACTTTGATAGGACTTGGGTTGTTGTCCCCTGGTTTTTATCGCTTCTTCTTTTTATCTTATGTTACCTCGTGATTTTGAAGATTTAAAGTGTGTTGTTTGCTATATCAATACAATTCACTTCATATTTATATGAGTTGATTCTCATATAAATAATCTTCTTCTTCCGAGCCTATGTCCCATTTCTCTTGGGGTTGGCCCTCCTAATCCTTTTCCGCCATTCTGAGCGTAGTTCTGTTAGTTCAGGCTGTGTAAGTCCGTCGTCCTCATATCCTTGGAAATGGTACCCATCCAGGTTGTCGGCGGTCTACCTGCGCGTCTCCTAGGTTGTTCAATATCCATTACACGTCTGGTCATGTGATCCTCACTACGTCTCATAACATGCCCGTTTTATATAAATAATAATTTGTTGAATTGAATTCTGTACATGTTCATATTGGTTGCTCTTCAAATTTTAGTTAGACTATTGATTGAGCACTATTGATAGTCTAAATATATAAAAATGAGATAGATAGATTCAACATTCAAGGTTAATTTATAGGAACAGGAATTGAGTTGATTTCACGTAAATAATTTTAATGTTTCAACATTTAGCTTTGTTTCATAAAGGATAAAATTCAATAGTAATTTATGTTCAATTCTTCTCCATTGAGCAATCGGTACATCAGACATTGCCAATCCTTTCTTTCAATAGTTGAAAGATTGATAATTCAATAAATAATTATTTATGATCTGCAATTGTATAATCTTTTTAATGTGAGGTTTCTTGATAAATTAAAATTTCTGGACCAAACAACAAATTATTATATTCTTTGCCTTGTATTTGTAACCATCAATTAAGGGATAGGATTGTGATATCCACCCGTTCTTAATCAATACAGTATTGTATAATAATTATATAATTTTTTAATCAATATTGATCAAGCTGGATTCATTTTCCCATCTTGCCAGAACGTCTTCTTTGCCTGAACAGACTATTCCTTCAAGACTGCTATTATCGTAAGACACAAATCTATCTATCTTCATCAACTTTTACAAAACCTTTATATGACCCTATAAATAAACTTTTGTACTAACACAACAATGCAACAAAATTTAAGCTCCAAATTAGAATTTTGAGATCATTTCTTGATATTACAAACAGATCAATGCAATAATAAAACACTGGTATCCTAATGTAATGCACTAATTGAATGCTGAAATTGAAATTCTCAGCTCATTGTTCTCTATGAAGTCTACATACAATAATTTTAAAAAGGTTGATTATACAGAGAGACTCAATTATTAGTTTCAAAAACCTCATCTTATTATTTCAATTCAAAAATAAACATAAATAGAGGCAAAATTTATGAACTGAGGAGTCATTAAAAATATAAACGATAAATGGTTTCATGTCAATGAAATAAATATTATAAGAACAAAAAGAGTTTTCTTTCTTCGTACTATCATAGACCAAGTATACAAGTAACTACTATGACTAGGGTACTACATAAATAATCCAAAATCAACATGGCGGACCAACATACAACTACAATGCGGGTAATAAAGGGTAATATCATTTTTGAACATTGATTGCCTCATGGTATAATACAAAAAAAAACGAAGGGAGGGGATGACAACTGACCGTGAATGGACATCCAGCTCTTATCAGCTTCTCCTATTGGTTGTAAAATTAAAAGGGGAAGATAAAAGCAAGCTGTAAAGACAAGAGCCCACATGTCGTTTCCGCCGAGTTTTTTTTTCAAAATATAAATTAATTGTATTCGTCTCTTTTCAAACCTTCTTCTCACTCTTTTTCACTTGTGTGCCTTGTGTGCCTATAAATTGGAGTTCTAGTATTTAAATGAAGTAACCAAAAGAAATAGAAGTCATTCTGAATAATGGAATATATAATGAATACACACACCTGGCCAAGTAGTACGGAAAGTTTTGAAAAGGATCCTATTCATTATTGACTGTGTCGTGACAAACAGGAAAAATATATGGATTCAGATATGAAAAGAAGTCACATTTCTACTAAAGTGTTCTGATAATACACTTCATATCATGTATTGCACCTCACCAAACTGCATATTACTACTAAACTACTCTTAATTCCTGAATTTTATGAGTGGATGGTTAGAAAATAAATAGTTTATAAAATATATTTATTGAGAATCTTGATGCCGTTTGGAATCAATCTCCTTACTTTAAGCTGCCAATATCTGATACATCCAATGAAACAGATAAACAATTTAGCCCAGTGCTTCGAAGTTGCGAGCTTCTATGGTGTAGGCCTAGTAAAGTCAAAACTCAATGCTTGTTTTATTTTAATAAGTTTTCATGGGATCATCATGACGGCTCATTAGCCGTCCAACACATGAAGATGATAATAGGACCACAACATACGAGGAGTGAAAAATATTACTAGAAGAATAACACTGAAAAATAGCGCAAGCTGTGTAAACTAAAACAAGGTCGGCCATAAGGCTGTATCCGAACAGTGTTAACAAAAATGAGCCAAAATTAAGACATATCCGTCAAGAAGCCAAGCAATCAGTAGATGGAGAAAAAACCTTAATGCAGAGCACTTCCTCTGGGTAACGGCCAGTGAATGGCCTAGCCAAGTGTTCTCATATAATATTTAAGGAGAAAATATTTCCTTTCATCATCGCTCGCATAAGTCCAAAAGCTAAATAGGGTTCGTGTTCAAAAGTAATACAGTTATTAAAACGTCCATCGCTTTTCGAATAACGAGCTCGATTAATTGATGGAGGGGGAAGGACAGGGGATACACGACTACTACTAGAAGTATAATACAACTGGCTATACACAACACGGCTGACATCTTGAAACATTCTTATAATTTCGGGAGCGAAAAAAGCCCTGCGCCATACGCTTGATTGGAATTTTTACGATCTATAATAGCGTTTTTCGATTGTTTTTTACGGAGCTGCAAAACGGTGCCTAGCCTGTATAGAATAGGAAGAGGGAAGCCAACTCCCCAGTGAGTTTACAATCTAAATTGGAACGATAAAGAAATGAGTATTATGTTTTCAAGTAGATTGCCAATCCGAGCCAAGTTGAAGCGATATTGTTATAGAGGCTCGCTTGCGAAGTTTATGATTGGGTAGGAACAGCTAGAATCAAATAATAAATTTTGAGAATGCAGAACAATTAAATTGGCAAATGGGATGCAATAATATTGAAGACTGAAACTGCACATTTACTTTGAACTTCTAAATATCTTCTAAGAGGCTTATGTATTCGGAGAAAGATATTTTACTTGCCACTGCTTTGAACGTCTCCTCAATTTTTTACTTTTGTTCAACATCATATCAATATATTTAAAATAGTTATTGTTATCAATGATCCATGAATGAGTTATTCTTCTAAAGTACTGTCTGGTCTTTTGAAAAGTAATCGATATATTTTTGATCTTTTGCAAATTATTCGAGCAATACATGAGAAAATTCTTGATTTTTCTGCAGTTTGAAAGATTTTTTAATAATTCATTGAAGTATCATCTGGATGTTTAAATGTAAAGCTTGGAAGAAGTACTGTGTCAGGAATTTCAAGAGGATACAATCACTAATTTAAATTGTTCGTACAATCTCTAACAAAGAATAAAATATATATACCATAATACTTCGAAGTAATCTACTTTTGTAGAAAATACTTCAATAAGTCTGGAATAATCTGATAACAATGGAGTAAAATACTCAAATAATCTGCTCACAGAAAATCAATCAACATAAATGAATATAGTAACCCAGACAATCCACTATAGGCTTATACTGTATTACATTAGTGGGAGTAGCATTCCCATGTCTCAATTCACAGCTATTTGTTTGGACGGTAGCCAGGCACAGAGCGATTGTCAATGTCCGTTTGCTAATGTATTTAAATGCATTACATCACGAAAATCTGTACAAACGACTTCTCACATGGTAATTGGCGAAATCAAGTTTAACTTGAACAATCTGTTAACATGAATTTTTAGCATGCTTTACTTGTTGCCAACACGAAGGTGGAAGAGTAGAACAGCATCTACAGTATAACATATTAATTAAAGCTTCACTATTTAATTAGAGCTCAATTATCTTTCTTATAAGAGTTTTAATAATAGCAAGTACTCACTAATATTGCACAAGTAGAGTTGATATTGATTATCTTATTTTCTGATGAGAAACAAAAACCCCGTTGAAATGACACTAAATTATTTGAAGATTGAGAGTTTTTTTTCTAATAGGAACCATGATCACTTCTACACCCCTCACTTCCCAAGTGTTTTTATTTTAATACATCATTTTGTAATATCATCGATAGACTGCTATAACAGACTAGGAGAAAACTAGTTAGCATTCTGGTTAGCACAATAAACATATGTTTGTGCATGTATAACTCTTGTATAACTTTGATACAAGAGAGTATTATTTATTGATTATCATACAATTATTGATTTTTTAATGTCATGAGCAACTGAGTACTGAGTACAATAGAATAAAGTGGTTTTCAGTACAAAAATTCTATCACTTTTAGAAATATCCAAAAAAGTTGTAAGAAATGTCAATTAGCAGGAGAACTTCGATTAAAGGGAGTGAATATGAATATCCATTCATTAGACTAATTATAAACAATATTATTTTTCATAATAAACAATGATATATTATAGTAGCCTTTCTCAACTGGACATTATTTTCAAACAAATTCGAAACAATATTCCAACCAGACAGGAAAGACCCAAAGAAAGTTGAATAAAACGTTGTAAAAATAATAACGAGGAACTGATTATTAAAATCCAAAGTAACAATACGAGTCTACAAAAAAGTGGAAACGGAACAAATGAAATTTATCAGGTCAATGTTATTTATAGAATGACTCATTTTTGGATGCAAAAATCCCCAATGATTAATCAATCAGTGGTGATGTCATACACAGTGACTAAATACAAAATACTGAATAAATGGGAGCCAACATCAGCACTTGAAAGTTTGATTCACAGTGATGAAGGATGTAGAATTTAATAGCAGCTAAAGAGCTGAACGCGATCCTACCTATTCAACAATACACTGCCACGTTCTGGTTTGATAATGTGATAATTTTATCCATTCAAACTGATGGTGTCCGGGAATTTCGAGAGAAAGAGAAAGAAAGAGAGAGAGAGTTGAGAGGTGAGAAAGAGAATAAAGAATAAGCAGCAAGTGGTCCAATCTTGATGCCCGTTCGCTGATAGATTATGAATCTTAATCGTTTTATGAATATTCATAATTCAGGCGGTCTTGTTTGCCATTTTAAGAGGCCGGTTATATTGCGAGCCACGATGCAAGGGCATACTCATCGTCACAGTCATCATTTACGAATGTTGGGAAATTGATCTCACCAAAAATTAATCACATGGAGAATTAACCATAACATAGTAATATTGAATAATATATTGATCACAATATTATAACAATGATAATAATATTACAAAGTTCACAGAGTAGTGTTTGGAGCCAGTTCGATTTTTTAGATCTTATAATTCTTTATTATTATCGTATATTTTTCAGAAAAGATTGAGTGACAGTTTTCCCTAAAAGTGTCGAAAAAACTTATTCACACACGAAACAAGGAAATTCAACAAATGAAAGATAAAATTTTCTCCAAAAACTTAGGGAACAGAGACACTACCGTATTCAGTTTTCTCTAAAGGGGGGAGGTCCGTAAAAAAATTATTTCTTATTCTAACATACACTAGTCTGTTCATCTCCTCTCTCACTTATTCCTTTCTTCTGAAAAACAAAATACACTATACAATGGTGTTTTTATATAATTTATATTTCTCAGGAAAAGAGCATTCTATTTAGAGTTTGGCTATTACAAATTCGTGAGGGTTCCCGGGTCCGGACCCGGGAACCCCCCTCTAGATAGGCCTACGAACTGATTATAGGTATACTGAACAACACCAGTTACCCATGTACCCTGTTTAGCTTCATTAATTTGATTAGCACAAGATTCATTTAAATCATTTAATGCCAGAAAATACACTTGGTATCACAACAACGTCATTACATAGGCCTATATCAAAAACTTTAAATCGACTTGACCGAACAAAAAAAGAAACATTTTTTTTTTTAAATTGATGATTGATAAATTTTAAAAGTTTATAAATTTTTGATATAAATAACGAGTATAGGTGGGATTTGTGATTCCCATTCTGACTAAATACCATAGTTTCCATTTGCAGCCTCTCAACTATCTGCTCGACGTATCTTCTTTATCAAGTCGACCTGTCTCGGAATAGTCGGAATCGACCTCGTGTGGTTCACTTCCATTGTGATCATTTTTCCATGTGATCAAATCTCTCATCACCACACCTAATCATGGAAATAGCCGTCTGCCACCTCATTAATACATCCTGGACAACCCATCCTAATCGTGATCGCAACTGCAAGCAGCACTTTTTCACCACGGCCTGTCCACTAATATAGTCTGTCCAAGCAAAGAAGACATTCTGGCAAGATGGTAAAATGACTTCAGCACGCTTATTATTCGCTCAAAACTTATAAATTTGGTCTCATATTGTACATCAGAATGTTTTATAAAATTTGAGACAAAATTTACTATGTTTGAACAAATACCGACCGATCTGGAGTCAATTTCCCATCTTGCCAGAATGTCTTCTTCGCTTCGACAGACTATATTCCCAAGTGTCCAGAACCGGGACCGCCACATCCTCGAACATCATGGGAAGACAGATTTGATGGCCGAAAATCAACGAGCCGTTCACAAATTTACATGACTACTTCCTGACTTTTAGTACAGAAAAAATTACCCACCATTCAACACCTTACATGAAAGAGTGAGTAATTATTGCTATTCTTCCCCACTTAAGAACAATCAAGACTAGGAAAATAGGAGAGGACGCCTTGATCATTCAACATCTTTCATGAAACTTTCATAATAAAATACTAAAATAGGCTAATGAATAATGATTGCTATATTCTAACATTTTTCCAAACAAGGTTTACCTCTACAATAGCTAGAAGAAAGGATGTAAATTAAAGGTGGTTTGCGATGGTTGTAATAAAAGGAAAGTTGTAAGAAGTAATCAAACAGTTTCAGTAATTTATCGTAAACTCCTCCACCATAGGAATAAAATATGAAAAGAAAAACACTCTTAAAACTCTTGTTGTAAGAGAATCACGCCAATCACAATGAAGAATTGAGCTGGATAGTTGCAAAAATAGTGTACATAGTTAAAAAGTTTGAACTATTTCATTCATAATATTATACTCAGTGGGTTTAGAATAATATGTATTTCTATTCTCTTATTGTACTGAACACACATACTGAATTACGAACACATGAATTATCATCTAATCATGAAGATATTATAATATATGGTAGAATTGAAATATGATGATTGGACGAGAAAATGCTGAAAACGTATAGGAATAATCAATTTCAAAAGAACTATTGTAATGATTGCAGATGATAGTACTGCACAAATATTCTTTCAACGCGAATAGAAATGAAAAGTGCACTTCTGCAACAAAATGAAAGTCATAATAACTAAATATCGAGACATTGAATGATAAGTAGAGAATGTATAAATTTGAGATAAACGTGCAATAACTGCAAAATTCTATTTCTCTCATAATCTTTGATATCCAATATTAGAGATATTTCAGACATTCAAGGTATTCCACATTCGATTTCAACAACTTACTCCTTTTTCTTTCCATCACCCAAATTGCACAGATCAATTCATCAAACTGCATCCACTTATTCCTATTTAAATTTCAACACACCATCTGTCAGGTGCATTGAATCAACAAAGCACAAAGTATACAGCAGGAGTCAGATTGATTGATAGGTCAAGCCAGGTGTGTTATAGTCTGTTCAAGCAAAGAAGAAATTCTGGCAAGATGGGAAAATGACTACAGTTCGGTCAATATTGGTTCAAGGATTATCAGTTGGTCTCAAATTGTGGGAAACATCGTGGTCAACAATTTAAGACCAAATAAATAACTTTTGAACCAATATTGACCGAGCTGGAGTCATTTTCCCATCTTACCAGAATGTCTTCTTTGCTTGGACAGACTACTATTCCAAGTCCTAAATTTACCAAATGTACAGGATCACACAGATTTGCGTGACTTCCAAAAGCAAAATTCTGGTT
This sequence comes from Sogatella furcifera, assembly GCA_017141385.1. Lineage (NCBI taxonomy): Eukaryota > Metazoa > Arthropoda > Insecta > Hemiptera > Delphacidae > Sogatella > Sogatella furcifera. The sequence continues at coordinate 21,833,010 of CM029552.1, read as the reverse complement.
TTACATCATACATAAACATCATGCTAAGTCTTTGTTTGACAAAAAAAAAATCTTTAAAAAAGAATATATTGAGAAAGGACCAAAGTTAAACCCAGCAATTATCACTTGCACAGTCATTGTTTCCAAAAAAGTTGAAAATAATATTGAGGCAGGATTAAACCAGTAATTAAATGCGTTTCATGACAACTATGTGAGAAACGTTTGGTGGCAAACAAAATTCCATCAATGTTGGTATTTTTAATAACATGAATTAAAAATGCAGCCGACATTTTTTGCAATCAGGTTTTTATTCTGGAGCTGAAACCTGGAAAAAGCAAAGGCCTATGGGAACTTTGGCAGTGCATGACATCTAGCTGTTATTAAACTGTCTGACTGCCCAGAGGCTTCAAACTCGACTAACTTGTTAACAATGTCAGTTTCCACGAATGTCATGTTTTTTGTTATCAAGATAAAGCTCAATGCAACAGGAATAAAAACGTAAAACCTCAAACATTTGACACAACATGCAGTTTGCCTTTCGCTCCATATTTTGTCATGTTGAAAAAAGTGATTCACGTCATTTTTTTATATTTTTTTATAGAGGTCAGTTTGTGAAATAATCGAGAAGAGACTACCAAATTTTTTATGATAATCCTATACACAGAGGTTGTCAAATCATTCTTTAGAATTCTCCTGTGCTACTGTATAATGAGGTTTTTCAAGACTGAAATAACACCAGCAACATCATGTTAATATGTAGAGGCAATTGAAAATGTTGATACATAGTCTAATTACAATTTAAAAATTGAGATTAAAACTTATTCTGATGCCATGAATTAGGTACTGTCCCATATGTTACGGCGTTATTATCTACATGCATTCCATCACATACATTTATTTCAACTCTCTTAGCTATGTTCTCCCGCCCCTACCATCACTGTTCCATTATGTCTCGAATCTTAAATTTTTATGTCTTGCATTCTTCAATAACTTTTAATATTGTACTTTCACAATTGGAACAGTCCTCAATCTCAGAACAAATATGAACTCATACAATATTTATATTTTTCATGTTTGAATGCATGGCGTTTCAAACTTTGGAATACTGCAATATCAAACCTTTGATATTTGACATTCGAAGCATCCAGCGACCACCTATTGGAGAGGTGTATAAGCAGTGAGTAGTGAGAATAGAATAGTTATATTCTATCATATAATATTGAGCAAGTAATTTCTGTATGTATGAATGTTTATATAACTACGGATCTAGAAAACGGCTCCAACGATTTCTTCGAAATTTGAAATGTAATATAACCGTGATAGAAAAATAAGATTGCACCACGTCTCATGCCCAGGAAAACTCTCTGGCAGAACTAATAAAATATTCCTTCAGAATTAGTCTCGAGTACTGTTAATAGACTGTTATATAGTTTGCTGACCAACGCAATAACGCATCCAGCGGGAGTAAATGGAGTTCATGTCAAAAAAGTGTGAGAGGTAATCAATTTTGAATTAAATTTTTACAATAACACAGTCATGTAATTCAAAAGTTCGGCCGCAGCTTCAAAGCGGAGCTCGGTACCAGATATCATATTCTATTCTCAGGAATCTAAGGAAAATGAGTAACCTATTATAATTCGAAGCCTTATAAATATCTATTTCTAGCTTTAAATCTCTCGTTCAGGTTTCCTTTACAACACTAGAATATCAAATTTCCTTGATATCCCAAAAACGCTACAACCTCCTTCGCGCAACTCATTCAGAAGCATACTTCGCAAAGTCCGGGATGCTTTGTGACAAGGAAATGAAGTTGGAATTAAGCATCGGCTGGCAGGTGTTAACGGGAAGTGGGTGGAGAGACCGGAACTGGCGAGGCGGAGCTAGGAGCAATACAAGAGGGAAGGAGGCTAGGGGGCCAAGTCGACTCCTTCGCAGTCACTCTTCATACATTTCGGGCCCAATGGCCGACGGAGCATGCGCTCTTGCAAGTCAAGTGCTGCAACACTCACTGAACATTAGTTCAATCACAAAGCATTCAAATCACCCGGTTGCCCGGTTCAGTTCGAGAATTGAGACTTCGTCTTCGGTAAAAGGTACAAATTCACAGTAGGTGACAAACAGTAGAATAGGATACAGTTGACGAATGGGGTCTCATAAAAAGATATAGGTTGTAAATTAGGAAATATTGGGTTGTAGGTGGAGAATTATACATTTTTTTAGATTTATACAAGCATAAAAGCATAAACTCCAGTATAATAGAGTTTATTCTTGGACTTGTTTAGTAGTTGTGAAGTTGAAGTTATATTGTGGTACCCCGTAGTAGGTCGTGATGACTGTGATTTATTTTTGCAAGCTATATTGCAGAAGGAACCTATGATTCAATGATTCAATGATTCAATGATTCATTTCAGCCAAAAAAATACATAAGCACATTAGGCCAAGTCACAACACAGTACAAGACATTCAAATACATCATTACACAAAACATAATAATCATAATATCATAAAATAGCTATTTATGTATTAAGAGCGTAATGCGCGACTTTATCGCTCGGGCAAAACAGTTTTGCAAGAGCGATAAAGAAGCATTACGCGCGAATTACATACAATATTTTTTCTACAACTGCACGAACCTGTTAATCTACAGTTTTTTCAGTCCTCAAATACTGCGAACTATTAAATTACTCTTGTGTAATTACTGTTACAGGTACAATCAGACATTGTCGACGTTTGTTAGGTTATGTTATGACTCCACCTGACCTACTTTTGGCGAGCCATGATCAGCTGATTAGCGAGCGTAAAGTAACTCTACTGCTCATGCGCAGTTGCTTAGCGAGCGTAAAGTAATTCTACTGCGCATGTGCAGATGGTTAGCGAGCGTAATGAAGATTCTCCTCAGAAATGGGCTACTTTACGAGGAGAATTCAGCTTGTAAAATCTTGTTTTACGCGCAGTTGTAGAAAAATATTGTTAAATATCATAAAAACCAATAAGTTAAGTTACACAGCAATCATAGAATTAGTTATTATTAGTTATACAGCTGGTAATCATTGAATTTAGGTTGGCCTCCTTGAATTCATTGACAGAATAAAAAGGGTTGGAGACCAACCATGACTCCAACTGTCTAGTGAATGGTGTAAGGGGCAGGCTCCTCATTTCATTTGGTAACATATTGAAAACCTTCAAGCCAGAATAGGGAAAGCTTCTGCTTGTTCTCTCCAATCTGACTCTTGGCTGGAAAATGTTCTGGTTCCTCCTAGTTGCATGACCATGAATTTCATTGGCTAAAGTGAATGAGCTTAGATTTCTCTTTACAAACACTAAGCACTCATATCTCTTGGGATTGGCTCCCAATTATCTCTTGGGATTCACACCTCTCTTGGGGGATTGGCTGTCGTAAGTAAAGAAGTCAGTCGTTTCCCATCTCTGGAGGAATAGCCTAGTAATTGTTGCATTACACTTTACGCAGTTGTATTACGCAGTTGTTGTTTGACTCAATGACAGGGGCTGTGGGTGGCTGCGGGTGTTCGGCTGGCCGGAGCTGCGGTCCCTGTGTGCAAGGTGCTAGTGGAAGTGAATATGAAACAGCCTCCTTCGTGGGCTGGTGAGCCGCGGACAAACAATATTGCAGAAGGATGAAATTATTGAAGAATTGATGAATATTTTGAGATGAGAAAAAGATCAGGAAAACAGCAGAGTGTATTTTTTCGAATAACAGGTTAACAGCAGATGAGAATAAATAATTTGAAAAAAATTTGATTCAAATTTAATGTTTTGAAGGAAATTGGATTAAATATTAATGGATTTTTCCAATATGAGAAAATGGTAAGGAAACATGATAGTGTTCATTATTTGAATAATCACGGGAGACAGAGATGAATTTGAAATAATATTTCAATACAAATTAAGTAAGTTTTGAAGCTGAGGAGATATAACTTCTCAAGATATTTTAGGCCTATGTTGATGTGAATCTATAGCGAGAGTTGAAGGCTAGGCTACACGCAACACAAATTTTAGAAAATCATTGAGAACAGAGTACGGTACTGTATTACAAATTTTGAAAAGTGATCTAATTGGAACAGGTTTCTTGAATATTGTTGAAACATTTTACATCATTCGCTGGGAAGATTGATTTTAAATCATTTGACTACAATGGCAGAAATTGTTACAATACAGTGTATTTCCATATCAATCAATAATTAATCAACGATTATGATCTTATGAACATAGAAAAATAGGATGAAACAAAATTATAATATTGAATTATTACAAAACTGTTACAATTTCTTTCATTAGCGTCAAATTAGAAGGATTTTCCCATTTTAGGAAGTTTCAACAATAATAGGAAAACCTAATCCCATCAAACTTCTGAAAACTAATGACTGGTATTAATTTCTCACCAACTAATCAGGGTTGTTTCAAAATTTGCAAATCAATCTGAACAAATAATATAAGTTCTAATAACAAAAGGAAGCTATTTTGAAACATACGCCTATTGATAGCCAATCACCGACCAGGTATCAAAAGCAATCACCACCGGTAACCAATCAGTAATTACAATCTAAATGCATGGCGACCAGTTAGATTAAACAACTAACGTGACCACACTGACCTTTCCACCATCGAGTATCGAACTGCTATCGAACTCGCTATTGATACAGACGCCAGTACGATTTCTACTCGACATCAATTACTATTATTATTTAATTTTATTACCAGCGTTATAGCGGTCACCACATCACTCACACTCAATTATAATAATCGAACTTTCGTCAAAACCATTACCTCGAAATTTATCGACAGAACGATGATGTGTTGAAACGATAATGTTCTTGTCATATCACGGCTTTCTGAACAAATACGGCGAAACATTGCCGAGATAGCAGTCTTATTGCAACAAAACTGTCTGGCCATGACTTTTCAAAAATTTAAACGTTCTTACCCACAACTAGTAATTCAACAAGGCAAGATTTATCACAAGAATATTATACCATATAAAGTACCCAAGTTATGTAGTAAATTAAATTTGATGTTTGGACACAGGCACAGGAGTTAGTAGTTAACTAGGTACTGATTATATTGATAGTAATAACAAGCTCAATGGCTACTTGTGCATATGGACCAATAATTACTCTCGTTTCCATTGAAGTGATGTATGACTTGTCTTCATCTAGACTTCAAGACCACCGTCCTGAAAAAGGCATGACTGCACTATCAGTTGCTAGCATTGGTCGTTAGCGTAATGGAACTTTCTCTTGGCATAGACTATCACTATCTATCAATCCTGAAATGGAAATCAGTGAAGCTTCTGTTCGGTTCAAACAACATACAGTATTTTGTAACTACAATTTGCAAAATATGGTATCAAACACAAAGCTGTTTGGAAATATCTGAGCTATTCTTATTCAATATGGATAGTTACCACGATATAACTTTCATAACTATACAAATTACAAAAAGATTTTGAACTCTAGAAGTCGACAATCAATGCTTCCAAAGGAATGAGTACATCAGGCGAATTAAGGAACCTAGGAAATCTAGGAACCTAGCTTTTGCATAATTTCCAATCAGTCTATGAAAGTCACTCACTAATACAGAGAACAAGGATAGATTTAATACATTCATAGATTCAAACAGAGCCCTCTACTTTCTTGCTTACTTCCATTCTTATTCACTTCCTAACACATTAAATATAAAATATCAAGTTTTCATTAAGTTCCCACAGACAACAACTCCAGAACATCTCCCACAAAATCATTCCTTTTTGGAATGAAACATTACATTTCGCAAACAGTAGATATTACTTATTCAACTGCCATCTTCAGTAGGCTAGATTATTCATGAACAAATGCACGGGGTTCAATATTCAAACCAGAAAATTGGTCAATACAACAATAAAAAACAACCTCCACATGTATGTTCACACACGATCCAATACAAGAAATAATATTAAGTACACACTCTCTCCTCATAGGAGATGTAATATAAAGTAAAGCAACACACAACATGCCAGAATATGGCAATAATGAGGGGCATTTGACGGTCATAAAGTGCTGCCGCGAATATGAGAACTTCTTGCAGGCATGAAAACTCACAGCACTGTTATTAGCAGGCGATTTGTGGGGCTGGAGCAGAGGCAGCAAAAGAAAGCAGCGTTCTAAAGCAGCCGGACGGTCGGAGTTTCCGCAGTTGGAAAATTAAGAAATTAGAGTTGTTGGACGCTTAATATCCATCCAGTTGAGGAGGTGTCCAACGTAATGAAGTAATTATAGTCTGTCCAAGCAAAGAAGACATTCTGGCAAGATGGAAAAATCCATGCAGTTCGGTCAATATTGGTTCAAAAATTGAAAATTTGATCTCAAATTTTAGAACAGAGAGTTTCCTACAATTGGAGACCAAATTTATAACTTTTGAACCAATATTGACTGAGCTAGAGTCATCTTCCCATCTTTCCAGAATTTCTTCTTTGCTTGGCAATACTATAGCAGCTTTCCGCACCTCGTACTCTAACGACTTCCTAGGCTAGGCAATCAGCTAGGAACGAACGACATCGTTAGTTAAAATTGTTGAATAGCGAAAAAAGTTCATAATAAAGAATGTAGATAACTTGAATTTATGCTTTTCACAAAACAAAAGAATAGTTCTAAAATTTCCCTGCAATTAACACACCTTGACGTGTAAAGAACCTTTTTTGGCCAAAGACTATAATGAATCTGAATGGAAAATATTGTTTCGACAATAAATTGGCCTGAGAACAAAAATAAATGTGAGCCTAGCCGAATAAACGAAGGCTTAGCCGATGTGCTAAGATGGTCGTTGTCAATGAAACTTATTCTCCACCTATATAATGTAATCTTTGATCTAGAATACACTGAAATATTGAATACGTGAAATATCACATTTTATCAAAGAGAAGTATTGCATGAAATATTTTAATTTTACAAAATCCAAATTTTTGTATATGTAATAGAAGAAAAGTCAAGCAAATGGATCATCAGCTGAAAAATTTCAAAAGATTTATTATTTATCAAATAATAGAATTTGCAAAAATTGTTGCTATTGACGCAAATAGAAAAATAATAGAAGGATGTTTGTAGAACTGCAATTGGAATTGGAATGCAAGAAGCTTCCTTCATTGTTCAATTGAGAAAGTGGGATCACTTATTTGAATTCAAAACTCAGAATCGTTAGCCTCACAAGCAGTTCCAGGCAGTGCCGGTCTGGGGAGGTTGTGGGGCCCCTGGGGACTGGACAACTGGGGGCCCCAGATAGGGGGGGGGTTATTTCCTACCCCCCCCCCCAGCCAAGAGGAGGGTTTAGGGGTTCTCCCCAAGAATTTTTTTAGAAAACCCGTTTTCTAAAGGTTTTTAAATGTATGGTCTTTTATTTGCATTACGGTATCTTCGAACTCTTTATTTGTTTCTATTTTATTACTAGATTCACAAAAAAACTTGGGCTATAATTGTCTTGAAACTTTCTTCTCATTGGTAACTCAGGGTGTGCATTTTGTACCGAAAAATGATTAACACCTGAACAGCTGAACTGGAATACTGGAATAGGTACCCAGGAGAAGTGGGGTCCAGGGGTTCACCCCTGGAATATTTCCAAATATATTAAGGTCGAAAAGTGCGTTGAATGGTTTCTTGGTCAAACAACTCACAATTCTTAGATCAGCCACTTAGACTGCATAGAACTTTCATAAGTAGCTATGTTAAAGTAAAATTCTTCGTTTTGTGCGTCTAGTAATTCAAATGTTAACACACACAATATTGCAACAGAAACGTTCATTGGAAAAACGTAGGGAGCCCCTCCGCGATCGTGGACAAACTGGCCATTCCAACCCTGAATACAGGTTAAATATTTACACGAAATATTATTGATACATTGTTCTGTTATCAAGGATCTTTGTTACAAAACAACTATCAGTTTCACTTTTAACAAAACTCCCAATAAAATTATTTGAGTAGTTTTAATTTAAGTACTTCAACATCTATCCATCGTCAACATCGTCCGTCATCTGTGTTAGTTTATAAATAATAAAAGAACTCAACATATCTCGATTTCCGCGCTGATTGCGGCTAGCAAAAAGATCTCTAGCACTTAATAAAGCTTTTTTAATAAATAGAAATTATATATTTGAAACAACGTCTACTGTGAAATACAAGTTCGAATGAAAAAATAAATACCAAATTATCCAAAAAGTAGATTTCTATTTTCCCAGTTTGGGGGCCCCTAGCTCGGAGGCCCCTGGCGATCCCCAGGTTGCCACCCCTGCCAGACCGGGCCTGGTTCCAGGTCCTCGCAAGATAATTACAATCTATCAAGAATAGTAGCACAAATTTCTGTTTGATCGTGATGAACCGTGATAGCTGTTCATGTTTTTCACCTGATCACAGCAGTTGGCGATAATTGCTTGCTGACGATTTGTTCATCACGTTGTCATAGAAATCTGCGGTCATCCTCACTACCAACAAACCAGTTGTCCTTATCTTGCTATTGTTTCCCCTCAAGTACAAAGTCGTGACAAACCAAAGATTGCTGAGTAAATTGAATGCCGTGAATAATAATTACTGACATTAGTTACTGTTAGTTACTGACATTTTCTCTTCCAATTTCATCGGGCATTGAAATCTTTTTACAGCAGTGCATCCTATTCATATCAAAATGAAAAAGTTGATGTGATTCATCAATCAGGCCTATTAAACAACGATTCAACTACTGCGATTGAAATTTGAATTCAATTTTGTTGAAATTATTCATGGATTATCTTCACTTTCTTCAGAAGTCAGATACTGAGGTCTCCAGAGACCTCCAATTGCACTTTAAAATATGATTCATATTCAAATGAATGATTTGATTGTTATGGATTTATGTCAGCATTTAATCATTTTAAAATTATACAGTTTCATCTTTGTCTGGAAAAAACTCAATCGAAATGAAAATAGTCAACATCGGTCTTTGAATCAATCACAAATCAACGTCACAAATCCAATTTATTTTCAAATAAAATATAATATTTCTGCATTATTTTATCTAAAAATTACTCCTCTAGCATAAAACGCCAAAAATCCAATTTACTTTCAGATAATATACAGGGTGTTTCAGGAGGAATGTGCAATACTTCTCAGGCTGATTCCTTACATCAAGTAGACAAAAAAGTTCCTTGGGACCAACCCCCAAAAACGCTTAGTTACCGAGATAACCATGACGGAAAATTGAGATTTTTCAAAATATATTAATTTTTCTAATTTTTTAGAGGCTTTAGTGAGGTACTAAAATAAGCAATTCCTATGTAAAATTAGCTGAGGAATTCAATGAAACCAGTTCCAAGTTTGTAACTTCAACGGTTATTGAGATAATTAGAAAAATATGCTAGAAAACGCCATCTGTTTGTTTGTTTGTTTATGAGGGTGAAGCTCACATGAGCTCATAGGCTTGTGCGTGGGTAATGAAATGTATGATAGATGACGACTACTTTTTTTTAATGTAGTCGGGACCGACGACTTATCGTCTCCTCCGAAAGACGGGGTGGCCGCATTTATGTGATTGAGCTGTGGTCAAAAATTGTTTCCCCACTTGGGACTTGAACCAGGGTCCACCTGGTTATCAGACCGGCGCTTTATCACTCCTCCAACGAGCCACCCTTTTCAACAATAAGCAATCATAAAATTGTATGATTATAAAATTCCATTTTATTAATGGAAGTTGAAGAGAGTCGGATTCTAAAGAAAAAGTTTAATGGCGGCGATTGTGTAAATCTTACCCAAATTTCGGAAATGGCGATAGAAAATCGCAAAATTGACAAAACATAGAACTTTTTTGTCTACGTGATGTAAGGACTCAGCCTGAGAAGTATTGCACATTCCTCCTGAAACACCCTGTATAGAACAGTACTGGAATTCTATACTATTGTATATAGTCAATTCTATACAGTACTGCAATTCCATACTACTCTACTGTATCTACTTTAGATCTAGTCCGTGTCCATCATAAGATTACTTCTTAATAATCTGCATCATATCACACCATTCCAGTATAGTAGATTTATACTGTCTAAGTAGGCTTTTGAAAGGCCTATACGCGTAGGTAGGTAGACTGAGAACTAGAAGCTCACCCCATGCTAGGCTGACCCCGGTCAGCGAGTAGCCTACAGTAGTCGGCGGCAGTGCACCATTAGGGCAAATCGCTACACATGTGAACGCCGGCTTATAGTTTTATCTATCGCCCGATCGCCGACAATAATTCACTAGCGGCGACACGCCGAGCCGTGCCGTGCCAATAGAACCCAGCCGACTTATCATAACCGCAACCGCCCGGATTGTATGTAAAACGTCTGCAGACAGTCGCGCGGCTATTCCATGCTAATCTGCCGGCCGCATTTGTCACTATCTCTTCATTCTTCTGTTCTTGAATGCCAAACCCGCTTTTCAGCCTGTCTTACTTGCTCTAATAGGCCCCCGCCATATTGTCGCATCCCACCCACTCACTTCACTTCCTTGGCGGTTCGATGTTCGACGCTTTCTGGATAAATCTCTGATGTTCGAATTCCTACGTGAGAACAGCGAATTCAATTGGACGTTTCCTGTTCTCTGTATTTACCATTATCTCCGCATTTATTGTGTATTTTGTTCACTTGTTGAATTACCAATGTCCAAATGTGTTCTTGTCGATTCTGTAATTTCCATTCACAAATGGAAATGGAAGTGAAATGAAAATTGAATCAAGAATATTATAAAGAAGTTAGTTTTTATGCACTTTCACAGCTTTTACAAGTTTGAACCGATAAACTATAGATACTTGGATTTGTTGTTAATCAACGGGCACATGTTTAAAAACAACTCTAAATTCCCTTAGTAATGTATAAAGTAGTGTAATTTACTTCAATCATTAGATTCACACATCAAATCACAGAATTGAAGTCTCCAAATCGCAGCAAAATTCATCACTTATTTCCTGATTTTCCTTCCTGTGGAAACCAGTTTTCTTCAACTGAATTTGAATCAGTATGATTGAATTTCCAACTCTATTCATAACATATTGAAAATATATTATCCAAAACCAAACCCTAATTTTCCTCACATAACCTTTCCTTACCATCATTAAGTTTCCCACTCTCAAAATCTGAAATGAAAAATTAAAACAATTAGTCTAGGAATGAACTATTCACGATTTTAGAGCTCTTCCAGCACTGAATACATGCAAGAGTGAGGAATACCCTTGTCCAGGGCGTCGGCATGTTGCGGAGAGGGGGGAAGGTACCAACCCGACCGCCATTGTATTTTAATAGCTCGATATTATTAGGCTGGACAAACCGGAGGTCGTAAATATCTGGCGATCATTATCGGCCTGTATTACAGTAGCAGGCAGGCTCCGAAGGTGAGGCCATATATGCCTTGGAGAAAGCAAGATGAAAACATTGAAGGAAATAAGAAGAGAGTGGAAGGGAGGAAGATGAACAGCGATCATAGGGAAAGAGGCTGATGAAGGAAGATGCAAGCTGGAACAAGGAAATTTGTACTTTGGAGAGAGCAAAAAAGATAGAATGATGGGAGAAGCGGTAGAAGGAGGAAGATGGAAGATGAAAAGAGGGAATTAGAGTGAGAGAAACCGAGATGAAGTTGGAGAGCGAATGAATAGCGACCTAAGCAGATTTACGACGTGAACGTTGATGACAGGAGTGCGTTTGGCGCGTTCGATTTACAGCCATCGCTTTTTGCCGAGCCGACACGCGTTGGTTGTATCGCTCGGAGACGCATGTGCATGTGTGAGGGGGTATTTCATATTATACTCATTCAGTTAGCTGTTCTTCAAATATTGCTTCATTCAATCAAGCAAAGACAATATCTAATATTATTAAGGATAATATTAATCTTTGATCCAGGTGAACAACCAAAGGTTTATAAGAACCAATTTCCAATCCATTTCACTACTCATATTGGTGAATTTTCGTCCTCCTCATCCACCTTAACTTCCTCCACCTCTCTTTCCATCTCTTCCCTCACCTACTACACATATCTTTTTTCCTTCCTCCACTCTTTCACCCTTTCCTCCTCCTCCACTCATCATTTCCCCCTCACCCATCGCAAGACACGTATTGTCACCATTCTAAGTAATTGCTTTCTTGTCGTGCGTTGACCCACCTTGTCGCTGTCTTGTCGTGTAACCTCTTCCTCCTCCATTTTAATGGAAGTTTGGCGTTGCCATTGTCGTCCTTCACCCTCTCCACCACCGCCAAACAGACAATTCGCATTAGGCTCGACTTGTTTTGTCCCTTGACACTGTTTTTATTTCGGCTAAGCCTTCAACATATTGGTTGCTCATTGTTTTCGACGACTTGCTTTATACTGCGGCCAGTAGTACAAGAATGATAGAAACGTGTTCATGTGGTTGGTGTATAGTCTGATCGAGCAAAGAAGACATTCCGGCAAGATGGGAAAATGACTCCAGCTCAATATTGGTTCAATTTCAGGTGTGTTCCGAACCAACAGGATGTGACAGTGAAGCTGATGAAGAGAATATATTTCTTGTGTCATCCATGCAATAGTGTTGAGTGTGCTCCAGATAATTCAGCAGCCTAGAATAGATTACATCTTAAAAATAATCGATTTATAATCAAGAATCTTGTAGAGGACCCTCTCCATTGAATATCTGAAACAATCTACTGTTTCTAATGCCAAGTTCTGAATCATACGTCATAACACATCAAGTATTGATATTATATTCTATATACCATACATAGACCATTGATAATATCGAACAGTTACTGCAACAAGAGTTAAAAAAGCATAAATTGGAAAGCTCCAGTTTCCCACAGTATCCAAATGACTAGGACAACATAACTCATAAGACTATGATTACAGTAACGTAATTTGAATGAGAATTCGATTATATCTAATCCTTTTCAACCAACACAACACGTCCATTTTTCAATAAATTAATAATTTCTTACAACTTCAGTGATAATCTCCAAACAACCCAAATTGGAGTTTTTGTTTACATTGAAAACAAAAAAAATGAAGCACTGTTGTAATTGGCTTGTAATGACAAGTACAACCACCTCAAGTTGCACATAAGACAAGTTGACAAGTTGATAAAGTGGTCTGTTATTGACTTTGCGCGCACAAATCAAGTCGAATTATTATAAGATAATGAGGTGCTTGTACCTGAACTTGAATGTGACCACACGCGACATCGAGAGAGAGAGAGAGAGAGAGAGAGAGTGGGTGAGAGAGAAAAAAGTGAGAGAGACTGACTGGCAGTCTTTCAACGCCCACATGTAATGAGACAAGTCGCACATGCTCATCTGAATCGTGCTATTATTTTACACAGAAATTCACCGCAGATGATTTCAAGAGACAAAGTACGCTCAGTTTCATCACCTTCACCTCTCTCCACAACCATGAAGGCTCACGGAGCGCTGCCCACATACCTAACTTGCTGCATGACACGCCACCACTATTTCAAAATTTTCCAAACGAGTGAATATACCACTAGACAAACATTGCATTGTTCGAGCTGTAAAAACTCATCAATCACATTCAATTCATTTCAAAGTGATTCGGTATTTGTTTTACATTTGCACAATAGAGATCCAACATTTCAGAGCCATGAAAAATTAGTTGAATAATTGAGTTGCCAACAAAAAAATTAGAAGTTGAAGAAGTTGGTGCTATTTCAATCTTTATCTTTCTCTTTCTCGATGAATATTGAAGTCTCTTCCTCGAAAAGGTCTTTATTGGGAAAAACATCATTCGCCAAACGCCAATATTTTGTTGGAAGATCTTTGTAAGACTCTAAACTGTGAAAAATCGAATAAATCATGAATCATTTGTCACTTTTCGCACGGAATATTCAGTAAGAACCTCTTTAATTTTTGTGCTCTCGGCAAGAATCTTGACAATTCGACTTCTTACAAATTATAATTTTGTAAGCAAGGCCAATCATTCGAAAAGGTCTATGATAAGAACAATAAAATTAGATTGGCTAGCCAATTGTTATGATTCCTCTACAGACGATTTGTAATCATCAAAGGGTTGGTTGGAAAAATCTCTACAAAAATTGTAGAATCTTCTATGAGACTCCAAATTCAAAAATAACCCAGAAAGGGTTATCGATCGTTCGATAGAATTCTATTATCAGATTCTATTAACAGAATCTATTATCCGATATGAAACCGTCAATATTCAAATAGTCTATCTATCGCAATAACAACACTCATCGAAAGATAATTACGGGAATCTGATAAGGGATAAGGATCATGTGCTTAACGATAACCTATCGACTTCTCCAATTTTCAATAACCATCAACAACCTGGAGACTGTTAGCCTCTTCGGCTATAAATGAATATTGAATCAGCTACTCAACATATTCAAGTAGCTTGTTTTCTATCTGGATCACAGGCAGTAGGCTAGTAACAGCCAAGCTATAACAAGCCATGTTGGAATAGAATCGTATCTGTTTAATATCACCACTATTGACTACCGGGCTACTTTGTTAGTGCCATCAAGGCAGACTCCTTAATTGACTTGTGTTGGTGCAGTGCAAGCGCAGAAGCAGTTCAACTATGGCAACTAGTTAAATTTTATGTTTGCCATAATTTCTATTACTTTTATCAGGCGCGGTCGTCTTCTTGTTCTAATGGCTACTTTCTTCAAGAGGCGAGAGGAATTTCCATTTGGCTAACAGCGTGTGAAATTCAGTTCTCGAAGCCATCTTGTATGCCACCTAACAGAGGATGTTCTAATGCGAAAAACGAAAGATCTTGTTAACATCTATGGTTCTCCACTGTTTTCTACTTTCCCACAATAAAACTTGGCTGAATTTTCATGAAGTTTTAGATCCGGTACTTCAATTAATTACTCAAAACAACAGACGCCACAAAAGAATTTTTTGGGAGTTCAATATTTTTTACATAGAAGTTATAATAAAATTAGTCTGATGATTGGCAGAATATTGTATGAGGAGTTAATTAGGCAAACTGTTCTTTTGTGTAAGGGTTAAGGAAATGTTTAATATTGTAAAATAATGCTGTACGAGAGAACAGTTTTCCCAATGAATTCCACATTAACTTGAAGAATTCTATCAATCATGAGACTGATGAGACTATAATCAAATTACAATATTCCTCCGAACTGTGAAAATGGATTCTTAAATTCAATAATCATGTTTTAGAGGAGTGAAACAGGCACAAAATAAGGATTCACTTACTGAAAGGGTACAGGAAAGTAGATACCCTACTAAAAATAGGTCAATTTATTTCATGGAACAAACCAGTACGGATTAGAGGATCTCAGTCCGCATACCTGAAACAATAGAAATCAGTATTATTATCAAACGTATTAGGTATTCTATTTTCTGAAAAAAATCTAGTAAAATAAGAAAATTGTAGCTAAAATTGAAAAGTTATCTTAGAACATCAACACAAACACATTCCACATTGACAATAATAGGTACTGTACTGATAAGCTGTGAAAAAAGTCGAACATTATGAAGAGGAATGCACATGGGAGAGCATATGCACATGAGTTTCCAATGTTCCATATAGATTCATTACAATTGATTGACCTTGCATGCAACTCACATCCACCAATTCTATAGAAAAACTCATGATAATCAAGACTTTTATTTTTTTTCAAATCTCCACTTTTATTGTAATGACCTCAACGCTCAGCTGGAATATGTCAAACTAATTTCAAATTGATTTCCTCCAACACGCGTAGGCTACTGCAATTGCACAACAATGCAACCCAACAAATTGAGGAAACGAGTAGGTGTACCCAAACTATAGCCCGCCGAATCTACAATTTAATAATATTAGTGCATTGCTATTTCCAAAATAAGCCTTGCCGCAGCAGATGCAAGAAAGACACACCTATCTACTATTCACTTGGTCGATTATGTGTGCTGAAAAGCATGCGACCAATACTTAAAGATATACAGCTCAACAGAAATCGACCAAAAGTCGACATAGAGATGCGGCAGAACAGATTCATTCCTTGAACACTTTAATTGATAGGAGGTGACCCCTCACAATGGAGGGTGATTGCTGTGGTTTTGTCATTGATGGGGGGAAGAGGGGGTCGGCACCTTTGATTCATTTGGCCACTGTCAATCCAGGGGTGAGGGGGGTGAGCCACCAACACTCATTAGATCTGTCATTCTCTTTGCGCCTATCTGTTCCACTCCTACTATCTTTTTCTTATGAACATCATCAGTATCTTCTTCATAAGCATCACCTTAACATGCCGACCATCTAACTAAGATAAGGTGGAATTGCATCATCGAGCACTATGCATCCACTAACACACAAGTATCGTAGGAATGAGAATTATTGAAAACCCCCAATTTTTTTTAAAAGATTCTGATTTAGTAATTAATAAATGGTGAACCAAACATAATTCAGTTGTTTCCCGCCCACGTTTCAAGAGCTTATAGATACAGAGTTACTAAAATAATAACAATTATTGATAGATAAATTTGTATTATTAAAGCCTTATCAATCAAGAATGACTTATTTCGGAAAAATCAGAAAAAGAAATAGTATTTGAACTTATTTACATTGTAAGTACTTTTCAGCAGTTGAGTTTCTTCCAATTTTTCAAGAAAGTATTCTTCACAGTGAAGAACTGTTACCGGCAGAATATTCGTTCTTAAAACAAGATTTCCCAGCAAAACTATTTGACAAATGATGTTTTTTCAATGAACATATGATGCTAAGCTGTAATAGAATGATAGTGTTGGAGAAAAAAGATTATAGAGAACAAGAAAGTTTTATTCTGTCAGCTGACTTAGCCGCTAGTTATTTGTTGGCAGCTCTAGCAAGGAGACACACTTTGTCGTCATGAAATAAAAATAGCAGGAAAACACATTTTGTCGTCGTCCCTACATCACTAGAAAGCAAACACACCTTGTCGTCATAAAATAAAAACAGTAGCAGGAGAACATAATATTTTGTAGTCGCTAATAGAACAATAGAAAGCAAACACACTTTGGCGTCATGAAATAACCCAGTAGCAATCAAACGCATTTTGTCATCGTCTGTAAGCCAGTGGCAAGCGAATCCACTTTGTCGTCATAACTGGTGGCTCGTGCCCACGAAATAGGTAAAGTGCTGTACAGTAAAAGATATGGGCACTTCACCTGTTTCGTGGCCGCCAATGGTCGTCATCTATCACCGGCCAACAATCCATCAGATTAGCGGACACAACAAGCTGTTGCGGTCACCAATACACAGCGTGACGTCCGCCAGTGACACATCTTTCCGCTCCTATGACTAATGACCTATCCTAAGCATTGCCGTGTTGCATACAAAACTCCTGTTCACTTGTCAGGACATGCGTCTTCTGTCCAGATTCATAACTGCCTAGACCATCAACGATTATTGCAAATGACCACTATGTAAATGGAAGCTGCTGCGTTCCATCATGTACAAATGATAAACATCACCTAAATGAAACATGGAAGCCATGATCTATCATATAAAAATGATATTAATTATCATTTGAATGAAAAATTATCAGATCATGTACAAGTTGGAAAGCCATTATTACAGATTACTCAAGATGTAAGATTCGATGAATCTGATTTATCAGATTTTTAGTTTGAAGACTAATAATGATTAATGACCGACTGATGATTGAAAATGAATGATAAAAAAAATAAATTTGAAATATGATCCCGTTGGTAATGACGTTATGTCCTTTTTCATGACCACCTATTAATTAATTGAGATAAAATGCATTTAAAGCTCAAACTTACAGTAATAATTAATTGATCAGATAGTCTCAAATCAGTTGAACAGATGAATTTCAATATTCTGTCTTGAAATATGGAACACAGCTAGACTAAAAATAATCTTGCCCTACCAACACAATACGACACCATCACAATAATAATTTTTAAACCAAGAATTACACTAATGATCGAATGGGATACATATGAAGGGAAGGAGTTGGCATCATCATTATTTTCAGTTTTTGAATGTGGCACTCACATAAGATAAATCAATTCATTAAATCCTGGCTCCTGGTTCAATTTCCCGCTAGGTCCACCAATTTATTCTTTCAACGAGTCTCTAATCATCCACCTTCATGAAAACTGCCTGAATGATTCATCCACAATTACAAAAACAATAATTCAACCGCAAAAAAACATTCGACCATGTTTTCCCTATGAGATATTAACCACTATATTCATTCAGTCTAATCCAATTTTTCATTTGACAGAATTGTTTTTCGCCAGCGGGCGCAACACAATATAATACAGTTCAATAAATGATACACACTGTAGTTAATCACAGTCCTAAAACGGCTAACCCACACGGCACTTGAATAAAACACACATACATTTCATTTTTCGAATAGCAACTAATGAGAACTGTTGTCCATTGGAGGCGTTCATAACACACGATTTGATTGTTGAAAAAAGGGCCGTGAAGCATCCCGAGATAAAACTAGTAGCCAGCCCTGAGTGGGCGTTTACACGGCGTATTCAAATATCGTCGATAATTTAATTTCTCCAATGACAGCCAGCTCACAAATAGGATGCTGCCGCTGAAGAAAAAACACGGCGCACATTCCAACAAAAAACAATATTTCAGCAGTAAAATATCGCTAAGTGGAGGCAAACACATACAGAAAGAAAAACTGTGCCCTAACTTATAGCACTAGACGCTATAGAACATCCAAAACACATACATACAACGCACACTCACATACAAATATGTATCTGGTACTGGAGGCGAGAGAACACGGCAACAAGCAATAATATATTTCATGGAGAAGCACCGGGATAGGACCAACGACCTCATCGCAATACATTTATTCTGCAAATTGTGTGCTCGCAGCCTAGAGGAATTGCTTCATTAATCTACTAACATTTGATATCTAATGGATTGTGATTAAACAATGGGGAATTTAGGAAATGCTAAAGAAATGGAAAAATTATTGCAGACGGAAATATTTGAAACTCATAATCAAGAAAGTGGAACTTCAATAATAATTAATGACATGTTCTCACAGGTAGGGGACTTTTTAATATGCTTCACCCATTCTTCAAGTCCTTAATTGGCATGGTATGCTGTAACAGTACTTCATCATGGTATGATAATTTAACAACTTGAAATTGTTGAATCAATCTAAGAAATATATTTTTGTTTAAGGGATAATAATGATAAATACATCAAATTTAAACATTCCTAGGTGTAAATCTGTAAATATAGAATTAGAAGATTTATATTTTTTTAATGTAGGTTCATAATAGAAGATAACCACAGAATTGTTTGTATATATCAATACAACACCAGTAGATCCAAAATCAAAGATCTAAAATTTCAAAATTCTAATCGATTAAGAAAGTAATCCCGATAAGGAAATACAGTAAATAAGCAAATACAAAAAATGTCCATTCCATAATAATTTAAGAAGAACTTGATATCCTATATACCTGGATCACATTATTTCACATTACAATTGTGAATGATATCAATATGTCAATGAATTCTCATTCTCAATATTTATTTAGAAAAAGTATTGATATCCGGATAATATTCAAATCTATTCAAAACCGATTACAATAGTTTAAATGTGAAACAGAATAAAATATTCACACAGATGTTATCTGAAACTAAAATTCTAAAAAAAAAATCAAATTCAAAATAATTCATTATAGACGCAAGAATATGGAGGTGGTTGGAAAGAATGCTTGGTAAGTTTACAACAAAATGATAGGACAACAAAATTGAAACGATATCCCGCTGTTCGAATGGAATTGCCGTATTTACATACATTGAATATTTAACAAAGAGAATCACCGTCTTCAGGCGTACAACAGAAACTGGAAGGTGTGTGATAATGAGATTGCTCAGATAGGAAACCTGAGAAAAGGAAATTAAGAAAGCAGATGCTTCCTACGAGATAGGAATGGTACTAGAAACAAATTACTATTTCAAATGTAATGGGATGATGCCTATTTCACCCCTACCTGTTACTGTAATTCTCAAGAAAAATAAAAGAATACCAATTAGCTACTAAATACATGTAAATATTACTTATTATTAGCCTAATATTTGGTATAACTAATTATTAAAAAATTGATATTGATTTGAATTGGTAATTATGAATCCATATTTAATATAAAAATATAAATCCTATAAATAACCTAGTTTATATGAGATTGATAATGGTGTAACATCTGAAACTGGTATCTTGATATCTAATAAATCTGTGTTCATGACACTATAGTATTTCTATTCAATTTATTTATTATCGTCACATGGTATTCGAATGATCAACGAATCAACGTATTATTGATGAGGATTTTTCCATACTTGACTTTCAATTGCTTCAAATTTATTCTCATTATTGCCAATAAATGAGTTTTATTAGTCTCTTACTAGGTGCTAGTTGTCAATAAAAATGTGACAAGAAGCAACACGTTTTCTGTCCAGAACTGCTACAAGCTAATTTTAAATTGAAAATACAACTCAATTTATATTCAGTTGTCAAGGTTTCCCAGAAAATCGAACATTCCTTTGTTGGTTCATATCCCATTTTTCATGCAAATTTTATATAATAAACAATACATAAACAAAACATATATTAAACAATTATGAGAAAAAAATTTACACAGTTTGCATCTGATATTAACTTAATTTTCTTCACTTTCTCAAGAATAAAACCTGAATAGATATGGTATTAATAAGAATACCATTGTAATCAATCATCATTTATTTAAAAATATATTCGGGTGAGTGCACATGCCCTTAAAACTGCTACCCTCTCAATCTATACTACTATACAGTGCCAGAACGAGGTTATGGTTAAATAATAGAACTTAAACCATTAGGAACCATAGTTAAATCATACAACTTATTATTACAAATTTCCACTTCAAACACAATGTGAAAGTTCTCAACACTATTTCGTTCGTAAGATTCATTTCCCTTTTCCATACCATAACACTAGTTGAAAAGTAGAATGCTCGAAGATTACAAAAGTCCTCTATACTATCCAATCAAAGTGAATATACACTTCAGCATTCATTCATAATTGAGTAATATAATTGAAAATTTATGACCGGAGCGGTCAGTGACCAACTGAATAATAACAATTATTAGAGGCAGCATTCGAGATAGACGCAGTACAAATAGATAAACTAAGAACAGGACAGTGGCTATTAATCTGTCATCGATGTTTAATTGATGGCCTCCTATGCTGACAGTGGCTGATGTACACCATTCGGAAATACACGTTTAATAAGAGTCGACCTACTTTATTAGGCAGAACACGAATCAGATGCCTATTGCCTAGGCGTATCAGACTGGGCTACAAGCCTAGCAATAGACAAAACGGGGAATTAGGAGCAGTTGTTAGTCTATAGTCCAAGCAAAGAAGATATTCTGGGAAAATGACTCCAGCTCGGTCAATATTGGTTCAAAAATTATAAATTTAGTCTCGAATTGTAGAAAACATTTTGATCTGCAATTTAATATCATATTTATAATTTTTGTACCAATATTGATCAAGCTGGAGTAATTTTCCCATCTTTCCAGAATGTCTTCTTTGCTTGGACAGATATTCTTTTCTAGCCACAACCATCTAGGATGTTCTATCCTATTGATAAGAGTTTACATCAACATTTTACCCTCCCATCTAAACACACAGACCAAACCAAACCACGAAAATTAACTAACAAAAGCACAGGTGCTAGGTTTGGTAACAGGGCATCCGATTACCCCCAGCTTTCCATATGTTTTGGCTGCGCTCTATACATTATGACCTTATGCTTCACATTATATGGGCTTTCTATTATGCCTGACTTCCGACTGTGCAACCTCTCTCCCTATCAGCCATCATCTTTATAGGCGTCTGCTGTTTCAGAACACAATGCTTTTCACCAAATATTGGTTTCCTTCAGGCTCTAACATCATCTCACCAATCATAGCGTAATTTGTAGACATGATCCAAACTTAGTCCCAATCATGTGAGAATGATCCTACAAACATTTTCTTCAACAGGACACGATAGACTAATGGTAGTAGGGCAGATGTGAATAGCAGAATGATATTCATTTCTCGTGGATAGGAAGAAAAACTTGCAACCTTCACTAGAAGTTCACTAGTTATCAACCTTCACTAGTTATCAATTATCATGCACATGAAATTTGAAATAACGAAGAAAGGAACATTAGTCACTGAAACCGCAACTGAGGCTTGAATTCAATTAGTAATACTTCAATTGATAAATTTGTAAATGAGGTGCAGCATTTATTACTAATTCTGCAGGTTACTAAAATTGTGGATATCCATGTCACGTAAATTGATAATACAACAAAAGGTTACCAAATTCTGATGGAATTTCTTCTTTTAGTCAATTGAAATATTTAATTGGTATCTGATTACAGTCAGTTGATGAAGCTTTGGGATCAATTCCACTGATCATTTGCACAAAATTTAATAAATATTATTTCATTTCGAACCATTCAATTTCGTTGAAATTTAATACTGTAACGTGTCTTTCATCTATATTGATTGACATTTTATTCTTATTTGATACGTTTCTAATAAAGTTCTTTAGTAGAAATATGAATTCCATTGTAAACAATGAAAATTTTACTTTCACAAAAACAACTTCATGAAAAATTCAATCAAAAGAGGGTTTTTTCTAAAATCGGTGACGTGACTTTATACCTGTCAACAATATCCGGTAGGAAAACTCACAAAAAATATCATAAAACCGTTATGAAAAATGTGATAAATCATGGGAACGTGTCGTTTGTGGTGGATGAACGAGGACAGCGAGCATAAAAAGTGACGATTTCAAATAAATTAGAATCACACAGCATTCCGTCGACATTTTTTAGCCTATAGTCGACGCAAAGAACAAGCGAACAAGCCTAATGACGTGTTGCTGTAATAGCGAGCTACAAAAAAGCGGCCATTGTTCTTCAGATGGCTTTTTATTGCGAGTGGCTCGAACCGGCGAGAACTTGAAATTTCAGCTCGACTACACATATTTAGAATTACAAAAATCTCGTCCGCTGAAAAACTGTTCAACAGCGTCTCGCATTTCAAATTTCAATTTCTGCTGACGAAAAGTTTTTTTTGGTGGAAGAATGTCTACCATCAACCACTGTTTTGGTCTAACCTGTAAGTGCTAAATACAAACGCACCAAAATGCCGAACGCAGCTGAGAAACAGCTTCTCGCTTTTAATTTGAGCCGAGTGAAAAAGTGGCAAGTGGCTGCTGGTGACGAATGAAGAACAAACTCAACGCTTACAAGACTCCCGCTTCGTTAACATTCCATAACTACACTCCATTCACCTTGTTCAGCCTCTTTCGCCAAATTCAGAAAACCATCATTTGAAAATCACTTGGAGCAAATACAATTGAATGGTCCAATTGCAGGGTTGCCTTCCAATTTATAATTGAGCTTTATCCCAAATAAACAATAATAATTATCTATGGAAGAGAAACTTGAAGAATCAAAACTTAAAAATTCCAACCAACATAAAATTCTAATTTTAGCACAACTTAAGTTATAACAAAACCTTGGATAAATTCTCCATTAATTCCCAATGCTAATCGGAATCGATATTGGACTCGGTTCAGAGGCGTCACTGAACAGGCTTTACCGATTAAAACGCAGCTTGAGGAGGAGACAGCTGCTCGCTGGCTGGCTGGCTGATCGGGTTACAACACAGCCGAGTACGAGGATCCTACAGCCGGGGTGGTCTTCCCTCTGCGGCACAATCCGACATAGCAGTGCTACCGTCTTGCCAAGGATAAGAGGATCTATCGAGACGAGCTTATGGAAAATCAAAGACGACGCAAAGATAAATCGCGCTAATAAAGATCGAAAGACGAGATCAACTATCGACTGTATGCTCCAGTGAGCATCGATCGAAAAGATATCGAGATGCACCGAGCCGAGAACATGAAAATTATACACAACCGACAATTCTATCTTCCTTGAAACTATAGCATTCAATCGTTCCGCTCATAACCATCACACAACGCGATGCTTTATCAATTGAAAGATGGTTTCCATCTTATCTGGAGTCGTGTCCGCACCCTTCTACATCTTTGCTCTCTGTAATTATCAAAATCATCGTCAATAAAGGAGATCGGTATGCAGATGTGGAGCAGGCCGCCGTCATCTTAATTCATTTTTCTCGGTTCACTCTCTATCTCACTAGTCCAATCAACGATTAAGTAGCGGGCAAATGTTGATTTTTCAATAGAGGAACAAGATAGAGTTCACGGAAAATTAGCTGATTCAAAGTTCATAGACTAGCCAAACATCGATTATCGACTAACCAAGTCATCGATTATCTCAAATACTGCTTTCAAGTTCAAAATTCGAAGAAGATAGTTGGAGGATAATTTTTTCCAACCTCTGATCAAACAGAACTGACGTCAAGCGAAGTGATGATCACAAACAGTAACAGCTTGTTTCTCCAACTAAACTATCTGTGATTGGCGGGGCAAGCTGAGTTTTGTATTCATCGAATGTAATAATCAGAATTAGTGTTTTTCCAATAATTAAATATTGATTTCGAATATATAGGTTTTAAATACTTTATCAAGTTTTAGTCGTATCAACAAAATTCTTCAATCTCTCAACATTGCGATATCTCTTAATTATTCTACAAATGAATCTCCTTTTACAAAATAATTTTCAACTTCTTTTCGACCTCAACTTGCAAACTTCCTTATCTATTATCATCATATGCTACAAATTCTTCCATCCCCTTTTAAAAGCTTCGAGAAAGGCAATACTTATTATCTTAGATGGTTGAAATTATAAAAAACATTAAATTTTGTTCCATAACTATAAAACTATATTCAAGATTTCTTAGTAAATCAATGATCATTTGAATTAAACCGAGTAGCCTACAGTTCAATTTTCACTAAACAGCAAAAAATGAACCCTACCCTTGGACACCTTCTCAATGGAATAAATTGAATCTATTTTGTAACAAAAGTTTTTAATAAATGGAAGACAACTACTTTAATAAATGGAAGATCTTGTACTTCTCATCAACTAGCTATTGCAAGAAAATTATGCAGCACATGGCCTATGTCTTTTTTCAAGCTCACAGTAATCGGACCCTAGAACAGATGCAACGTCACAGCCTTGGGCATATTTCATAGTTGACTAAATTGCATGACATGGTACAGTAGAGAGACTCGGCTAGAACCTAAAATCATACCCATACTGGTATGATGCAAAAGCAAGGATCAATTGAACAGATGACGACACTCGCTTGTCTAGTAAGGCACGATCTAGTTCAGAATGTGGTTTCCAGCCACCCCACTCCCTCTCTAAACCCCAAAAACAAAAAAAAATCCTAATTTCAGTCCTAGTCGTGCATTATGCCACACGAACACGTGCACTTCTGCCAGCACCAGATCATCAACTCAAAAAACTGTGGTCTTCGTATTTTTTCATATCACTAGGGTTCAAATGCGAAACCCAACACCTAAGGCCACCCATACTGTAAGTTGTTTTTGAGTATCTTGTGTACGACTAGATCATTGGCAAGCCAGTCTAGTACAAGTTTTTGGAAGGTTAGTTGCAGAAATCTCAATCTAATTCATTTATCCAGAAATAATAATTATTTGTTTTTAATGTTTATCCGTGGTTTAAGCAAGTTTATTGATAATTTGATAACTTAGAGGTATTGGGTAAACTTAAACATCAAGAGAAGGACTTATTTCACTCCTCAATGTAGAAGGCAATAAACTACTCGAAGCTCGAAGTAATGACTCTGGGTGTTAATGTTCACTTCTAAAAAGTTTTTACCACTAATGTAAAAGCTTAATATGTAGGTACCATAATTGAATGATCAAAAAACTCTATATTCTACTAACACTTATTTATTACTCTGTTAATTGAACTAATTTAATAAACCAGAGCATGAGTTATATTGTTTTTTATAGCTATGAGCTTTTTAACCACTACTTTCAATTTACATTCTCCTAGGAATCAATTGATTCATTCAACCTAAGATCATTATTCATGATCTGAGCCAGAATTAGTATTGATTATATTCAGTCAATTATAATTTTAATTTGTGCTGGAAATTTCTGTGTTGAAATATTTGGAAAACATAACCTCATTCAAGACTACATTTACATTCTCAATTCTACAGTGAGCCTGTTTATAATTTAATTTTTTGTAGTGCTTCAATAAACAATGAACGTGCTTCCCCACCGGCGGCTCTTCCCCTCGAAACAGGTGAAGTGCCCGTATTTTTAACTGCACAGCACTTCACCAGTTTCGTGGGCACGAGCCGCCAGTGGTTTCTCTGAGATCAAAGATTTTTCCAACTTTTGGGGAATTCACAGCTTTGACATCAGGCCAACTAAGGAGATAAAATCATACTTTCATAATTGTTAGGCCTACATCAGAGGATTGCAGAGGCTGATTTTTCAAGAGTTTATTACCGATTCCCGTATTTATTATAGTCCTGTTTCCTGCATGTAGCATAATTTTATTCGCGAAAAACCTTTACTGTACGTGCTAATTCATTGATTCTGCGTAAGTAGTGAGAAAACGACTAGCAATGTAAAAGACTATAGTAACTACCTAAACTAAATAACAACAACCGTTGTATGACTACTTGTGATATAACAATATTCAATGTACTTGTACATGAATAAATTTGATTGATTGTTTGTGGAGATAGATGTACCTTTGAAAACCTTTTGCGTACCCTTGAAAATGCATAAACAGGATTTCGACTGTGTGAATCGGTCCGTCTGATCCCTTGGGAACCAAAATCGGACCCGGCTTACACACAAACCAACGAATGCGAATAACACAGCGATAAATATCGCCACCAATAATGAAAAGCTTCGATTTGTGTTCGAACGGTATAAATTTCAACAAGCAATTTTCGGACTCCAACTCACGACCTTTTTCTATTTCAACTACTCTCTCCATTATCCTTCTCTTCTTTTATTTCCAGCCACACACTCATCTCTATCCTTCTCTACTCGCTATACAGTTTCCAATCGGCGCTTGTCTTCAGCTCACTTCAATTCTTTGATTTAACAGCCCTGTCTGCTTATTAAATTGGCTGCCCAAACATAACAAATGAAAACCAATGCACATAATACACAAACACAACAAAGAGGTATCTTTCTTCAAACCCACAAGAAATATTCATGCAAGTTCAGTCAATTAATTGATCTACAACTGGTGCTAGTTGATAATATGAATAACTATAGACACTATTTGTCAGAGTGGTAATTTAATTTCCAAACGTAATGGGAAAAAGTACTGTAGGATGTAACTGATCAACTATAATAATTAATGGAAATAAAACTATTTTTTAATTTGCGCTGCAGTTCCTGAACTCAATTGATTGACACTATTGAAATGAAGCAGTATATACAAAAAGATAACTCCAATATTAATAGGCCTACATTAATCCTGGAAAAAGTATATTGATTAGAATAAAAAGTTCATAGAATTATCAAGTTAGTTGTGAATTCACAGTGGTTCAATTGTGGCGGTACAAATTACACTTCCAATTTTCAAATTCAAATTCAAATAAATTTTATTCGAGATTATAATGTTATACATTACATAATATGTTATCAAAACAAGTAAATGCGTTACATAAAAGATTTTATATTAATATGATAACAAATGTGCGGTGTAAATGAATAACACCCTGCTTGGACGATAAGTCCGTGCGCATGGGGGAGTCGTTTTAGACAGATGGAAAGAAAGATATTTACGTTTCCTTACTTGAATTACATTATTAGATAAGTCCATCTTCTCACTGTGGATATTCAATAAACACATACAGTACAATATCATCAAGAGTTATAGAATAATTAATGTTATGTATAACCAAATAAAGTAATTTGAAAAAATATATATATACATGGATAAATAAAAAAGTAAACTTTTAAACGTTTTTTTTCGGCGTTTAGTGTGAATCTAATTAAGATGTAAATAAAGGAACCTATTGAAAACTGAAAAAAATACGTAATGACATATGATGGGATAATTTTATTTTTATGATAATGACATGCAGTTCTTAAGCGTATGGAGACAGCAACATAGCCTCTGCAGCCACCGGGCCAATGCTCAGGAGCCACCTACTCACTCTGCGCTTATAGACGGCGATGCTACCACCCTCCAATGTTAGAATTTCTGCAGGAGCATTACGGTGTAGCCAGTGGACCAAGTGAAAAGAGTTAAATAATTGCATTGAGTTTTCAAGACGAGGGATTTGGATGTTCATGTGTAATCTATTTCTTGTTGGATAGTTATGCTGTAATTCAGTAAAGATTGAGCTATTTTTTTTAATCACAATTACAAGGTTTTTTATGAATAGCTGTTTAATATTTAATACTGGGAATTCCTGAAACAGTAAATGAGTTGGGTATCTTATATTTTTTGAAAGTAGTGTTTTAATCAGAGTTCTTTGCGAGACTGCAAGGGGGCGCAGCACATTGGATGAGGCATCACCCCACGCCAAGATGCCATATTCGAGCAGAGACTGCACATAAGCGTGATAAACGTTCTTGTAGTGACCAGCTCTCAAGACTTGCCCTAGCTGACCGAAAGCATAGTTTAATCTTCGAAGCCGCTGCTTTAGATATTCCAGTGAGCCGCCCAGTTTAGCTTGTGATCGATTACAACACCCAGATATCTGTACTGTCTTATTTGTTCAATGGGTGGACAGTCACAGACAGCAGATAATGGATTACCACATGAATGCAGTCTGAGCTCTAGGTGTCCAGGGCTGTTACGTTGGTAGACTGGGAGGCACTTGGTTTTGTCTATATTAATAATAATAATATTCGTGTGACCTGGCTGGCTCAGGTCTGGTGTCAGAGTTTTCAGGTCGCTCCTGATCAATTTCAGGGCCTCTGACATGACTTAACGACTGTTTTAAGGCAGCCGGGACCGACGGCTTAACGTGTCCATCCGAAACACGGGAGAGTGGCCTGAGAAAAATTCCTGTTCTGACCTGGGTTTGAACCCGGGACCTTTGGGTTGCAACGCAAGCGCTCTACCCACTCAGCTACGCCACCCCCTTTGTCTATATTAATTGATAGGACATTGTTGTCAAACCAGTCCTTCAACTTAACAAGGTCGACAGAAGCTTGATTGAAGGCATCATTCCAGTTTGAGCCCACTGACACCAGTGCTGTGTCGTCAGCAAAAAAAAAACAGCCTTCCTTGTAGAGCCAACTTTGAAATGTTGTTGATGTAAATGAGGAAGAGCAGAGGACCCAATGTACTCCCCTGAATTACTCCATAGTCCATTGACATGAAATCATTTTAGCTCTGAAAACTATAATTTTATTTCGATGTTCATAATGATTTCTATGTTCAATAAGTATTGATCTGGGGTCCAATTATTAGGAACGCTTTCAGGAATCTTTCCCAGCTCCATTCAATAGTGTTCAACTATTTCCATTCTTCTGCTTCTCTACAAGGTAGACGAGCACCATTGCCAAGTCAAATAGGTTCAGCTAGCACAATTTTCACTCCCTATTTATTAATGCAGACAAACCACAATCAGCCGCGACTCCAAACATGGTGTGTCGATGATAGCTCGCTTGAGAATCAACGATTTGTGAACTATGATTGAAAGTGGCAATCCACTTCTCGTGCTCACGATCATCATCCATAGATGTAGTAGATGCCAACAAACCTGGCGGTTGTCCAACGTCTTCTATTAACGCTCAGCTCTATCAGGACCATCTGAAAGCGGTCTACAAGTGGGAACCTGTTTCCAAAGTTCGCTCTCAGCTTTATACGCTCTCCAAAACCGTTCGCCAACTGTCCTGGCAAAGCTGAGCACCAATAACAGACATTTCCCAACCGCCAGCTTGATTGACATAATCTGTATATCGGGGATTAAAACGAATGGCCGGAGAAGGAACAGAGATTTTTCCTTTTCTGTGGCTTAGCCCACAACGCTGCTGGAGCTTCGTCAAAGTCACGGCTAAACATAAACAATCCATCTTATCTTGATGACGCGGACGCGAACACGATTCAAACAATGCAACTCAGAACTCAACAAGCGGAACCGCAAACATGAGTATAAGGTGAGATGTCTGTCTATGAATTGTATTTATGACAACAGTAGTCATGACACTGCGTCATCTCTAGAGGAAGAGAGAGGGAGTGAGAGAAATATAGGTAGATAGATAGATACAAAGATAAATAATGAATGGATTGAAGGTGACTGAGAGAGATAGAACGGATGAGGATGAGGGAGTGAGGGTGGAGAAGGGAGGTAGAGAGAGATAAGTAGATAGTGAGGAAGAGGGAGGGATTAAGTGGAAATTGAATGGAGAGAAAGAGAATGAGATTGAAAGGGGAAAGGAGTTGATTGTAGGAGAGAGTTAATAAGAAAGATTGATAGAAAAATATCAAATAGAGGAGGTGACGATGGAATAGTCCTTACCATTATTAATTATTTTCAAATAACTGAATAAATAAAGATAAAGAGAGTAAGAGCAAAAGAGTAGGAGAGACAGTACGATAGAAAGATAGGAAGAACAGGAAAATAGATAGAGGAAGAATGAGAGAGAGTTTCATTGAGATGGAAATAGATGGTGAGAGAGTAAAGTAGGGAGAGAGGGAAAGGAAAAAGATAGAAGAGATAGGGGAAGAAAAGAGGTAGATAGAGTAACATTGGGTGTGAGAGACAGGAAGAAACAGATATCACGTGCCAAATGATAGATAGATAGATAAAATAACTTTATTTTACACTTTGTAAAAATTTTTCAAGAGTTTGTGGGCGAAGTTGAGGCATGCAAGCCCCCTCTTCCACTTAACCGACAGTAAAGAAACTTAAACAAAAAATATAAATGAAAAATAATATATATAAATAAATAGATGATAAATGTTATTAGAATAGAAAATAATAATTTGAATTGTGTTCATAAATGAGTGAGTGCATGAGAACATGACTTTGTCCATAGAAAAGTCGTGGCTAAATACCTCATTTTCAACGAATCAATGCACAAAATTCTTGGTCAATAAAATGTCTAATGATTTTCTTCAAAGTTTGTAACTTATCATGAAATTCTGTTAACAGTACACGTATTATGTATTCCAATTGAGCCAATTATGCCTACACAATAAATGAATTGATCTTACATTACTCAAAGAGAAATTTTATCTGTTTATTACACGGGAAACCATAGTTGGTTTATAGTACATTATAGTATTTTTCCACCTCAAATTCCTTCCAGATCACCCCACCATGAAAACTGTTGGTTTTTCGATAAGATGTCATTGCTTATTGTATCATTGCTTTCAAGTTGTCTTGATGCTTTTATCTTGTCTTTTTGTCTGATTGAGTAAATTAAAATTGAAAATTATATAGCTTTTTTTTTAACTGAAACTCAGTTTTAAACGATTATTCTTGGATATTTCTTCCCCCTGGGATTGTTGATCAATGAAAATTAATATTATCAATAGAATACTACAAAATCTTTTTGTGTTCTATTCATGTTTTGTTATAAATTGGAAAAATTTATACTACTAAATGTATTTTCAAACTGAACAGATATTATGAAAAGTATGGATAAGACCAAACATGCAAATGAAATTGCATAAATAATTCAGAAATAATTGAAGATACTTTATATTTCGAAAAATCAGCTAAGAAACGATAACAGATACTATGTATTGAAGTGAACAACACGGTCAAGTTTATAAAAAAATGTTACCTATGCAAATTTCATTGAAATTTGCTTAGGTAACATTTTTACAAACAAGCAAACAAGCATAAAAACATGGATTATTATTCATCTATAAATATTTTTCATCTACAGAAATGTGGTCATTGAGAGGCTTCCTGATCAATACACAAGCCGTGAGCAATTGACATTTGAAGAAAATCACTAATTTGGAAAGTATGAGTCAATAGGTGAAAATGATTCAACACATACATCCTAGCCTTGAGATGGCGAGGCTTGTTACATGACTCATAACTTCTAACACTAGAGTGTACATCAATTTTACACTTTACACAAAACAAAATAACAGTTACTATCGGCTTCGATCAACTTATCTGATGGCAGAATCCAATAGTAAATCAAGAAATGCCTTGAACTGACTACTGAATACGACAATCCACCATACAAGTTTATTCGATACTTATTGCAAGAAATTGTTATGAATTATGAGAGATGTTTTTCAATCATACTGTAAATTCAATGAAGATCTACAAAGTGGATAACTGTAGACATTGCAAACAAATTTAACTCAACTTGGAGTTCTTATTTATGTAATAGGTTACAACAATATTGAATCAACTATCAAGAATTTCAAACAATAAACATTCATTAAAATTTCTTCATAAAAATTCATTATATTTCCAGGTCATAGGCGAAACGTAGATAAAATGTAATCTCCTTGTAATCTATTGAGAGCTAAAAAACATTATCTGCCTTGAAATTACGTTTACGGAGTTAAATTAGGGATTATTTACATTGGTTCTTACTTATATCGTCATTTACAGTGACAGAAATCAGAGCAATTCGAGGATGAATTAGAGCAATCGATTTTTGAGACATACCTCTAATTTTTTTAATTACAATGAATAAATCTCTTTTTTTAATACCAATATAAAATGCATCAAACGAAAATTTCATCAACGTGAGTACCTATATAGCAGAATTCATAACATCAGTCATCAATTTCCGTTTAACGATCCTATAAAACTATCTAGTTCGGTTTCACATACGAACATTGGTAACATCGAATAATTGTTACGGTGCTGAACCAAACAAGCCCAACTTCTTATACCATTAACTCCCTCCCACAAATGACTAACTGCCAAACTAATAAAACTGTACTGTTACAATATTGACAATGAGAATAATTCTCAACAAAACAAATACGGCTGTTGTATGGACCAGTATATTACCCTAATAAAATAGCTCGACATTATTAGAAGGAAATGGAAAGAAGTTGTCTCCGGTCTGGGATAACGGGCCGATACCGAATAAATGTTTTGTATGAGGGGAGGAGAAGGAAATGAAGAAGAAGGAGAAGAGGAAGAAGATGGAGAAGAAGGAGGAGGAGAGAAAGGAGAGGAAGATGAAGAGGAAGGAGAAGAAGAAGAAGAAGAAGAAGAAGAAGAAGAAGAAGAAGAAGAAGAAGAGGAAGAAGAAGATGAAGAAGAAGATGAAGAAGGAGAAGGAAGAAGAAAAGGTAGAAGGAGAATTGGAGGCGGTTAACACATTCACGTAGCTATAACACCGATAAAGAAAAGCACAGCAACAACAACCAAGCAAGGAGGAGGTGATAGAAAGTATAGCAGAGGCCAACGAAAGTTGGCGGATAGCGAATGTATGTTCTTATTACTGAGCTCCGTTAGGACAGTCTGAAAGCGGTTTACGAAAGCCAAACTGTTTAGCTCAAGTCGTTCGCTACTCGATCTGCTCTTTTAGACCGCTCGCCATCTGTCCTGACAGAGCTGGGCATTAATAAACGTCATAAGCCAACCGCCAGTTTCTTTGGAATCTGCTGTACAGAGCCCTCGCCGCTGAAAATCGAATCGGGCAAGATAGACGACGTCTGTCCCAAATTCAACGGTTTGGAAACGTAATCCCAACTTTTTTTCGGTTTTCTTATTGCGTGTTTATCCTTGGTCCTTTTATTTATGCAAACGATCGTCGTGTGCCCTGCTGAGGACACCAGAACATTCTTATCGCTCGGGGACGATCGGGAATACCGTGTAGGTGTCAGAGGAAGAACTGAATCAACGACAAACTCAACTCGTACACCCGGCATAAACCCTCTCATCGACAGAACAGAGACCCTACACAACCCTACACAATCTTCCTTACTCTTTTTCACTCGTACTCACTCACTCACTCTCTCTCCCTCACTTACATATACACCGGCACAGATTAGACATCTTACTTCCATCTTATTTTATGCGTTAAAGTTCAATCAGAGACTACGTACAAGGAGAATAGTAATAAAACGAAATGACACGGCAAATATGTTGATTCAAGTACAAGCAGAGACGCGAGAGAGGACACGAGATAGGAAAGAATGACAATGAGAGAATGTGATTCAAGCAGAGAACAAGCGAGAAAATTCTATTGTTTGTGAACTTGAGAAGAAAAGTGGTGTGTATTGTTGAATGTAAAAAATAAATAAGCAAAATACACAGAGTTGTAATACATGATGAAGTGTAGGATGAAGTTGGAAGTGAAGCAACTATAGAAGTTTTTAAAGGAGTCCAGAACACTGAAAAAAGGGTTGAAATAGCATGAGATAAGATGGGTTAGTTGAAATTAACTTAGGGGTTGAGAATTTGATGAAACAAAAAGTGAATGAGGACAATATTCAAATAGCCTATTATTTTTGACCGTACTTGACCTTATTGAATTAATTTACTCCTTTATTCAATGAATTGAGTGCATTTTAGTACAAAAAAACCTGGTACTGATAATATTCTATCATAATAAAACTATCAAATAAAACTCAAAACTGTCCAATCTAAAGCCGCTTATCGACAGTGCAACCAAGGCATGTGCCGCGAATGCCTCGCGGTGCGTTGATACTTGTGTGACTGGTACGCAGTCGATCTGCTGTGGCCAATCATATCTTGCTATTAAATTCAAAGGATAAAATAATAGATGTGATTAGCCACAGCTGATCGACTGCGTTCCAGTCGCACAAGCATAAATACACCGCGAGGCATTCGCGGCACATGCCTCGCACTGTCGATACGCGGCTCAAGTTCATCGGGTGGGAATGAGAAAGGAAATGGAAAAAAATTGAAAAGGGATGTTAAACCCCATACAAAAAGGAAAGCCTTTAATTTTTCCTAGTATGTCTATTGAACATTGGAATTAATATCTTGGAACTTTTTCAAATTCAAATTCAATTTATTTATCTTTTATACAGCATAATACGTTTTACAGAGCAAAAAAAAAATAATAATAAAAACTTAAAACTAACAAAATAACTTAAAATAATATGTTATTTAATAACAAAATAACTTGATCAGAAGCATTTGGGGATTTTTTATTGCTTATTGGTAATCATGGCTGAATCATTTTTTCAACTTTTTATAAGTTGAGAATTCTTTGACTGCTTCTGAACAGAAAAAACTATACTTCTCAGGGAGTTAGAACTAGAATTCAGCAATTTTTCTTTATGAGAAAGAATTAGCAAGTCATTGAACGCATTTAGAAGTTTCCTTTCTGCTAATATGTTTGACACTACCAAAAACCCAATCTCCTCGCTAAGTGAATGGAGATATCAAATGACAGCTCTCTATAGATATACTGGGCATCATAAAGAAAGCACTCAGAAGTGCAGTTACTCCAGAAATATAGGAGATGAAAGTATTTGATTTGATGAAGGAATTGACAACCACATGAGAAGCTTTTAAAACAAGGATAATAAGAGGAAATTTGAAAAATTACTTCTAAAACGTGATGCAAATATCCAAATTCATGACAACATAGAATGGTGGAGGAGTTTAGGCATATAAATGTCCATTCTTGGAGAGTGATGTTCAAGTCATCTCTCTCATTAACATTCAACCATGGGCTGATATTTTTCTGTCCTATTCTACTACTAAGAAATCTAAAATTGTAAATTTAATACTAAAAAATAATAATAACTAATAATTATTCTTATAATGAGGGGATTGATAATGATAATAATCTCAATATGATAGGAAATGATAATAAGATGTTCACCATTGATCTTTTGATCTTTGATCTATTGATCTTTTATCTTTTGATCATTTGATCAGATATCATTTGATCAAAGATAAAAAATCATTTGATCAAATCAAAAATAATTTGATCAAAGATCGAAAATCATTTGATCAAAGATCATTTGATTAAAGACCGAATATCATTTGATCAAAGATCAGAGATTTGATCAGAGATCATTTTGATCAAAGATCATTTGATCAGAGATCAAAGAGCAATGATCAAAGATCAATGATCGAAGATCAAAGATCAGAGAGCATTTGATCAAAGATCATTTGATTAGATATCATTTGATCAAAGATCAATGATCAAAGATCACTTGATCAAAGAGCAATGATAAAAGATCATTCGATCAAAGATCAATGATCAAAGATAATTTGATCAGAGATCATTTGATAAAAGATTATTTAATTGAAGATCAAAGATCAAGTTTGACAATATCTTGTATTTTTATTATCAAATTTCAAATTCAAATCAATTTATTCAATATTTGATACATTACACAATATGTTATAAACACTAATAAAGGCATTGACTAAAGAATCTACACCCTTATATACTAAAGCTACAAAGCTAAGCCACAAAGTGACATACTAATCTATCAGAATTATTGACCACTAACTTGCCGATATGCGGTATAGCTGAGTTATACATCACTGAAAAGTCTAAAAACTTGTAAAATTCATCCCCAGAGGGGGGTTTTGACGGTAAGAGATTCTTGATCTTGAACTCGCTCAGTGCCCTATAATTGGAATATTTAAATATTTTTGACTTTATAATATGAATATCAGAGCAATAAATAAATCAAAAGAAGTTTTCGACGGTGATATTCACAACTTGTGCTTGAGTATTGACTAATGAGGAACGAATAAAAATGATGATTGAAGTTTTAAAGAGATTTAAGATTGAAGTATCTAGATTACTATTTTTTTCTTCATTATCATAGCACCTAGTAAGCGACTAATAAGCTATTCTATTCTGTTCTAACTTGAATTTCGAACACTATCAACTATTTAAATGAATCACAAGTCTCTCTCAATATCCATTCATACATTTTAGATCAAACAAGGTCGCAAAAATACCAAGAGTGAATGATGGATGAGTCGAAGAGTGATATTAGCTTCATTCTCCTAAACAGAATACGTCAAATACAATATTATTCCAAGGGGACAAGAGTATTAACAGATAACATATTTCTAATCAACAAGAATTTACTCGCCATAACTCGTACATAATGTTGTTGAACCAATAAAACAAATCATAAAAAGCAGTATTGTAGACCGAGCTTCACACTCGACAGTCAACAACGGTACGCACCGAATTTGAAATTCCAATCAGTTGAGATCTGAAAACCAACACGAATCTCAATCAACACCCAACTAGAATTGCATTGCCGGGCAGCTGCACCGTCCAGCCCATGTCGATTATTCAAATTTAAACGGTGTATGATGAGATGAAAATTGTTATAGAGCTTTCAATGATAAAATCAGAAGCGTTCTTGTTTGACTAGGTCATTTAACCCATTTGAAAGGTCGTGTGTAGAGTCGACCAACTCTCTCTTACACACATTCTCAACCTATCTCATCCTATCCGTGTATCCACTCATCACGTCATCTCATTGACACACACATTCTCCCTCTTTTCTCTCTGGAAATCTGGGATTTGTCTCTCTCCTCTTCTTCTTTTTTGTCTCCTCCTCCTTTTTCTTCTTCTCTTCTTATCATTCATTTCCATTTATTCCTCTGCTTATCCACCTCTCCTTCAACCTTTGTTTCTCTCTTCCTGTTTCTTCTTCTCTTTCTTCTTCTCTTTCTTCTTCTTCTTCTTTTCTTCTCCTTCTTCTTTTTCTTCTTCTTCTTCTTCTTCTTCTTCTTCTTCTTCTTCTTCTTCTATTTCTTACTCTCCTTGTCTCTCTCTTCTCCAACCCATTCCTTCTTGTCTTCTCTTCATCTTTGATTTTCTCCCTCGTCTTCCCCTTCTTCTTCTTCTTTTTCTTTTTCTTCTACAATTTGTACTGTAACTCTCTCACATTCCTTCTCACTCCTCTTCAAGAGAATGGTATCATTTTTTTGTTTTTATCGTCAAATTTCGTCGGACATTTGGCCAGTCTGTATAGAAACGGGCGGCAACTTTTGAACACAAAACAAGAGGAAGCTATCACCCACCATCAGCAGTTAAGTCCAATATGTCAGTTCCATCGCAGCAATCGTCTTTTTAATATGCAAATTGGTGAAGTGCTCCCTCTCCCACTCGTCCTTCTACTCCCTCTTTTCTCTCTTTCTTCTACACATGCGTGCTTCCATTCAAAAATTGGATGGGTGTGTTCCGAAAATAATTAACAGCCACATACTATCAACAGTATCAATAGGAAAATTACAGCTTTGGAGTAAGACCATCGATGGGGTAAGAAGGAATAGAAGCGCGCGCTTTTAGCTTTAGTTTTACCCAACAGATGACTGTACAAACAACACTGTACAATCGGCCCAAAATGACTACATAGGTTTGTTCAATACTTTATTTGCAAGCAAACAGTATAGAACATAATTATTATAGTTCTAGAGTATAGAACAGAGAACAAAGAGTATACAAATACAGTATAGAATATAGAGCATAAGAGTATAGTACATAGAAGAAATGAATGTCACACTAAAGAAGAACTTCTAAGTCAATTCTCCTTTGCAACTCTTATTGAACGACATTTTCAGTTATTCTGAAAATTATCTTGATACAACATAAGCCACAAAAAGTACGTACCATCTTCCATCTGAACAAGTACTTATTAAAATATTGGATAAGACTTCCCTATTCAAGGCATAGGGAGTTATGCCAAGATAAGATGAGATGATATGCGATTCCCAGCACACTATATACCACAATGTACTATCTTCCATCCGTACCAGTACTTCAAACTTCAAACGTTCTAGCAACCTGCTGAAATATTAAACAAGACTTGGAACAAAACTCTTCAAATTGCATAGGGAGTTATGCCAAAATACGATTCCCAGCCAACTGCAGAGCAGATGCAAAAAATCAAACAAGAGTGCCGCCACTGATAATGACCAACAGCCAATAATAATTAGACAGGGCGCTCAGGTGCTTGTCAATACCTATTCGAGTGTTAACTGGCTTGTTACATTCAACGACACCTGTCCCTACTTATTTTTCCATCCATCATTATAACAATCTTCAGAAGCATCACCATCATTTCAACAGTCATCAGCATCAACCCAGCCATCACTGGTGATAAAAGTCAACGAGGGCTTCTCACCTTGCGGTAATTAACATAAATTACCTTGTTAGAACGGTAACAAAACGTTCACGTTACATC
Source organism: Sogatella furcifera (assembly GCA_017141385.1). Taxonomy (NCBI): domain Eukaryota; kingdom Metazoa; phylum Arthropoda; class Insecta; order Hemiptera; family Delphacidae; genus Sogatella; species Sogatella furcifera. The sequence goes on along the minus strand of CM029552.1, from coordinate 21,793,964 downwards.
CGACCGACAAAACGTCGATAGGAGACATACAAGATGATTTCGGAACACCAATCCTTATCCAATTACACTAAATGAGCTGTCATGATACAACGAGTCTGCTGTTGAAATCAATTATCGTTGAACTGGTGCTTGTAATAAATTTGAAATTTAATACTTCTTTATAATATTCATTAGATTCTACCAATGTCATATTGATCAGTCGACTGCTGTATTGATAGTTTGTTACAACAAATTTGAGTTAGCTAGTAAAAAACAGGGAATTGATAATAGATTCTACAAATCTATACCCTATTCACGATCACTTGAAACGAAATGAACAAACTTTTTGCGCGTATGTGCGGGTAAAGGGAGGTATAACTTCATACGACGGTCGGCCGCAGTCGAACAGCTGTAGCCAATCACAGTTCTTGGCTTTTTCTCAAGCTTAAACAAAAATAGCTACCTGTACATGCAAAAAGTTTCTTTATTTCGTCTCAAGTGATCGTGAATAGGGTATAGATCAGTATTGTACTGATCTAGTATTAAAGTGATCTAGCTTCTTGAAACAGCCCAACATCAGATAGAACTGATTATTTTCCAGTATTTCTTCAAACTTGAACAAATCCACTATGTTAGCCCTCTTACAACACTAGTATGTCAAATCAAGAGGAATATGTTCAACTTAAAGTCTCATGGTACGAAAATTTACATTTAGTATGTATTATAAATTTTATATATAGAGATTGGTGGAATAGCAGTTTTGGGCGTGAGTCTGTTGCGTTAATCCAGTGGCGTAACGTTTTCAGACCGGGCCCCCCCGCAAAAATAAAAAATCCGGGCCCTTTTATTTGAAATCATCCCCTATTCTCAACCCTTCTCCGCCCTTAATTTCAATTTTTTAACTTTCTAAAAATGGAAAACTTACATTTTTCAAGTTTGAAAAACATAGCCAATCTATGTAAAAACATATATTGAATTTTATTGAATTATACAACATTATTTATAATTATGAAGAATCATGTTCTAAGGGTGTAAAATAGGATTAAGCCTTTAGTTAGGATAACTAAATAGAAAAAACTGATAGGATGTAGCAAGTATGACAAAGGCAGTAAATTCTTATAATAGTAGAGTAACTTGAAGTTACTGCCTATATCACACTTGCTTCTTACTAGTAGTGGTAAAAGTAGATAGCAGCTATGACGTGTGCATGTAGTGAAAAAGAGACAAACTGGCAATAGCTAAAAATAATCCAATACCCATTAGAATATTTTAGTTTACTTGGAGAGAAGAAATGTAGTAGAGCTCTAAATAATAAAAATCCAAAATGCCATTTGCATATTGGATATTTTTGCCAAAATAGAAATCATACTTCTCTTGATGAACCGTTACTTCAATTTTATCTCTTTACAAATTATGTACGGTAAGATATACATCATTTCGGGCCCAAGTACTTCATATCTCAGGAAACCTATATTTTATATTCGGGCCCCAGCCCGGGCCCCCTAGAGCCCCGGGCCCCCCGCGCCGCGGGGGCTGCGGGGGTGTACGTTACGCCATCTTTGTTAATCTTTGTGTATGATTTTATGATGATGATACGCTGGAAAAATTGCAATTGAAAGATGATCAAAGCCTGATAGCTTTTCTGTTCTTGAATCATACAATTCTAGTCTTTTTACCATTTCATAATAAACACTTCACTTATTTTGTCGATAGGAAGTTTAAAAAACCATTGGACAACCTACTAAATGACAAACATCTACATAACAACCAGAGCAGCAGCTGACGCTAAAATGTTAGGCGGTTTCAACTGCTCTCTGTACGCACCTACAGCTAATGTTGTCAATTGGAGTTGTTAATTAGCTATGCCTGGATGATGTTTTTGGAATAGAAAGAGACAATAGATGCTTTAAATCAGCTGTTAGTAGGTTACGTCACCTTTAAGAGACAGACGAAACCAGCCAACTTTTTGGCGTCAGCCGTACAACCAGAGCTTCATTGATGAAATGTAGCGTGCATTTCATTATGCCTACATAGTTGTAGACTGAAGCTGAGTTAATGGAGCCGAGCGGGCAGAATGGATGTTTGAACAAGAGCAGAGTGCGAATGGCAGCCGCGCTCTTATAATAAATTGATGGCCAACGGCCTCAGATACACATTTAAAAGGCTGCGATGATAGCCAGCCAACTTATACTTATTATAAATTCGCCTACAGAATGATAAAGAGAAAGAGGGAGGGAGGGGGAAGATAGAGGAGGCTCCTTAAGAGATGAACAGAGTAAGAGAGAAGATAAGATAAGGGTGTTAGAGAGAGAACCCAAATAGTGAAAGAAGAGAAATGAACAGGCAGAGAAATTAGAGGTGAATGAAGAGGAGGACAACACAAAAATGGAGAGGCACAAATGGAGAAAAGGTGAAAAAAGAAATTAGAAAAGAGAGGAAGAGGAAGAGGAACAGGAAGAGGAACAGGGAGAGGAAGAGGAAGAAGAGGGAGAGGAAGAAGAAGAAGAAGAAGAAGAAGAAGAAGAAGGAGAAGAAGAGAAAATGAAGCATGAATAAAGAGTTTGAATTATCCAGATTTCTTCGATTCCCACAAAAATATCTTCGTGCTTTCCCTCTTTACAACTCTCCTCCATCTCAAGCTGTTCCTCCAGAATTCAATAATATTTTCCAACTTTTTCAATAATAATATTATTTTTCCAACTTTTTTTTCTCATCCTAATTATTTAACTCTTTCATAATCTTCTCCACATCCTTCTTCAAGTCTCATTCCTCCCATATCCTCCTACCACTTCTCTTCCTTTTTCTTCTTCGTAGCCTCCTCACTTCATTCCACTTGTTTTAAACAGCTAGTTGAGCTTGAAACTTATTTATAGCCTGGGGCTGGCTGACCATCTCCAAATTAGAACCGACCTAACAAGGTTCCAAATTGAAACCGGCCATCAAACACATTGTACCAACTGCTTACACCCCTCTCCTCCCATGCACACAAACAACGTCATTTCTGCCGGCATTTAAATGATCAAACACACAGAGCGCATCACAACAAAAGTTCACTTAAAAAATATTAAAAGATTAATATATCTCTATATTAATTCGATTAATCGACCATTATACTGATTTTAGTTAATTCAGTTTGATCTAAGTAAAAGTACAAGTTTGATAAACAAGATACACACCAAGGATATCAGACACAAATAGGCCTATTATAAGAGTATTTTTACGATGAATAGAGGATAGGACACGAGAACATGATTGAAAAAATATTAATAGAGCTTGAAAACGGCAAAAAAGATTTTAATTAGAAGTAGAACACTTTTTAAAAATACTGTCACATTGAAGTTGAACAAAAGAGGATTCTGTAGATTTGACTCATGAACCCTTGTACGAATTCAATGATGTCTTAAACCACCGTTTTATAGTTAAATCACTGTTTTTGATAAAATAAACTTATGAGCATTATGAAACACTCATGCCGGGTTTTTCCAAGCACACTCAAACTTGATGAACAGCTGACATTTTCTATGATGAATATAGGAAATTTAAACTGTTGAATGTAAATTTGAGGGTCCCTCAAATTAGAGTGTGCTTGGAAAAACCGGGTATCAGACACCCAGAATGGATTGCCGAATAATAAATTCAAAATTATGACAAAGTAAAGGATGGAATGGGGATGAAATATGAATAGCGATTTTCCAACTTTCAGAATTCTATAGGCTACTCCAAAAACACTAAATAGGCTACAGCACTGGCGGCCCGTGCCCACGAAAAGGAGAATTGCTGTACAGTAAAAGATACGGGCACTTCACCTGTTTTGTGGGTACGAGCCGCCAGTGATAATACAGTCAGTAATCTTAGCAGCAACATTACTGCCGGAATCATATCACAACTTGAGACTTTCCAGCGATCTTCAATCTGACAGTAAAATAAAATCAGCTACAATATAAAATTATTGTGGCTGTCCCCTCATTACAATATAACACATTCCTTTGCCACACACCCCATTGAATACAAAAATCAATCCAACATCATTTGATTTGCTGAGGAAACGTCAAATCAGTTGTAAAGCAAGCAGCGCGCGATGCGACAATAAACAAGCAGTGCGTTTTAGTAGTTTACAATACGCAGTTAGACGCTAACAACGCTCGAAAAACGCCCCCTGCGTTATTTACAACGCGACTGGGTTTATTGGCCGACATAAAGCAGATAAAGGGCGGTTGATGGCTCGTTTTTCATTTTACTGTTATAGCCCGTTCAAGCAGATAAAACATTCTGGCAATATTGGAAAATGACTTCAGCTCGATCAATATTGGTTCAAAAGTACAAATTTGGCCTCAAATTGTAGGAAATAATCTGATCTACCATTTGAGACCAAATTTATAATTTTTGAGCGAATGCCGAATATTGACCGAGCTGGATTTATTCTCCCATCTCAAAAGAATGTCTTCTTTGCTTGAAAATAATTTAAGGTTCGCGTGAACTGAGAAGACACGCCTTCACAGTAGGCTTTACATTGTAAGGGAGTGTCTTCTCAGGTTGCGCGAAATCTCTAATTTTTAACCTAGGATAAGCCCAACATTGCATGGAACAGTGTGAGGTGAATAATTCTATGGAACAAGTAGAATAATTCTATAATAATAGAATGGGGGAATCGGGAATGATAGAAGATTGGATGAATTCTTGAAGATCAAATCTCCTTGGATGATAGCTGAATCCGGTCGAGTGACTAACTTGCACTCCCAGAAACTATGGAATAAAAACTCACAATTCATTTACTTCTTATTCCTACTGAAGTAAATGGGGCCAATTGCAAATACTGTACTTATACAGTATACCGAGATCGAACCTTACTTGTATAAGAACTCCACCTGTAGGATATGTTGATAACTTACCATTAGAAACATCATATTTACTGAATATGGTACTTGCTCACCTGAAAAAGAGGAAAATATAAAGGTCAGGAACTGTTGAGTAAAGAAACAGTAGCAGATTGTATTGGTTATTCTACAAATACTGAAATGGAACAAAATTTCAACCTAAATCTATGATATTTACTTCAGATACTACTGATTGTGTTAAAATTGCAAATTGTACTACTAGATGACAATACAATACTTTTTATATTTGATTCAAATGAAAAATATGAAGAACGATTAGAAGTTATTAAAATTTATAGATTTGTAAATATGATTAACGTTAATGAGTAATTAACCATCCAAAAAAGAGAACAAACTGTGCTAAAAATTTCTGAATGAAATAAGTAATGTAAATAGATGATCTTTATTTCGTTAGAATAATCTTGAACCGCCATTGATTGAGGCATGGGAAATAACGGGATTCAACCAAGTTCCAGTATCAATAAATTATTGAAAACGAAACAAAAAACTACAGAGATGAAGACAACAGAGAATGAACAAAACAGGAAACCGATGATTATACAATAGATAAGTGTTACAAAACCAAGGAAAGGATGAAAAAAACCAGATCACATATTATCGAAAACTGCAATCGAAAGACAAGATCCATAAACAGGAAGGATTAAGGTCTAGAAAAAACAAACGGTATAATTTCCACAAATTGGGGCGCACAATATGCAAAGACCGAGTGTTGTTTGATAGTGGTTGGTGAATGGGAAGGAAGATTTTAATTAGGCCAAGTTGACTTCTCTCCATCTATCAATCGATCTCTTAGCCAAGATCACGGACCGGCGTGCCGTGTTCTCAGCTGAATTATGTGGCACACACGACCGAACTCTACCGTTAACTCTCTTGCAACAGGGCCACGTTAAATTAAGACAATAAATAGCCGAAATAAACAAACAAACGAAAAACGGGACCGAATTGGCCACGGTGGACAAATCGTACCGAAACTTGTGTGACTTCATTCGGTTGCCATATAATTTGAAGGTGAATTTTATTAATCCAATTCTCATTTCATACATATCTTCAATTATTCCAATTAATAATTCTGTTCCGTTTCTGGTGGATACTGACAGAGAAAAGGCCTGTGCAATTTCTACAAATGAAGATGGGATAGAAATTTTAACAAAGATTTTTAGATTGATGGATTTGAATTTGTGGGGTAATAATAAACAATAACAATATATAGAATGTAGACTATAAAATAATATCCAAGGTTATCAGATGAAAAATCTATATTTATATCAAATGACATTGCTGAATATCATCAAAGTTTCCATTCATCATTTTCTCCACTCAATAAATTTGGAATATTGAGAGAATGAAAATTTCGAATACTCCTTTCTATTTGGGTCGACTACAAACTAAATCTAATGAATTCGTGAGATTTTAATTCTAATGAATTCGCGTATTTAATTCCACAAGATCAAGAGCTGATTGCATTTCAGAGTTTTAAGTAATTGAAAACCTTTTTGAGGGTGATACCCACATGAGCTCTAGGTTTGTGCGTGGTAAAGGAGAGTGGTGATGATGAGATTATGATGACTTAGGTAGGACAATCAGGACCAAGGGCTTAAAATCTCCTTCTGATGATAGGGAATGGGATGGAAAAAAGCCTGATTAAACAAAAAATAGTCAAAGTCTATGAATGAGATCTACGTGCAACTCGAACTAGAACTTTCTAATAGAATTCAGATCATTCAAAAAACTATAAGAGACAATCTCATTCAATTATAGACCAAAAACCGTGCCAGTAGGCCAACAGAGTAACAAAGAATACCGCATTTCTCTGAAAACTTTGCGGTTATTCAATTCAATTTCCGAAAAATAACGAAATTTTTGGACAATAGAAACTAAACTATGAGAGCCCTTGAGCTAGGAGAATATACTATTCCCCTTTTGAAGAGCAGGAAGTACGATTAGCCACAAAACCGCAGCAAACAATCATCATCATCACCATCATCATCATCATCATCATCATCATCATCCTCGATTCCTCAAATCCAGAATCATAACAATAACATAACATCACAATCATCTGTGTTATCATAATTTCTTTTCTTAATTTAATTTTTTTTTTTAATTTTCAACTTTTTCTATTACAGTATAAAAACATTATCATTATCATCCTTATGTCCACGATCATACCGAGAAGGCGAGAAGTATATCATCATCATAATTACAATCAATAATATCATCATCGTCATTTCCATTTTAATCATCACAGCATCATTTTGACCAATATTATCGTAATGATCATTTCCACTATTGTCATGATGATTACAAATTCCAATAACCATCATCATCATCATCGTCATCGTCATCATTGGATTGACCGAACTCATATTATATGAATGAATGCCCGAGGGAGATAACTGATCACATGTAGCATTCTCTCAATGTGGAATTTGTCTTTGCTGAGGACCATAGGCAGCAAAATGTGACTTAGGCCGTTACTTGGCTTAGCCAGGAGGGATTGGTGGTGCAAAGTAGGAAGTGGGAGGGGCAACAATGAGCAATTTGTCAAACCAAGCCAGCCATCATTTGCGCAAGCTGAGAAGACACGCCGTTACAATGTTAAGTGTATAGTAAAGGCGTGTCTTCACAGCTCGCGCGAACTCTATGCTGCAGGACACGCTCTTGTGTAATAACGTGACTGTCCTGTATAGAATAGTAACTGACGGAAGAATGAGAAATATAACGGGGAGGGGTTCACTGTGGAATAAAATGGACAAACATACATACACATGATACACAAGACCGGATATTACAAATGAAAACTGGCCTCAAACAATGTACATTACTCTCAACAATTTATTGTTCACAATAAACATATTCAACTTGATTTGAGGTTAAAAAAACCTAGGCCCACTAATCGTTGTTTTGTTTTCAGAGAGTGAACTGTTATGGAGTCAACGAACACATAATATACTATATATTATACACAAAATAATAAATAATCAAAATTTGTATTATGCAATCAATGAATGGAATTCACTTCCAGTGAGTTCTCTGTGATGATGAATACTGGATAGTATGATAGAAAGTATGATGCCTCCACATAAATTAAATGAATAGGCAAATGAATACTTTCATATCTAATTATATTGTGCAGTCTCCATAATAAAACGATGATCACTAGAATCACTTATAAAGATTTATGCTTATTACCGGTCCGAATTTCTGTAAAAAAATTGAATATATATTTCAAGTGGAAATTTCTATAAGGCATGAAATGGTCTTGAAGAAAGCTCTAGGATAATCCTGCCATCTCTCTCCCATATCAGGGCTATAAATAAATAAAATCTATTATTTAATTCGATTATATCTATAATAAAAAGAATTAGAACAAAAACACAAGTAGAAAATAATAAGACTAAATCAGGGCAAATTCATAAGTAATACCAAAGGCAATTATTAATGCTACTTTTGAGAATAGTTGGTTTATAGTAATACCATGGAGGAGCGTTACGAGTATTTATTTTATTTTGTTTATTATCGAATAGATAATTAACATTATTATTGTCATCGACCGCATCTAACATTGACCATCTTCAATTTGAAAATCACATGAGAACATAACTTTTCAATTCAAGTTCTATATCACTGAAGAATTATCAATATTCCAAACGGAAACTTTTCATACGGTCAGTAGACATTGTCATGATGACAGATATTTCTCCACCCAAAAAATCCAGACGGAAGAATATCAACTATTTACATATCAAATATGCCGGAAAGGTATAAATTATAACACACACAAGGAATGTTGCATAGAGACGGGTTATTTCGATTTGATATGACAGGCTGTCAGAAGCTGAGGGAGACAAGAGTTTTGAGAATGACAGAGACGGACGAATGGATGAAAATGAAAAGAGAAAGAAAATACAGATAAAGAGAAATTCGTAGTGGGCGCCAGCACACACGTATACGAGGCTATAACATACACTTCAACCAAGGTGGCGGTTGGCGGATGACTGTTATTAATGCTCAGCTCTGTCAGGACAGTCGGTGAGCAGTTTATAAGAGCAAATCGAGTCGAGGGCTATTTCAGCAACATGTTTCGCTTTTATAGTCAACTTTCAGATTGTCTTGAAAGAACTGATCATTAATAAACAACATTCGTTAACCGCCACTTTCATTGGCGTTTGCTGCTAACCTATATCATAGGTTATCCTGTTAACACGGCAGAACGGAACTGTAAACAGTAGACAAGAACAAGGATGAAATCTTGTAGCCAGTAGAACGCAGCCACGACGCCCAAAAAAAGATAATCTCTGAAAAATAGTTCTAGAATCTAGAGCTTCGGGGTAATCAAACAACGTGGGGAACTGGACACATTCACTACGCCTATTGTATGTAAAAAGGTAATGAAAGTATACTCCATTCTTTTTTAAATTTCATGGACAACAGTAATTATTACTTGAAATGCTTGCTTGGAGAGTATTTCATTGGCCATGCGAGAAACCTCAGTTTATAATTTGTAAAATAAGTGAGGTTATCTTGGGCTGAAGAATTACATTATTTGTTTTAAAACTTGATGTACGGTATAATAAATACATTGAACCCACCAAAAATGTCATAACATACCAATAAATTAAAAACTTTTATACCAATAAATGATAAACTGACGTGATGATCAATTATTGCAACCTTTTAAGAAACTTGATAATTATACAATTGAAACATCATAAGAAAGGGTTTACAGCTAGCTATCTGTAAAAAGGCACAGTGTCTTCAATTGCGGCCTAAATTTAGATTTGATACTGCAAGAGGATTCACTATGATTCTGCAATGATTTGTACTCTAATACCAGCACCGCTGTGAAATAATCAGCACTGAGATTTACAATCAGTTATTGTCTGGGATAATTTTGAAAAACAAACAACAAATTTCTTTTGAAAAAAATTATTTAAATAGTTTTGAAGTCGTTTGAGCTCGAGAAGACCACCATAAAACGAGCAAACCAGTAGTTGATTAGTTGAAAGTGAGAAGTCATCACAGAAACATGCCTTCACAAGGAGACTACATGATCGGACCTAAAATACAAGGAGGGCACCAAAAGAAGGCACCCGACACACTTTGTTATAATATCAAAAAATGAGCCGCATCATCCCATATCAATTCTCTTTTTTCAAATTCTTCTTCCCTCTTCTTTCTTCGCCTCTCTCGTTCATTATCCCTTTTATCTTTTATGCACGACCGCCCGGTTTATCGATGCTTCATCGGCTGCAATACATTTTTTCTCTTATTTCCTTCTCTTTTTCTTCTTCGTTTTTCTCTCATTTTACTTCTGCTTATCCATCCTCTTCTCCCATTTTTATCCTCTTTTTCTGCTCCAGCTTTCCTCCTTTTTTCGTTCACACTGCAAGTTCGTCTTCTTGTCAATGACCTCTTCTAAACACACAAACACACACTCTCACACTCAATATTATTGAATTTACTAATACTTCGATACTTGTTTAGATAATTTCTTTCAAGGTCAAACAGATTGGGAGTCCGTCACGGACTATTTTCGGCCGAGCAGCATCATCAGTAGTAGATGTATCACTATCAACTCCCAAGTTCCCTATTTCCCTCGTATACCTGTATATTCCGTTAATAGTTGGAGGACAAAATGTATGAGTGCTAGAAAATTGAGTTTGACTAAATATTATTAAACAACTGGAATATTTGTAAAGCATGAATAAATTATGTAGAAATTTTCATTTCTTGACCAAGTTTATCCATGTTTATTTTGTAGTATTTTATTTAAATTTATATATTTTTATCGATAAATCTAAGTGAAAAAGTACGAATAATCAATGAACAGATTAGGCTACAATGAACAGATTAAAAAAAAGTTTTCCCACAAATAGTTTTGAGAATAGAATAATATTCAACTTATTCGATAATCACAATAAGAGAACAGTTAATTATTATTGATAGCCTTATATCAAAGCCCTTAATCTTTCAGCTTCTAATCCCCATACAATTCATATTCAGATCAACTACTCCATTCATCAACCCTTCTCATGATCCAAATCATTCACTTTTAAAAAATTCGACTGAGTAGTTGTCGATGTTGTAGAATCATTAATGTTTGGAAACATAATAAACTCAATTAAACTGTCAACTCTACCGCTTATTTTGGTTCCGGACCATGGTTTCAAGGCCACGGATTGAAAATGTGACCTGTGTGACCATGGTCCTGTAGAAAAATAAACGGTATAATTGAAATCATCAGTGTGTTTTATTTCATTTACTTCTCTCAACTTAAACTTTAAACTTAGTTTTACATTTTTTAAATTGTGACGGCGTCTCTTCCCACCAATGATAAAGGAATCATATAGGATGATGTACAGTCGAAGCACTGGCGGCTTGTGCCCACCAAACAAGTTAAAGTGCTGTACAGTAAAATATACGGACACTTCACCTGTTTCGTGGGTACGAGCCGCCAGTGAGTCGAAGAGAAAATAGAACACATTTCAATTGGCAGTAAAATTGAAACTTTTCACAGATATTTACAGTATGTATTTAAATATACGAATTAGCCAGAGTACACATACGCCTAGCAAGTTTGTGATGGCTGTGGTATTATGGGAGGCTGCGGCGCAAGGCAGTTTGCAGCTCTTTAATTGGAATATAAATAACTGATTGATGCTGCCATCTTGTTCATTATTACCCACCTAAATCTCGGCTCTTTTAATAAGCGTGCAAATCTCCCTTCAGGTTGCTGCGTGTGAATATGAGAAAGATAGAGTTTGAGAGAAATAGTGAGAAAAACAGAGAGGAATAGCGTGTTTCAAATATTTCAACAGAGTAATTTACTAGGCCTAATTTTTCTCTACAGCCAAAATCTTTCAATAAAATAAAAGGGCAGAGTTCTTTGTAACTAAATAACTGATATTGGTTTTGGATATCAAATAATTAACAACGAAATATAAACCAATTACATATTGTGGACCGTTTCAAAAGTATGAGATATACTTATTCACAAATAACTGTATCTTTACTGAAATGCTTCGAGCAATTTTATTGATTCATTTAATACTGAAATAAGAAGCACGATAATTATTCAACTAGGATGGGGAAAATTATTCTACAAATAAACTTCTATGCCTAAGAAGGTTATTTTAAGATAAACTTTGTTATAGTCAATAGTGAATAATCTCGGATTATATAGAATGTTGACATACTAATTGAATGAATCAACTAACAAAATATGAACAGCAGATCATTTGAATTAATTAATTAGTTCACTAAAATCATAATGAGGACTATCGCTTTTCAAAGTGGATGAGAATTGATTTTTCTTCATTTTTTACAGAATGACAAAATCTTCTACAACACGCCACTATGGATAATTTCCGTAAACAATTGGACCGAGAAAGCTCCAAAACGAAAACACGTGCCGGGGAGACACGGTCAAGATTTGTTACAATTTGTGGCATGTTGAAGACAAATGCCGGGGGTAGTTCAACACATGTGGGCGTCGAGATGACAGTGGCGCCTCAACACGGATTAATCGGACACTAACGGCTACACTCCTAGACTGGGCAGGCACGTTAATCACAGGATAATTCATGATGGACTTGGAAAACGCATCAGCACACACACAAATTTCCATAAGAATAAGCCATCGATCATCAGTGGACTGTAGGGGAAGAAGGGGGAAAAGGATGAAAAAGGAATGGAGAGGAGTGAGAATGAGGGGAGGGGCGTGCCAGAGCTACGGCAATTTCCTCGGCTATGCTAATATGCGGCCATTTAAAATTACCACAAAATCAACATACGGCGCACAGCAGTGTATCATTTATTTTTTGGAAACGCCGCGTATAATGAACACCGTTCAACAAGCATCCATCCGTCATCGAGCAACAGACTGCCAAAATAATACACTACTAACAAACTACAGTCTGTCCAAGCAAAGAAGACATTTTGACAATGGAACAATGACTCCAACTCGGTCAATATGGGTTCAAAAATTGTAAAGTTGGTCTCAAATTCTAGAAAAAAAATGTTTCTTACAATGTGAGACCAAATTTATGATTTTTGAACTAATATTGTACAAGCTGGATTCATTTTCTCATCTTGCCAGAATGTCTTCTTTGCTTGGACAGACTATACACCCGATTGGCTGAGAGGCATATTCTAGCACTAGAGGATGAGACAGACGGCTGTGATTCTATACACTTATTCACTCTTGATGGATGAAACATAACCTAAAGCTGCAACCAGTTGATCTTCCTTGTTCATAATTTGGTATTTTAAAATTCAGAAAATTGCTGACCTCCGTTTAGTGAAAATCACGAAAATACGAATTCTCAGTGATAATGCTAATATTTGACGCATCTTCCTTGTAAGATTTGACCTAGCCTGTAGAATAGCTTGTTTATAATTAGGAAAAATGGATGTGACCCTTCAAAACATAGAACATTTTCTGGTTTGAGTTCAGTAAGAATCACGTTAAATACGAATGATAATGAAGAAGTGATTATTAAATATATCCTTCATGTTATATTTGATCGAAATTGACAGAAATTTTGATTCCTATTTGCAAATTTACTCTTTCCATTTTGCGATGAAATTATAAGAAAAAAGCTGTCAATTTGTGATTAGTATTCTCAACCAGTCATTCATTCAATAAAACAGGTATTTAATGTTTCTCCCTTCTGACATTTTATATAAAAGCTAACAGCAGTCTTGAAAAGCTGCAACAGCTAACGAGGCAAGAAAATCTCTTATATTCATAGTAAATCCAATAAACAATATGATGGTAGTCATCATTCCAATAAAAGCACAGTAAAATAGATGCTTTGGTCACTTATTACGAACGATTCGTAATAACTGCTCCGCGGAGCAGTTGAATTAGCTCGTATAGTATGTAGTCAATGATGACAAAACTTCTATAAAACTGCAGTAATGAGTTTCCAACAGAAATAGACAAGTTGTGAAAAGAGAAGGCATGAATAGGATAAGAATCACTAACAGGAGTTGTAATGAAGTTTTTATGATGGAAGAAAGGGGATTAAGAAAGAGAAGAATGGTGTCGAAATAAGTGAAGGAAGGAAGCGTAAATAAAAGAATAGTTACCAATTGAATTATATTACGATGATAGGAAACAAGAGAACAGAAAATTTTACAAATGGACAAATGTAACTTCCTACAATTGGACATTTAGGAAGCGTAGTGAAGTGAGAACCCGCCTTTGGGAGATTGGCTGTCGTTAGTAAAGACAGTCAGTCGCTTCCCGCCTCTGGAGGAATAGTAATTGTTGCATTAATCTCTAACTGATTAACTGCATGTTATTTAGAGGTGTTCTGCGCCGCCAATTAGTTGCGGAGACTGGCTTATGGTTGAGAGGATCAACGTGCTAACCACACGTTACCTCTCTCCTGGTTGATGATTGCTGTATGGTCTGTCCGGCCGGGGGAGAATTCTGGCGAGGTGGAGGGGGCGGCTTCGGCTCGGCCAGTGTTGATTCGGGGACTATGAGTTCTGATTGAGAATTCATGGCTTTTGGGCCGGTATTGGCCGGGCTGGGGCCGTTTTACCGTCGTGCCGGGGTGGCCCGTTGGACGGGCTGTATAGTAGAGTGAATTTGAAACTGGCAACCAGCTGGTAGGCCTAGGCCCTTCATGGGATTTTGAGCCAAACATACATACATACATACATACATACATAGTGAAGTGAGAACTCAATCTCAGTTGGATGTTGGATGGGAATTTATTTATTTAGCGTATGGCATTAGTAGTGGGGAGACCCAAGGGGAAAGATAGGAACAAGAAAATAAAAGTAGAGAATAAGAAGCAACAGAAGAGAATTAGAAGTAATAAATAAAGAAATAAGTAATGGATAAAAACAAGGTGCCCCTTCGAATTATGATAATGTAAAGAGGTTGTTGGTTGGAAAAAATGAATCGTATAAGAATAAGTACAATCGTGTAAGACAAGAGCTTGAAAATTACAATTGACACAAATCGACGAGAGAGAACTGATAAAAGAAGTTACTGGAGGAATAGGAGGAGAAACGAGGGGAACAAATCAAAGTAACTAACTTTATAAAAAGAGGAAATATGCAAGAGGGGGAATATGCAAGAGGTGCAATAGTGAGAGAAATGAAAATTAATTGAAACTGAAGATAAGGAAAAATCAAAATAATGGTAAAAGAAAGCCAAAGAAGGAGCATGACAAAAATAAAGGTGGAAAAGGGAAAAGGATTGTGAAGAGAGGAATAATGAAGGCAAAAGATAAATTAAGGGTAGTTGTAAAAATGTAGAAAAAGATGGAAGTCGGCTCTAAAAATAATAAAAAACAGAACAATAAAATAAAAATGAGACGTGGAAGAATAATACGTGGAGAATCACGTAAATATAAATATAAAACGATTTGTTTATATCGGCTGTTTGCAGCAATAGAAGTGGCCAGACCAAAGCTGTCTACAGCGCACTGTTTAATTAGGCGATTTTAGCACGTCGTTAAAGCAAGGCTATCGACAGACCAGACTCCTTCTTGACCGTTTCCTCCGTTTAACCGAGAGGGCACACACAGTTCCCCACATTATGGCTGCTGCAAATTAAAAGTGGAATGCGTTTGAATTTATAGTGCGCGGCCAACACTCCAGACTCCACTCCATTCCAACCGGACTTATTCACTTCACATTTAGTTCTTCTTTGGGTTGCAAGATCAATTTTGATCCAAGATCAGTACAATGTTAATCAAATATGATTGAGGAGATGATCAAATAAACATAACCTCTATTTTGAATATGAATTAAGAGAAATTTGGGAAAGAGGTTTTGGACTTTACTGTCTGTGTTTTACCCTAATAAGCTCATTGTAATTTCTCGAATAGAATGAGTCGACTGATTCAACATAGTTGATTTAGTAAAAAGTCCAAGAAATTATACCGAAAAAAGGGTGTGCCACTAAAAAATTAAGGAAAGGCTGGAAATCGTCTTAGGGCATTCTAAATAAGTCCAATAAGTTTGCGACGGATCCACCGAATTTCGGTTCTGTTTTTAGTTTTTTTCGCAATTTACGCCTCCCAGCGTAAAGACGATTTCCAGCCTTACCTTAAGTTTTTGGTAGCAAAAGTCCAATTTTCCTGGGCTATAGGTGGAAGTTATCATCAGAGCATGATTGCATTCCACCTAGAATTCACGTATAAAGTTTTTATACCAACTTATTTTACTTACATTCTATAACATACGAGTATTTGGAACAATCTGATTCATATGAAGTGTCTCTGTCGCACTTTCCAATCTTTCCACTTGTCCAGTTGATGAGTTATTCTCCAATTACTCATGATAATAAATGCTAACTAAAATCCACATTTACCAATTGTACTAAATCAACAAGCCTTTTTCACTTTCTCTCTCTTAAGAATGGTTTGAAGATTACCAAAATCACTCAAATTCTTTTACTAAACTAGAAATTGTTCAACCAAAATCAATATTAAAAGAAGTTTGGAAGTGAGACTGAGACAAACAACACTTATCATCCACATCAGCAGCAGTAGCAGCAAAAACATAAACAGTAGAAGCAGTTGAACTGTTGTTAATGGAAACTGAGTTATTGTAATGAAGGCGCGAAGCCAGGGTGAGGCAAATGAGTGAGTGTGTGAGTGCCAACAGCCTGAGGCAGTTGTAAAGAAGCTGACCCGATGATTAATATATTTATAAATTAATTAGAAGAGCCATAGCTATAGAAAGGCCACTGCAGTAGACTGAAGAACACAGAACACCCTTCGTCAGAGGTATGGCCTCAGGAGAGGATCTACAGTCAATTTCTTAGCTACCAGTGCTACTGTTTTCTTTTTATGCTCTTCATCACTCGAGTTTCTTCTCATTAACGTGCCACAGCCACTCATCAACTAAGAAGGGATCGAGAAGCAGAATAAGCTCGAATACAATTCACATCTGCATAAAAACGAGTAAAAAATTCTTTAGTTCTCATCCCCCAATTAACTGATTGAATATAATATCCTTAAAACACTTTTACAGGAATGTATGCTTCGACTTCATAAAACCAAATCTTCTCAATGTTGGTCGTTGGTTTGAATAGAGTTTCTTCTATTTGCTTAGGATGATGTCCATAAAAGTTTAAGCTAGAGCTTGAAAATAAGAATAAAAAATGTATTTTTTGGATGAATTTCGATGGTATTGGAGTTTCTCGATCGTAATTGTGCTGTTATTAATGAGGGACCCTATCTTCCACATTTTCATTTTTTATTAAGCCTATAAAATTCATGTATTGAAGTGACACTCCCAAATAAATACTAATATTGACAATATAACTAAACTAATATTGAAACCAAAGAAGTTTTCTGAAGTTTAGCCAAAGAATATGAAGTAATATTCAATTAGTCTCACTCAGCATTGTTAACTTCCTTTTAACCAAAAATTACCAAGCTGAGTTACCGTTCAATCTTAGACTGCATAGAACAATAATTTATTATCATAGTTAATTGACCATTTAAATAGGGACCAATCTCAATTGACCTTTATTCAACTGGAACTAACTCCTACTAACTAGCAACTATATCATCTAAACCTAAACAATACTATCCTCTTCCCTTTCCAACTACTGTATCTGATCCACTCTTTCCCTCCCGAGCCTGGAGGAATCACCTCCTGGGAGAACCGACTCCCGACACTCTCCATTCTAACCTCTTCTCTTCATTAAAAATAGATTTATGTGCTGGGAATTAAAAGGAATTCTCGTAACCTTCTCCTCAGTCGGTTTTTTATTTCATCTCAAATTCTGATTTCTCCCAGTTGATTTCTTTCTTGTCGGTATTTTCTAGTTTTCTTCGTTCCTCTTTAACGTGTTTTTTTTCTACAATTTCTCTATCTTTCTCTTTTTGATGCCGTCAATTAACCGGGAAGGATTTGAGTCAGTAGCTTCCGTTGGTAGCAGTTCACACATTATATTTCAGATTATGTCTCTCTCAGTCAGTTTCAAGTTCACTAAACTTGCAGTCTATATCTGTCTGCTTGATCGATTTTCCCATTTTGCTTGTTCTACCGGAATAAAAAATTCTCACGATTTTTACTGCACTCTGAATGACTGTGTGAGACCTGGACTCATCGGCCAGCAGTCCAATTTTATTGCCGATCTTTCCTTATCTTTTCACTCAAGTCCAACCAAATTTGGAAAACCGAATGGAAGTTTAAAGTGGGAGGTCTACCACCGAACTGCAAGTAACTGTAGAGCAAGTGAGACAGATTTGAATGATATTTAATTTCTTTATATACTAACATAGATGATAGATCTCAATGAGAGAGGATTACAATTCAATACCAGAGGATTACAATTCATCAATCAATGGTTATTGAACATTCATAATACAGTAAATAAATAAATAAAAGTTTATTTCCCCAAAAAAACTAAAACTACTACATCAATTACAGAATATTAGAAACTCTACAATTACAGTATTTACAATAGTTAGCTACAGAAATATCTTATAATGTGTCTTTACGTGTTTTAGTGTTTTCTGTGTGGAAATTGACCTACTCCACTATGGCGTACCATGTTCTAGAGTAGGTTTTGTTTGTTTGTTTTTTGTGTGCGGATTAGTAATTAGTGTTTAGTAAGTCATTAGGTGTGTAGTTGAAATATTAGTTGTTGATTGAAATAATGTTTTCTATGTTCTGTCTTCCTTTGCTCATCAACCAATTGTGTACTATTGTTTTGAACTTTCTAGGATGATTAATCTGTTTGAAATTTTCAGGAAGTAAATTGTATAATTTTGGCGCTAAATGATTGAAATGTCTTTGGTATAGTGCCTTTCTTGCAACATTGGTGATGAGAAGATTCCTGTACCTGGTGTTGTGGTTGTGGTTTCTGGTTTGAAATGTTGTTGGATTCTTGTGTAATCTGCACAGTATCTCCTTGGAGTAAAGCTGTCTTGGATCCATCACGTTAAACTCATTGAATAGCTGGTCCGATGAATAGCGTGGTGGCTTCTGGTTGATGACTCTCATTATCAGCTTCTGTACCCTGAGGAGCGGTCCGATGTGCAGGAAGCTTGTTCCTCCCCATCCTACGATCCCATACAGCATGAGGGACTGTGCTAGAGAAAAGTAGATTACTCTTAGACATGCCTTGTTGACCAGTGTCCTCAATATCCTGAATCTGTAGATGGTCTTCCTCAGTCTCCCGCATAATTCATTGAGATGGTGATCCCAGCGCAGAAAAGAGTCCATTGTAACTCCCAGGTATTTCTGTGACTGTTTCTTGTTAACTATGTATGAAGTGTTATTCCGTTGGTTCTTGATTATTATCTTATCTCCTGTTGGCTGTCCATGTTGAGTCGCCGAATGTATGTGAATGACAGTATGTGAAACATTTTCTCAAATTATGCAATAAGAAGTGTTTTGTCTCAGATTTCATGTCTCATATCTCACAAATTATCAATTAATTATAAACTTCAATTTTTTCAGCTCAACCAACAATAGTTTAGTGGAAACTTTATTATTCAACCAACGATAATTATATAGTCTGTCCAACAAAGAAGAAATTCTGGGAAAATTACAAAAATTATAAATTTGCTCTCAAATTGTAGGAAATATTTCGATTTACGATTTGAGAATAGATTAATCATTTTTGAAACAATATTGAACAAGCTGAAGTTATTTCTTCCATCTTGCCAGAATGCCTCCTTTGCTTGGACAGACTGTATAAAGTAGAATACTTTACTGTATACTGTATACTGTTATTACTGTAGAAGTAGAAAGTTCATTTTCCACTTTCAGCGTCAATAATAATTGGTAAAATATTTCCATTGAACGATATTTGGTAAAAAGTCCATTTTTGACTTTTCAGCTGACAACAACGCGTCCAGATGGGATTCAGCTGCAGCTGTGTCTACTCCGTACTGCAGAGCAGAGCGCACATTCAGAACACGTATTGACCCCCCGTTTCTTTGGACCGGTTCCCCCCTCCACCACTAACATTGAGTGTTAATTTCAGTTTATTCAACGGACACCGAATTCCATTTAACATCCATCATGACGTCACCAAAGCACACGCCGGTGTCAAAATCATGAAAAGAATTAATAATAAAAGGTAAAGGAATAGTGAGAGGTGAAGAGGAGAAAGAGTAGATATGGAGAATAAATACTGTAGTCAAGAAAGGGAGATGGTGAGATGGGAGATGGTGGTCATGAAGAGAATTAATAAATGGTAGAGGAATAGTCGGGGATTAGATTAGATTACTTTATTCAAATAGATAACAAAATTCGGCTTAGATTATACATTGTAATATAAATGAGTAAAACAAAATTATCCTATAAATTTCACAAAATAGAGACTTCTAGTAAAAATACGTAAAACGGTGATGTAATGAATGCAAAATTTATACAGATTTTAAATTGGAGGTTCTGCAAAATTAATAAGGAGTGTAAGTTATCTAAGTGAAAAGGCGAAGTTTAGACATATATATATATATATATATATATATGTCCATTCTTGGGAAAGGATAATAAGGTTATCGTTTCCATTAACACTTGGCCTTAACATGGGGATGGAGACGACAAAGAGAAAATATGGTTTAGGAGGAAAAAGTCAAAAGGGAAGAAGATGGTCAAGGAAGATATTTTCAAGTTGAATGGGAAATTAATGTACAAAGTAGGAATAGTTAATAATTGGAAACTCACAATAATTCAATTGATATTCTTAATAGTGAGTGAGGAATAAGTCTGAGATATAATACTGCAATAATAATCTGATATTTGGTTGCAAATATTCGCTTTAGAGAAAGTTTTCTGAACATAATTTGACACTTATTAGTAAATTAATTCACTAACTAATTATCATATTGTGCCTACCAATAAAGAGAGAAGTGAACTAATCTCACATGTATATGTTTATAAATAAAAATTGAAGTAGGCTACCCTTTTTAGTAGTTTTTATTTATCAACATACATTGATAGTAGCCCTAGACAAAAATACTCTCAAATAATGTGCAATTTATCTTTCTAGTACAGTTAAGTACACAATATTCTATAGCCTATTCACGATCACTTGAGACGAAATAAAGAAACTTTTTGCATGTACAGGTAGCTATTTTTGTTTGAGCTTGGGGGAAAGCCAAGAATTGTGATTGACTACAGCTGTTCGACTGCGGCCAACCGTCGTATGAAGTAATACCTCCCTTTACCCGCACACACGCGCAAAAAAATTGGTCATTTCGTATCAAGTGATCGTGAATAGGGTTTTTTTATAGATCACATTGTGTTAATCAATACTATCACTTCCTCTTCAAATTTCGCCACAAACAATAACAACAACAGAGGAATGACAATGAACGAATGTCAATAGCGGACTGAATAGATAACCGATGAATTAAAACTTCAATGAACGGTTTAATGACTGCTGGAGGGTGGTGTGACTGACAATTTCTATCCCATTCTCTCTGAATGTCTGTCCAAGCAAAGAATATATTCCAGCAAGATGTGGAAATTACTCTGGCTCGGTCAATATTGGTCTATAACTATAGATTTGATGTCAAAATGTAGATCACAATGTTTCCTACAAGTTGATCTACAATTTGAGACCAAATCTATAATTTTTTTGAACCAATATTGACAGAGCAGGAGTAATTTTCTCATCTTGCCAGAATATCTTCTTTGCTTGGACAAACTATACCTGGACTGTGGCCTGGGACTGACACTGGTCAAGCCAGCCAACAATGGAGCCAGGAGCAGAGCAAAGCAGTGATGAGCTCATTATGCTGGGCTTTTTTCAAACTTGATTGTTTTCACATTCTCACGTCCTAACAAAAGCAGACATTCCTGTGCACTGCTCACAGGCGTCTTTCCTATTGGCCAGCTGATTCCTGCAGGCTCTCACAGCTCAGTGGCATTATCACAATAGAATATTCAGTAGCATTATAAGAATATTGATAACGCATTTCATTGAAAATCAAAATTCTTTCGTCAATTTTTGGTAAGTTAATAGATTAGTGTATTATAATAGAATATAAAACAGTGGTTAAATTTGGATAATGAAAGAACTAAGATGCTGTCTCAAATCCACTTTATTTCTAATAACATTATTTATTTGAGACAACTTCTTAGTTCTTTTCATTATGGAAAAATTCCACTACATCAATATTCCATGAACAAATTTTATTATTGTTACATTTGTAGTGTATAAGTACAGTTCCCAACTACGGAACTAGCGAATGACTCAGCTGACTGTACGAATACTTTTCCATTCTTTCCACTCAACACTATCAATCCATTCGCCAGGCCCGGGTCCGTTGTTATAAATTAGTAGCTAATTCATCAGAAGCAAAAGTTATATTCTCTAAGAAAATAGAAACGAGGAAAGACAATGATAATGATCAGAGTATGCAGGAGATGTGAAACTGGAGAAGACGAGAAGCGAGAGCAAGAGAGGAAATGATAATGAAGGATAAGGAGAGAAGAACAGAAGGAGATGTCTGAAAGTACAAGGAATATCAAGAAGAGGAAACTAGAGGAAGAAGTATGGGAGTAAGACAAATAAAACATGGAGAATAACAAAAAGTGATGAAATGATAGTTAGAAAGGATAAATAGGAAGTGAAAGATTGAGAAGATAGATAGAAAATGAAGCACTATAGTACAATCAAGAATATGAATAATAAGAAAATCAGGAGAAAATATGAGATCATAACAAAAAAATGAAGGAAGAAAAAAGGAAACTGAATAAGGATAAAAACGAACGCAGAAAAAAGAAAGAGAAATGAACGAAAAATATAAAGATGAAGATGAAAATGAGGCAAAGAAAGATTAGCGAGTGATAGAAGATGATGTTGATGATCATGATGATGAAATAGAAATAGAAGAGGAAAAACAAGAAGTTGAAGTAGAAGGAAAAGCTAAAGAATAACAAGAATAAGACACAAAAGACAGTGGAAACACAGCATCAGAGAACAATGATTGATGATGGCCAGAGACCGACCTGCGTGGGAGAGAGGCTGTCATCTGCAAAATTGGCTTGGTACTTTATCGCCCGAGCAATAGCAAAGGTGCCAGAGCTGCATGCATGTACTACAGCACATGCCAACCTGATTGGCGGTTGGTCAATCACTACTATTAATGTTCAGCTTTCTCAAGACAGTCGGTGAGCGGATTGCGAGAACATATCGAGTGAGTGAGACCCCAACTAACCCATCACACTCTCATAAACCACTTTCAGACTGTCCTGAAAGAGCAGATCATTGATAACAGATATTTGCCAGCCGCCAAATATTTTGGCATCTGATATAGCAGTGACATGTGCCAACAAACCCCCCGCGAGCCATATGCGCGTCTAGTGAAGAAAATTTCTTAAAAGCATTGACACCTCACAAAGGTGCCGTCATCATTTCCCATTAATAACTGAGTGTTGGGAGGCTATATTCTTCTATAGTTGGGTAGTGACTTATTCCAAACGGTTTTGCGGTCCCTGGAGACTAGTTTCAACGGTCCAATCTCCTTTCAAGAAGATACTTGAGTTGCGACATATGTATCAAATTGAACAATCGTAATTTTATTTCATTGTTGGGTAGAATGTTTGTTTTTTATTGTTTCAATTTATACATATATCATCGTGGGTATGTTTAATGTTTCAATAAATACATCATAATGTGTATTATTTTTGATAGGTAATTGGACCGGAGACATACAGATTCAAATAGATAGTGAATTATTACCTTGCAATCTTAGTATTCCAATTGAAAAACATTATGCCCTATTAACTGAGCCTGTTTGGTAAAAAAACTCAATACTGGGAGATTGCTTCTGAAACATAAAAAAAGCTCATCTCGATTGTAAAATTGCATAAATTTAACAGTATAGTAGGGAGTAGACAAAAGAAAAACACTACTACATTGAAGAGGAGGGAGGGAAAATTCAATAAGTCCAAAAAGGAAAAATGCTGGAATTGGAAAAAAATTGAAAATGGAAAAATCTGATATTTTGGATACCGAAACCACAATTTACCCAACTTCAATAGTAATATAATACAATAATATTAGGTGAATAGAATAATACTGGGAAATCCCAGTATAAATAAATGAATAAAAAATAGATCCATGATGACTTCAATCGATTTTCAGATAGGATCCCCCATTTAGCACGCAATCATAGAGGTGCCAGTGTACGCTCCGACTTCAAAAATGGTGGGCTATAAGTTCGTGCAAGCTGAGAAGATACGTAGCAACGAAACGCTAGATTGTAACTGGATGTCTTCTCAGCTTGCGCGAACTATACCTATAAATGATCAAGATAATAAATTTTGCAGCAATGACAGAAGCCGATAGATGTCAAAATTGAAAGAGGACAAGAAAATAATAAGAAAAAGTAGGAGAAGAAGAAGATGAAGTATTAAAAGAGTGAAATTCGTATGATTGAAATGAAGCTTGTAGAACAGAAGTCAGTTTGGAAGTGAGGCTACGGCATTTATGATCTGTCTAACCGAAGAAGAAATTTTAGCAACATGGGAAAATGACTACAGCTCGGTCAATATTGGTTCAAAAATTATAAGTTTGGTCTCAAATTGAAGGAAACGTTCTGATCTCCAATTTGAGACAAAATTGATAATTTTTTAACGAATATTGACAGAGCTGGAATTATTTTCTCATCTTGCAAGAATGTCTTCTTTGTTGGACAGACTCTAGTTGAGTTGAGAGATCGCCATGGGAGACCCCAGCCGACACAACACACCAAGATAAACAGCACGCAATACAGTAATTAAACGATCTCTGCCGATTCTAGCACTGCTTCAAACACACATGGCTCCAAACATCAAATCACTACATGATCAGCTACCACAAAGCAATCTGATATCAGAGAACAAATTCCCTTGATTAGAAAACACGTTTCCTGTGGAACATACTGGAATCATTCACTTACCATAGCAAAGAAGTGAAACAATATGAATTTATTTATTCGATAATAATTACAGACATTTTGATAAATTAATTCGATATTCCATATGTCTTGTAAAAATACCAATAAAATCAGCTTAAGTGCGTTTCAGAGATCTTGAGTGAGATAGTTGAAAATAAATTATTCAAAATTTGGGAATAAGACTTCTTGGACTTTATTGACGGTGTTTTCACCCATTATTGTGATTTATCGAATAAATGAATAGTTTTTCGAAAAACAAACATCTTGAGCAAGTCAAATGTTGAATTTTGAAAAATTGAAATGTCCAAGTTCAATTCGATAAGTGGAACAGGAATATCGAATAACTCGATAACAGGAACTCAGTCTCTTCCATAAGTAAAACTATTGATTAGATCCAGTAGAAGGGACAATTTTAAGTCTCTCACACGAGGAAGATTAGAATGAAACTTGAAAAACTATCAAACTTAATGGTAATTCAAGACACAACAGAGTAAGTACCATTGCCTACAACAAGAATGAAGCGATGCACAGTTTATGAAAGGAACTTCAAATAATGAAAATGAAGCGATTATTCTACTTCGAAGCATTTCAAGCTAGACAAGGTTCTTGTGCCTTAAATTCACCTAATAGAGAGTGATACTACATTTTATTCTAAAGAATCGCATTGTCAAAGAAAAAGAATGGAATGGGTCGAGGGGACCCATTGGTTCAGCTTCACTGAACCAAACATCTCTTATATACGGGGATGTATAAACTTTAATTTAGCCAGTGTAGCAACGTCAAACATATTCATAAAAAAATATCAGGGAAAATATCATTCTCTTACCAAGTCAATGACATTTACTTGAAAATGAAATACTCATTACAAAAAAAATAATGACTGGAAGTGTGAAAATTGTGAATTGTCTTCTCTCTGGGACGTCCCGTTATTGCAAGCCCTAAATGATGTGAGTGTGAGACAGAAGAAGAGAGAGACTAGACAATCTACATATATGTATATATAATAGCCGCGAGTAACTGGCTGGTGACAGGTTTGTGATTCATGAGATATGGAGAGCATGTTTCCCTCTATAGATCATACTGGCAATGACCTTTTAAAACATTTCCAATTACTATTATATTAACTGAAGGTGATTGCTGCAGCCCCCTGCAGTAAAACGACGACGACAACCAAAGAACGGTTGAGAAGGAGAAGAGAGGAAGAAGATAGAGAACTGGGAGAAGGAGTAGGAGAAGGAAAAAAAGAGGAAGATAAGAAGAGGTTGAGGAGAAAAAACAAGAAAGAGAAGGAGAGAAAAAGGAGGAGATGAACAAGGAAGAGAGAGAAAATGAAGTGGATGAATTGTGGGTGAGGATAGGAAGAGAGTAATGAATTCTGTACTGTAGTTGAGATACACTATCCTCAGTTGAGTTCTCATCCTCAGAGGAAGAACACTCTCAATATTGTATCTCTTTCCATTCTCCATTGCTTTGCAATACAGTTAACATTGAAGAGAGATGAAGAGAAGAAGATAAAAGAAAAATGAATAAAAGAGAAAAATAAGTGGAAAGAAAAGCCTATTGAAGTTGAGAGAAGGAGTAACGTTGAAAAAAGTAGGCTATAGGTGGAAAATCAAGGTAGGAGAGAAAATCAATTATGATTGGTGTGAAATGAGTAATGAATTGATAAACTAGAGAATAAATTGGTAAATAAAATAAGATGATGAATGAAAAAGAATGATAAATGAAAAGAAAAGTCACAGAGAAAACAGTAGATGATTAACGTAATAGGAGCAGAAAAAATATTAGGAGAGGAAAGAATAGGGAGCGCAGAAAAACTCTTAGGTATAGCAAGAAGAAGAATAAAAGAATAGAAGAATAAAGAGATGAGACAAAAAACTATAAATCAGCACAAGAGGATGATGAATTGAACCTTAGGGAAACTGAAACTGAATTAAGTGAACTGGAGCTGATCAGAAACTATCGAAAACTGAACTTGAAATGATCAGAAAGGAGAAACGAGATGGAAAACTGAACGCAAAATTAACTTGAATGGAAACTGAATTTTAATCAAACAAAAACTATAAAAACTGAACTATAAAACTATGGAAACTGAAACTATAATCAAACAAAATAGGTGGAAACTAGACAAAAAATGAAAGAGAACAGAACATAGACTGAGAGGGTTGAACAGAAACTTAAATTGAGTGAAAGAGTGATCACTAAGCAACTTCATGCTACGACACAACGATGAAGATCACACTCCATAACTCACCCTCAGTCGAGTGCAATAACCCAGCAACCTCCCACGCCATACAACAAGTTAACAGCTTGCGCTGAACCGGTAGCTTAATAGCATCTTTATGCACGGTTATAGGAACTGTATTTGTTACCTCAATTCAATAAAATGGGAATCTAAGAGAAGACCAAGGTAATATGAAAAAACAGTAAGCAATACCTTCAGTTACATTTAAGGATAATAAGAAGTATTTATTTTTTGTAATAATAAGCAAAACACAAATAAATAATTGTTTTTATAGTTTACTAAATAGGCTACTTCAAGATATTGCGATTTTGGACACTTTTTCTATCCTAATAACCTATTTTCAAGTCTTGAAAATACAGAAAATTACACCGCTCTATCCATCAAACAATTGAACGATTTTTTATTAGAATTTACAGAATATTATATTTTCAAATATCCAACACACCAGAACTGAAACAGTCTTCCAGATTCAACAGCATTTTCAGACTTGAGTTTAGACTATTTTTACAACAAAATAAGACACAAAATCATGAATCAACTTCAAAGAATATCTGGGAGAAATTGAATTCATTTTATTTTGATGAGCACAAAAATACCTAGAACTATCACCAGTGATTAGTGGCACTCACTGTATATCACTGAATAATTCAACCATGAGTGTCAAAGTAAAGTATGTCAGAAATACAATGTAGTCTAAGAGAAAAGAGTTGTAAAGTACCTAAAATATGAAATTTATATTGTCTTAGTTGGCTTACTGGTGAAAAGTGCAATGCAAAAGCCAAAAATAATAACTAAAAATTAAAAAATCTAAATAGCTGTGACAGGCCTTGTTAATTTTCGACAGCCATTCTCCATTCATATTTACCAAGACAGCGAGAAAGAAAAGAAGCCTATCATTTGGAAGACTTCCTTCTACCCTTCATCTCCATCCCATAGCGCAGCGCAATAAACTGTAACTCAAAAGGCAAACGAGGTTCGATAATCTGAAAAGCTCGTCGAGTTTTTTTGGAAATCGATAGAATTCGATTACTATGGCGGCTGGAGCTCTTACACGTTGGTCGTAAATAATCGTAAAAGGAGTGCGGTCTCATCAAAATAAATACACCCGTCTTGGAATAATTATTATTCGAGATCGAGCATGCTTCAACATATTTACATAAGCGTTCTTCTCTACCCTGCTCTTGTTAGAGTGCAGACCAAAATGCCTTCCTTCCCCTTCCTCCATTCCATATAAACTTGAACTAGCGGTACAACGATGAAATAATTTGAGCTCTTAATATTCATAAACGCGGTCGTAAATCTAAATTGAATGACCTGCGCTCTTTCACTACGAAATCCGACCCAATCTATTAAGAGATTCTCGAGATTAAGAGTGCGCATCAAGTAACCGTAATAATAATGCAAGATGAGTACTACAAGTATAACAACCAACCTTCACACTCCTCCACAAGTCAATTTCATCATAAATAACATTGTGACATAGTGTCTGCTGGGAGGAAAGGGGGATTTCCATTCATTACTTGAACAAGTTATTTATTAAAATTGGGTGAAAATTGTCAGTGTCCTGATTTTATGAAGCGTTTTGCTTCCTGAATCGAGGTCGTTTTGATTCATAATATGATTTCAGCGAAAATGACCTTGCCAATCGTTAGAGTAGCGGTAAATCTTTGGAATGTCAACTGCACTTTGTTATACCATCTTTTGAAACTAGTTCATCACGAAGCTTATGGTAACAGAGCGGCAGTCAATCAAGAGAGATACATTTTGCAATTACTGTACAAGGCAGATTGGAAAAAAGTTGTAGGACTCTGAAACGAATTTATTTTCAGTTGAAATGAAGAGTGTCTACAAATATTATAAGTTGTTTATTGTTCTATTCACCTACGACAATGTAGCAAGTATACGTTTCAAATCTAGCATGCAAATTAAAAAACGAAGACGCAAAGACAGCTTTTCCAGGGAAAATTAACGTAAGATTCAATCAGGGGCGAACCCAGGAATTAATTTCGGTGGGGGATATGAAAAAATCAGAGGAGAACCCGAATGAATAAATAAATTTATCATGTGAATAAGTTTTCTTTATGAAAGGATAGCAATAATGAAAATTTTATTTCCGATTTATTATTGTAGATGAATTGATTATAACAAGAGCTATTGGTCTCTTTTAGTCGTTATATATTGAACAATATTGTTGAGTTGAATAATGAAAAATTTATTCATCAATTATTGTAGAGAAATTGATTTCAACACAAGCTATTGGTCTCATGTAGATGTATATTAAGAGAATTGTTGAATTGAACATTTTGCACCAATCTTCAACATTTCATTAGGGAGAATATTCTTGTTGCATTCATTTAAACAAGAAATGAAATATTTGGGCTTTCGATGATTGGTTTCAGTTTCATTCCATTTCCCTCTCCAAAGGGATTTCCCCACAAGGGGAAAAATTTTTTCAAAAAAGCTATATTTTTAGAAGTTTTGAGCCTTGTTATTAGAAAATTTTTGCAACTCCTTCAAAGAGCATTCTATCTAGTGTAAGATAGGTCCCAATTTCGGGGGGGGGGGGGGGATATATACCCTCAATCCCCCCCTGGGTTCGCCCCTGGATTCAATCACAGTTAACCATAAATTCTACTTTATTGATTTCCACATTCCACTATCCAAATACAATACAGGACAATAATTGTTTTGTACAAGTTTTCACAAAGAATAAAAAACCAAGTTAGAAATTGATATCAAACTCATACCCAAGAAGAGTCTATTATTCAACTCTCTTTCAATAATGAGTATGCAGAAAGTCTCTGAAAGATACATAATCCAGCAAATATAATTACCAGCAATCAAACAAGTACCTCTCTTCTGGTCTTAAACCTGTCAACATGAGAAGCAGCTGAAAACGAAACACATTAAATAGGAGCTGTAAAAAGCAGCGGATTCAACGTCTATGAGACCTTTGCGGCTTGGCCGAGTGCGATGTAAAGCGGCCGTAAATGTCACCGCCCTTCTAACAGGCCCGATAAAAACTTGCAATTGTCGATTGCGATGCGCGGTTTCTCTCTCACTCTCTAAAATTATATTGTTTATAAAGAATTTATATAAGGCCTAATGTATATCCTATGCTAGATCAAGTCTAATAAATAAATAAGTAGGTAGTTGGATGGATAGATAGATGGATATTTATTTTCAAATATTTGAAGACGCACTCCAAATGAAAATTTAATAAATTGAATTCAAATTTCTTTCAAGATTACTAAGCTCGCAATATTCTCTGAGCGTGAAATTCCCGAACTTGAAACTAAAATTAAGTACGGTATCACAATATTCCAGCATAGCCTATTATCGCGTAACAGCCTTTGTTACATCAGAAAGTAACCCGACAGATAGTACATGCTCTGATTATTCAATCCTCGAAATATTCTACTTACTAGCCGGCAGGCTCGCTTCGCTCGCCTTCTCCGCCTAGCCAGGGGGCTCCGCCCCCTGGACCCCCAACAGTATCAGCGGTGTCAGTGGGTCAAACAGGCTCGCCTCGCTCGCCTGCATGACCTTTGTCAGTTAAGCTGAGACAAACAGGCTCGCTTCGCTCGCCTGCAAATTCCGTTCAGAAGGGATTCAAAACTTATTGAACACAGCATTTCTAGACCTAATCTGGACCTATTCATCAAATTTCGACATTTTCTACCAATTCATTCTCGAAAAATCCCAAAAAAACTCTGAAAATTCCGAAAAATAGTAAAAATAGGAAAAATAGAGCGTAACCTTGGGAACTATATCGGACATAGTTTGAAACTTGATTCAATATCTTCCAAATTAGTTTATCTATAATCTCGCTGAACCATTGAATTCACAGTAAGGATTGGTCGTATCAAGGCGGTAGATATGCAACCCGCAAAACATCTACAATATTGAAAAACCTGATTACTGGCGTAATCTTGAACGGAATTCAAAAATATCTTAACACAACATTTCTAGGCCTTATCTGAACCTACCTACCAAATATCAACATTTTCTACCGATTGGTTCTCGAAAAAATTGAGAAAACGCCGAAAACTATAGAAAAACTTTTTATTTGACGTATCCTTGAAAAGTTTTCAAAATCCGTTCTTAGCGCGCGTCTAAACGTCCAACTGAACATGCCTGCCAAATTTGAACGTATTCGGTTCAGTGGATTTTTAGTTCTGGTGATGAATCAGTCAGTCAGTGCCATTTCGCTTTTATAGATATAGATGATAAAACTCTACTATCAGCTTTTATATTATAAAATTTTCCACTCTCTGTGGTACTCAAATACAGTTCACGCAAACCGAGCGCACACGTATTCAAAATGTTAATTGTATTGCATCTGCATGTATTCTCAGCAAGCTGACTATACCAGATTGTAAATGCTATACGCTATTATAACTTCCTGATAAATTCCATAAAAACAACAAAATCTGAGACTTTCAACGCCAAGAATAAAAAACCGTGCACCGCATTTGCAATGCAGAAGATATTTGCATGAACTATCTTACTTAGCGCGTGAGAAACCCCAGAGCCGACGTGAACAGTATGCAAAATTGCATCAAAGATAAAAACTAACTTTCAACTGGAACCGTTAGTTTTGCCGTTCACGTTCTGACACAAGTAATAAAAGTCGTTAAAAGAGAAATATGGAAGCTGTTCGTGTAATGGTCTACAACGGTTAACTTGACTAGTATCAAACACCGAGGATAGTTCAAGATGTACTCACAAATATATCCAAAAATTATCTAGATCTAAACGGGATTATGTCTGGCACACTTGAATATTTCGACCGTGAGTGTCAAAGTATGTCAGAAATACAATGTAGTCTGAGAAAAAAGCGTTATAAAGTAGCTAAAATAGAACATTATTTTATATTATATATATATATATTGGCTTCCATAGCCACCTTTTCACAAGTTCCATTTAAATGGTTCTAGAGAAGTTCACAATCTACATCTACAGTAATTGATGTTAATCATGTTAAAACATGTAATTGATTAGATTACCTTTATGAAATACGACTATCAATCAATACTATAATTTTCAATGAAATAAGAGCGAAGCACGGGAGAAATTCGACCTGGAGGCATTTTTTTCAGTGTACTAATGTTCATCAGAGAACTTGAAGAGCAATCTTTACAAAAAAGAGAAGCGAGGAGAATTCTAAAAGCGATAGAAGCGAAGGAGAACGATAGTGTTGAACTGTTGAACGACAATAATGCTCACAATAATAAAGATATCGTTACGGGATAAAAATACTACTTATACTGTCAGTTTATAAATATATAAATCTATAGAGAATATATAGTGACATATTTTATAGAGGAGGCAGGTGAAATAAAAACCATCTCACAACATTTAATACACTTGAATAATATAGAGATTGATAATACAGTCTCCACACTTTATTTTATTTATATATTTTTTTTGGTTAAAGGCTCCAGTTATCTTAGTTCTCAATATTATTAACTAGTTCAACAATATTAGCTACCCTTAAACTATTCTTTTGGCAGTATTCATTCCGAAACAATTTAAAGAAATCAATGCCCACATTTCCTTATTACAGTGATGCTCACTAGCTCACTTGTTCCACCTGTGTGTTACTGTACAACCGCTGACCTGCTGGAGAAAATCATTAATGCCACAATCAAGGCATCCGCCAGCAGTAAAGGGATTCACTGGACAAAACATGGCATAAATCTTGCGCATTACTATCACGCATGCGCAGATAACAAAGTGCACAATTTAATGTCGAGTCGGCATGTCCATTTGTTTCTCATAAACTATTCAGCTTGATGGATGTCATACGAATTTTATGGCAGGGCCCTCGCAATAAGCAACGATAGTTTATTGTCGTGACTTTGTCTAATCGTTTTCCTAGTTCGCCCATTTGGCCATTACGTCGTAATTCTCATCGTTACACTGTGTCATAATTATTGTTATCGTTGTTTGAATGTTAACTCGCTCCAAACATGGCGTTTGATTCATGCTGATTGAAGATGAAGATGTCGTCTACACTGTTGATCATAATCACTCGTTTCCATCGGTGGTCTTCAAAAGGCTACATTTACGGTGTAAAAACATTCCAATACTTCATAACTGTAGGGAATGCAACTCTACTCATATCATGAGTACTTCAGTAAACTCTGATAAAGTACAAGACAAAATTTGTCTTGTAATGTCTTGTCTAATAATTCACACATCTACATTCCCTACCAACTTCTAAATATGCAAAAGCGGAGCGGGATTATCACAGTTCAATGAGTGATCCTTTGGGACTCTGGAACTCGATCCAGAAACCACCTTCATCTTCGAACTCGATTTCAAATTCTGCATAAACTGGCTCTGTGCAAGATTTTAGATAGCGAAGGAACAAATATTTTGCTTTTTGTTCATTTAAATGACACAATTTTGACCAAAATATGATTGTTCATAATATGATGTTCTCATGCACAGTATTATCATACTGAAACTTCATCGGAATACGTGCAATCAAGCGCTGCAGGATACTGTTCTAGAAGCCCTAAGTTAGTATTACTCAGAGGATATGAAATAAATAGTTCTCTTCTACTATATTTCTAATATGTACTACGCAGTGTTTACTCTATATAAGCAGTGTTGCCATCTAGATGGACTGTATACAGACCCTGTAGTAGGATACTAAACAGAGGGTATAGAATTCTAAGTATTAAATTCTGTTTTGTTCCAATCTCACTAGTACAACCTATATACGCAGGAATACAGTACACTAGTTAACCTCAACAACAAAACTAACCGGGCAAATAGGATTCGCGCGGCAACCAGCTCCACAAGCGGCTGGTCAAACTGTTAACAGCCGACAGGGAGGGCGATGACAGTCTAAAAACAAATCATATTTCTAATTAAAAAGCAGCGGAAACCGCTCGCTCGCTGCTGCAGCAACGTGTTTCCAGCCAGGAGCACTCTACTCTTCTACACATCCAATCCAATCCAGCACTTCTTGTTAGCGTCCCGTCATTCCGCATCTTATGCATGATTATGACGACGACGATGATGATGATGATGAAAGTTGTTAACATAGCCCCCGGCAACCAACCCCACCCCCCACCCACGGACTGGTTTACAGGGAAAACGGTAAGTGAGAAAAGCAGGCAAGACCCTTCCCCCTCACCAACCAACTATTGACCATTGGTTCAACATAGTTGGGGATGCGATACGATGATATCAGCATAAATAACGGAATTGTTGACTGTGTGGCTCCTCCTATATAATAACTTTCAGCGGCGACCACTTCCATTTACAGTACTTTTTCTCTGAAACATTCACACACACCTCTTGAAATAACAACAAGCGCGAGACCGTTTTCAATCTACACGCGCCTATTTATGCCGGTGGTGGTGTTACATCTTCAATTTATTATTATTGTTATTTCTCCGGCTGTAAGCGGGCGTTGTCGCTATCAACAACGCTCTATTCAAAAGCGTATTTACCATCGTGTTGGTCATGTGATGAAGTGTGCAGTGTGCTGGAGAACACAGCCCGTTATTCTATTCAATGCATTTGTCGTGTATTTTAGATAAATTGATGGTGTCAATTTAGTAATATTTCAGAATAATAAGCCACGGTGGAATTCATCAGCACGATATGGACTAACTAACAAAGTGGAGATTTATCTTTCATTATTAAAATTAATATATTAGGCTATTCTGATCCAGTTCAATTTCATAAGAAATGTAATATTTAGAATTCCTTGGGAAGCTAAAAGACAAGAGGAATCACATAACCAAGGGAGCTGTCTTTTGCTGAGTAAATGATGGAGGAAAAATTGAGAATGTTGAATGATAGAGTAAAACAAGGAATATTGAGAATATTGAAATACAGCCTACGTAACGCTCAGACAAATAATCCTCCAAGAGGAAAGCGCTAGAACTGTCTACAAGAGCAAAACAGCCTAGCTGAGGTCACTTTCCACACGATGTGCTCTCGCAGACAGCTGGCCGACTTTTCTGACAGAGTTTAGCAGGTCAATCAACAGTCAATGTTTGCGTTAACAGTCAATCGCCTGTTTTATTGGCGTCTTCTTTAAAAAGGAACGAGTCAACAAATAACAAGGATAAAATAACAATAAGGATTTACTCCTTATTTACATCCTGATGAGCAATGATGCAATCTTATGAAATTATAGTTCACATGTCATCTAAATGGGAAAGATGACAGAAAAACCTGTACAAACAAACAAACAAACTTGAATTGTGTGGTTTATAGGAAGCCATCCCAGTAATTAAGTTTATGAGTAACTGTAAGCTTCATAACGATGTCAGCTAGTTATAAAATTCTGCCAACTCACATGAATCGGAATATTCTCAGAGTACAAACTAAGGAGACCTCGAAGACTAAATTATGGAACCTATAAAAGAGCAAGGTAACAAACCGATACAATGTCAAATATTACTCAAGTTAAGAGTAGCCCATCAAAGCGATGCAATGTTGAATTTCTGACGAATAGTTTTCAGACTTTTATTGTTGATTAGAAAGCATGTAAGCCGACAAACAACCGGCCAAGTAATCGCCCGTGAAATATCGACTGTAAATCAGTTTGCCTGGCACAGTTTTATGGTTCACTAACTAATAGCAATCATAGTCTGGCGATCCTGTCCTTCTGCTTCTTCAAAGTTAAGGTTCTTCAACCTTCAGCTATCAATAATTTTTTGACAGACATTGAAAGGGCGCCAAGACACCTGCTCGATTGAGGTTGGATAGGAATGTTGATGCACCCGAAGTGCATAATGAACTTTAGGAAGAAAATGATGGTATTGCAGCCTAAAGAAATAAATACGAATAATTTATGATTAATTTTCAACATGAAAGAAAATAGTTGAAAAAGGGTTGCAGCAGCTTGAAGATTGTATCCAGATTAGCAATACCAGCTTATTAAGTTCTAGATCTGAATAATGACTTAAATACAGTATGTTAACTTTGTTATTAGGGCTACTAATGTAAGTAATGTAAATAATGGAAGTACCCTTAAAATAAGTTTATTTTTCCTCATAACTAGTTTCGAACTTTCAAGTCAAGACTTGAAAATGACTTGAAAGTTCGAAACACGTTGTGAGGAAAAATAAACTTATTTCAATGTTACTTTGATCAATTCATTGATTTATTTTATTCAGTAATATTACCCGTATGACAACATTGAGTCAGAGAAAAATCATGACCGAAGTCGAAAAAAGCCTAATTCAACAACAAGGAAGTATTTTTGTATTATAAAAGTAGGAGAATATCTGATTCACACATTCGCACTTCGCCATTTCTATAACTGGCTAAAAATGATTTGTCCGCATTTCACTCCAACAGAATATCAGATAATAAATCAGATAAAAAATGAAAATGATGAAACAGGAGATATCTTTTCATTTGACACATATAATCAAGGCAGCAAAACCGCTAAGCTATGAAATTTGAATAAAGGTAACATCCACTTAATCACTTACCAATAACTTAATATTTGTACCATGTCTGTGAGCTTACCTGGAACAAAAAAGTATCTATATTAGAATGTCTTTACAAGCAATGATTAATAATTGGTGGATGGGATCCCTATCAACAGACTACTTAACAGCTCAACATCTACTTACAGGCAATATAAAAAATTATTCAAGATGACAGAAAATAATCAAATTAGAAAAATTTTTGAGGCTCAACAAAATTGTTTTGATTTTGCTACATTTGTTTATTTACCTACTAGGCTAGTAGGTTTAGTCCTACCTACCTAGTAGGTAATTTTACGAATTAAAATGCTTTTACCTTTCAACTTTCCGA
Source organism: Sogatella furcifera (assembly GCA_017141385.1). Classification (NCBI taxonomy): domain Eukaryota; kingdom Metazoa; phylum Arthropoda; class Insecta; order Hemiptera; family Delphacidae; genus Sogatella; species Sogatella furcifera. The sequence continues at coordinate 21,757,155 of CM029552.1, read as the reverse complement.
AGGGGTTCCACATCACTATAATTCGTGTCATCTGAGGAGACACGCCGTCACAATGTAAAGTGTATTGTGACGGTGTATCTTCTCAGCTTACGTGAACATTAGTAGCGTGGGATTATCTAGCTGCCGAACTGTTTGTAATAATAAATAGCGAGCCTACTACCAGGAAAATTTCGGTCGCAAAGTGCAGGTTAAGTTACGTTTGGAAGATTTGTGCGTTCGAGAAGCAAATTTATTGCATCAAACACTCCCAATTGCATCCTAGCGCGCCTCCATTACACGCTCGACCTTCTCCTCTTCCTCCTTCTTCGCTTCTTCCTTCATCTCCTTTCCATCCCATCCAAAAAGAAAAGGCCGAAAGAAATTTGACTTGGTCTTGGGCGATATTTCAACCGGGTAAGTGGCGACGGGCCCTGGCTATTACCGCGTCAAGACGTCCTCTATTTATTTATGATCGTCCCGAAAAAAGTCATCTCTCCCACTTACTTCTTGTTTCTCGGCTCTTTTTCTTTCTATGTTTACCGGACACTCATTTACTACACCAATCCCCCTTCCTCCTTACCGCATCTCCTCTTTCGGCATTAACACTCGAGAGCTCGAAGACGAAGAAAAAGAAACGAAACAAAGAGAAAAAGGAGAATAAAATTGAGGAAAGATAAGATAAAGAAGTACAGGGGTTGCGAGGTTGTAGGGTCTCTAAAACAACAACCAGGATAATAATTACCCTTGAGAAAGCGGATGTCGAAATTGAGTATCATCCCTGATTTCACGGGTTTAGGCACTTTATTATTCTCTTTTTTCTAGTAAAAACTAAAAGAAGACTGCCCTGACCCTGCAATGAAGTCTGCTCGAATAGGTAACTACATAAATTCTCACTGTCATCTTCAAATATGAATATCTTTCCTGTTTTTTATAAAAAATAATTATCTATTATTCTTGTAGTCAGGATAGATGTATATGGGATTGTTGGATTGTATATATCAAGCTTATAAATGATCATTTCTACATAGTCAATAATTGAATGCATTATGTAGTTTTTTTCTTCAACAGAAACTACATTGTGGATCAATATTCATTAATCTTTCACTTGATATCATAACACAAATGAAAATAATATTATTATAAGTAGAAAACCAATATCCCCAGGTTCCAAGTCCCAAGTTCTTCTTCCACAAGCTCGAGCTTGCTCTTTTCGGTAAGTAGTTCCTTTATGATTTTTTCCTACTAATGGTTTTTGTATATTGTTATTTATTAACAGTATTCAACTTTGCTGTTTAATTTCCACATGTTAAATTTATTATTCCACATGTTAAATTGAGGAATAAATAAATAAGATATCAGATAAGTTCATATCAAATTATTCAACAATATGTTCATAATTTGAGAATTTATAGCTTAAAATAATCTAATTTCCCATACCGACGGAAAAATATAGAAAAGCTAAGTTTAGCCTACTATACACGTTACGAATAATATATTATTATGGAGAGTTAGGGAACCGACATGGCTTGAAAAAGCAATCTATTCGAATGCGGCGTTCCACGTCCGTTATATTCAACTGGCTTCCGCTGCAACCGACCCTCAAATACTGGATACCTCATAATACCTGAATAATACCTTACAATACCTCAGATAATGCCTGAATATTCAAATAAAAAGGAATAATGTACTCAAGTTGTATAAAATACACTTGAAACCTCATTTCCATACTGAGAGGCATACACTCGCTAGCTGTATGGCAATAGGATGTAGCCTACACGTAAAACACAAAACGACCACAATTAAGAAAGATGCCTTTCACCCCCTACCGGCTCCAACGACATGTAAATTTTATTTGAGGGGGGATGATGCGAGAGGGAGTACAGGGGTAGGTAAGGGGGTGTAAGAGTGTGTAAGAGGTGTAAGGGGGGTGTAAGAGTGTGTAAAGGGGTGAGGTTGGGTACAAGATTGTGTTAGAGGGCTAAGGGGGGGAGGGTCGCAAGATGTGCCATTTTGTTCGGCCGTAGACCGCACCGTTCTGCGACAGCATTGTATGTCAATTACGGTCGCTATTTATATGCGACGATAGAATCGCCAAACACGTGTACGCTAACTGTAACACGACAAGACCGGCTGGGGCCGTAAATCAGAGCAATAGGCTCAAATTGACCCCCCCCCCCCACAACAACTCTTCCCCCACCCCTCCACGAAGACACACACAGAAAGCAACCGATAAACAAGAGGAAAAGAAAGGGAGTAATGGAAAAAGAAGTAGCAAAAGTATAAGAAAACTGATAAATCATAGACACGATACGACGGTGAAGATACACAAAAAATAAACAAGAAGGGAAAGAAGAAAGCAACAACGACAAGAAATATTAAAGAAGACTGATAATCCATTCAAACGATACGACGCTAAAGATGAACACGAAGAGCAACTAATAAATGCATTATTCGTAATACTGTATCTCATCATCATCCCTCTTACTACCAACGCACGAACCTAGGAGCTCATGTGGGTATCACCCTAAGAAAAGAAAGAAACAAGGAAATATCTAAAAGGAGAAATATAGAAAGATTGATTATGGTCAATCATCATCATGTTACCAGCACAGGTTAGAAGCACACGAAAAGCAACTGATAAACTTGAGGAGAATGGAGAAGCCGACAAGTTGGTACACGATAAAGAAGAAGAGTCGGTACGGGGAACTAATAAGTAGCTGGCAACCATTCTCTCGAACAAAGGAACGATACGCCAAATAAAGAAATTACTACGATTTTCTTGATGAAGATTATGATGATTATAATGATCCGAACAACGACTGCACAAATCGCTACTTAATATTGATTTTTCACTTGTGCTAGGTTTTGTCCTATTTGTCTTCTTTTAATCGCGATTTTTGAGATTGACATAATTCTGCCATTCAACTTTTCCTTTACAATTTGCTTCTCTTCAACTAAAGCTCTTCGATACCTATTTCTAAAACTTATTTATAAAGATAAATAAGATTGAGATAGCAACTCAACTTTCAGTAATCGTTTAAAACATACTGTGAGTGGGAGTAAACTAATTACCTGAACCAAGCAACCATAACTTATTAAAAAAGTGATAATTTCAATACACCTTTAAACTTATCCTTTTTCAATAATAATCAATTCCGATTGAAAATTGCAAATTAAATAAATCTAGCCAATTATAACGCTGTATGCAAATTAAAATAAATAACTTGTTGCCAATTAAATACTCGATAGCTCTCAGCACACTGGCTTAGTAAATATCATACTTCAACCCCAAACTTAAAAGAACTAGATCTAAAGCAATCTTTCGTAATAAAGCCAATAATTATTAACATGGAGATTGGTCTATCATCTCTCTACTTGGTTATACTCTATTAATTTATCGTAGGGGCTTGGATTAATGCCGCATTAAAAAATAAATATAACATCAAGAGTTAATGAATATTCATAGATGATTTTTTGGTTGGCTCTCTTTTACCCAACAAATCCTCCCCCCCCCCCCAACAAAACGTGGACTTGAAAATAATTACAAGGGCAAAACGAAAATTAAAATCGTCCTCGTAAACAAGAGGCATTGGCGTTTGGATTTTTAATGAGACCTCTACTATAGTCTGTCCAAGCAAAGAAGACCCTTTGGCAAGATGAGAAAATGACTCCAGCTCGGTCAATATTGGTTCAAAAATTATGGATTTAGTCTCAATCATAGGAAACATTCTGATCTAAAATTTGAGGCCAAATCAATATTTTTTGAACCAATATTGACCGAGCTGGAGTCATTTTCCCATCTTGCCGGAGGGTCTTCTCTGTTTGGGCAGACTATACTACACATGGAGGTAAGCAGCCTACGCCATGCCATAGTACACGTGTTGATTTGGATCGTTGAATTGATTTTAATTAGATTATTATTCAGATGCATTGCCGCGTTCACGCATGACACATTAACATAAATATGGCGGCCATTAGGGGAGTTTCAACAGAAGCAATGATACTTCAGGGGATCATTTTGGATGACTGCAACAGAGGTGCTTTAATTTATTCCACAGCCGTTTGTGAAAATCGTGCACCTCGGCCACTATAAGTCAATTCCAGTAGAATGTTAATGAACGTGAGAAGATTGCATAGTCGTCTGCTGTTTATTTAAAGCTCACTGGCAAAAAGCTGCACGCTTTCAGACAAGGTGGATGCGGATCGCTGGATTTTCGAAGAAACTTGCCGCCCTTCTTCAATAAAATTATTCATCTTCAAGTGTTCAACCAATGACAGTCTACAGATTGACCAAAGACTAATACTAGTTCAACGTACAATTCATGTATTTCCGAAAATTAGAGGCTATTTTATTTACATTCTGCAAGCTTTTCTGGTAACAGGGATATTTTATCAACTACAAGAAAGATTTAAAATCTAAGCTCTTTCTTGCAGTACCAGTCCAGTAGGAAATATAAGAGTTTCAAGAGGAATAGATTCCTCCAGACTCATCTTGTTCAATACCGCGCGAATCCTCTACAATCAAAATACAGTACCAGCATTATGAAACAACACTGAAAAGAGTTGCGCTAGTGTAATTGAAGAATGAATCAATTATTACAGTAAATTGAAGCTGTGTACAATCATACAATGAAGAAAACTTAGATTTTAATGTTGTATTCATATTATATAATGATTAATATGTAATTGTTCTCTATGAATAATATTAATTTTCTACTTCCAAAGAATGAGTTATCATTTTACTTTGTACAGTACTCATTGGTTAGCGTAAATAGGAAGTGTAATAGTTTATACTAAAGTACTTTTTTCAGCTGCACTCAGTAGCATCCCGTCATTTAAAAGGAGTTTTGTTGAATAGACCACCAGTACTGAACCGGCAATACAGCTGCAGCAGCTGCCACCGAAATAGGCAAGCGACAACCAACACAGTAGACCTCCACCATTGAACACGGCTAATTGATGCTAAAGCACTGACTGTCTATAGACTATAGAGTCGTGCCGTAAGATTTGCCCAAATCGATAGGCGAAGAATGAATGCCGGCAGAAGCCTTTCAACACTTTCCGACAGACCACTTCAAAGAGGGCCTACGACAAAGAAGGACGACTTCAAAGCGGGTCGACGACAAGAAGAGGATGAGCCGCCAAGGGTGTGTGGGAATCAAGTGGGGAAGGCCCACAAGATACACATTCAGAGAGGAGAAATAAGGTTCGAAGCATCTTGCTCGAAGGAGCCTCTTTCCTGGCAAAATACACCTACGGAGCCTTTTCTCAATAGTCTGTCCAAGCAAAGAAGACATTGTGGCAAGATTGGAAAATGACACCTACTCGGCCAAACGTGGTTCAAAAACTATAAAATTTGTCTCAAATTGTAAAGGAGAATATTTCCTACAATTTGAGACCAAATTCATAATTATTGAACCAATATTAACCGAGCTGTGGACATTTTCCCAAATTGCCAGAATGCCTTCTTTGCTTGGGCAGATTATACCTCTAGAGCCTACCGACAACGACAACGTCTCCGATTTCAATCGTACCGAACACTAAATGCTGCTGCATTCGTTTGAGAAGAAAAGTTTTCATCACTTTTATTCTTACTCTATAATAATAAAATAATTAATATAGTTGATAGAGGACGAATAAATGTTACCGAGAGGTTTGGAAAGGGTGAAATAGGAGAAGAAATAAGAGAAAGAAGATGAATAGAGTTAAGTGGTGGCAATAAAGCAAGAGGTGGAGGAGGAAGAACAAGGATTGAAGGAGAAAAGAAAAGTGTAAAGGAATGTGAAGAATGGAAATGGAAAGACGGGATACAGTAAGAAGAGGAGGTTGAAAATAATAAATGAGAATGAAGGATGTTGAAAGAGGGTAGAAAAAGAATGGGGAGACCAAGAAGTAGTGTGAAGCGTTTAGAGAAGGTAATGGAGTAGAGGATGACGAGGAAGCGGAATAAAAAGAAGAGAGAAATCTAGGAGAATGTGGAAAATACTGGGAAAAGTTGTTAACTAGGAGAAAACTAGTCTTTTCTCATTACTATTTCCTTTTCTATTCTAAGATCTCTCATAACATAATCAGTGATGTGAATAAGGTTAGAAACGGAAGAAAGAATAATGATGTGGAAAGGTAGGAAGAAAAAATTGTGCTGGAAAACAAAGAATCATAGAACTTCTCGAGGAAATGGAAGGAACAACTGGCCAAAATAAAACCGTTAAGGAAGAGAAGATGAAGTACAGAAAAAAGAAGCAAAGAATTAGATCAAATTAGATAAGATATAAGAACAAAACATTAAAGCTTGGCTTTTAGATTGCAATTAAATTAGTAAATACTTGAATTATTTCATGAATTCCACGATCTGAAATCTCAATAAATAATTTTACAGCAAAAAGGGGTAAACATTAACGCTCAAATTAAATAAATATTTTTAAACAATATGTGATTGGCAGTCTTGCTCTGTGAGGATTAGTTTATCTACATAAAAAAGCGAAGCTTAGACACAGAAATGTCCATTCTTAGGAGGTTGAGAATGAGATCAAGAAAGGTTTGAACAAAAATAAATGTACGAAGAAGATAAAAGGAAGTTTCAACCAAAATATGAAGGAATAACAGAGGAGTAGAAAAAGGAAGAAGAATGAAGTAGTTGAATCAAGAGACGTGAGGTAGATACAGAACGTGAAGATGAGAGATTGATTGATTTTATTGAATGAAAGTTCTAAAGATCGGTTATAGAGAAAGAAGCAAGAGGGGATATAAAAAGTATTGGTGCTGAGTGGCACCAATAACACAATATCCGGGTGTTACCTTGAAATACAATAGAATGTTATTTGAAACAGATCAGTTTGACAATTGGCACCATAAAAATAATCTGGAAACCGTCAAAGCATCTATCCATCCCAAACTCATGCTTTCCTTTGAAGACCGCCTCTGAATCAAACAAAATGCCGCACCAATTATTCAGCCCTTCAAACATTTTTGGCCATTTAAACCTCCTTCGGCCGATTAAAACCCTTTTCTCCCTTTTAAATAAAAAGAAGTTCTCTAGATCCACCCTTTTTTAGCAGCATCAACACTTCCTGGCCATTTCAAGCTTTTATTCAACGCCGATTCATTCTTCATCAATTGAGAAGTGATTGACAATACTTCAAAGAAGACGTGCCGCCAACCCAGGAAATACTATACATTATCAAATCATCGTAGATTCAATCAAGTTATAAAAAGATTAACAAAGGATAAACTAAAATCCTATATAGAATACATACATGGGACACGGATCATCAAAACTGTAGTTTTGTAAAAAATTACAAAATTGTGCACAATATTTGCTTCTAGAACTCCAAATATGTATATAAAAAAATATTAGTGGTTCTTCTGGTTCATGAAAGAAACTTAGGAATTTTATATCCCTAAAGAAAAATCGAAGCCTGGAAACACAGATTGAGAATAGAAATTCGACAAAACACTGTAATAATTTGTCAACAGACCCAATTCTAAACCCAGCAATAACGAAGGATTGTACTTCACTTCGAATCCAAATTTACGAAACAATGGACAGTTCACCTGACCATTGAATAGCTGAAAGTGAAAAACTCATAATTTAGGATGTTTAGAAAGCGAAACCTTTAGAACAGCATTTTCAGGACACAAGACTATAAATTCTGAATGCAACTTAATAACGGGGTCGAGAAGATACTGGCATTTCGAACAAAACCTCACATCTTACAACATACAAAACCATAGAAATAGTAATATGTGTTGTATCATTTTTGAAGACGTCGCGCTAAATACCAAGCTACAGAGAAAGGACATGGAGCCAAAAATCCTCGAATAAAAGACCGGACAATAATTAAGGAAACGAATATTTGTCATTAGGGCAGATTCCAGGGCAGAACGTTATCGGGACAAAACGGGTAATTCGTACGTTGACGGCTCGTTGAGTCACTAAATAGCAGTGGCCTGGCAATTATCTGGACAAAATTATATACGACATCTCCGAAAACGAGACTCCGGCCAACTAGATCGTCCCGGCTCATATTTTCACAAGGTTTGATGGCATTATAATTTTCAGTTTCCTGTCGTTACACCGTGCCAGCTAGCAGCTAGTTCCAGCTACATCTTTCATTAAAAAGGAATCTGTTAAAAAGTGTTGGTGTTGCTACCAGCACCCTTCTCCAAATACTAGTTCATAAAAATGTTCAATAAATTTAGTTCAATAATAAGCTGTGGGTTGCTGTTTTACTTTATTCGTCAGCTAACATTTGAATTAGCAGTGAATCTTGTAAAACCAAGGATGAAAATAAACCAACATAACCAATAGAGTTGTCGATAAGTTACTCATTCAATTAGTTTAGGTTTGGAACAATTTATGATTTACCTTAAAAATAGTCGTCATCTATCATCCATCTCATTACCCACACACAAGCCTATGAGCTCTTGTGGGCTTTACCCTCATAAAACAAAGAAACCTTTTTAGATAAGTGAAAACAAAGGTTGTCAGATCTACAAAGTTTATTTAAAATACCATACTTAAGTGTAAACCTATTAATCTTTATCTTTTAAAAATTACATTTCCTCCAGCTACTTTTGAAACTGGATGTAAATTGTTCCATCCCAATTCTATAGGCTCTTCAAAATAATAAATTTTATTCTCAGGAGATTATGTTAGATTCGAAAATAATAAAAGAAAGTTTGAACTCTTTCGTGTGGATTTTATAGAATTCTATTTATTACGGCGATAAAATTGATTCAGCCAAAATAATCTAACCATTATTATACAGTACGAATGAGAACCAACCTTTGGCAGTCACATGATTCAATCACCACTTGCCCTAAAAGATGAAATCATTCCATATTTTTGAAATTCCGAGTGGAATTGTATAATCCTAATCCCTGATTATGGAATAAAACCAGAACTGTGCTAATGGATCTGGAAATAAGCTAATGCTGATTACTGTTTTCCAACACTTGTGAGAAAACAAGAGAGCAAGGGACCATCGTGAGAGAAGCCTCTCCAAATCTAAATGAAGATATAATGAGGAATCAACATACGAATGAAGAAAACAAATATCATTGGGTGAAAATGATTGAGATTAATCCAAGATTGATGAGGGCAACATTTCAAGGAACCCTGCCGAGTGCATCCACAAAAATCGTCCTACTCATCAAACACAGTAGATTTTTATAAAAACCAACTGGGAATTTTCATAATTACATCTTTTGCATGTTTTAATTACATCCAGATACAATCAGAAGTCTCTTCAAAAACAGGAAAACTATTAACGCTTTACTTAACCAACTGGGCTTCTTCATCAAATAATCACAACTAACCTTCCCCCCCCCCTCAAACGGCCAAAAAAGGACGTATATAATTACACCTTGGATGAGTCATTTCTGGTTTAATTACCAGGCCGTTAGCGACCGCAAGTCCCTACTTAAGATCGTCAACATCAGATAGCTCTTACTCCATTATCACCTATCCTTTCCTGTAAGGTGAATGAGCCTTGTTTGTATTTTCACATCATCAGCAGATAGATACATCCCGGCCCACAGAAATCCATCAAATAGTAATTTATTTTGGCATTGCTTGGGAATACAACTTGCTTCTAGCTGTTATGTTTAAATAGATATTGGAACTAAAAGTAGGAATGAAAAAGATATTGGAACGGAAACTTGTGACAAACTCAAAAACAAAGCAACAAAAGATAGCCATCAATTATTCATTTCAATCCGGAGAAAATTCGATATTTCTTTATTATTCGCTTCCAAGTTATCATTATCTTTTATGGCTGAGCTACTACTATTAGAGGTGAAAGGCTTACAAGACATCAAGTTATAACACATTTATAGTGTTATATACATATTATGTCTACACAAAATGTGTTCTACTATGTTCTGTTACAGAATTCTATTGAAGCCATGGATGAAAAAAAATTGTAAAAATCAAGTTGAAAAATCAAATAAGATTGGATGGGAAAATTGGTTGACACCCAACCTATTCGTTATGAGTTCAGCCGACCCAAACTAGTTGACACCATACAAAGCAATGTCAAGGAAAACAGTATGTAGTAAGGCACGGTATTGATTTATTTCATAGCTGAACAGGTTTATTTGTAGCCAAGAATCAGCAGACAACTGTGATATCTGCAACGCGGTGAATTAATGAATGAACTGGCTGCATGAATGAAGGGACCTACCGCGAGAAGAACTTCTCTTTATGTGATTTTTAGAGAAGGGGGAAGAATGAGCGGGCTGAGACAAGGGAGGAGAAATATATTAATAAAGTTGGTGAAAATAGTGCACGAAGGAAATAAGTAGAAACGTAAAATGCAGAAATAGGAAAAAGAACAAACAAAAAAATATTAAAAGTGGATAAAACTATAAAAACTGAGGTAAAAAAAGAGAGCAAGAGTAAAGAATAGAGCGTGGGAAGATTGTTATGGTAAAACTTAAAAGTCAAAGTAGAAGAGAAAGATTGTTTAAAAATTGATCGAGACAACGGGTTTCCCCAAATATGTCTCATACACATTACAGTACAAAGGAATAACTAGCATACAGTAAAATTACGAAAAATACAATGAAATCAAATAATTGTAAAGGATTGAATAATAAAATAAAGATAAAGTACTGCATGAGAAAGTAAAAAATAGATCAAATACAACATGGTAATATGGAAAAGAAAATAACTACTGTATGATGACAAAAAAGAAGGAATAGTAGGAGAAATAGAAAAAAAGATGAATAGTTGGAGAAATAGAAAAAAAGAAGGAATAGTTGGAGAAATAGAAAAAAGAAGGAATAGTTGTAGAAATAGGACAGTGAGAAAAATGGAATGTGAAGAGAGGCTTGAAATAACGGTGCAAAATAATACTAACATGAGAAAACAAACAGCTTTAAAGACACAAGGTAAGGAAGAGAATCACAAAAAAGACTGAAAAGGAAAATACTGAGATTAAGAAGAAGAATAAGTAAATGGAAAAATATCTGTTGAGAGGAAAATAGCGAGGATTAATAATTTATGAGGAATGAGTATAGATAATATTTGGATTTTACTAAATTCAATCTTTTTTTTATAATAATATATTTTCAACCGACATTGCTCTATCATGAACAATTCTCTGTAGGCTATAAGTTTCTGCTTGGATTGAGGTTTATTTTTTGAGATTGAGTTCTATTTGAATTGAGTAATTTTTTTTCATTTTGAAGAATTCCTCTGTGATATACTGGTATCGGTTGGTTCTTGGGACACTCTGTAGTCAGTATACGGTGCGTGTAGTGTAATAGAGCCAAACAATGTGGAATGCCAAAACAACGTAGGTAGTTGGTTGACTTTACAGGCGCCAGACATTCATTACGATACTCAACTTTTATTTGACATCTCGATGACCGAATTCAGAGTACATTGAACCAAAGATACGATGTATGTAGATATAGTCTGTCCAAACAGAGAATACATTCTGGCAAGATGGGAAAATTACTCCAGCTCGGTCAATATAAGTTCAAAAATTATATATTTGATCCTAAAATGTAGATCAGAATGTTTCCAACAATTTGAGACCAAATTTCCAATTTTTGCACCAGTATTGACCGAGCTGGAGTCAATTTCTCTTCTTGCCAGAATGTCTTCTTTGCTTGGACAGACTTTAAATGTACGGGTTGGGCGATTCCACACACCGATTTGAGGTGCAATCAAAATGCAGTGAGGAAGGAAATCAACCAACGAAACAATGAGACTGAATAAAGAATAAAGTATGAGTGAAAGAGATTTGTCGAGGGCGCGGTTGCAATAAATAAATGCACCGGGACAGCCAGCTTTAGCTCTGTCACTTGAATAAAACAATCCGCAATGAATGGAAATGTTTGCTCCATTCGTCATACTCTCTCGAGCAGTCCAGACCAGAAGACCCACTACTATTATCGCCCACAAGTACTGTATTTTCTATTTATACTATTATTATTTGCATTTAGAGTCAATTGCCAATTTGAAATAATTACTGGACATAATAATGACAAAATTTTAGTTACTCTCAAAATCAAGCTTCTTCAACATTTAGGATACTTTGACACTAGATGAAACAAAACAAAACTTTTTTAGAGTAATGCCATGAGCTCTTGTGCATGGATAATGCGTAATGGGAAGGGGGATGAGAGATGGCGACTACTTTTCATGCAGTCGAAATCAACGGCTCATACACCAAAATACGGGGTAGCCGTATGTGTGATGTTTCTTCAACCAGGATCAAACTTAAACCCTCTGGAAAAGAAGCAAAGCACACTGGTAAGCCTCACAATAATTATTTACAAAGAGTTCCAAACAGTTTCAAGTACTTTGTTCTCACCCCCTTCAATGTTTAAACGGTAACAATGTATTAAAGAAAATGTTTTGTTCAGTTCAGTTGAATCTGGTGTGGAAGCGGCAGCCTAATGACAACTTACGTAAGGTGTCCGACATAGACTGATAAATAATTATTGAATTTATTCTTCAATAAAATTGAAATAGGCCTCTTTACAGATTACATTGACGGCGACAAACGTTCCTCACTTGAAACCACATAGAAATTCCTAGATTATCAAAATGACCTTATTCACGAAAGCAGCTTATTATTGAGAGCAACCTACCTGACCAAGACAAACCGGAGAGAGGCAAAGAGAAAAAGAAGGAATAGAGAGATGGAAGAATACAAAAAGTACTAGAGTCGCACACACACAGTGAACGATAAACATCTTGCTCATTAAAATTGCTTGCGGTCGAGGAAAGGCAAAGCCAATCCCTACAGCCCCTCAGGAAGAAGCCAGCCCTAAATGCATCGGCTACAATTCAATCTGTTCGCAGCGATCCAACGCGGAAGAGAGACCCAAGTGTCACACATTGCACAAGTTTCAGCTTTGGAGGCTACATACTACATCCTTGAATGTCTTCTTACTTAAAGATTTCCTCCATCAACTCTTTTCTTTTGAAGGTTTCTTGATTTGTTTCCTCTCCCTTCGTTCATCAAATCATTATGATGTACATCTTCTTCTTCTTCTTCTTCTTATGATGTATGTATCTTCTTACATAGCTTACTCTCCTTGCCTTCCTTCTTCCGTTTTTTTTTGCCTTTTCTTCAGTTTAAAAGACAGTAATAATTAGTCCTCCATCTTGGAAAATGAAAACAGTCATTCAATTCAACTCTATCATTATTTTATTAGATTTTTGTGTCTTTTCTTTCCTCTATTTATATCCTTTTGATTTTTATTCTATGTTTCAGATTTCTTGACCTTCGCTTCGATTTCTTGACCTTAGATTTCTTGATCTGCTTTCATAATTCTATTCTTCTTTTTAGCGGTTCCATTCTCTTTCTTCTCCTTCTTCTTCTTCTATCTACTCTTTACAAGATATCCTTCAATATTATCGTCTTTATAAACTTAATCCATTTTATCTTTCATCGTTTTTCTCATTACTCTTTCGATCAAACTGATTTATTTATTCACTTCCACAAATTTCATTTTTCATGTAGGTAGCTCAACTTATCTTTGGCTTTATTTTTCCACTCCTCTTCCAATTCATCAATTCTTTCAATTCTCAACCCTCTTTCTCTATCTAAATATCCTTTCTCTTTCAATTCACTCATTCTCCATACGTTTTCAACCCTCTTTCCTCATCTACATCTCCTTCTTCTTCTTTCCCTTTTCATTCAACCCTTCCTCTTCGTCGCACATTCTCAATCTCTCACACTTTTAACCCTCCACTATGTAGCCTTCAACAGTTGGATGTGCCACAGTATTCTTCACCAGGTGCACTATCAGATGGCACATGTCAATGCTCTTTACCCGGACACACTTAAACCAAGACCGTGAATTGGCACTAGCAGCAGCAGCAGCCATGCCACTTGTCATGCCACTAAGCATGCCACCATTATGCAATTATGATGCAGATAAACAGTGGCATTAGTCGCCTGTCGCTCACTATTCCACTTGTAACTAAACCAAGCAGCAAGCAACAGGTTGTTGCCACAGTTGTCAAGACCCACTGCAACTGTTTGCAACTATTTCGCATTATACAAATATCCACATTTATATAATAGGGGTTCGATATAATCTAGCATAATATATCTTTAATATATACTGTGGAGGGAGTAGGCAACAATCTACTACTAGTATGTGCAAGAAAAGAAAACATTCTGGCAAGATGGGAAAATGACTCCAGCTTGGTCAATATAGGTACAAAAATGATAAATTTTCCTCAATATCTAGGAATAATTCTGATCTACAATTTAAAACCAGATTTATAATTTTTGAACCAATATTGACCAAGCTGTAGTCATTTTCCCATCTTGCCAGAATGTCTTCTTTGCTCAATATTGTATTGTATACAATACAATATACCCAGTTAAGTAGGGAATTTGCAACAGTCTCGCCTTCTGCTATTATACAAATATACACAGTTATATAGAGTTCAAACACCTCCAACACTAATGAGTATACATAGATATACAGAAAAGTAAGATAAATCCACCTTGCACCAAAACTGAGTCTGTGGTTCGACACATCGACATTTCCCATCTAAATTGGACCAACAACTTCAATGCTAACATCCAGATGGCGTCCTGCAAGTATCCAATGTTTCTGCATTGATCGCCAATTTGCTGGTCATCTGCATTCCAGTTGTGATAGGAAGAGGCTAAGATTCTATGTTGAATGACATGTTTTGGAGATTTTCAGATTTCCATCTTGGGGAAAAGAAAATCCATGTCATTTTATAGAAGAAGTACTAAATTACTGTATTGAATGGCATCCTTTAAAAGGACCCTGATTCCATCTTAGGGTTGGGGAAATCTATCTCAATTCTATCACTTAAAGGTAGCATTCCCAAGCGACAGCTCGAGCTGCGCTGCTCCAGCCATCACAACTCTATTCACATAACTAAGTTACATTAAAAAGTTCACTTTGTTATTAGAGCTACTAATGTATAATAAATCAATAAATAATCAAAAGACTCTTTCAAGTCTTCATTAGAAATCAATTGTTTCAATGATTTCAAATCAAGTCCTGATTTTGAAATTCATTTGATGCATGAAACATCTATTCATCTTCTTTTGAGTAAATGATTTATAAATTAGAAATATTCTAATCTATCTTCTTTTGAGTAAATAATTTATAAATTAGAAATATTCTAGCATGGAAACACAGTTTTTTCAATCACTGATTGTCTTTTGTGTATCACTTTAGAAAAAAAACTGTTATTTATTCGCTTTTTAGGATAATTTTTCTGTACATAATTTACAATACCAATTCAATTAAATTCAATCTCTTTTGGATGATAACTTGATAACTATCAAACGATTTCACACAAAAAAAAATGCATTAGAAAAGGTTTAATTACAACCGAGGACAAAGTCGCTAAGACAGTTCGCGCAAGCTGAGAAGACACGCATCACAAAACACCATACATTGTAACGGCGTATCTTCCTAGCTTGCGCGCATTATACCCTCCAGGAAAAAGGAGGAGCATTGGATTATGTCCGGAGACTGGGTGGTATAGTCTGTCCAAGCAAAGGTGACATTCTGGCATGATGGGAAAATGACTCCAACTCGGTCAATATTGGTTCAAAAATTATAAATAAGGTTTAAAATTGTAGATCAGAATGTTCCCTACAATTTGAAACTGAATTAATACTTTTTGAACCAATATTGGCCGAATGGAATGGAATCATTTTCCCATCTTGCCAGAACGTCTTCTTTGCTTGGACAGACTATAAAGAGTGTACCTATGTACTGCGGCACAAACCCAGAGTATGTTGTGTCTTGGCGCTGCAAGAAAACAGCTGACAGTTCCCCCCCTACCCCACTGGAAGGGTAGAAAAAGGGGGGGCTAAGCCGTGCAAGGAGTGTACGTTTTAATTGCCAGTGCGACATGGCTGCTAGTGATAGCTGCTGTGGACTTCGTTAGCAGAGGGACTTGGTTGCATCCAAGCACTTTTTCTGTTCATTTTGCCGATTTTCCGCTCTAAGGTTCCGATGGGAACCCCTTCTCTTCTCACAATCTCCCACACTTTTGCATATTCTCGGCTTCAATAGTCGGCACGCACCCTTCGTTCCCTTCTGATTATAGAATCGACGGAGGATTAACCCCAATATCGAGTAATTATTATCATGAACAGAGAGGAATTAAAAAGTTATTTTATACCAAAATTCACAGTTTTTCGAGTAGGCCTACATATTCAAAATACATCCAAGAGTTACAGAAGTTCATCAAATTGTTTTATTCGATACATGATACATTTAAACTATACTGGACGTTTTATTCATGATGTTAGACCTTTATGTATTGTATGATGTAAAATAGATGTTTTTATATTTTGGCTGGGAGGGCGAAGTTGGGGCGCAGCCAGCCGATTATGTAGCGATTCGAACTATACCCAAATGAGTAGTGTTTCCCCCAATGGGTGTTCACGTTCCTGTGAGCATTACAAACGAGTAGTCTTTCAACCGATTTCTACCTGACTTTAGGCACCCTTCATTGTCAGGGAAAGCTCAGATATAGGCAGAAGTTGAATAAACTCAAAATAAATAAATGTGTAACTAAGAATAGAAATTATGAATGAATGAGACAATGAGTCTCAAAAGTTTCCATAATAACAACAAAAGATCGGAGTTGTCTTCCTTCCTTCAGAGACCCTTCTCTTATTGGCTAATCAACTGTGTATTCCCAGTTTCTAGAAAAACCCGGAAATCACTATGAAATTGTCATCGCAATGTATCAGGAGTCATGGAAAATATTTTATAGTGGTCAGTTGTAAAAGTTCCACTGAGCGTGCAACATGGAATTATTCACTACGAAAAGAGGGAAACCGTGTTTGATTAATGAAGGGTATAGGTACTACAAAAAAATGAATTAAAAAGTGGGAAAGTGGCATAAAAGAAAAATGCAATGGGAAAGTGTTTACTAGGGATGAAGAAGTGACTAAATAACTAGAACATACTTGCATACCAAATGTAGCAGAAATCGATGTTTTCCTCAGATTTCATTGTGGAAATCTATCCCTGATAACACTGGCGGCTCGTGCCCACTAAAAAGCTGAAGTGCTGCACAGCAAAAGATACGGGCACTTCACCTGTTTCGTGGGTACGAGCCGCCAGTGCCTGATAATCTAATAGTATCGAAAAAGTACCAGGGTCAAAAAATTTGAAACGCGAGTAGGCTACTCTTGCCTATTTCAGAAATTATCTGCTCGTGTAGAAAATATAATTTTCATACTGTAGTTTGAGCATATATCGGGAACCATGATATATTCCTATGTATGCTACAATATTAAACATTTGAAAATAACAGGCAAGTGAAGATGAACCCTACTGTGTGATTTGATGAAAAAAGCAAATAAGTTTGAATAGGATTTGCAGGCGAGCAATAGTCAAATCAATCTAATAATGGCTAGAATAAAGTGCGTTGTGGAAAATAATAATTGAGGATGTAAAATCTATCTTTGACAACTTCGGGGATTCCCTTCGGAGAGATTAGAACTAAGCTGATTCCCATTCAGTAATTGAAGTGTACTATTTTTAGCGTGCTGAATGACAGTTGAGTGATTTGTAAGCTGAGTCATTGTTACAGATACATCTATAGTCAATGTTCGAAATTCTATTATTTTCTTCCTGAACGTTTCTATTATGTGGGCCTGTCATGTCAATGCCGATATTCTTCTTCTTGTTATTTGTTATTTGGACGAATCACTACTCTTTCAGGTATACGGTCCCAAACTACCTGACCAAATTGGCGGAAACTTTACTCGTCCGAATAATTACTAGTATCAAACACTACGACACCCAGCCAGCCCTCTCTTACACTTGAGCCTCATGTAGGTGACCCTCATGTTGGTCTCAATGTAGGTAACATAGCCTACGATATCGGCTAAAGAGACTCTAATTGAATGATTGAACGTAATAATTATTGAAACGATCTTTACGTCTTGTAAAGTAACAAGTAATACAGTGTAATGTATTAAACTGGAAGGACTTTTGTATCTAATTAAAAGGAAATTTAAAAAATGAACAATTGAACAAACAGCTCTATTTTATACATCCTTTTAAAAACCTTTCTCTATTGATATGAAACCGTAAACTGAATTAGAAAACGAGGAGCCAATAATTGATATTCATTACTCACAAATCTCTGCTACATACTGTTTTGAGACTCACCTGTAACAATTAAAAGTGTTGAAATTGATATTCAACTAAAAAATAATATTAAAAATATTACACTAATATCAATTGGATTTTCAAATAATAGTGAAATTTTCAATAAACTTGAAACTACTTGAATTTACGAATTTTGACTTAAATTATCAATAATTCAACAGTTTTTGTCACGATTCAATTATTATAAAAATACGCTGAAAATGAAATGCAAATTCATATTAGGACTGTTTTGGTAGTCTTCAATTATTCCATCAAGACAGAATCAATCAACATATAATACCAATAATCATTTATGATTTACCTTGAACTAATCACATCTGAATATTATAAGTATATCATAATTCATTGCATTCATCATTTCTATTTACCATTAACTAATCATATTTGGAGAAAATTAACTTGATTTAAAATGTTTTGGGAGAAGAATAGTATAGGCTACAGGCTATGCCTGGTTTTATCTCCCGATTTCAGTATTTTGTATAAATTTATAAATAAATTAATAATACATTGGGAGAGATAGCAAGCTCACCCACACTTTGCCACCAATAATAAAACAAAGGCCATTCAAATACTGTCACGTGTCATGGTTTCTATGTTTTACGTTTTTATTTCAACGGACCCTTAGATCCTTACTCAGCAAAATCTTTTAGCAGGCGACAAAATTGGCAAACGCGAGTTGTCGACGGGCGAATAAACAAGATCAAGATGGCGGATATGGCTGAGAACAAGGAGGATCGCTGTGCAAGTCAATATATTATCTACATTATATTTATAAATAATCGGCCCAGGACTGATGGGCTGGAGCGATATGCTATTATGTTGTCGCAAGTTGCCAAACATGGAGAAGAGCTGCGACAAAAGAGAGGAATTAAGAAAGAGAGAGAGAGAAAAAGAGAGGGAGAGGAATTGAAGAAGAGTTGCAATAAACTTATCGCAAGAAGTAGTCGCACCGCGGGTAGTCCCTTCTTTACATAGGTGAAAGAAAAAACTTATATTATCAGAAAGCATATCGAAAATCATACAACATTGAAATGTTTCGTGTTTGCATAATTGAATGAATGAATGAATGATTTGCCGCCTTTAATGCTACACAATAAATATTTTCATAAGTCACACTCGAAAGTAGCATGGAATTACAATTTTTTATTCTATTTTCCAAATAGGTGTAAAAGTAGGCTACTCTTGTCAATAACAAGAGAATATTTTCAGAATAATTATCTATCAAAACTTAGGAGAGAAATAGTAAAGGCTATGCCTAGTTTTTCTCCCCTAGTTATAATAATGATAATATCATGATTTGTGTAATGATTACAATGAATAAATTGTTAGAAAAAAGTTTAAGAAAAAGTGCTTGACAATCTTGAAAGGATCGATTTGATCATTGTTTGAAAGGAGATTGAAATAGAAAACAAAACAAAGTAACTGTATGTGATAATTCAAGAGTTCCAGAGCACTAATTAAGCTTAAAGAATACTAAAGAATAATATAAATAAGGAAACGACAATTCAAATTTATTGTAAATTAATATTCCAATTCAAATAAATAAAATAATCTTCAACCATTGACAAGAAATTAAGAATATTCTTCCTCTACAATTACAATTTTCTATAGGAAATTTGAATAGGCTTCCTATAAAAATGGGATTTTAACAATTACACAAAATATGGAAAAATTATAAAATTTTATAATTGAGCAGCTAAGCTAGAGCTCATTCTTTTTATATTATTTTTTTCTTCCTTATTTCATCTATTTATATAGAACAGACACCCATTCAAACACAGGCTCTGGCCATCTTGGATGAGCTGCATGAATTATTCAATTATTTTCACGTGCAGGGCTGTACCTTATCCAGGGAAATAGTCTTTTGTTCAATATTATACTTATACAGTGAATAATACTTCAATATTTTTAATTGTCATGTTGTCCAGAATAAGTCATTTCTATTACCATCAAGTTAAGAATGATTTTTTATTTCTGTAATTTTATTGATCATTCAATAAAGAATTTGAATTCGAATAAAATAGGTTTTTATTCTGTACAACATAAAAGCAAATCAACTGTTTATAATGATGTATTTTTAGTATATCTTTATGAATTTCTTTCCCTGTTTTAAGCGGTGTCCAATTTACTTTCAACAAGATTTATTCATAAATTTATTATATATTTTCATTATTGGAGAAGATACTCATCAATTTATGGTGAAAACACAAGATTATAAAATAATGTATTGAATAGAACAATAAAATTGAAAGGTTATTATTAATATGGAGGTACTATTAATGTCAAAGAATGTTTCAATGAAGATCTTTCAAATAGGGAAAAGGCTTTCAATATAAAGCTTATGTTTCTTCTTCAACGTATCATCTTTTAAGTAATTAATCGTGTAAACAGCAAATAAGTCACGTTATAATTTTACAATGAGGACTTTCTGGGTAATCATTAATTTTGTAAAATTATTATTTACCATAACCATCAACATAATACCGTACTAACCTAACCGACAGTTTCAAATATGGAATACTACACAAAAATTAATTAGTACTCAAGTACAATAAACTTTGGGTAGAGCCAAGGAGAAAAAAAGCTTAATCCTCGAAGTTTTTATCGAGTAAATTTCAATCTAGATACTGTTCGATTTTAAAGAAAGATGCAAGACGCCACACGGTTTGCTATGCTATTTTAGTGGTTGTGGTCGAGACAATTTTAAAGGAAACAAAACCTGAGAAAAAGAAAAATGTGAGAAAAGCAGTAATTTACTGCATAAGAACAAAGAAAGAGCTATCAATACTGCCTTGGAGGAAAGATCATGTCTTCATTAGTTCTCTGACCTATCTTTACTTGCATTCTGCTTAGCTTTGTTGTTTTCAAGTCTCCGGTTGTAAGCTAATTAATTAGCCGGTACATTCTTCTTATATTTTAGTTCATTTTTCACAATTTATACAATTGAGAGAAGCAAAAAGGACGCTGTTTACTTGAATACTATTGTTGAATTTATTCATGAATAAATAATAATCTTTTAAAATTATTTCACAAGTTTGAAGTAAAATCATCAATTGAACAAATTCAAATATATTAAAACAATAAAAGAAACATTTCATAACCATTTGGAAATTGAAAGTTCCACTCTATGTTATAAAACTGAAGATGTGTGAGAGAAAGTCTATACTAAACCATGGTTCTGTGAATTAATAGCCTACATCTTTTGTTCCCTCTACAAATTTCATTAAAAAGAAATACTACAAAAAGTAACAGAAATAAATTATTTCCGATATGTGTTTCTCTATAAAATGTATTGCAATATAAGAATGAAAATTTGAACAATGAAAAAACTCTAGTATAGAGAGTCAAAGTACTTACAACTTACAAGTTTAGTATTTTATTCGATTTGTTAAAACTTAATTTTGAAGCCTAATTCTTCATATTTCAAAATATTGTCTACCGTACTGATGCATTTAGAACATAACTGATAATAGATCCTGAATCCTCTTCACAAATTAAGCTGAAGGGCAAACCAATTCATAACCAACTTTTTAAATAGTCCTCATATCAAAACCTTTATGATAGTTTGATAGTTCATTAGCAAGGATTGATAACATTCTTGTAGATGAATAACTCAAGCTAGGCGCTAATGAGAAATATTTTTCTAAAATCGTACGACACCTGCCAGTAATGAAAGATGATTTGAAGCGATAAGTTGATGATTTCAACAAAAACAACAAAAATCTAAACAACAATGTAATATAGGAAGAGACGGAAGTGGAAATTTGATTATGGAAATCAAAAATAATGACAACTACTGGATGTGAAATCGGAGGCGTCATTATCATTTCGCCCATGAAAAAAGCAATAAATTATTCGAAGCTCGAAACGAAATTGACATTTTACTGCGCTACCTAGAGGCATGAGACTATTCTGTCAGATTGGTCAACCGACGCTACAACATAAAACAGTTTGCATCCATGAGTTCAAAAATCGCTTCCATCTATGCTGAAACATAAAATCGCCTGCCTCTATGTGTGGAATCATAAATGTCACCTTTGTCAAAAGATATCTCCAAGAATCTTTGGAAAACTGTGGAAGTGTTCGTCATTCTTCTCCCATTGGAAAACTAATTCAATCAGCTTGAATGGTGACGAGAGCTGAGCCGGTTGGCACAGCAGACGCCAAAAAGATTGGCGGTTGGCAAATTTCTGTTGTTAATTCTCAGCTCAGTCAGGACAGTCTGAAAAATATCAGCGAATGCGAATCAGTTTAGCTGAGGTCACTCTCAATTCTATGTGCTCTTGTAGATCGCTCGCCGACTGTCCTGACAGAGCTGATCATTAATAACAGACACTCGCCAAACGCCAATTTCGTTTGCGTTAGCTATAATTGAACGAGCGAATATTGTTTGTCGAGAAGGCTGTGGCAAAACAACATTTCAAAGCCAGTGAACTCTTTATGGTACACACCATAAACCCCTAATACATTTTCTACATGCGTGTCATTCTGTGTAGTTTTTTCTACATCAGACAAGCTATAATAATTCTTCTTTTGCCAAAGCAGAGGAAAAAATGCGTAGAGTCAGAACTGGTTGTGAATATTCAAATATAAAGTAATAATTGAAGAATGGAGAGAATAGAGCAGAAATCGACGGGGTGCCGGGTACTCTAGATGGCGACCAATATGGAGTTGTGTGGGAAGTGAAAAAGCACACAGAAACGTCACAATACGGTATTGTGAGAGCTTTTGTTGCACCATTGTAACTGAACTTGATAAGTTCAAGATTGGTACAATGTTCAATGAACAATTCAACAATTGGTTCAAAGAAAGTTCAATGACAATCTGAAAGAAATGTATTTTTGGACTAAGAATTTTTTTACTCTGATACACTTATTTCACTCCGCCAAAAAATATATATCTGATATTGAGACCGTTACCGTTATCTTTCTTTAATCATGGATTCAATACCAGTTTAACAATTTTTTCCTCAGTGACAAGTATTCAACCAGTAAATAACCAACCTACTATTCAGATGAGGTGGATATCTTTAAACCATGCAGCAAGGATTGAGAGGTATAGTTAGAATCTACCGGGCAAAGGAAAATAGCTGTTGGAAAAAATATTATAAAACATGAACGATTGATTATTATTAAGCGTTAGCTCATTTACGGGAAGTGAATATATACCTCACAACTCACAACAAACTCAGCCTAATATCGTTGAAAAGGAATGAGAGAATAAAAGAGAGAGATAGAGAGGAGTGATAAACGGATATCCAGCTAAACAGGCTGTTGAAAGATCGTTAAGAGGGAAGGTGGTTATTTCGTTTCTTATTTTCCTCTTTTGTTTTATAAGACCGGTTCGACAAAAGAGGAAGAGGCAATCCAAAGAAAAGGCAAGCAGAGTTTATAACGTGGAGTGAAGAGTGACCGACCATAAAAATAACAAGTGTTATTGATTAAATTAACAACAATATTATGAACACATTACAACTATTCTAAGACATTATGAATACAGATGATACTGTAGCCTATTTCTTCAGTATTCGTACTGTGCATAGAAGAAGTGAAAAAATCACAGTAGTTACCTATTCTATTTTATCATAATTATTAAACGATGATGCTTATTATAATGAGTTCAATTTATATTTATATTTGTTTTATTTGATTTTATGAGGATGAAGCCCACATGAGCTCATAGGTTTGTGCGTGGGTAATGAAATGGATGATAGATGACTACTTTTTGGGTAGTCGGGACCGACGGCTTTTCGTCTCCTCCGAAAGACGGGGTGGCCGTATTTATGTTATTGTGCTGTGGTAAAAGAATTTTGTCCTGCTTGAGAATCGAACCTGAGTCCACCTGGTTATCAGACCGGCACTTTAAAACTCCTCCAACGAGCCACCCAAATCAATTTCAGTTCAATCATAAACCAGTATAATTATTTGAATCAGAAAAATCAAACTATAAGACAATAAACTTGACCAATATCCTCCAGGATGCTGAATAAATAAAAAGTGCAAAGGACGTAAGTCATGAAAAAGTATTTTTTGGAAAATGTTAAATGCGGATACAGGAGAATAGATAAGCAAATTCTTCCATTCAAGTCCTAATCCCGAAAATTACCACTCTTTGGGGAGATCACTGCCCACTTCATGGAACTAGGAAGAGAAGTTCCTAGTTCTCTTCCTAGTTCCATGACTCACCTAACCCAAAGCTGGAATCGCTTCTGCTCGGTTAAATTTTAAAATGTGATTTTCATCTGATGAAATGTGAAATCCTGTAAACTGTGTTTATATACTGTGCTTGTATACCGTGGTGGTACTTTCATCCCAACAGCATCATGTTAATTAATACAAGGTGGGTGAAGGAGTTTTTAAACATGGCATCATGTACACTTTGTTTGTTTGATTGTCAATGACTCAACAGCCCATGAAGGGCCTTGGCCAACCATCTGGTTGCCAGTTTCATATTCACTCCACTATACAGTCCGTCCAAGCAAAGAAGACACCCTGGCAGAACGAGAAAACGACTCCAGCCCGGCCAATACCGGCCCAAAAGCCATAAATTCTCAAACAGAACCTACAGTTACGAACCAACACTGGCCGAGCCGGAAAAAAGAACTTAGATTGGATATGGATAACATTTACGCAAATAAATGTTCTTTTACGGTACCATTCAAGTTCTAGCTCTTGTTTTCAACTGTACGGAGACTGAACACATAAATAATTTCATTCTTATCTCAATTCCGTTCAACTTGCTGGCTGATTGCTATCACTTTTGGCAGGTTGTTATTATTTTTGAATCAATATTGCCTTGAATCTTATCTCTAAATAACTTCAGAATCTTTTTGTTGATTATGATGATCCTTTGAATTATTTCTAATTTTGTTTTAGTATTGTTCGTTTATTTTTTCTAGCAAATCGATCTCATAGCAAATTGTAGCCTATAGGTTTCCTATATTTTCTATGAGTCTGGTTTATGAGTCTTTCAGTCTTATATATATATATATATTATATATATATATATATATATATATATATATATATATATATATATATATATATATATATATATATATATATATAATCTTTAATTCTTATTTTTCTTTTATTTTTCCCCCTTTCCCCTTTTTCTTATTGATTTGCAAATATTTATATGGATAGTGATTTTGAATGTATATATTTATCGTCAATTGAGGACTTTAATGTCCACTTTAAAAATAATGAGAGTATAACTTTTTTTCACATGAATATTAAAAGTATCAATAGAAATTTTGATGAATTTCTGTTATATCTTAATAATTTGGATACTAAACCGGATTTTATCATCTTGTCTGAAGCATGGATCCAACCAGATGTGGATATTAATTTATATAGTATTGAAGGCTACACTACTTTATTCTCATGTAATGATAACAGATGTGGTGGTGTTGTCCTTTATCACAAGGAGGCATTTTTATGTTGCTCAGTGACTAGTGAAATTAATGGAGCCGATTCCATTGTCATTGATTGTGTGTGTGGTAGCTCTTGTTTCACATTGGTAGGGATAAATAGGTGGCATGGAGTTCCTGTTGATTGTTTCCTAACTGATTTCTGTGGTTTGTTGGAAGGCTTGCAGAGCTCTATAGTAGTCTGTTTAGGTGATTTTAATATTAATGTCAATTAATCTGATCGAATTAGTGACCAATACTTTGAGATAATATCTTCTTGTGGTTTTGAAAATGTAATTGATATTGATACACGTGTGACTGACACCACTTCAACATGTATTGATCACATACTGGTTAGAGGCCTAACTCCGTCTCTTGCACGCTCAGCTGTTGTCGAGGTCTCTATAAGTGATCACAGAGCTGTATGTATATCTATGCATGTTGATAGGTCTCGATCTGAGGTGGCTTCACAGGAATTCTAGGAAATCAATTATGAAGAACTAACTCGTTTACTCAGTGAAGAGGATTGGTCTACTGTGTACAGAGCTGGAAACGCTGATCAGGCTTACGATTGTTTTTGTAATATTTTGAATTTGTCCATTCAGTCAACTACATACACTAAGATTAGGCAAAATAACCATAAACAGAGATTGTTAAAACCTTGGATGACCAGTGGACTTTGTGAAGCGATTTTATCAAGAGACAAGTTATTCAAAAGATCTAGGAATGAGCCTGACAATTGTAGGTTGAAGCTCGAATTCGTCACTTTGAGAAACAAAATAAAAAAGTGGATTAAGAAATCAAAAGAAAGATACTACTATGGTCGATTTCAGATGGTTAGAGGAAATTCCAAAAAACTGTGGAAATTGATTAATGAATTGATTGGAAGAGGTGACAAGAAAAGCAAATTCAATTTGATTACTGAAAATGGGATTGTTAGTGAGGATTCAAAAGTGGCTGTTATGTTTAATGAGTATTTTGTTTCCGCACCCAAATCAGCTGTTCCTCCTCCTTTTCCTTCAATAGCTTTACATGACTATCACAATGCTTTCAGAGAGCCACGTTGTGAGAGATCATTTTTCCTGCATCCAATTTCTCCTTTTGAGATAGAGAAAGTCATTTCATCCTTAAAAACATCCAAGGCCCCAGGAATTGATGGATATTCCTCTGTCTTGGTTAAACATATAAGCTCTTTCAATAGTCCAGTGTTAGCTTTTGTTTTCAACTTAAGCATTTCTGAGGGCGCTTTTCCTAGCAAACTCAAAATTGCAAAAGTGATTCCGATTCCCAAAAAAGGTAACCGAAAATTGGTGGAGAATTATAGATCAATTTCACTTCTTTCTGTGTTTTCAATTATTTTTGAGAAGCTGATTGAAATTCGTCTATTGAACTTTCTAAATTCATACAATTTCTTCTCTAGTAGTCAATATGGTTTTAGGGAGGGCTTGGGAACTAAGTTGGCTCTGAGGAAATTTGTCTCAGAAATATGATCAAATATCAATAATAAAGAGATCAGAAGAGTATCAGGTTTGTTTCTGGACATTCGAAAAGCCTTTGATACGGTGGATCATTCTACACTTGTCAGAAAGTTGGAGGCATCTGGAGTTCGTGGTCTGCCACTAGCTTGGTTCCATTCATATCTTACTGGGCGTTCCCAGGCTGTAAGCATTGGCTTGAGTTCCAGCCCACTTCTGATGATTGACTGCAGAGTTCCACAAGGCTCTGTGTTGGGACCAATTTTATTCTTAGTTTACATCAATGACCTGTATCTGGGCCCCTTCAGAGGAAGTTTTACAGTGTTTGCTGATGACACGGCACTTTCTTATGGTGCATGTTCTGATGAGGATTTGTATGATCAGATGTCAAACGACCTGCATTTGATTTCCATGTGGTTCAGGTACAATAAATTAAGTCTGAATCTTGATAAAACCATTTATTTGAATTTTGGAATAGCCTCTTCTTTCTTGCTGACCCAACCTTTAAAGTTCCATCATGTGGGATGTACCAGTCATGACTGTGACTGTGGTATCATCAATCAGTCAAAAAGTGTGAAGTATCTTGGCATTACTGTTGATGACGATTTGATGTGGAAAGGACCAATAGATGGCATGAAAAAGTACCTGCGTTGCTTACTGCATAGAATTTTCAGTTTGAAAAATACATGTCCAACATTTGTTTTGAGAGATCTTTACTTTGCTCTTGCTCAATCTCGCCTTTCTTATGGGTTGGTCTGTTGGGGAAGTACCTACATAACTCATTTAAGGCCACTAATGTTTCTGCAGAAGTCTCTAGTTAGAGCGATTGTTAATCAAGAGAATTTTGATTTCCTATCATCATGCCAGGTTATGAAAATCATGCCTCTGAGGCACCTTCATGTCTTCAAGGTCCTGTCTGAATTCTATTGGTCTAGTGGAAATCAAGGGGCAACTTTAGGACATGAAACTGGAGGAATGAGAACAAGGTTCACTGAAAGGTTCCCAATCCCTAGACCCTATAGCACTTTCTATCAGAAATCTTCTTGTTTTTTGCAAGGCAGGTTTTTCAATCATGTACCACAGGATATAGTTTATGCTAATTATCCTCTTCCTGTTTCAAGAGAAGAATAAAAAAGTTAATTTTTTCTCTCAATATTGATGTCATTGAAAGCTGGTATTATATTCAGAGATAAGCTTATTCATTTCTGACAAAAACCCTGGATAAAATGTTTCAAAATTAGCATGTAAGTCATTTTGAGTTATCAATATGTACTCAGTGAGGTTTCCTGCTACTGTTCTACTGTTGTAGAAATTCAATAATCATTTTGAATATCCTCTAATTTTCAATTTTTATTTTTAATTGTGTAGCTCCATCTCATTTTATACATTTTTGTAGCCTATACAGTATATTTACAAAATATTTCATCTTAGCCTATAATTAGTTATACTCTTATTTCATATATTATTTGCTTCTTTTATTCTTTTTATTTTTGTCAATATTCTAATATTCATTATATTGTTGTTGATATGATACTCCTGTGCGCGGACGGAAAATTTATTTTCTTTGCACTCAGTAAATTTGCCATAATTATGATGTTTTAGGT
This sequence comes from Sogatella furcifera, assembly GCA_017141385.1. Classification (NCBI taxonomy): domain Eukaryota; kingdom Metazoa; phylum Arthropoda; class Insecta; order Hemiptera; family Delphacidae; genus Sogatella; species Sogatella furcifera. The sequence goes on along the minus strand of CM029552.1, from coordinate 21,728,524 downwards.
TAAAAACTTTTATTGTACTATTGTTTTATTTACAATCAATATTGTGTTTTCAACAGTATGTCTGTTTTTGTTTTTATGGCAAATAAAGTCTCTAAATAAAGTCTCTATTCTATATGGCGGATTCAAGGTGGATGACCATATTCATAGTCACGTCATTGCACAAAAATATAATTATACAAAATATAATAGAAAAACAAGAGTTCGTCTTTGTGCTACAGGACGCCAAAAAAACATGTACGCCAAATAATTGAATATTACTTCCAATAATGCAAAAAGTTACCACGGGACGTGTTCGATGAATTGGACCATCCATTAATTAAATGCACAGAAAGCAATGACATTAATTATTTCAATTATTTATTTAGAGATGAGGAGGGCTCTGAAACCCGCTGCTTTCTCGGTTTTTCAGTAATTCACCAAAATATTCGAAGTTACGGGAGAAATATTGATGAATTTTTAACTGTTTTACATGGACTTAAGCATAAATTCAATTGTATTATTTTAACTGAAGCAGCCTCTCTGATTTCATAGATGCGCTTGAAATATATTGTAATGGACAGTTAAATAGCTCTATTCGCCTATTAGCTGGTGATATCAATTGCGACTTACTGAATGTTGCTCCCAACTCTCTTGAAGAACGTTACGTGGATGTTTTGAGCAGCGCGGGTTATGTGGCATGCATAGATAAAGTTACTCGTCCCGCTAGTGGCACGTGTATTGACCACTATTTCATCAAGCTTCCGCGTACCTTCAAAGCATCATCCGTTATCTTACAGTCCTCCATTACCGATCACTACGCCATATGTTTGAATTTATCATCTTCCAACTCACTCAAACCCAAGAATGTTGATAGATTTGTTTCAAAAACATACTGGGACGAAATTTCGAAATCTCTGTTAAGCCAAAATTGGGATAGCGTCATTGAACAGAATGATGTTGATATGGCTGCTGACCAATTTACAAACATTCTCCAGAATGTTATTGAATCCAAGACATCAGTGATAAAACTTTCTGCTAAAAAAACCCAAATCAAGCCTTGGATCAGTGCGGGACTTTTTAACTCAATCCGGCATCGTGACGAACTTAGAAAAAAACAAAATAGACAACCTTTCAATCAAATATTAAAGAACGAGTTCATACAATACAGGAATTTACTTCATTCTGCAATAAAACAAGCTAAACATACATACTACAAAAACAAAATTGAAGAATCCTCTCATAATCCAAGAAAACTGTGGGTTGTTATAAATGAAATCTCGGGTCGGCCAGCCAATAAGCAACCTTTTCTAATTAGCTCATTTATTCAAACAGAAGAAACAACCAACTCCGAAAAAATTGAAGAAATCTCAATAATTTTTTGAAAAATCAATATTTTTCGGCAGTTGGCGCAAACTTGGCTGGTTCTATCACGGCACAGGGTTCGCCAGAAATAAATGACCAAGATCATACAGTGGAAACTGTCTACGAATTGCAGCCAGTCACAAGACAAGAAATTGTTGATGTGGTCAAGAGTCTAAAAGGACGATCTGCCCCTGGCCACGATGGTATCCCGACTAGGGTTTTCAGAGATAACTTAGATTCACTAATATTACCTATCCATCACATAGTCAATCTTAGCATTGGGATGGGCCATTTCCCGTGTGCTCTCAAAACAGCCAAGGTAATACCGATATATAAATCAGGGCCAAAAAACGTCTTATCAAACTATAGGCCGATCTCTTTGTTAGTAACAATGTCCAAAATTCTTGAAAAATGCGTCAAGAAACAATTATCAAAGTACTTGAATGAGAACGACTTGATCTCTGAAAACCAATATGGGTTTCAAGAATCAAGGAATACCTCTGATGCTCTTTTCGATTTGACACGTTATATTTCAAATAATATTAAGATGAAAAATAAAGTTTTAATTACATTTTTAGACTTGGCAAAGGCCTTCGACTCTGTAGATAGATCTAAACTTATCACCAAACTCGAGATGAGTGGCATCAAGCACAACTCATTGCAGTGGTTCAAGAGTTACTTTGATAACCGACAGCAGTACGTTTCAATTGATGGAAAAATTAGTGAAACAGAACCTGTTGAGTTTGGAGTGGTTCAAGGTAGCACTCTTGGGCCCATGCTCTTTCTCATCTATATAAATAATATTTCAAAATTGCAAACTAATGGAAAATTCTTTTTATTTGCTGATGATATGGTGTTGGTGTCAGCTGAGGGCACATGGGAGAGGACTTATTGCAGTGCATCATTGGACCTTGCAAGAATCAAAAACTGGTTTGATCACAATTGCCTGACCGTTAATGTCACAAAAACTAAATACATGCCAATAGTAACAAAAAACCAAAGTGATCCTGGCCAACTAATATTGAAGATGCACTCGTGTGGTAACGCAAGAAGTCAGGACTGTGACTGCCGTTCTATTGAACGAGTTGATTGCTATAAATACCTAGGTGTAATCATAGATAACAAGTTGAGTTGGGGGCAACATATCCAGTGTGTCAAATGCAGACTAAGAAAACTATTATTTGCTTTTTCTGAGATCAGCCTAGTGATGAGCATAGAGCAGTGCAGAAAGGTGTACTTTGCATATGCTCAGTCGCTGATTCAGTATGGCATCCTGGCTTGGGGTGGTGTTTCCTCCACTGTTGTTGAACCCCTGGCCGTTACACAGAGAACAATAATCAGAAAAATATTGAAAAAAAGCCACAGATACCCGACTTCCTTGCTTTTTTCAGAATTTCCGGTCTTAAATACCAGACAACTTTTTATCAAGTCACTTTTAATTCACATAAAAAAATATAAATCTCAGATCATTGGCGAATCAAATTTAAATTTTCGGTACGAAACCCGTCATAGAACAAACTATTATTATGAAATTCCTCAATTGACACACGGATCAGAACTTTCAAATTCATTCTACCTAGCGCACATTTTATATTGGAACATTCCAAATGAGATCAGAGAGGCTGAGGTGGGCGGTTTGGCTGTGTACAGAAGGGTTGTCGACAGGTGGCTGTATCGCATTGGCTGGGAGGCGGCTGAAGCACTTCTCTGCTCTCGCTACATTCGCCAACAACCCTAGTGGAGCGAAAGTTTCCCTTCAAATAATACATTAGTTTTTCCATACAGGGAAATAAAATTTCCTCTTTTTTTTGTTTTAAAACTGATAAATTTGTCTTTTCTCTTTTTTGTCACCCAGTTTGTGGCGGTCTCAGAGTCTTCCTCTCTCATCATGAATCAGTTATTTCTTTATTTTACTTGAATTTCAAAGATATTCATCTTATTTGTAATTATAAAAAATATTTTGCGATTGCAAATGTGTTGTCCATGGAACTCTCCTCCACACGCAGACTATTGGTCTTTGTGGAGGAATTCCGTGTAACGTATGTATCTCTTGCTTTTTTTGGTTGTAAAGTGCCATTATGTTGTTAAGAAGGAATAAAGATTATTTGAATTAATAACTTATTATTCATAAAAATTTGATGAAAGACTTTTTGGACATTAGTCAGTGATTTTAACCAAAAAGTGTATTAATTCCTTTGTTAATAATTTCTGTACGATCCCCTATGTAATCCTCAATTGTAGGAAACATTCTGATCTACAATTTGAGACCTAATCAATAATTTTTGAACCAATATTGACCGAGCTGGAGTCATTTTCTCATCTTGCCAGAGGGTCTTCTTTGCTTGGACAAACTATAGCAGCTACTTTGTATGGAAAATATTTAGCAGTTTACAAACTATTCAGCCGCCCTCTTCACCATTTTTGGTAAATTCTATTATAAGTTAATCACCTGTTAAATGCGATCCGGTGAACTCGAAGTCGTCGTCCTGGTCCCAGTGCTTCAGCGACAGAGTGCTGAGCGGCGTGGCGTTGGCGAATTCCAGGTTAGCGAAATGCCAGTCCAGAATTTGACGATCGCGTGATGACAGGTACACGTCACTGCAAATTCACAACAATTACCACGTGTTGCCAAATAATTCAATTAATCTGAAAACAACACTTTGAAGAATAACAATGGACCGAATACAATGAAATATAGCCTATATTCAATTAATTTGAATTAAATAATTGTTGAACAACTTTAGGGAGAATTACAATAGAGATTAGGCGGTTTCGTCAGCTCCTTGAGCAATCCATGTTGAAATTTGGCAATTCCTAGATGTTCTTAAAATCAAAAGAGACAATAGATGCTTTACATCAGCCGTAAGAAGGTTAGATCAGCTAGAAAAACGCCCAACTTTTTGACAACAGCTATACCAGTGCGCAGATCTGATCAATCTTGTGTGAAAGAATTGCTGCGCGTTTGTACAATCTATAATAATTCCAATACGGTTTTTTAGTTTCAGCTACCACCTACATAATCTACAATGAATTAAGATGTATTGATTTAAATATATTTGTGTATTATTATATTATAATATAAAGGCTTATGTATTTGATCATTAAACAAATCAATTTTATGAATCAAAAATGAACTTGAAATATCTATCCTCAACATTGAACAGCGGCCATCTTGCCAGACCGCGTCTCAGCTCAACTGAATAATACTAGAGGTTGAAAATCGATGAGTGAGTATGACATGAACATGGTAAATAATGAACAGAATGTTTCCAACAATAATTATTTGAGTGATTACAGCATACAAAAAGCAAAATAATAAACATTATATTATTCATCAATACAATTGAGGGTACTAGATGCTAACAAAAGTCTGATATTTAAGCTCAGCTCTATCAGGACAGTCTGGAAGCGCTAAACGAGAGCGGTACGGTTTAGCTGAGGTGGCCCTCAACTCTAAATGCACTCACAGACCACTCGCCGACTGTTCTGGCAGATCTGACCATTAATAACACCACTTTCGTTAGGATCAACTATACTAGAACTAGAACTTACGGGCTGCTCCCCACAAAAAAGGCCATATGATATGCATATTTTTTACTAGATCTTTTCAAAATTCAGATTCTAAGAGAATTTTGATGAGTGCGTATAAAATACAACAAGCAACATAATACGACCTGAATGAATCTAATCAAACGATAATAATAATAATTTTTTTTTTAATCAAACGATGATATTGGACTATAGATTACCTAGGAGGTGAAGCTTCTAGTTCGTGAAGTTTCTCTTCAATTTCCTTTTGTTGCTCCATCAGCTGATCATACTCCTACCAAAACACAAGTAGAAGAGTATTAATAAAAGGTGAGTGAAAGTCACGAAATAAAAACTCGTAAAAATTGGGTTCGGAGCCCTATGATAGAATGAAATTGTTCCGCAGACGCTTACCCAAACAACGAACTAACTTCGATATTGCCATACTGAATCCAACGTGCGGTCATAGGGCTAAGACTAGAAAATCTTGAGATCAATTTCATCAGAATCCTTAATCCATTTTCTAGCTACTCAATTCAAAAAATGTCCACACACTAATTAAAGGAGCAGAAAACTACAAGATAACACAATAACGCGAAATGCACAATAGTATTGACATCAATGATCCCCATGGAGATCCAAATTTGAATTTTGTTTGATATAGAACATAGAATAATATTAATTTTCACAATTTAATCCGACAAAAAATAGCCTTATTCAATATGATTTTTCAACTTATTGTGATTTACAAACAAATGTGATTTACAAGAGCAGTGATTTGGATTTAAAGCAACAATGTAAGAATCAAGATGTAAGCTTCCACCCTTCCATGATCTTCAAGATTTTTGTTATATGAAATGCTATTTAATTTATTGCAAAGCTCTGAGTTTATAAGCGTTGTATAATTAAAAATGGCGTGATATATATACTCTTTTTTCAATTATTTCTATACTAATCAATCATTTCTTTCCAAAGAACACTACAGAATACAACTATTATGCAGACATCATTCACTTTTATTTTCAAATATTTTAGGCTTTTCATTATTTCAGGGTTACCTTGCACGCTGAATTGAGATCACGCAATTTGGAGCGTATCAGAAATTCTTGAGTAATATCTCTGGTTCCTTTATTCTCAGAGAATTCTTTGTATTGTTTATTGAGATCTTCAATCTCCTCTTTGACGGTGAGCATCTGAAAACAATATTATGATAAAACTGATTTGAACTAAAAAAAGAAAGTATTTAGTCGAAATTAAAAACAACTTTGAAAAACAAATTAAAAATACGTAAATTAATTGGCGTACAAGAATATGTGAATGGAGTCCATAATTTAAAATGTGTTTTTCTCAAATAAATTAAACGCCAGAAAAGTTGATTGAGCAAAAAATAGATAGTTGATAGATCACACAAGCTGAGAAGATACTTCGTGGCAATACACCTTACATTGTAAAGGCGCGTCTTCTCAGCTTGCGCGAACTTTACTCATTTAAACATTACTTTCCGCATTTGATGTGCAAGTCCAAAAAATTCATCAAACGAGAGGAGAAACAATTCACCCATCTCCAAAAACCACGATCAACATGAATGGGTACTGGCTTCTAACCAACTCTGCAAGTACATTAATTTGATCAAGTAACTTTTGTGGAAGATTTGTTAGATTTACCATACGTTATATTGAAGAATATTGTCTATACTGTACATTTGTAACGAGATATCGCGATTTCAATCTATCGTTGATTATGAAATTTGAATACGATTCCTTCAAAATGCACTTCAAAGTCCGTTTTCGATGCACTATAAGATCAGTAAAAAAATGAAAATCTTACTCTGTTCTGATTAGTTTTCAAACGCTCCTGTAGTCCAATAACTGCTTTCCAGTGCAACACCTGTTTCTCCTTAACATTCTTCTCCTGCAACCTTGAAGAAATAAAAATGAATTTCGAATTGAAAAAATGAAATTAATATCAGTGTTACAATTGATATGAATGATGAGATTTATTAAATTGATGCACGTTAAAAATTTGGCACAGTGAACAAGAGAAGAATAATACTTCTCGTGAATTCTTCGAATTGAGTTATGGGAGAATTCTGGATTGAACAATTCAATTTCCGTTGGAATAGAATTAAAATAAATGCAGATCACCATATTTAAATGAAAATTTACTTTTTAATAGCTTGCTCTTTTTGCTTTTTGTGTACATTCAGGACCTCCTAAATACTGGTATTTAGGAGGTCCTGGTATATTTCGCTCAATAACTCAGTGGACTCAAGTAAAAAAACAATGCGTGATTGCCGAAATTTGGTAACATACAAATACAATATACAAATATAATATACAATATACAAATCCCAAATCATAGTCAGGAATCATATCTACTGTTGTTTATCCATCAACATCAATTTATTAACAACTGAATCATTTATGGCTGTTTCAGTGTGAATGAGGCATTTCAAAATTTTTTGTTTTTCAAAATTATTGAAGGAAGTATAGTTGTGAAGGTGTGGTAGTTATTTATCCCAACTATTATAAAATGAGTCGGGTTTTTTGCATATAGAACGCAAAAACTCACATTAAAGTTTTCTCAAACTTCAAGATTGTTCAAACTTGAAATTTTGCACACAAATTTTGATTGTACTAAGGATTTTTGTCAACACTTTTGTTTAGAAATTCAATTTTGAATTTGAAAGTTATTCACCAATAACTCAAGTAACCATTCCAATAGCATCAATTTTGTGGAGCTCCATTGTAAAGAACGGGTTGACTGCTAGTATTGAATAAAGACTATTGTCAAACCATAGAAATCTGGATGTGAATTGCTGGTTCAGTAAGTAAGACTTTTGCTTTTTCAATCGATACAAATTTGTCTGAATATTTGAATTGGTTATTATTTGAAAACTGGATAAAAATTTTGATAGTGTGACCTACATAATTTTCTTCTCAGTTTGGATTTGAAGATGCATCGCACAGGAAAAAAATTAATAATTCTTGAAAAAACAAATCAATAATTCTTGATTTCCCCATTAAAAATAGATAATAGATAAATAGAAATGGTCTAGAAGACCCTTTTGGATGAGTATTTAGATAACAAAATTTATAGGGTCTAAATCAACTGTCAGTTCGATCGTTCTCAACTGATCGTTCAACGATCGACCTGCCGGTTTACAACTATTTTGGACTGCTGGTTTCCTCATCCACTTACAGTTTTTGACTGTCACAGTCTGAACTGACAGTGGTTGTGGACCCTACTTCAATAAGCATACTTGAAAAGTAGTAATATCACTTACTTAATAACCCATTCAAGAGCCTGGCCGAGTGAGACAGGCTTGCCTCCAGCATAGTTGAAATCAAGAGAATGTGACAGGTAACTAGTAGCTTCCAAAAGACGATTGAATTCTCGCTCCACCATCTCATCCTTGTCTTTGGGCACCTGCATGTTCAACATTAATATTTACAAAACTGATTATAATTCAAAGAATACTAACACTTTCTAATTTGGTAATCACTTCAAGTATCAGTTAAATTGCAAAAATTATTCAGTTTATCAAAATTTGGAAGAATACGTTTCGGACTTTAGTCTGTGTTTGAAACCAAGTGTATTTCTGTCGAATAAATAAATCAACTAGTTGTGCCAAATGGCAAATACTGTATAATAATTGACTACCTAATGTAGAATATTTCAATGTATGAAAAACAGACGTTTCCTGTGTTACAGGACAACTGAATCCTTGAAAAAAGGCCCCAGGGGCCTGTTTCATAAAATTTTTGGGACCCTTGTGAAACAAGAAAAAGGTGAACTCACACTGATCAGCCACATTAGCTCTAGCACCCCACAGTAAAGTTTTATTCAATATCTAAAATACAGCAACAAAACAAGTGAATGTTGTAATGAAAGTGATAAGGGAAAAGATAACGTAGGAGTGAAAATAACAAAAAGATAAGAGAAATAATAAACATCACTCATTATTAAAATTAATAGCTAATAGTTTATTCTTATGGAGGAGCATTTAGAATTCAAGTTACATTCGTTATAGAATGACACTATGATAAGTGTCTATATCAAATGTATTGTGACAGAAAAGCAGGAGGGAAAGTGGTTCGCAGGTCAGGGCTTCTGGAATAGGTGAGATAGATAGATGACTTCATTTTTCACTTAGTGAGTTACTGTATTGTTGTAAAATTGTTGTTGATACGTACTGGCTGCCTTATTATTATGATTTTATGGTTGTCTTATACATAGCATTCTATGGAATTAAAGATAGAAAAAAGAGAGTGTAGATACGGCGTTCCTACTTTGCACTGTTAAAATGGCATTAATTAGGGCCCACATTCACTGTCAGTTCGGACTGTGCCAGTCAAAAACTGTACGAGGATGGAGAAGCTGGCTGTCCAAAATACTGTAGCTGTAAACAGGCAGGATGATCTGACAGTGGATGTGGACGCTTATAAACGATTTTTATATTAAATTTTACTATTTGATACAGAGCTGAAGCTAACTAAATCGGATGGCGGTTGGCAAATGCTTTTTACTAATGCGCAGCTCTGTCATGGCAGTCGACGATCGGGCTACGAGACCACATTGAGTTGAGAGCGACATTGGCTAAACCTTGACCTTTTCCAACTGAGCTGAGCATATTAGACATTTGTCAACCGACAAAGATTCGACATTTCATACAGGCACGGTCTGGCAGGGGTGGCAACCTGGCGATTGCCAGGGGCCCCCGAGCTAGGGGGCCCCCAAACTGGGAGATTGAAAAACCACTTTTTAATTTTTTTATTGATATTGATTTTTTATACCAAAAAGATTTGGTATTTATTTTTTGAATCAATACCATTACTTGTATTTCACAATAGACGTTGCTCTAAATATATAATTTTTATTAATTTAAAACGATATAAAGTGCAAGAATTGTTTTGCTTGCCGCAATCGGCGCGGTTATCGAGGCATTCTCTTTGTAAACGAACGAAGACAACGAAAGATGTTGAAGTACTTGGATTAAAACTATTCAAATAATTGAGAGCTTTGTTGAAAGTGAAGCTGAACAGTTTTCTATAACAGTATGTAACAAAAAATCATTGATAACAATTTAATGTATCAATAAAATCTATCTGCAAATATTTAAGGATGGGACATATCTATGTTCAGGATTGGACTGGCCAGCTCCGCAATAGCGGAAGTGCCCCAAAGGGTGCTCCCACGTTTTTCCAAAGAACGGCTTCGTTGCAGTTTTGAGTTTTTTACGATTTTGTTTCACATTTTAGGAATTAATAGACGCACAAAACTAAGAATAGCCTACTATTTGACCATAACCACATTAAACTACTTTATTTAAGGGGGGTGGCGTAGCTGAGTGGGTAGAGCGCTGGCGTTGCAACCCAAAGGTCCCGGGTTCAAACCCAGGTCAGACCAGGAATTTTTCTCAGGCCACTCTCCCGTGTTTCGGATGGACACGTTAAGCCGTTGGTCCCGGCTGCCTAAAAACAGTCGTTAAGTCATGTCAGAGGCCCTGAAATTGATCAGGAGCGACCTGAAAACTCTGACACCAGACCTGAGCCAGCCAGGTCACACGAATATTATTATCATTATTATTACTTTATTTAAGAAAGTTTAATACAGCCCACAAGGCTGATCTAAATATTGTTAGTCCCTTGGGCCCAAATCACCCCTACTTAATTATCAAAGTATGATTCTGTCGTTATTTCGTGTTTTTGTATCATTCTGTTCACAGTTACATAGTTTAGGTTCTAGAAGTCCCTATAGGGTCCCCGAAATTTTATCTGAAGAATAGTTTTGTCATTATCTAGTGTTTCAGACACTTACAAGACAACTCTCTTCAAATTTAAAACCTTGTGCAGCACCAAACTAAGAATAACTAATTTCATATAAAATATTTATGTATTCTAAGCTAAGCGGATTTACATACGGTATTGTATTTTGGTTTCTTTGGGGGGCACAGGTTTCTCCTAGGCGGTTCCTCGTGAATCATCTAATGTCATCCACAACAGCCTGATGTTTAGTAAGAATAGGAATTATTATTAATTTAATATTATTTTGTTTCAAAGCGGTTCATCTCTACAGTTTGGAAGGATAGATTGAAAAAAGCTCTTGGACTACCGTATTTCAAGATTCTGTTCTGGATTCAGGCCAGATTCTGGCCTGTTTTCTACTAAACTCTTTGGAGGGACATCTCCAGACCCTTTCACGCTTTCTAAATAAGCAAATAAATTGAAAATTGGAGCAGATTATAATAAAAAGTTATAAGTTTCAATATTGTATCAAGAATACCAAGAATACCTTCATGACAAAATATGTTGAATAGGCCTAATAGTTCACACACTTTGATGAAGTTTACAATTGCACATGAACTTCGCATTCCTCCACTGTAGCCTTCAAATTTTATATTCCTTCAATTATTGTCTTTGGGCTCAGGCCAATGTAGAAAATCCTGGGTTAGTAGCCAGAATTTTCTTTTTATTGGAGTAATTATTGAATTGAGTCTGATCCATGATCCTAAGAAATCTATTCCAAGGAAATTAGATTACAATCTAATTAGTAATTACCCTGATCTATTCTTCTTGTTAAGGCCTATCATCATACTTGTTGACGATTCATCTAGTTGGGAATTTCTTCAAATTTGAGTGTTTTCAAATGAGAAAAATTAGGGAACTACAAGACATTTTTATCAATATTTTTCATAAAGAAACCATTCAGCGCTCTTTTTGATCTGGACCTCTCGACCACCCTCCATCTGGGTATCCATTTCACTACAGGCATTAATCAAAATGCACACCTTGAATTACCAGTGAGAATATTTCTAGACAATTATGAGTAAACTTTTTGGTGGATACAGTAATAGAATAAAAATAAATAAAGTGTGACAAGATAAGAAAAATAAATGGCCATCAATTGAAAAAACCTCTTGTCCTTAAACCTTTAAATCTCAAGACCTACTCCCGCCTCTAACCCTTTTCCCAGGGTAGGGGTATAGGCCCCTTGAGAGGTTTAGCAGAGGGCCTCAATGGCCCAGTCCTCCCCTGCCTATGTTATGTGTATATTTGATTCGACCTGCTAGAAAAGAACTAGATCCTTACATAAATCTATTCATATATTTTGTTTTCAGTTACAAAGAACCGGAAAATGAAAGTACCACAAAACGCAACCAAAGTCCAGAACAATAAATTATATTCCTGTTAATAAGTGATTTAGTCAAGTGCATGAAAAATATGTGGTTTAAATAATTATTGCATCGACCTCAGAAAAAATGGAACCCTGATATAGTCTATAGATTCTAATATTTATCTTCAAAGATCCTTGTAATAGTAGTAATGAATAAATTATTTCTATTTCTATTCTATCTAGTCTTGTCGAGTGAAGAACACATTTCTTCGAAATGGCAGCGGTTCAATGCTGCCAGCAGGAGAAATAAAAATACTCTCACACCTCCTGTACACGTGGTTCGTAGTGGTGGCCAATCGTATAGCTGTAACCAATAACAATTTTGAAAAACAATTGAGTTGAAAAACAATTATTGCTGTGATTGGCTACAGATATTCGACTGGCCGTTACTACCAACTCCGTGTACAGCTCTTTCCCCGTGAGGCTTCACTCTTACCATTTGTCTCTCCATCACATCTCACCAGCGTTATGTTGAAAAAAGTGATTTTATACTAAAATTTTCAAATCTACACATGCGGAATGACACTCTCGCTTTTGAAGCCATTTTGAAGGAATGTGTTTTTTTTGCTTTGACAGTTTGACAGACTGTAGATACTGACCGTGCCTCCATTTGATTCGAATAGCGGACACTTCTGTCTGATCTTGTGCAGTTCCATGTTGATCTGCTTGGAGAGCACAGTGATGGGGTTGCCACCCAGGCCAGTCACCACCATTGCACCCAGATCGGCTATGTAGTTCGACTTGCGGAACGTCGCTATACGTCCTCCAACTCTATCCTGAAAACATAACATTGTTCGACTTGTTCATTCTTAGCTGGTTTTGTAACACCAGCTCCAACTTGGAAACATATGTAGATCCCGGGTTTGAAATTGGTTTAATCTGTAAATAGTCAGTTTCAACTACGTTTGGAAGAGCTTAGCTTAATGAAGATGATGATGATGATGCATACAGGCCTTACAAAGATGACGTTTTAAAGAAGCAATGCAACAGGATCCCTTTTGAGTTCCGTAAAACGCTTTACCTAAGAATTTGTGCTCAATGTCCGATTTATTTGTAGAATTTTTCAACTCAATGTGCTCTATGATGCTGCTTAGAATTTAATTTCAATTAAATTGAAATTGTTTGTCAGTCTATTTGCGAATTCTACAAATTTTTTTCTCATCACGCGCGATTTATAGCATATTTTCTTTATTTTAAGAAATGAAGCCCTGGAAGGAACAATATAAATTAAAATCAAATATCAAAATCAAAATAATTTTATTGCAGTAACCTTTGAGAACATCAATAACATTAAATGGTCAATACAACAAAAAAATGGTGAAATAATTGATATCACAGCAACAGTTGAACATTAAATAAGACATGATAGAAAAATTACAAAAAAGCAACTAAATACAAAGTGAAAATCAAGCACAATAAATGAAGCCTAAAACAATACATACTGTAATACACGTGGAAAAAGTTTCAGCGATAAAATATAGATTAAACAAAAAAATGTCAAACACCATTACGAAATAACAAAACAGTATAATTACATGAATTAATTGAATACAAACAAGAAGTCACGACACTATTAAAACAGTCACAAAACAAACAAAAGCGCTAACAAAACAACAACAACTATACTGTACCACTATAAAAATTAGCTTATAATATTTACAGAACTTAGATTTCTTGAATTCATAATAAGAAAAAAACAGTGGGAAGTTTTGATGGTAAAATTTACACTTGATAATGGCTATATCGCAGAAACATGTTGCGTGAAAAAAATATTTTTTTAAAAAGGGTACTTTATTGTTATTTTTTTTTAGTTTTAAAATGAATACAGTAGCCCTAAGAGGAGATAAGTATTATTCTCTTTGATAAAGCACTAAAGAGTTTTATAAAAAAGACTTAGAGCTAATAAAAAAATCAACTGAGTCTAATCGCCCTCCTATTCTCAGGAACTCAACTGAAATGTATAATAGGGTTACGATCAAATGAATACATTATTTGGTTTTTCCAAACACTTTTGAAGCTAGGGCTCCATTTCACGTGAATCCCCCGATATAATCGGGTAGCAGAAATCAAATTTATGAATAAAATGGTACCATTTTTCTTTAATCAATCAATAACTCTTCAATTTATTATTCCTTGATTAGTATTCAAACACAAACGCAAATTTATCAAATATATTACCGGTACTTCCTACCCTATCACCAACTCGTGCAGCTAGATACGAATCAATACATCAGAGTCTTAAAACTCACCACAGTCTATGGATCCCTGACCTACCTCTTCGGGTCTCTAATCTCGACTCTCTATAGTCTGTTCAAGCAAAGAAGACATTCTGGCAAGATGGGTCAATGACTCCAGCTCGGTCAATATTGGTACAAAAATTATAAATTTGGTCTCAAATTGTAGAAAATATTCTGCTCTACAATTTGCAGATTTAATTTAGAACAAATTTATAATTTTTACACTAATATCGACCGAGCTGGAGTCATTTTCCCATCTTGCCAGAATGACTTATCTGCTTGGACAGACCATACTGGTCAGTCACTAGCTTACAAAAAGTCTTTTTAATCGAAGCTGACTCAGTATTGATCTCAACACTAATAGCCCAATACCAATATCTAGCATCATAACAATACAGAAAATAGTTTATCTCAACAGGCAACTAGACCCAGGGCTCTGTCTCATAAAATTTACAAAGATTACATTTAAATTTCAAAAAATTTTAAATTTCAAAATTTACAATGAATCATTTACAAATACCAAAAAGCTAGAAACATGCCAACAACATTATATTAGCTATAAGTAACACACAGAAACATTTTTGAAATCATATTCAATATTGATGAGTAATAATTCCAAATGGTATTGTGGATTCAGTTTGTCTATCAACATTTTTTCCAAAAATTGTAAGAGTAGACGGTCGCAGTCGTTCATTTTTCGAACAAGCTAATCATGTCCTATAAAAACAATATAATTTTTGTTAACCTCTTGGAGCACATAGCGACGTTATTTATTAACAAAATTTAATGTTCCATATGTCATTGGAAAGAGAGTTCAATTCTCCAGGTGTGTATTTTTTACTTTTTTGATTATTAGATTATTTCAATAGTTGAAGTTTGATACTATATACTCAATCAATAAGTTGATACATTCATTATTAAAATAATCTTATAATTAAAAAATACACACCCTGGAGAATTGAATTATAATGACATAAATTTAAAACATTAACTTCTATTCATGAATAACAGCGCTCTATGCTCCAATAAATTGATGAAATCACATTGTTCTTATGGAACATGATTTCGACAAATGTAGAATTTGGCTACCACGCACTCTTGATTTATATGGAATCGATAATATACTTGTTAATAGTATATTCAAGTGTCAGTATTAAGATGCTTTGAATATTCCTGTTCCGCCAATTCCAACTACAGTATCAGATTTTGGAACATTGTAACTTGTAAATTTTAATGAAACTGTACAATTTACCAACACCAATTACTGCTTCTACTCTACAGAGACAGTATACTCACAATGGGGCCATCAACAGTTCAAGTAGGATGATGAAAGAAGACATTTAATCTGTTTGCCTAGTTATGTTTGATCTAATAACATTTATAAATAAGTATGTTCAAAAAGCGTGGTGTGTACAACGGGGGTAAGAAGCGAATATCTCAATACAACATATTATTTGCGTATCATTTCAGTGTGAATCTAATGAGAGTTAGCAAGAATGATTAAGTATAATGAGAGTTGGCAAGTAGATGGATTTGATTGAGCTGATAAAAAGTTTGACACTCAATGGTCACACTGTGAATATACAGTATCAGTAGCTATTAATGATTATTGATTCTACTTTATCATCAATTCCAACATAAACAAAAGAATTACTACAAATTACAAATTCTACATATTCAATACTGAAACACAAGGGTTAAGTCAACTATTACGAAATTTATTTCGACAAAACTCATCTGAGTCATCAGATGATTCATTTGGCAAACGAAGCTTGTATCAAATTTCAAGTGTTTGTTGAGTTTCAACTCATCTGAGTCACCAAATGATTTATTTGACAATGAAACTTGTATCAAAATTTTTAATGTTTGTAATTTGCCAAAATTAATTCCGTGATAGTTGACTAGATCCTTGTGTTTTAATCATAAAAAAATATCACAACATTCAACCAAACACTGTGTTAGTACTACAATACTACCACCAATATCTTTAACCTCTGGTGAAAAAAAATGTTGAAATTTAGGTCATCAAATTTCACTACGCCATCAAAAGCAAATTCTACAACTTCAATACTACCAACAATATCTTACACGACCATTACAGAATAGAAATGTTAGAACAGGCCTTTCTTAATACCTTCTTGTATTAAGAAGGTTGTGGTTTGTCAGAAATATCCATGAAACCAAGAAGAGAAAGGGGAGGAAGTGGTAAATCTACTTCCTATTGAGAGATAGGCCACGTCCCCTCGTTTAGAGAAGCCCACAGAGATACGTTCTAAATTACAATTTCTTCTAAATTAATTCAATTAATTTCGTTGTATGTATTGAATCAAAGCTGGTCATTTACTAAAAGCACCGATTCATGACTAAAAACATATTCAAAGTCACATTTACAGAAACTAATCCAAACTTTATAAAATTGGAAAAACATTCTGATCTACAATTTGAGACTTATAAGTTTTGAACTAATATTAACCGATCTGGATCAATTTCCCCATCTTGCCAGGAAGTCTTCTTTGCTTAAAAGACTATTCGCTATGAGCATCTACTGTGCTGCGGCTCTGGTGGATTATTGTGTGTACTTTTATACGTGTTTTAGCATACAAAGCATAGCGCTAAATGGGAAAAACGCATTTATAATTAGAATGGAATTATTTGCTGCTTCATGCATTTCTCAGTAATTAGAACATGATATTTAGGAAAGGAATGTTAGTTATTGATAGTATTATAGCTCATTATATTAGAAAAATCCTAGTTTTCAAGTATTTGAGAGCAGACAACCGCAAACAGATGTATTTGAGAGTCGACAAAAACTTTGAGATAACAGCTGATAAGTTATCTAACATGAAAATGAAAAATTGGCGCAAGCTCACATTTATTTGAAAAATTGAATGATATGAATATTCCTTATTAAAACATTATTAATAGAGTTTTTGCGTTGATAATAACAGCTTATTAGATTAACTAACATAAAAACTATTCATGTACATTACCTGATGTACAGGTTAGAATGGAGCACTCCATGGTCCTACTTGATCGACAAATTCTTTTGCACGTAAACAAAACAATTAGGTTAGCTTCACCTATCAATATTTATTCAATGCAGTGAACCATTCTTTTTATTGATGAAACTTATGTATGGCAACTGGAAAAGTGTAGAACTTGAAATTTCCATTGCGTGTTTTATTTTTACAATCCGGAACACAACAAATTCTCCAGGACATTATTTTAGGTTTAGCCCTATCTCCTCCAATGTTAATTCTCTCAATTTTTCGCCGAAATGATCCGCCAATAGCGCCTCAGTTGCCAAAAATATCCTTTCCACCCACTTGCACACAGCGAATACCTATAAACATAAGTCTATACTCCACTATTTTATGTAAGCCCCGCCCATGTGCAGATAATTATGGAAATGATTTCGGCACACCCCTTCCACCCCTCTTGTTAGTTTCATGGACATGTGCTGATGTGAACTGACCCTTGCTTCGAGAACTAGCACTTGCATGCCAAACTGCTGCAGTTGCTGAGCAGCGGCCAGTCCCGCTATGCCGGCTCCAATCACAATCACCTTGCCTCTGTCACCACCTGTCGGCACCGGCTGAAACAAAAACCGTTCATCAATAAATAAATATACTTTATAGTAAATATTTACATTATAAACATCGTCATAATTAAAAAATTGAATCAAACAATTTACATGCATTGCTAGTAGGCCTATTGATTGAAATTTATAAGCATTGGTGCATTGCTATACTATGTACCCTATTAACGATCATAAATATAACGATCATAACGAAATAAACGAAGGTTTAGCATGTAATTATGGGGTGGCTACCTCGGCCACGATGAACCTTGACCTATAAACGACGTAGCATAGATACGCCATAGCATTGGCAATGCGTATGAGTGCATTGTGTCGTAATTTTTATCATCGGCACTGTGTCGTATCGTAGCCATCGTTTGTCATCGCAACAGTAGTCGCCCTGTTTGTTCACGTTGTGCGGTTGTTTACTTCGTCTCAAGTCATCATGAATGAGGTATAGTTTCAAACCTTACATTGCAGCATTACGCTTATGAAGTACAATGCTGCCAGATGTATAAAATAGAGATAGCGGATGTGAATTGATGTAACTACTGGGCAATTACAGCTGATAAATGGCAACAGTGTGCTCGTATTCACATAAGAAAATTGCCATGAGATATCTCTCTCACAAACAGCATTCTTATTTTAATAATTATCATATAATTTATTAACTATATAAGTATTTAACCCTAATTATTGAAATAAACTAAAAATCGAAAAAGTAAAGTCACGCTCCTGGAAAATTTAATTATCATTCCAGTGACATAAAGAGGGTGAAATTCTGACCATAAATAGAGGCTCTATCTGCTCCAAGAGATTGATAAAAATTACATTGTTCTTATGGGGCTTGATTTTGCCGTTCGGCAGTTTGCCGACCACTACCACCCACTCTTAATATTCCAAATAGATTATGTGTTTTTGCTATCACTATCACCACAAATTTCTTATTTTCAAACTTATAAAACTTTGATAAATCAATTTTGAATTGAAAAGTCAAATTAGAAGTCGAAAACTACAAAACAATACAGGTGGAATATTTTTGAAAATATCACATTTTTCTTGAAATATCAAAACCAATATTAAAATACTTGGTGGTTAACACACCAAGATTATAACCTAATGCACGAGTCAATTACCTTGAGACGTCTGAATATGCCGAAATTGATGAATCCATAGCGCTGGAGAAAGGAGTGCACACGAGCGACCAGGGGCGCATCGCTGTTGAAGGGCGGCTCAATCAGCGGCATCGCATTCTCAAGCAGCAGTTCTTGTTTCGGATTATCCAGCCACAGCTGTAACTGAAAACACAAACACGCGAATTCAGCAAACCATCAGTTAGAATAACAATAATTAATTCGAAAATCCAATCCAAAGACCTGTATTCACTGTAAATATTTTGAACTATTTTTACTCAAAATGAGTAGGTTTATTGATTTTATGGTTTAAAATTTTACAAATTTGTGCAATATTTTTCAAGTTGTCAATATTGTTTTATATGCTGCATTATTTATTTGATTCCTTTCATCAACCTTCCAAAATCGAAATTTCAAAGTGTTATTTTTGGAATGAAAATTTTGTGTTTAAGCAGTGCAATAACATAACCTTTTATAACCTTTTTCGGAGAACATTGACTTTTTTAAATTGGGAGAGGAATTAAAGGCTACAGGCTATGCCTCATTTTTCCTCCCGATTCCAGTATTTTTCTAAGTAGAATTAATAAAATATATAAATAATGGAGAGGCATTTATCTAGAAACCTTAAGGAGGAGCTTCATCAGCCTTCAATTATTTAGAATATTCAATTTCATCAACACAGGCTTTTATTTATTCTGATGTGTTCAATAGAGCTTTGTCAAGGAAAGAATCATCAATAGTTCAAGAATTAGAAATATTTTTCAATCTGATAGACTCTAAAATATAACAGTTTCTCTGTGGTTCTGTAAATATCTCTTTCACTCACTTTGTATTGTGTATAGGCGCTGCTTCAATGAAGAAAATGTTACTATCTTAAACCCTCTATTTTCAATACTGTAAATAGATTTTGAAATTCATGTTGAAAGTGTTTAAAATTATGGAAATTCGATTGAGTGGAATTAAAATTTTTATTTATTAACTTTTTCTAAAAGGTTTATTTTAAAAGTATTGTTGATACTTTTTCTTGGATAATCAAGGAATGGAATCTTGGTATGGGAAGAAGGTAGAATAAATTTCTGAAGAAATAATAAATATAACAGAATAGAATTTACCAGTCTGTTTCTGATGTGCAGGAACACTTTTTGGGTTTGCGGCGCACCCTGAGAAACGTCGGGGAAGCAAGATGCTTCGGTGGCTGTCATCTTATCAAATGGCAAACGACTGTGGAACGCTGCTCCTTCCAAACCTGCATTTAAATTAATTGAGAAATTAGAAAACTATTCAAATTAGTAGAACCATTAAATAAGTGATATGACATAACACTGTTACATAATAGCTGCAGTAAAAATAATTGAAGAATCAGAAAACTATTTAAATTACCTTGTAAGAACCTTTGTTCATTGATTGAGTTTTTTTTACAATAAGTCATTATTTTCTTTCGGACAGTTTGCGTTAATTGGTAGAAGAAAATTTTTGGAAATGTTGTAAATCTTGATCTGATGATAAATTTTTACATTAGAAACTTTTTTAAAAATTCTATATCCTTCTATGATACTATGATATTGGTTTATATTGGTATACTTACATAGAATTATTACGAGAGGTAGTTAACAAATCATACTAACGGGCGATCAATTGAATTTGTCCAATAGTTTTTACAAATTTATACAGTAAGCTGTCTGTCCAAGGTTCAATAGCTTTTCGATAGCTTTTTACTAAATAAAATAAGATACACAAACACAAGACAATTCAATATGATACATGATAATATTATAATAATTTAAAAATTGAATTGAAAGGTCTTGTTTATATTAGTTACTGGTTATTTACCGTATTATGTATCAAATTTGATGGACGTTTTTATAATCTTCAATGTAAAAAATTGAAAGGCAAATGAACCGTGACCACAGTAATTTAATTACACATTGCCATACTGAAAAGAGGCAATACGTAAAAAAGACTGTAATTGTTTGAAATTATTAAAATAATCGATTCCATTATTTGGGTTGGTGAAAATACAAAGCTTCCAACACATTTTTCCTGGGGTGATCAGGTTTAAGATCTACTAACATCTCTCATACAATATGATGAGAGCTTAAATACAAGAAGAGCCGTTTTGGACATGGTTTGTATTTCAATCCTAATGTATTTCGATTTCCTAAATGAAAAATATCAACAGTCTATCGCATTAAGTCATTGTTTATTGTAATGTAATTTGATTCTTATTGTACTTTCGTGTGTTTGAATGAATTGAATTGAAATAAGAAGAGCTTCACCACTTTTAGAAGAGAATTTAGAAGAAGATATTGTAGAACCACAAATTTATCAAAATCGAATTACCGAAAACTAAAAAAGTAAATTAAGTAAACTTGAGAATAAACTTTAAAGGATAATTATAATATAATGAGTTTCTACATAGGCCTAAGTTACATTATTATTTCCTTTTTCTTAGGGCTACTCATCAATTTTTTCTGTTTTAAAATAAGAATCAAAGCACCCTTTTGAAATTATTTCTGAGGATGATTTCTTGATCCATGACGAGCTGCTGAGTGTAACATTCACTGGGATTGGTCACCGACATGCAGTCTAATTAGACTGCATGTCGGTTGATCAATCCCAGTGAAATTATTTCTATTTTAGCATGACATGTTTCGGCTCATAAGAGTAATTTTTAAGTAATTTATCATTTATATAATTATATCATTTTACGCATCAGTTTATTATTAGTAATAATCTCAGTTTAACAGAGATTAGCATATTAGAAATAGTGTAATAACCGAAACCAGAATCTCGACGTTCAATGAATCAGTTGTTTAATAACAAGTTATTTTTATTCTTAGTAGGCTAGGCTACTTAGCATTTAGTACGGTACTCAGAACCCGAATCTAACCAGTAGGATCATCCTGTTCAGAGTCCTGTTCGGCCTCCTCTTCTTTTTCGTTTTTAGGCGTCGAGGGTCGTTGAGAGGCGTCGGAACGTTGAGTCGCGTCGGTAGGCGACGTCTCAGTTTCCATAGCAACCGGCGACTGACGCTTCTCGGGCGTCTGCTTCTTCTCGCTGCCACCGGCGTCGCTAGTGTCACCCTCATCAGCCGTCGAAAAGCTTTCCTCGGTGCTACCGCCGATATCAACCTGCCCAAAAAAACAATAAAATTAATCAAGGAGGTTTACTGGAGTTGAGACATATCGAAAAACCTTGTCTCCAGGCTTTTCACGCTGAGGTCAGCTGGGGGCTACTTTCAAAGAGGTAGGCCTATGGTCTGTGCAAGCAAATTGGAAAAATATCGATAAACTGGGCAAGACAAGATCCCTCAGTGACAAGATGTAACTCCAGCTCGGTCAATATAGGTTCAAAAATTATAAATTTGGTCTCTCAAATTGTAGGAAACATTCTGATCTACAATTTGAGACTAAATATATAATTTTTGATCCAATATTGACCGAGCTGGAGTCAAATCTCGTCAGAATTTCATCTTTGCTGGGACAGACTATAGACTATAATATTTTTGAGTAGCCAAATTCAAAACCGTTCTGAGTGAATTATCAATCTTTGGTTTACCAACATCTTGTCTTTTCATTTACCTTATATGGATAACTACCACAATATCACCTTCACAGCTACTCAAAAAGTTTGATCAGTTTATTCTATTGTGCTGAATTTGATGAAAAAAATATATAAATTACCAGCTAACTATAGTAACGAAATTTGTGAGGCAAGATTTATAAAGCGTTGCATAGGATATGTCATCTTCATGAACCTCCTTGATTTTAATAGATTGAATTAGATTTCAGAAGTTATATGACACATTCCTTATGGCAATAACTATGCCATACTGTACCAATCATAAGTAGGCAACTATATCTGAAAATATTAATAAAGTACATGAATACGGTAAGTATACAGGTTACGGTACTTAGAAGAAGCTGATAGCCTTCCTATTCACTAATACCAAATAGTAAAAGGAAATTCAAAGTCTTTCATAGTGGTTTGTAGACAGGTTGTGTTATGCATATTAGCACAAAGTTTAAAAATTCAGTACAGTAACTTTAAAATTGTTAACCCTTAAAAGAGTGACGCATTCAATAAATGGAATTGTAGTCACTTTATACAAGAATCCATCGAATTGATAGCTTTAGTAACTGACAAATAACTTGTGAAAAATGTATAACTTATTATCTTGAATAAAATTTTACTTATTCAGTATTCTTGTATTCATATTGTAGTACTTTTTTTAAAGTTCGGTATTATTCTTATTCTGGTAACTTAATATTTTTCTCATGATTAAATATCAAATCAACTGAATAATTTGTTTTATTATTAGTGCTACAACAAAGACTCCCACCAACGAGCAAGTTCTACTTTTGCTGGTGGTGTTCATTTCATTTAATATTGTAATTAATATTTAATTTTATATTGTATTTACTATCTCATTCATTATAGTTTTAGTTTGTTTGTCAATGGCGCAACAGCCCTATGAAGGGCCTAGGCCTACCAGCTGGCTGCCAGTTTCATATTTACTAAAATATACAGTCCATCCGAGCAAAGAAGACACCCCGGCACGACGGGAAAACGGCCCCAGCCCGGCCAATACCGGCCCAAAAGCCATAAATTCTCAAAAGAACCCACAGCCCCCGAACCAACACCGACCGAGCCGAAGCCACCCCCCACCCCGCCAGTATACCCTCCCAGCCCGGACAGAAAATACAGCAGGCGAATAATCATAAACCAGGATAGAGGTAACGTGTGGTTAGCACGTCGATCCTCTCAACCATAAGGCAGTCTTCACAACCAAGTGAAGATGCAGAACAATTACTATTCCTCCAGAAACGGGAAACGACTGACCGTCTTTACTAACGACAGCCAATCTCACAAAGGAGGGGTCATTCATTATACTTAGGGATGTAAAATACCCGAGTATTTAAGACTCGGGGTAAATACTTAAAATGCATAAATACCCTGGTAGATTGGGTATTTATAAAATCATTAATTCTCATCCCCTGAATATGTTATTAGTGTTATTGATGATAGGTTACAGTATATTGGCATAGTCGTAGCCAAGTTATAATATTATAAAAACTTATTTGCTATTTTTCAATAATTACTCAATTTTTTTCATGTCTAACTCGAAGTTTGTTAATAGATAGGATTCTTCATTTGAAGGAGAACCTGGGTGAATCGGAGTAAGCAAATTCTGCAAGAGTTTGATGCATATATTCTACCTAAATTTTCTAAACTTAATAAAATATAATAAATTAGAAGAAAATTGAAACCATTAATAAATATTTACAAACTCAAAAGTCTTGTAGAGCATGTAGGCTATTCAAAAATAGAGATAAATAATCATGCTCAGAAATAAATTTGTTAAAATAAGTTTGTCAGAAATAAGTTATTAAAAATTGTATCAAATTTATCAGAAATAAATTTGGAAGTTATTAAAATTTGTTGTATACATTTTATCATCATTTCAATATCCTTGAAGGATATTAACTACAAAAATACAATTAAATATTTTCTAGGTTCAATAAAAAAGCTAAATACCCAGTTTTTGGGTAAATACCCAATTTATATTTACCTACCCACTGGATATTTACCCGGCCCACATCACTAGTCTGTACTATGTTTATACAATTGCACAGCGGAATTATGCTTTGTTTTATTTATTTATTCAGAGATACAAACACACAATCATAATAATTATATGATGGGGAAAGAGAAAACAGGCACAGGCCCTTTACTATCTCGATCCCAATTTTGAAGAAAAATTCAGTTCAGAAAAGGTTATGTTCATTGAAATCTTCTTACCACAGATATTTTTGATGCAAAAAAATTAGAGAATTTTGAATTTAGAAGGTTGACACGAGAAATATGTGAAGAAAATCCACTTAAACAATAATTAATTACAAACTTGGAAATAATTATAAACTATAAAAAATTTAGAGCCACAAAAAAATCACCACCGTAACTTTAGTAATATTATTAATGGGACATAATATATTTTACATCATCCTCTCCTATTTATCTGGACTTATTTTGTCGAGTGAAAAGCTCTTGATCATTGTCTGTGCTCTATGGAAACTATACAAAATATTGTGAGGTCTGGAATCCAGAACTTGTTCTGAGTGGGAAAGGGGAACTCGAGACTCGAAAAGAGGGAGCTACAAAAAGTATGGGAAGAAAGAAAGAATACTAGCAAGCAAGGGTTGCTAACAGTCAATGGGTCAATCAGCACCCTCTTAGAGGAATTGAGCCCTCAACCAGATTCTGAGTAACCGCCACCTCTAATCACTCACTCAGGTTTCAAATGAAAGACTTATAAAACTTTTGAATTTTGAGCTTTAATTTCATAACACATGTTGATTGATTCCTCTTATATTACTAGCGTAATTAAAAAGTATAGAAATTAAACCCCAAGCATACATGAAATCTTATTTTAATTGCTAAATAATTAATAGTTTCATGTCACTTAGAAAATATGTTCCAGTAAAATGGATGAAAAAGTCTGTGGTCGCATAAGAATTCAGAGTCGGTTTACAGACACCTGAGAATAAGTTCTCTAGTTTTTCTATCAATTAACTTACAAATCAAGTTCTGAGAATGAGAATGCACTTCAAGTTTAAGTTACATATAAATAACTATTTAACAAAATTTTAGTGCTGTACTCCTAAGGGGTGGATAGCAATAATTCGTTTATAAGGATTTATTACTAAGGGTCAGCCTTCTCCATTATTTATAAAGGCTTAGTGGATATTTTTTGAAATTATTCATCAGTATAAGAAATTCATTGAAATTGCTATTCATTGGTGAAATGGTTCATAGCCTATGACTCCTGTCAATGAAAGTACGGAGCTGAACGTAAAGAACTATTAGATCATCCAAAATATTTGTTTCCCTGTATTTTTAAATAGTAGGTGGAACAAAAATTACATTACCTTTACAGTAAGATTATTTTTGACGGTTGAAAACATAACCTATACGCTATACCTCACGTGCCGTTGGTTCACGGAGCCGGATAAGAATACCAACCCAGAATGCAAGTAATTCTAGTATAACATTGAATGAATTGAAGTAAGTTACCTTAGTCTTCTTCCTTCGACTCATGGTAGACGAATATTAGCTTGTAATTGACTGATAAGATAAAATTTATCAAGAATATTACCAAACTAGAAATCGGAGAAAGGCGCGGACGCGGACTAAAAACACAACAGTGACAACAGACACAACACTGACAAACAACAGACAACACAAATGCCTTCTAAATTCCCATGGTGACGCTTGCTGGGTTGCTGCTCAAGACTGCCATCTAGGTATTTTAGCGCGAGAATTTAAAATCCATAAAGAAAGGGCGATGCTGTTTTGACGGTGCAATAGGCAAAAACAAGTGAATAATAGAATTTTTATATTATTTGGATCAATTAATTCGAACTCAATAACAATAATAGATTCCTAGAGCCTTCATAAACTAGTGAGCACCATGGACTATGAGCAATAACAGAAAACTCTTGTGCAATCACCCAATTCTCGAAGGCTTCAACCTATTCAAGCTAACTTTTATTGCTCATCATTATAGATATAGGACGGGGAAGGTGATTAAAAACATAGTTATACAGGAACAAAATAATAAATTATGACAATGGTAACAATATTTGGAGCTGCCTCCCCCTAGTTTTAATCCAGGGTATGCTCTTGGCTGTTTAGCAAGTTTAAAGGTATACAGCTTTAGATATAGGTAAGTTACCGTTTTTAATTTTTTAAATAATTAATCCAGAAGAAATGTGAAAGAAATTTGATCTGAGTTAAATTTCTATCATTGGGGTAGAGAAGTTTCAGGGTTTGTTATAACCCATGCCCGTCATTGGTGGGCAAAATTGTATAATTAATTTGTATAAATATCTGCACGATGTTATTATCGCAGACGTAATTGAACGTAATTATTATAAAAATAAGTTCGAACAAAATTAAACATAAAATATTATAACTGAGCAGTCCGTTCTCTAAATGTACCTCTACTATGGTGTGATAATGCTGTTGGAAATTCAGTACCGGTAATCAACATATATAAAGGTAGGCCCACGGTAACGGAAAGTAATTCAGTAGCCTACCTATATAATCTCCATCCAAGATCATCACTTGTTCGATAGATTGCGTCTAGATAACAATATGATTAGCCTATATCAACAAAAAGAAACCCATGATAGAGATGGGTAGACGCAGTCATTGAGAGAACTCAGGAAATACTGTATTTCTATTGCCTCTTAATTCAAGGAATAGAGCGGCAGTTTCTCCTCCTGTTCAATGAGGAAATACACCGGGCCGGCATCTTGTTTTTGTTGAAGACCTCCAACCAGTGGCGGTTCCAGACCCGAAAAACTGGGGGGCAAGGGCTCAAATTCACGAGTGATTTTCTAGGGGGAGGGGGGCTGGAGTTTATGAAAGGATATGTGGGTGCCCTTACCCCTACTCTAGATAGCAGGGTTCCCAGGCGTCTTTTTTCCTTGGAAAAAATTAAAAATATCATGACAAAATAAATCATTAGTCCAACTCAATTTGATTATTTTTCGAGCTAGGTTGAAAATGTTGATGCCTTGAAAACTTGTCCTTATTTTATTTGAAAAAAATAATACTCTTTAGGTACAAGAGTAGATAATTTGGCAATAATTTCTACTAACAACTATTGAATTGAATCCAATAGTTTCATACTACGGCACATACAGTGTTTCAGAAGGATGCGCAATACTTCTCAGGCTGTTTCCTTATACTAAGTAGAGAAAAAAGCACCATGGAACATAGGTACCCTCGAAAATGCTTTGTTATCGAGATAACAATGGAGAGAAATTGAAATTTTTCAGAAAGTATTGATTTTTAGAGGTTTTATTCAAGTTATTAAATTATTTATTACCATGTCAAATTGCGACGTGATAAACTCGATCAAATCTTAAAATGGCGACTTTACAGTAATTTTTCACCTGTTCAATGTTTTGTCTCCTTTTGATCGCGATTTCTGAGATTCAGGTAAAATTTACACAATCAACGCTATTCAACTGTTATCTCTTCAGAATATCTTCTGATTCTCTTCAACTTCTATCAATATTGAAAATAAAAAATTATGGTAGCATATTTGCTCTATTATCTCAATAACCATTCAAGTTAAAAACTCCTCATAAAACAGTCACTGAATTCCTCAGATTCACAACTCCATTCCACATGGGAATTAATAATTTTAGAATCTGAATAAAGTCAGTGAAAAAATAGAAAAATGAATATTTCTTGAGACATTTAAATTGTTATCTAAGCGGTAACAAAGCGTTTTTGGTAATATGTCCCACGAAACTTTTTCCTCTACTTGGTGTAAAGAAACAGCTTAAGAAGTATTGCACATTCCTTCTGGAACACTCTGTGTAGTATGAAAAATTTGGAATTACTCAATAGTTGGTAAAACTTATTGCCAAACTATCTACTTTTGAACCTCAAGACTACATTTTTAAATGAAATAAAGCCAGGTTTTCAAGGCATTAAGATTTTCAACTTCAAAAAAATCATCAAATTAAGTTAGACTGATTACCGGTATCCTATTTACTTTGTAATGATATTTTAGATATGATGCAATCATCATAATCCACTTCATTGTAGATTGGAGGACTCAATAACCTTGATTCATGGAAGATATCGGCAAGCTTCTTTGACTGAAGTACCAAACTATAACATGAGTGAGGATTTTCAATTAGGCTTAGAAAGTCCATATGAACTTCCAATAACAGATATTATCTATTCTATAAACCATTGAATTATTTTTTATGATTTTAGTCCACACTAAATTAATTATTTTAGAAATAATTATATTATGTGCGTCTAACTAGAAAAACAATTGGAAAAATTCCCATGAAAACTGGGGGGGGGGGGCAGCTGACCACCCAGCCCACCCCTGGAACCGCCACTGCCTCCAGTGCACGGACAGGAAAGCTAGCATGTGATCGAGTATGTCTAGCATATGAGGCAAATCTTTGTCATTCCGTCTTCTTGTGTTGGGATAGTTCACTTTCCCTATTTGCTGTAGGCCTACACTTACTCAATACGTCAATAGTAACAGTGAACTAAACAAGTAGCCTAGGCTACTGGCTGAAGAAGGCCGTTCCGTCTCTTCAAGATTGGCGCACAATGATCTAGTAGCCGATGAGAAGACGTTAGATCCGGAGAACCTTATTTTGTAGGATCAAGATCTTATTCCTGCAGCCACCGCATGACCCCACAGCACAATACAATACGGTAGTTGATTTATAACTGTGGAAGAGGTCTCTTCTTCTCTTTCCCTGGAGTACCTAGTCACTGCATAAGAGGTGTGTTATTCCGTAATTATAGGTAATCCAGGGAAAGCAAGAAAGAACAAAATTTTAGATTATTACATGAAGACATCCAGTACACTGTCACATCACAAGAAGACGGAATGACATCGATAATGACTCATTATACCTATTAGAAGATTTTCCAGTAATACAATAATCATTCACTTGAACTATTTTTCACACACTGCAACCACTATTGATTGAATAAGTTGTAATATTAACTGAATATTGACAAATAGTTCAAGTGAAATATTTACTTGCAGTTCGTTATGGAAAAGAAAATAGATGAGCAATAATAATTTCATTATAATATTGATAAGTATATTATGTTGAGAGCATCAAGAGTGGTACAGTGAATAAGCGATTGAAAATATTGATATATTATACTGGCAAATTATAGTGAGATTGTGTGCGCCAGAAAGAACAAACAGCTATCTAATATGAGAAACGCGAGTCTAGTTTCTTTCTCCAGCTCTCCAGTTTCAATAGTGTCAATACCGAGTAAAGTGGAAGGACCGCAGGAATACTCGTAGTAATTTCCGAGTTTGATCCTAATTGACGAAACGGATTATGAAACAGCAAAAATCCAGCCACTCTGTCTTTCGTACTCCCTTATATAGTACCGCAATCCTCATCTCCCATCATCACCCACGCAACACTCTCAAAGATCCTTTATAATTATTCCCTACTAGAGTAGTTTCTAACAATCTTGCTCGTCTCTTCACCATTTAGAACAATTATTATTAATGTAGCCTATAATTGGCAATCAAGATCTGCACGAAACAACACGTAATATATAATGAGGGTATAGTCTATCCAAGGAAAGAAGACATTCTGGCAAGATTGGAAAATGACTCCAGCTCGGTCAGTATTGGTTCTAATTATAAATTTGGTCTCAAACTACAGAAAAAATTCTGATCTACAATTTGAGACCAAATTTATAATTTTTCAACCAATATTGACTGAGTTGGAGTCATTTTCCCATCTTGCCAGAATGTCTTCTTTGCTTGGACAAACTATAATATATTGTACGCCAATTCTTTTACATTTTTGATACACTTAATACATGCTAGTAAAGAGATGCCATTCACAATAAAGATTGATGTTATCCAGGCTAACACTGTGTAGGTCATTGAGTTTCAAAAATTTAGTTACTATATTATAAAAATTTAATTTGGCCTATTTTAAATGAATTAATAGACCTGCTATTTTATTAAAGTTATTTTAACAGTATTGTGTAGATGTTAATTTTGATCAAAATTAACAGAAGATTTTCTAGTCTTGGCATCAAATTCCCCCCACTTGGAGAAAGGTATTATGTGTCCAAGCCAAGAAGACCCTCTGACAAGATGGGAAAATGACTCCAGCTTAGTCAATATTGGTTCAAGAATTATAAATGTGGTCTTGAGAGTAGATCAAATTGGTTCCTACAATTTGATATCAAATTGATAATTTTTGAACCAATATTGACCGCGCTTGAGTCATTCTCCCATCCTGCCAGAGGGTCTTCTTTGCTTGGCAGACTATAGCATATGCTATATTTATTGTATATACAATAAAATTTTACATTCTATCACCTACATTAAAAATATCAATTTCAATAATATGTTTGATATTTTATAAATTCTTGATTGAAAAATTGAGTTATAATATAATAAATACCCCACAACATTCAATGTTTGCATGGAGTAAGTCAAAATGTTTTGTTTCCCCCATTAATTCTTTAAATAGTTCATACTTAATATCATTGTAGAAAAAATGCAGCATAAGGTCAAAGATAGTATTAACAAAAACATTTTCTTGCGATTAAAACAAAACTTTAATAAGAAACTATACTTCAACCTTAATTATTTGATAAGATATTGTGGAAGAAATTGTGAATTAACTCTTTGTTTTGGGAAGTTTGATTTTCAAGAGCATCTACTACACTTTTTGGAAGAAGCAAACTTCCTGCTCTCAAATCCTTCAGAATTTTTGATTTCCTAGCATTCAACTCATTAGCATAAGACCTGATTTCTTCATTTCCAGATCTCTTAAAACTCGTAATATTATTTCTAATCAGCCACCTGAATGATAAATCAACATTATGAACCAGAGAATTAATGTTGGAATTTTTATCCTTTATTTTCATACCATCTTCAGGTAGATCAGTCAGAGATGCTTCTTTTATCAAACATAGTATTTTCTGCAAGACTTCAGAGTTTTCCAGGGAGCAATGGAATGGAATGAAAATAGTACGTTTCTCCCAATTATTTTTCACATTGGGGATTTGAATCAAATTATTCATTCTCAAAATAGTATTGTGAGTCACTTGAGAAGAAATATTTCTTTTAGAATTGACACTGATGGACTGCTCTAATGAGGCCTCCAAATAAATCTGACAAAAACCGACTCTCATTAATTTTGATAGTTTGAAATACTCATATCTCATACTCCTGTAGTACATGTTATCATCAATGACAAGTAAAGTAGACATTTTGGAAGGTTCTAAGGGATTGTTCCCATCTTTAGATGACTTGGAATTATTCTGAAGATTAATTTTTTCAATTGCATTTTTCACTGAGTTCAAAATTTCTTTTCGTTTATCTTTCATATTCTCACAACTAGATGCTTCTAAATTTGGCATTAACTCATCATAAGTAAATGGCAATACATTACATTTGAGGTTGAGATTTGAGTTTTTGAAAAGGTTGATTAAAAAGTTGGTTAAATAAGTTTTTCCTGAACCTGGTAATCCAATCAATACTAGGATGCAAATTTTATTTCCATCTTCAGCCATCCTAGAACTAGAAAAATAAACTTAAATGGAGTATAATGTATTTTGAATATCACATCTAGTACAGTCCTACTACATTAGCCAACAGTTTAGCTAAATATCAGCTTTGTGCTGAGATGGGTTGAGGTTGACTTGCAGCAGGAGTTTCTGGCAATGCTTGCATTTGGGCCTGTTCAGACAAGGCCTGCGCCTTCTGGAACTCCTCCACTCGCTTGTTAATGATCATAGGTTGCAGTTCCAAATACACACTCTGCACCTTGTGATTCACTCGAATGTGTTTTATCACACAGGAATCTATGCATCTTTTCTGAAAAATATAAAAAATAGTTCTAAATGCATTCTGAAATGTGCATAAATAGTTCTAAATTATTATAGTGGAAAATCATCGATACTTCTACATATAATTTTGCATTGTAGAAAGTTTCTGTTGAAAAGTATATCTGTAGATGTATCAATACTATGTAATGATCTGATTTACTAATAAACTTCTCTGGATGTGTTGTCCAGCATCCAGATAAATTTTTATCATTGTTCTCCTTTCAACATATTTCTTCCATATTTATGCTTGAATTCTGTGGAAATAGGGGTTGATTCCGTGAAACTTTAGAGGAATTTATTGGAAGAAGGAAAAAATCCAACAAACATTCAAGATTCAGACATCCATGTTCATTTGATAGCAGGCCCTGATTTCAATATCTAATGTATGTCTGCCTTCTGTATGATTGCAATTTTGACGTCTAGCAAAATTGAACGTTTTTTTGAACGACGTCTAGAGTTCCATGAAACAGGCACCTGAGCTTATTTAAATACAGTACTAATTAATAAATTAATATGCAAAGAAAGCTTATTTAAAAACATTGATGCATATTTAATAGAGATTTGCAAAACGCTCAAAACAGGTGTAATATGGGAAATATTGAGTAGTTATATTTATTGAAGTTTTTATTATTGTGTATGTAATAAATTATGATATTTTTCAGGTTGATGAACTTTTAGATTTAAACAAAATTTTGACATGAACTTTGATTTTCAAAAGAAGAATATATTGCATTGTTAAAGTTGATTAGTTTGAAGAAATTGCTAACTTGTTGCTTAGTTGCCTAAATTAGTGCAATTTTCGTGGATTTTCCAAGTATCAGTTTCAATTTCATGTTGAAAAAGCTACTGTATTTAGAAATTGTACAAGCATTGAACTTTTGGCTGTTCCACTTAGAATAGCCTTAGCGCTCGTGCAGGCAGCGGGGTGTTGGAGGGGGCAAATTTTGAGTGGAAAAGCCAGAGTTAGTTTCGAGTGATCACCGAGAAAACATAAAAAATGTGGAGGTGAACAGGCCTCGACTCTCTGAATGGGAGTTCCCATTCAGAGGGGTCTGAATGGGAGTTCCAATTTAGAGGGGCAAGATTGTCAGATTTACTGTATTTGTATTCGTTATTATTTAATTTGGAGTATCCTTCGATTTAAAGATCTAAAGAGTTGATAGAAGTAAAATCGTGGTTCAGTTTCATTTCAAGTAATGGATGGAAGTACATGTGATTATTTGTGTGTGTGGTTAAAAAATAATTATGGTGAGTGCCAAACTTTTGATGTAGTTTTCGAGCTCAAATTTAAATAGTAGCAATATTTTGACCGAGGCCTCAACTCTGAGTAGCAAGTTGGCAAAGTTTTTATATGAAATAGTAAATTGAAGATAGATTCATTACAAAATAGTTGGTTGAATTACTTTGTTTCGTTCAAAATTTTTATATGTAAGATGATTTTTATTAACGATTATCCTAATTTTTTTATTCTAAATAAAACTTCAATAAAATCAATCATTAATTATTACAAATTATGATTTTCATTGAAGTTCCTGGCAAGTAGTTATTAGTTCCTGAAATAGGGTTTCAAACTAAAATATAGATAAAAGAAATAAATAACAAATCCAACCAGGATCTCGTTACACATAGTTACAGGAAAATTTAATTAATATTAAAAATAGCTATATCTCGACCCAGTCATTACACAGGAAAGATGTGGACAATCACTAGGCAATAATAGGATTATGGCACGACATTTGCGTCTGCCTTTTTTCTGTAATACAGAACCTCAACTCTCATCACAAATATAGATTACAAAATGATATAAAAATTCAACAGAATACATTAATTTTATTTCTCCATTTACCTCATCATCTACCAGGGATCTATCTCCTAAAGCGTTGATGCAGTGCGAGAAACATGCCTCTGTTATTTTATTGTATTGTTGTAGAAAATCTTTGAACTGAAACAAATAAAAATTATTACTCAACTTATTTAAAACAAATTTTAGGCTATTATCTCTGACTCTCTGTACCCGGCTTGGCTAAAGTTTTACAGTATTTTTAGAAACGACTTTCGTCTCACCATCACTGAAAAATAAGTTTGTTCAATTGTAACCTTCCAGCAGCCACTGGCAGCCTCCAAGACTTATGTCAGACAGACTTGTCATTAGGCATCGTTCAGGTCACTCAGGTGTCAGGCGACACAGTTGATAAGAATCAGTCACTTAATGTCTGTCCACTGATTTCAACAACTAACATTCTTTATCCGTCAATATTTTCAGTTTCAGTGAAATATGTGAACCTTTCTTCAGTGTGCAAGTGAAAAAGTGTCCAATGTAACGAGTGTTCCTGTTAATCTCGCCTCATCTCAAACAAAGCATACCGATAACTTAGAAATGCGAAAATATTCTGAAACTTAAAACATTTATAATATATCAATAACTTATAATTAGGTAACTCACATATCCAATAGATGCATTATCCATTCCTCAAGGTGGAATAAAAATAAATAGGCTATTGATGGAACTTTGAACAATGTCTCTTTTTTAGAATCACAAGTAGTATATTTATAGTATTCAAACTGGTTGCAGACTATACATCATTATCAGTGTTATAACTTTTACTCATTAATATCGAGAAGTAATTTTGATAATAATAACAGCAGACTTTTTCAATTAAATTTTATGTTAAATCCCACTTGCACATTTTGTTGGTTATGATCGAGTTCGTCTGTCGTCTGCGTGTCTCAAAAATATTGTCAACAGCTGGAAAAAACAGCTGCTCATTAGACGCCACAAAAGCTTAATAATGACGAACTTTACTCTTTTAAGAACGACATTCTGTGACAATTTTCTTTTTTCTGCTCAAGAAAATCGGAGGAAGAATAAGAATAAGAAATGTTATTTGCCATTAAACAATAATTACAAACATTGTAATAGACATTGTCACAGATTCAACATACTTGAAATTTGTCATTATTAGGTCAAAAAAATTCATAAGTCAGTAAATTACTAAACTATTATTTTTTAGCTATAAAACATTATTTCGACTACTATTATTTGTCATGTTCCGTCAATTATAAAAACCAAGTAGGCTATCACTAATACATTTTTCAAATGAGCAATTTCAAGCATAAATAATATAAAAATATTGTTTTTACATAGAATGAATAAAAACACTTAATCTAAATATACTGGTAACTAACTCACTTGTATCACACTACATGTACTCTTTTAGATTATAGAATGGTTTTGTTCTTAACCATTTGTTTGTAATTTTTTAAAATCTTATTTCAGGTAAATCTCTTATTTCTAAAGGAAGTTTGTTAAATATCACACATCTCTGATACAAAAGGCTCTTATGAGTTTTTGATAATCGAAAATATGGAGTAATAAGATCAGTGTTAAATCTAGTATTGTAATTGTGGTTATTGTTATTTTGAGCAAATCGGTTGAAAGTTTTTCTTACTTCAATTAAATTATAATAAATGTGCAATGAAGGCACTGTCATAATCTGATATCTTACAAAACTTTCCCTACAGCTATCTCTTTGATTTAGGTTTACTATTATTCTTATCATTTTTTTCTGCATTAAAAGTACTTTTTTGGCGTGACTGCTATTTCCCCACAACATTACTCCGTAGCTCACCAGAGAGTGGAATAAGGCAAAATAGGTAGTTGAGTACTTCTGTGCTTACACAATGTTTGAGTTTCCTTATTAAAAATACAATTCTTGAGTCTTTCCTGCACAGCATTTCTACTTGCTCCTTCCGGGTGAGCTTGCTATCTATGTACAGGCCTAATAGTTTTACTGCTCTATTCTCAACCATATTATCATTAAGTGAAAAGTATATAAATTAAGTTTTTCCATTATTTATGGCTAATTCATTTGATTTAAACCATGCTGTTGACAATCTAATACTTCCCATTAACATTCTTACAACCTCATTAGTATGCCTTTTTTGGAAACACAGCAAGGTGGTATCATCTGCGTATAGTACAGGTAGGCTCATAGGGGTAACACTACAATAGAAATCATTAATAAATATCAAAAAGAGAAATGGACCCAATATTGATCCTTGTGGGACTCCTGCAGTTACATTGAGAACTTGTGACTTCTTATCATTAACAATAACAACCTGTTTTCTGTTTTTCAAATAAGACATAATAACATTTAATTCTTTTTCTAAGATTTTGTAAAAACATAATTTTCTTTCTAAGATAGAATGTGAGACACAATCAAAAGCTTTTCTTGAATCTATAAGACACACACCTGTTGATAACTTATCTTCAAAAGCTACCAATATTCTATTAATAATAGTTTCAATTCAACTGCAATTACAGTGGAGTGCTCTGGTCTATACACATATTGGTGTTGATAGAGAAGCTTATTTGAGTCAAAGTAGTCATACAGTTGAACAAACATACACGCCTCAATTATTTTACCTATTATTGGTACCAATGCAAGTAGTACCTACCAATACCACCAAGTGGTACCTAAAAAGTGAGTGGTGTTAATATACCAATTATAAAACCTTTTATTTTTACCTTTTATAAGAAGCTGAAAATTTGCAAATAAGCTTGAGTCATCTTCTCATCTTCCCAGAGGGTCTTCTTTGCTTGGACAGACTATACCTACATACTAAAGAAAGGTATTTTATTCTTTCTTTAATTGATTCGTTTCCAAGAATAACCCATACTGTACACCTTTGTTCCAGTATTTTTTCTCCTGCACCTCCAATTCTTCTACTTCTTCTTCTTTTTCTTCTCCTTCTCTACCCCATCAGAAGACGACGCTGAATCCTTAATGTGAAGCTGAATCCACCCACAGAGAGACAAATCTTGGTTTACTAAAGAACTCCACAAAATGAAGGACCTGGTGACAATCCTACACTCATTTTACAATACTTCAAACTCACCATAGCAAAAAAACATTGTTTGCAAAATACACAAATATGAACAGAATGTATAGAAGTGCTGTAAATGATGCTAAAAAACCACACAGTAAAGTGCATCAATTCAGCTAGCAATTTATGTAATTTATTCATGTAATGTATTATTAAGTCCATAAGGTGGGCAATGAACCCCCAGGGACACGTCAAAAAAACAAAGGCCAAGTGGGCCAAAGCACAAAACAGAGATAAAAGAGATCACAAAACAAATAAGCATGCAAAAAGCATATCACACACAAAGAAAACAGATGCTCCTACCAAGCTGTCAAAAGATAAAAGTCAAACATGCATATCACAGAAGAGATTTAAAAATATGCACTTACCAAGCTGCTGTTCAACACAAAAACTCACATAGTGAGTACAATGGCACATCCAGCAATAGGGGTCTCAGGGCCCTTCAAAATTGGCCAGCAGGCAAGCTCCTAGCTACCACTGGTAGCCTGTTATTGTAGAGCTTGACAGATAGATGGGCAAGTCCTGACCGAGTCCTGCTCAGTCTTTTATGGTAGGTAGGGTTCATCCAGTCTAAGCCCCCCTCTGGTCTCATATCAGTGGATGTAAGGCTGCATGGAGAGTAATATAAACTGTCATAGGCCTAAAAAAAGAGAAGTAGAATCCAAGTTGAGTTGTAACAATTAACAATTGTGTACAAGATACAAGCAAGCTCACCAGCCAATGAAGTGGACCCATTGTCAAACATTATATACATTTGCTCAACACAAAACTGAGTGGAAGGAAGTTAGTCCATCACAGCTAGTGCGAACTTGGTAAGTAAGTTCAAAAACTCAAAATTGCAAAACATCACTCCTTCTCTCTCACACACACTGTCTTATTACCTACCCCTAAGTACAAAGCGGCATCACCGGAGGGAGAAACAGGGAGTGGTGTTGGAAGAATTGCTCGTCCTTGACCATTCCAATGATCTGTGGACGACTATAGTACATGACACCAATAATTTATTTTCACTGATAGGCCTACTTATTTGAGATTGAAAATCAGAACCAATGGCAAAGTAATTACAGTATCTATAAAAGCAAAATGGCACTGACTGATCGATTGACTCATCACCAGAACTAAAAATCTACTGAACCAAATGCGTTCAAATTTGGCAGGCATGTTCAGTTGGACGTTTAGACGCGCGCTAAGAACGGATTTAAAAAATTTTCACAGATATGGCAAATATTTTAGTTTTTCTAGAGTTTTTCGGTTTTTCCTCATTTTTTCAAGAACCAATCGGTAGAAAATGTTGATATTTGGTGGGCAGGTTCAGATAAGGTCTAGAAATGTTGTGTTAAAATATTTTTGCAATTCGTTCAAGATTACGCCAGTAATCAGGTTTTCAAAATTGTAGATGTGTTGTGGGTTGCATATCTTCCGCCTTGATGACCAATCCTTACTGTAAATTCAATGGTTCAGCGAGATTATAGATGAACTAATTTGGAAGATATTGAATCAAGTTTCAAACTATGTCCGATATACTTCCCAAAGTTACGCTTAATATTAGCGTTTTACTATTTTTTGGAGTTTTTCTTAGATTTTTCTAGAACAAATTGGCATAGAATGTTGAAATTAGGTAAACAGGTCCATATTAGGTGTAGAAATGCTGTGCTCAATAAATTTCGAATCCCTTCTGAACGGAGTTTGCAGGCGAGCGAAGCGAGGCGGCCAGTTAGCGCCTATACTGTTGGGGGTCCAGGGGGCGGAGCCCCTGGCTAGACGAAGAAGGCGAGCCTGCCGGCTAGTTATTATTATAAAGAAAACAAATATAAAAAAACTTTAGGCAACGTACTGTGCAGTAGGTGTACAAGCAGAAATGAATGAATTATCAAAGAAGACACAATGTCAGGTGAGATGTTGTGATACTTGAAAATAATTGAAGAGTAGGCACAAAATTGTCTGTATCACTGAAAATTTTTTATTTGGTACATACAATTGTTTTGATGTGTTTACATCTCTGATCAATTGATTTCTGATCAAATCTTTGATCTTTTATCATTGATCATTAATCTTTGATCTTTGATCTAATAATATTTGATCTCTAAGCTTTTTTAATCATTGATCTTTGATCAAATCATCTTTGATAATTGATCTTTGATCAAGTAATCTAATAATCTTTGATCAAATGATCTTCGATCTTTGATCTTTGATCCTTGATCTTTGATCAAATGATCAAAAGAT
This sequence comes from Sogatella furcifera, assembly GCA_017141385.1. NCBI lineage: Eukaryota > Metazoa > Arthropoda > Insecta > Hemiptera > Delphacidae > Sogatella > Sogatella furcifera. The sequence goes on along the minus strand of CM029552.1, from coordinate 21,688,988 downwards.
AAAAGATCAAAGATCAATAGACCAAAGATCAAAAGATCAATGATCAAAGGTCAAAATTTCATTATCATTTCCTATCATATTGAGATTATTATCATTCCCCTCATTATAAGAATAATTATTAGTTTTAATTATTTTTTAGTATTAAATTTTCTATTTTTTTCTAGTAGTAGAATAAAAATCTTTGATAAAATGATCTCTGATCTTTGATCTTTTATATTTGATCATTGAATCTTTTTCTATTCACATTTACTTTTTGAATTTGTCAACTTCTCAACACACTTTGTCGTCGTCTGAATTTATTTACAATGCCATCTACAAAACAAAACGGAATCCCTGTACACTGTACCTGTAAAATTTCAAGATTAAAGAAGGCATTGTAAATATTGTTTCTACGTTATGTCGTCTTCTCGTCTTTATTATTGAAATTTTTTAATTATTTTATGGATTTAATTATTCAAGGTTTCAATTTTTATTGCTTCTCATTACTTTCTCCGAATTTTTAATGTGAGTTTTAAATGACTTTGTGGTAACACTCGAGTAAGAAGCTTCAAAAGCTACTTTGGGAAAGTAGGTTATGATTATATGATTGTGTTGAATGTAAATCAAAAGGAATTTCTTCATTCCATATTGTTATTTTTATGAGGTGAGAAAAATATGGCGTAATTCGATTTTGCATGCATTATCAAATAAAATCCATTTAGTTTCTGCAGTCTAATTTGTGGTTGCATTCGATAAATGTTATTCTGGTAGGTAATAAACTAATTGAAGCATTATGAAGTTTGATTCGGTCTCTATAAACTGGCAGGGCCTTTCTTGACCACATTTTTTTATTTGCATTAGTTATTTTCCAGTTTGCCTGGTATGCAGATGCCTGCATGTATAATTTCTACACTAATCTGGTAGAAGTAGTTTTAGTATTTTTTAGATTTCCTATAAACCTATCTATCCAGAGGCACTTGAAGTCTCATTTGACCCCGCTAGGGGTATACCTTTTTGATTAATAATACTTCTGTTCATGACATGGACATGCCACTGGTCAAAAAAGACACCTCCAGAAGGATAGTCAACACAAAGATGTAGAAGAACACAAAACAAACAATCATACCACGGCGGCAAGCAGCAGTCAAAATTAAGGTATGAAATATCTACTTCCAATCTGCTGATTACATTTGAAAACTCTCGCAGTGAGTAGAAAGGATTCTAGCAAAGAAAAGCCCTCAGTCTTCTTCTGTAGACTGGCTCAGGCAGACTCCTGGCCTCAACCAGCAGTTTGTTCCCTATTTTTGCAGGCTGGAAAATGAAGCTGTTCTGGGTCCTTCCCAATCTGTAGTATGGGAGGTCCAACCTCTGCCTGTTCCGCGTGTTATAATTGTGAACATCACCTCTGGTGGGCATTGCATTAACACTGTGGAGGGCAAGAAGAAGAAGGGAGGTGATTGATTCCATTTCAGACCCCCTGGCAGCAGCTGGAGAGTCTCTGGAGCTGACCCTGTGCGACCTGAGCAGAGCCTTTGATTGTGTTGACCATTGCATCTTGATTGAGAAACTGCGCTGATTGACCGATCCTGTTTATAATTATGATAAATGACCTCGACAGTGATGGTTCAACTCTCTAATCTCTTCCCAATTGTCCTTTTTTTAGCACCCTGTGGCCTGTAACTCTAATCTCTTCCAAACTGTACTTTTTAGCACCCTGTTACTCTAATCTCTTCCCAAAATTGTAAATTGACGCATACGGCATAGGATTTGAATTATAAACGGATAATGAAATGGAAAATGAAATGTGTTCTATGCTGGGGACCAAATTGGGAGTAGAAGGTTTGAAGAAGTCCTAGAAGAAATCGAATTGTGTTTCCACTGAAATGGATTGATAAAAATTGCGATTATGTAAAAGAATAGAGCAGAAATCAAGCTATTTAATTATGTATGAGAGAAGCCAATAAAATGTTGTTTTACATTAGAAAAATGAACGAAAGTTATTCTATGTACACTTGTACAGCCCTAGTAAGTGTAAGAAACATAACAACGCCGGCCGGTCTGGCCGAGTCGCCGAGTGGTCTGGGACGTTACAAGTTACAACCTTCAGTCCGCTAATGCTACCCGGTTGTGTGTTCGAATCTCATCAGATGCATGGTTGTTTAACCACCTCATCAATCTCTCTCGCTCTCTCAATTACCCACGCATTTTTCAAAAATAAATGCTTATCTAGGCAACATCAGCAATAAAAAATGAATAAAAGATAACACAAAACTTGAATTATTTCTAGGGTTTTCATAACAGGTTCACTAGGATGTATAGTGTAGACGCCAACGAATCTGGCGGTTGGTAAATGGTTCAAATTTATAATGGCTCTTTCAGGACTGTCTAAAAGCGGAATGCAAGAGCTAAGCATTTATAGCAATATTTATTCGTCAATAACTTAGCCATTTTGTTCAGCAACATAAAATTTTCATCCTTATTTTATCATATTTGGTTAAACTGCCGTTTGAAAATATTACTATAATAATGGCAACATTATTAAGTTATCGAGATTGACAAGGAGCAATTCATCTATTTTTAATTGGATAATTTTTGTTTGTAAGTTAGACAATGAACTTGTATGTTGTAACAAAATATTTTATGATGTTTATTTTCAGGTAATAATTGTAATGAAGATTACCCATAAGAAATTCGTATTCAGAAGGCATGCGTTCTCCAATGACAACAGTACGCGAGCAGATCAAAGTTCGGGATCAAGTAGTGGTCAAAGCAGTAGCACCAGGAGTTATATTGGAAATGTCGGTCCAATTAATAATGTGACAAGAAACAATGTTGTTCTACCGGCTGCCAGAGATGTACCTTTGGAAAGTGTAGCAGTGGATGCTCCACAACAGGTTCCAATCTGTTTGTCTAGTGGATCGTGTAATCATCCTAATTGCGATGATTTGGCTAACATTTCATCGCCGGGATCATCATCATCATCATCATCAACTTCGTCGTCTCCTTCCGTTGAAAGGATTTCTGAAAGCGAACTGTCCTCCTCGTCATCTTTATGTTAGTATATTATGGTTCTTATTTTTATTTTTTTGGTAAATGGTTGTTTTTTTATTATTTGTGATTAATTATCATTTACGTTGAACATAACATGATTACTGATAAAAACCCAATCTAGGTCCAAATCTCTATAGCCTACCCTATTCAAGTTACGAACTTGTTGCCTGTGTGTGCGTGTAGAGGTAGGTTTTTTCATGCGAAATGGTCCGACGATCGGCCACAATCGAACAGCTATAGCCAATCACAGCTCTTCTTGTCTAATCTCAAGGAGAAGACAAGAGCTGTGATTGTCTACAGCGGTTCTACTGCGGCCGACCTTCGGATCATTTCGCGTAAAGGAAAACCTTCCTTTACACGGACGCGCAAAAGTTTGTTTTTTTTCGTCTCAAGTAAACGTGAATAGGGTATAGTATAAACTTGTTCATGTATTTTAAATTCATTTCTGGTTTGTTTTCTCAATTCTTCAATTGGATTTTTAAGGGCTCAACAATTAGTGTAGATTGGAACTCTAAATGCCGTGATTAAATTTCATGATTTGAACCCATCAATACAATTATGTTGAAGAAAGTGAGATTTCATTTCCAAATCTTATGAGTAGAGCTTTCAATCCCATTTTCAGCAATCCAAGTACGGCCTTCAACGTTTGGGGCTCGATATAACTATTAACAATAATAATTATTTATAGCCGCTAAATAATATACCTTCCCCAGTAATAATATTGTATGATAACTTATCAAACATTCAAATAATCAATTTTTTTATAATTTTGTGATTAATTTTGTTTTATAATTTTTCAGTACCAATTGAAGGTATGCCCGTACCAAGGAATTGCATAAAACAAGCAGGACCTTACCTTTTGGGACCAACCCTCGGAAGTTCACCTGTAAAAAGTATAGTTCAATGTTTGGCTAGGAAAAAAGATTCTGACAATTTCTTCACATTGAAGGTAATTAACATCTTAATATTTCCTTCCTCTTAATCTTAATAATTAATACATCTTAATGCTTCCTCTTATGATAAATCTTTTCTTGGTACTTTTATCTGATATGAGCTTTATTGTAATATTCTTATTGTGAAAGCATACGATAAATAAATGAAATTATTGTGTCTGGTTGGTCAGTGAAAGTGGTTGCTATGTGATTGTGATATTAAGACAAACACTATGGACTCCTTTTGGATGGGTGACCAGAATGTGACCAAGGCGATTGGAACTCACCCTTATGGTTAGCTCCCAACAAAGAAAGCCATATGAATTTTTATTGTCTGTTCAACTGTTTAAATATTGGTATAATCTAGATTTTAAATATCTTTTATTGAGGCATATAATAGAGAAATCTTGAGGGTATCAATAAAAATAGAGATATCTTGTAGGGTAGTAAACGTTGATGCTATTTACACTGTTACTAGTTAGTACCTGTTCAACTAAGCTAGGGACGTTGACGTTAGTGATCCTGCCTTTAAATACACGGCTGCTCTTTGCTACTCTTCAATATAGGTACAGGCATGAACCATCTATCTACTTGTAATGCTTCATCTGTGCCAAAACAATAAGTTTAATATGAACACTGGTCAGGTTCAAATTTAGGGTTTGTGCCTTTATTTTATTTGCTGACATTAGATGTATATTCAAATATAAAAATGCCATACTGATACTTACAAGTCTTATATTTCACTGAAGATTTGGTAAAATGATGAAATTGAACAGTATCGTATATCCAGTAGCTAAAAAAATTGTAATTTTTGCAATAACCAATTTCTCACTCATTTAAAATGACAACTTTTAATAATTTATGTTTTTCAATAAATAACCATGTTTGGAACCTCTGTTTATATTATGTGTATTTCAATGAGATACTTTTGATTTAAGATTCTGACACTGAAAGGAGAGGATGAAGAGAATCAGGATGACAGACAAGGAAAGATGCTTCTTCATACGGAGTACTCTCTTCTCTCATTGCTCCATGATCAACCAAATGTTGTTCACCATCATGGGTTTTTCAAGGTTGGTCATAGGATCTCATTGTTATGAAATGAAACCATGTATTCTGCCACTATATTAATAGAATAGAATGACTTCTTTATTTTAATGACGTGGCAAAGTTTGTTTGTTTGTTTATGAGGGTGAAGCCCACATAAGCTCATAGGCTTGTGCGTGGGTAATGAAATGGATGATAGATGACGACTACTTTTTAGGTAGTCGGGACCGACGGCTTATCGTCTCCTCCGAAAGACGGGGTGGTCGTATCTATGTGATTGTGCTGTGGTCAAAAATTGTTCTCCGCTTGGGAGATTCGAACCAGGGTCCACCTGGTTATCAGACCGGCGCTTTATCACTCCTCCAACGAGCCACCCTCGTTGGTCAGTAATGCCTACCACTAGACCATGAAATTATGAATTAAGTATGTGAAACTTGAGAGTGGGTGGTACTAGTCGGCCATTTGCCAAACAGCAGAATCAAACCCTATAAGAGCAATGTAATTTTTATCAATCTATTGTAGCAGATAGAGCATCTATTTATAGACAGAATTTCACATTCTTCATGTCATTGGAAAGAGAATTCAATTCTCCAGGGGGTGGACTTTTTACTTCTTTGATTTTAAGCCTATTTTAATAATCATTGTATAATTAATTAACTATAATAGTATTGAACTCTAATTATTAAAATAAACTGAAAATCAAAAAAGTATTTATCTTTTAAAGTATCGAATAACTATCCATTCTCTATGATATTACTTTTATGTAATGGGATGTTGTGGTGTTTCTCCTAAATTGAAAGAAAAAGACAGAGATGTCACAATATTCTTACAAATTTTTACATAATTTTATTAACATAATCGGTATTCAGGTTTCATGGTAAAACCTGTCACATCCTCAGTCGAACTCAGTCCTCAGCTGGACCACATTCTCAGTCCAGTTAAGGATGTGACAGGTTTTACCATACAACCTAGGTACTGATCATTTAAGAATTTACAAAAATTAATGAATGTCAACATGACTCTTTTTTTATTATTATTATTACTTTTTATGATTATCCGCTCGGCGACACCTTCTGCGCCATCCTGTGGAAACAATATAATCATAAATAACACAAGTCGTTTCTTTAAGATTACTACCTTCAGGTCATTTATTGTCAATTCTTGATTTTCTACAGGATTCAGCATTAGAAGAGCGTCTCGGGGCAAATGGCCGTACCGTTTACACAGGCCGAGTCAAACAGCGGCTGTGCTTGGTCCTGGACTGTTTGGCTGCTCATGATTTCTGTCCGAAAAATGCCAATCTCATCAATTTACAGCATTACGTTATAAGAGAAAAGAAGCTGTCTTGGCATGAGTCAAATGTGATACTTTATAACACAGCTAAGATAGTGGAGAGTTTGCATAAGGTATTTATTCGAGTTTACATTACAATAACTTATTGAACTCAATTTTATTCAAAACTATTTTTATTCATTTCATGATTTTTATTAAAATAACTATGGGACAGCAGAACTTAGCTGGAAACTCGACTCTAGCGCTCTCTAATATGTCCAGTACGAACTTATCCTGGACCTTCGCTTCATATTTAGATGACAGAGTTACCGAAAATTGTATTGATTATAACAAAAACTCCAATGTTTATTTGTGGTTGAATAAATTAGCAACTAAAAATAAACCAGAATAAAATAATAAAAATCAATTTTTCGACAACTGGTACACTTTTACACCGGGCGCGTTGTCCGCGTTTCTTCAGCTTAATCATGGTAAATCTAATATTACGTAAGTTTACTTGGATGCAACGTTTGAGTTTGTCAAGTGAAAGCACAAGATTCTCTATGCTTGAATGATGGCTGTCTCATTCTTTTATTCTTTGCAATTTTAGTAGCTTTCTCAATAATAATTTCTCTGCCAGTCGATAATTTTATTATCCAGGTAATATTAGCTGAAAATGGGCTCAACAGCCCATGAAGGGCTTAGGCCTACCAGCCCTTATTATGGCTGCTAAATCTATCTATTCACCTCCTTTGGGAGATTAGCTGTCGTTAGTAAAGATAGTCAGTCGTTTCCCGTCTCTGGAGGAATAGTAATTGTTGCGTTACACTTTAACTGATTAACTGGATGTTATCCAGAGGTGTTGGCTTTGGCTCGGTCGGTGTTGGTTCGGGGACTGTGGCTTTATGAAATTATGGCTTTTGGCCGGTATTGGCTGGGCTGGAGTCGTTTTTCCGTCTTGCCGGGGTATCTTCTTTGCTTAGACTGACTTTATAGTGGAGTGAATATGAATCTGGCAACCAGCTGGTAGACCTAGGCCCTTCATGGACTGTTGAGCCATTGACAAAAAAAATCTATCTATTTTTAGTTGTTAAGCTGCCATCTAATATTTTTTACAATTATAATATTTTCTATTATTATTTGATATGTACTCAGTTCCTCAAGATAAGCTAAATTTTTTGTTGCAGAAAAACATTGTACATAGAGATTTGAAGTTGGGAAACCTTGTGCTGGACCAACGAACTCATAAAGTTACCATCACCAATTTCTGTCTTGGGAAACATCTAGGCAGTGAACGAGATTTGTTGAAAGACCAACGTGGCTCTCCCGCTTACATTTCGCCCGATGTATTATGTGGAAGACCGTATGTTGGTAGGTGTATCTTTTTAATGCAATCCTAAGCTCTCTGGTAAAAGCTACGGACATTGAAATCTCTCTGAATCACCTTCTACTTCTATTAATTTAATTGCCGATTGTAAATGTATGTTTCTTTTTATTTTAATCTTGATTCTTAGTTATAGTCTATGCTTGAGTGCGAGAGAAAAATGCTATCAAGCATTGAAATGTCTCTCAATCACACTCCACTATTTTTAATTGAATTGCCAATTGTAAATGTACATTTTTTCATATTTCAATCTTGATTATCAGTTATATTCTGTACTTGAGTCCAACACTGAAGTCTTGATTCGAATTTCTCTAAACTCTTTAGTCAATCAGAATTGGGGTGAGATTGAAACAAAAATATTGAATATTGAAAACTATTGAATTGATTTTAGTAATAATACAGCTGTCGTTAGAACATTAGGCGTTACCCTTATGTGATGTAACCTACTAACAGCTGATGTAATGCATCTATTGTCTCTTTATTTCAAAATCATTATCTAGGCCTAGCTAAATGCAACATCAGCTGTTGGAGCGCACAATTTGCAGACGAAACCGCCTAACTTTATGGCGATCTATAAAGGCTATATAGTATAACACGACTAGCAGGGAAAGACGATAAAACATCTCACTTTTTCTTGGACCTTATATGCATTGTCGAAACTCTTGATCAGGCATGTTTACAACAATTTAAATCCTTCTCATCAACTCAATTTAGGTTTGAATATTTAATTTGCGTTGTTTTTGAATGGTATAAAAGTAGAGCTGTATTGCACCTTTTGAATAACAATATTTTGAAATATTTAGCGGTGTTGGTATAGTCTGTCCAAGCAAAGAAGACATTCTGGCAAGATGGGAAAATGCCTCTAGCTCGGTCAATATTAGTTCAAAAATTATATATTTAGTCTCAAATTTTAGATAAGAATGTTTCCTACAATTTGAGACCAAAAATATATAATTTTCAACCAATTTTGATCAAGCTGGAGTCAATTTCCCTTCTTGCCAGAATGTCTTCTTTGCTTGGACAAACTATATCTGGAGAATCTATTCTTCATCCTAGTAAAGTTGATTAGTTTCTTGAAGTCTCTTTACGTATTCTTCATTCGAACCTTTGCTTTTTATTTTTCTCAGGAAAACCATCAGACATGTGGGCTCTAGGTGTTGTACTTTTCACCATGCTTTACGGGCAGTTCCCTTTCTACGACTCTAGTCCCACGCAGCTCTTCCATAAGATCAAAGCTGCTGATTATACGATTCCAAAGTAAGTAAGTTACACTTTTTTTTGTAAGTAAAATCCTCACCCTCTAGTAAGGTAATTTGAACAGTTATCTTACTGTAAAAATATTGGATTGAATGTCGAGAATCCCAGTGGATATAAGTAATTCTGTTTCTAACATATATTTATTGAAATTTATAATTAACTTCTGTTATTCTAGGGTAAGTTATCGAACTAGGATAGCCTAATCAAATCTTTATTGTTGTTGCCTTACATTACAAATGTTATGAACAAACGTCATATCATGAAGCTAACATACATATAATATACATAACAGTCAGATGCTTACGTTATGGTACTCGTCAATTGCATGAAAAAACCCTGATTTTAAGCCATTGTCCTGGTGTGGATATGAATTTTTTTGTGAGGTGAAATTTTCATTCTTGGAGGCAATTTGTTGAATAATAAATTAATATTGTTGATAATTATAACTTTTGAATGATTTATACAGTCTGATGTATGGTGTAATTAGGTTATTTCTAGTTATAACTTATGTTCATGCCGATGACTATGTCTTTAATAGATCTAAGTTTTGGTGCTCTGGTACTTTCTAATTGTAAAAGACTTTTCTGAATCTAAATTACGGTGAGAATAATAAAGAACTTTACCTTTCCTATTGGCGAAACATGGTTATTTTGGCGAGGTGGAATTACCATTTGGTCTCACCACCAAATAAAGCCATTAATAATAGACCTAAATTTTTAAAACATAGATTAGGTTACAATAAATTTACATTGAAGGGTGAGTTATGATTTCAAGCTCGATGAAACTATTGTTATAGCTTTCATCACTCCTCAGGCCAACAATTCAACGAATGGTTTTTAGTGCCTAATATCAGTAGCAAGTTGAGGAATTAAACAGTCAACTATATTTATACTATTCAAGTTTATTCAAAGCATAGATAATAATTAAATAATTTTTCTTTTTTCTAGCGATGGAAGAGTAAGTGATTCCACTAAAGATATAATTCGAGGACTTCTTGTTCTGGATCCTTCAAAGCGTCTAACTGCTTCAGAAGTAGTCGATTCTTTATCGTCAATAATCGCTACCAATCGCTATCTCAACTCTTCATTGGTGCCATTGCAGGTAATCAAGCAAATTTCACTATTGAAAATTCAGAAATTGAAGAATATTTTTGCGATTGCCTTTTTTCCTAAATACAGTTTTTGTATTTGCACCAAATTCAATGCAATTCAATGGTTTATTCGATACCAAAAACCATTGAATTCGCATATATCTTGACTTATTATGTTTCTAAGACTTGGCTTATATACTGATCTAATATCTTGACTAATATCTTGACTTATGAACTGGGTATTGACCACTCGGTGACGGTGATAGCTATGTGATCGTGAAGTTGAGTCACGAACACTGTGGACCACTCTAAAGGTAGGATTTGGCTGATGCGGAACGTAACGACCGTCAGCTGCAATGTACGCATACGGCTGCGGCTGAGCCATTTTCGTTGGCACGACTCAGTCGCAATGATCTGCCTTCATGATATCCAGATCTACGAAATAAAAATTACTCGATTTTGGTACTATTTGAATCAAAATTTTATCAACTTTGATATAAATATCCCTCATAATTATCAATATTTCCCTCCTGGTCATCTCAATTATAACTTACTACATCTTCTCTAAGTCTCCCAAAATATTTGAGGTTAGAATCCACTGCGACTAGTTGGAAGACTGCATCTGGAGGAGTACGGTCGTCATCGAATGCGGTCGTGGTCGTCTATTGGTCGTGGTCGTCGGTGATACGCATGAACGGAATCGGTCTTATGATTTAACACAGAAGCAGTCCGCCATTTTTTTACGCAACGACCGACGGTCGTTACGTTCCGCACCAGCCAAATCCTACCTTAAAGGTACGATTTGGTTTCGCGTAAAAAGATGGCGGACTGCTTCTGTGTTGAATCATAGGACCGATTTCGTTCATGCGAATCACCGACGACCACGACCAATAGTCGTATCCGATCGCGACCGTACTTCTTCAGAAGCAGTCATCCGACCAGTCGCAGTGGATTCCAACCTCAAATATCTTGGAAAAGATGTAGTAAGTTATTATTGAGATGACAAGGAGGGAAATATTGATAATTATAAGGGATATTTTTATCAAAGTTCATGAAATTTTGATTCAAATTGTACCAAAATAAAGTAATTTTTATTTCTTACTAGTAGATCTAGATATCATGATAGGTCGATGTGACTGATTTGTGCAAACGAAAACGGTTCAGCCACAGCCAGATGCGTACATTGCGGCTGACGGTCGTTACGTTCCGCACAAACCAAATCGTACATTTAGGCGTCATGGTATCAAAAAGATTATGTGGGCATAATCCGCAATAAAATACAGACCTAACAGTGACTACTTTTGAAATGCTGTCTTGCTCCAGCATGCACAAGAAAGGACCTTTTCAATTTTAATGACAAAGCTTTTAAAATAGTGGATTATTATTCAAATATTGGCATATAAAATCACCTGACTCGAACGAACGAACTCGAAATGTAAAAAGGTATAAAAAATAGGCTTTTATTTCAGAAATAAGTTACTTTATTCAACTGTGTTTTTTCCGTTTGTTACAGGAAGTCCCTGATATTGATGAAAAACTGAAGGAGGATGATTCTAGCAATTAGTTAACTGAATTGCGTTTCAAACAAGTACAAATATATGAACAAATTCAAAATTTCACGCTTTTATAATGATTAAAAGGTGGGTTCAATGTACATATTCAAAGTACAATGTACTTTTCAATTAAATATTGAAATTCGCAAAAATTTTCAAATCCTAGGCCTACATGATATTTTTCTTGAAAATATGATAACGGATGCAATTTTCAACTCCAATATTCTTGAGTTGCTGAGTGACTGAATGTTGAGGAAAATTGTTTTGGAAAAATGGTAGTTGAATGAATCCAAATTGTTGTATTAAGAAATTGGATAAAAATGTAGGCAGATATTAATAAATGCAAATTATAAAACAGAGATAATCGTATCTTGTGTTATCTAAGCTGTCTGAAATGAATATTTCATTAATAATAAATCTCTTGAATATTATCTCTGTCTAAATTTTCTGTATATATCTTTCAATTCCTATCTCTGTCTGAATTTTCTGTAAATGTGAACGGTTTCTTCAATTTATTATGATGAATTAACTCTTATTTATTATTCTTTTCAATTTTACAGAAACTGAAAGACCTATGGAATGGGTAACGCGTGGACTCCAAGTCTAGGGCGAAGAGAAATCATGAAGATTTGCAAAGAGGTTAAAATCAAATTTTTCACTCATTAATCGACTACTCATCTTTTATAATAAACATATCACTTTTGACTTGTTCATAGTATTTATTTCATCCTTTTTGATGTAGCCTACAGCTCCTATTATTGGCTTCATGATACATATCAACTCATTAAAATGAAAAATAAATCATTCTTTTATTGGTAGATGATTATGGAAGTTATCATCGCCTACTCCATGCAAATTTCTATCAACAAAAGTTCATATTTTCAGTTTCATTCATTATTTATAATTTGATTAGTTTGCTGTAACAAATAGAAGTCTTTTGCAGCAAACATTTCATAAAATTTCATATCATACTATTTTATGTTTTCACCATTTTTTATATAATTTTATTCCAATATTTTAAAACTTATGAACTCGTTATTTACTTATTCTATTTTCTCTCTGGACATTCTTCTAGGACGTGAATCCTTGCCCTGTGTGTAAACTGATTGCTGTTAAGGTCCATCTAATGACAGTTTATGAAATTCTTCAATGAAATGAGGGTATCCTGTTATCGAGAATTATTGAAGTGCTAATGACATTTTGGAAAATATCGAGGGAGAGCTATTTATCACGGCTTGCTTGAAAATGGTTCGTCAATTATTTTCCTTTCTTACTTATTGTCTTTTATGTTCATCAATTATTGTAGATTGCAGAAGGGTTGTAGTTCTTTGTAGTTGGGTTGACAAATTTGAATGTTTGCAATAATTAATAAGATCGTAATAATTCCCATTTGGGCATTGGATGAACCTGATTATACAAAATTTGGTTCATAAAGTGTAAAAAATATAAAAGAATAATCATTTCCCACTTCATTTGAAACAGTTTTATTTCTCAAATAATTACATTTATTGAAAACATCCAGATTTTAAACAAGAAAAAAATGGTTTAATGAATTTAAATAGTTCTATTCCCCAAAATTAAAATTTTTACCAACTTCCGTTAAAAATTGTTTTTACACTGTTCTATTAAAGTAGTACAGAGTACATTATTTATAATGATAACTTGGCGGATTTTTGGTCTATACACAAGTTTTACCTGACCCTGACATATAAGGCTATAGATTAAATAAAGCGCGCAAGCTGAGTTGAGACGCACTCATAATACACTTGACATTTTGACAGCGTCTCTTCTCAGGGTGCGCGAACTACCAAAATAATGTTTTATCCTCTTCGCTTCTCGACATAGGAGATACATAAATACTTAGTGTTGATCCTTAAAAACCATCAAAATATTTTTTGTATTCTTAAGTGATTGTTCTTTGGAATTGAGTTGCTAAATGATAATAACTATTTCTATGTCAATATCATAAACAGATTCGCGGTTTCTGACATATAATTAAGTATCTACTATATTTATTCCTCGAACATACACTACTTGGGCAATATTATTCTTATAATACTGCGTATAGGCTATAAGGCATTATTGTGATTCATTAAATTACTACGCTGTGACAGGCTACTACTGAGTTTTATAGAAGGCACATGATATGACAATTTAATGTAGGTACTTGTTAAGGCTTCCTGTGATATGCGTTAAGTGTATTTCTATGACACCTGTCATCTATTTGAGAAATTTTTACTCTTCTCAATTCGTGAATTACAAGTCCAAACTATAATTTAACTCCAACTACAATTTTATCTATAGGTTTAATGGAACCAAAAAATTATAATTCTATGAATAAACTCAAACAATTATACTCACGATTTACCTAATTTTGACTAAACTAAAATGTATGTTTTTCTATGGTATTCAAGAAATAATTTAGCCTTTATAATAATAATCAAGAACAACCAATTGAATTTAAATTATATAATGAATAAAATTATTCAAATTTATTTATGAGTTTAAATGAATTAAACAGAATGTGAATGAGTCATGGATAGAACATGAACAAAACTAATTTTTTAAATATTCAAAAAAGACATGGAATAATCACTATTATCTTTCATAATAAATATAAGTTTTCGATAAAATCAATTACAGTGATCAATCCTTAGAACACAGTTTCTTCACAATTGCTTTAGGGCCAAATTATTTGTGCAATATTCACATAGGCCATTTCGCGGGGTAATTTTTTGGCAATGAAGCCGAACCAATCGTAAAGCAGCATGCTGCTCTAGATTTATTTCCAATATTTTAATAGTGACTACTTGAATAAATTATTTGAAATGAGTAAATCACATAATAATATCACTTTTCAAGTTACTTGATATTATTCAAACTTGCAATACTTCCCTTATCTTATTTTAGTGCACATCTACGGCGTTGAATGTATACAATGCAAACCGTTAATTTATCCCTAATACTATGGAAAGTATTTCTAGGCTTTATTAGATATTATTCTGCTTTGAATAGTACATTACGCCACAAGCCTGGGAAGGAAAAGTTTACGGTATGAGGATAGTTTCCCGGGCGAGGCTTGCCGAGCCTGGGAATAATTCCGAATACCGTAAAAAACTTCCTGGGCGAGTTGTGTATAATTTTTTTCGCTACACTTCAAATAAATATTATCAATCTAATTTCATGAATGAACAAAACAAATAGGATTAATGAAATCTAAGAACAGCTAAGACCAAATAATTTACTATACTAGCTTTGGCTGAGCTGAATCTGGAGTAAGCTGAACTGCTAAGTATTGAAAGTTTGCATCACAATTTTTTTGATTTAATCAAATGGATATTACTTAATAACTATCAGAATAGTCGATTTTCTTAGTCCAGAAATGTTTAAGCCCATGATAGTTTTTGTACGATCATCCTAAATTGTACAATAGCAATACAAAGTTTCTTGTTTTTGACAAATTTCTGGCAGTTTCAAAGAAAGTGATGGTCCATTGTAGTTGCATTTTCTCTCGCTAGATGGCGTCAGCTGTCCACGCTTGGAAAGGGATGTTCCTTGTATGGAAAGGACTTCTTTCCGCTCGAGGACAACAGCTGATTGATTATGTATGTAAATGACGACTTCCTAGTCTACATAGGGACTGGTAAGCAGCTTATTTCCGTGAAGTGTAGCGAAAACTAATTATTTATTGAGTAAAAGTTAGTTGAGATTCTCAACGAGAGATTCATTACATTCAATGCATTCTTAGGTCTGCTGGATAGTAGGTCAATATTAGTTATTAATTGAGTTACTTTTCAGCTTTTGGTTGACTTCAACCAATTAAATATATATATATTGGCCCAATCCAATTTTCCCTTGCATAAAATTAATATTGAGGGTATTCTTTCATTCTTTGAGATTGTTCTAATCATCTATGTTTTTGTTGTTCAAAACAACTTGGAAATACAATATCACAATTCATTTTAGTAGAGTTCACTATTACTAAGTTGGAAACTATATCTAACAACTACTTCACCACTAAATCAGCTACAGTTTCACTACTAGTTCATCAACTACTTCATAATCCCAAGTTAATTCTAAAGGCATCGATTATCTATAAATGTATAAAGTTTTGGTGTTTCAAGTTACAAATGAGATTTTCTCACTCTTTGAGTTTCACAGACTTAGCATTGGCTAAAATTATTTATAAAAAAATGTTATGTATTCCAAGGCATTTGTGAAAACTTAATGCACTGTAATACAGGATAACACTTATGAGTAGAGCTTAAATGATAAAACCAGAAATATCACAAATTCTGACTCATTTAAATTTTATATTTCCACTAGTTGTACAGAAAAGAACTTGAAAATTGAAAATGATCAAGTTTTGTTGGCTAATAACTGAAATAAATGAAGGCTTGAAACTAAATAATATATTATTTATGAAAATTTTACTTCATTTATGATATAATTTACGAAGTAATGAACTAGAATCCAGTCTTTGAAAAAAGAAAGATAGTCAATTTCTATGTTCACTGAAATTTGGATGCTGTGCGTGTGATGGAGTCTGTGGAAATGACAAATAAGTTATATAAGTTGATGACAAATAAGTATATAAGATCATAAAATTGTGATCGTTGGAATGGAAAATAACCAACCTCTACAATGATTTCTGGGGTTAATATTTATTATAGTCAAACATTTAAGAAGTGACTGAATTTATGTTCACTTATTTTTATGTAAACTTAATTATGTTTACTTAATTTATGTAAATTTACTTTTATCCATCCACATTCAACTGAAAACCCCTCGACAAATCTTTGATGAATGTCAATAAGTTGGTGTTTAATTTATACGTATTTAAATTCAGTGCTAGTCAATCATAGCTATTTTAAACCTGATCAAGGCACAATAGTTTATTAAGATGATCTCCAAATTCATAGTAACAATTGCGGCACATTGAAAGGCATATGGAAAAAACAAAAATTCAACAATCAAATAAATTAAAAGCTTCAGCAATAAAATGCATTAGTATGATTAAATTTAGGTTAACCGAATATTAAGTATTTATTTGATATATGAATTGTGTAGTACCAATTATAACTTGGAAACATTTCACTCAATAATATCAACTTATCAAAAGTAGCAATAAAATAAATATGATTCAAAAAAATAGAAAAATCAAAAGAAAAATTTACATAAAAGTAGGACTGTCTAGAGATAAAATATTCATAACAGAAAAAATTTAAGTACAAGTTATGATAAATTATTCAGGCCTATAAATAATTTTAAAAAATTCAAAATAATTCACAATATTAATGTACTGTTAAACTTTGTTGATAAAAATCGCGTATGATAAATTTAAACATGACTTTTTTTCTAAATGAAAAATATTACAGTATAAAAATTTCAGTAGTTGAAAGCTTCCTCTTCAAAGTTGGAGTTATTGAAGAAAACAATTTTCTTGAAGCATTATGACTAACAATAACCAAAGGATATGTTTCTGATGAATATAGAATTGGAAACTATATAGATAAAAGTATTCAATGGGCCTCTTGGACACCGATAAAGTATGTGTAATGATTTACAGTAAACGTTTATCCACTCCACCGGTAAAGCCTTGTTGAAAGATACAGAATTGTTTTTGGGAGGTCATTCTCGAAATTCGAACATTGTTCTTGAAATATATTTCTGAAATACTTGAATTACTTGTTGGAAATTAAAATTGGGGTCAAAGAATTTTACTTAGTATATACTACTTTACTGTAATTGTCCTGAAATATATTTTTCGTACCACAATAGCTTCACAATGTATAAAAAAATACAATTTTCCCAATTCATATACGACTTTTTGAAGCTATTATGGTCCAAAAAAGAGAGAGTGTGAGGGAGGTTTCGGAGGTACTATTTCAAGTGATTTGATACCATTAAAACCAGCATAATTGGATTATACAGTCTTTTAGTGAAAACCACTTTGTTACCGTAAATTATTAAGGTTAAACATCCAAAACAATGTAAAACACTTTTTTTGTTACGATTATCGAACCACATATAATAAAAGTCCTAATTACCAATCGTTATTATACACCATATTTCTTATGGAGTAGTCCACATCCATGTAGTATACCGGTACACACATTTTTATTTATTATAAAAAAACATGTAAGAATCCGTATTATGACTAGCACAATAAACATTTAATAATTTTACCAATTGAAAAATATATATAATCCAACAACAAATCAAATTAGTTAATTAAAATACAGTTAAAAAAAGAGAGTTTATTTTTAACTAGCTAGAGTACCCTTTAAAATGAGTTCATTTTGAACTGATTTTAATGGATACTTTGATTAATTATTGATTTATTATACATTGGTAGCACTAATAAAGTGAAAATATAATTCAACTTATCTAGATAACTATTTTTATGATATTTTATCAACAGTTGTCTTTTATAAAATCTGTAATTGAGTAATTTGTCAACTTATGAAAAATTAAAGCTAGAATACTGATGATTGAATGATTTGATCATTGCTAGATTAGCATTTGCGATTGGTGAGTGAGATAGAATGCTGATGCGAAGTAAGCCAGATAGAGAGCGAGCGAGGTGCTATGATTAAGTTTGTGCTCTCTCCTCGTCGTTAGTGAGAGAGAAGGCGAACTGGTCTTGTGGTCAGCCACTCTCATCTGGCTCATCTGATTTGAATCTGCCGCCATTCTCGCATCCCGGCACCTTGTCTTTCAACTCGATTGCCAATTTGTAGCCTAGCTCTGGACGCCGATCTCTACCTTCGACCATAGCTTTTACCTAGGACACAATACAACAGTTGAAGAAACATCATAACTTAATTTTCAATTTGTTCAACAGAATATTTCAATTTGTCTTCACCTAGTGCTAACGTAAACCATTGGTGCTAAATGTTGGGGCAAGAGAAAGTTATTTAACAAACTTGACTGGATTAATTGCGATTACTTGAGTTCACAGAGAACAAATTTATGTTTGTTGGTTAGTGCCGATTCAATGATTTTTATAACTCCTCCACATAATCTTCTATCATTTCTCAATAATATCAATAAGCTATAATCGTTGTGAGCGAATAAGAAATGAGTACTGATGATTTTTCTAGAATTTGATCTTATGTACAATACACGTAATAAAAATCAAAGATGAAAAAATAGAGGGTGCAAGAGAGAGTGGGAGAATTTATTATGAAAGATTGCTTATGTTATAAAAAAATATAATTGAAAAAATAAATTGCACTTGGTTACAGGGTTTTAGAGAATCTGCATAGTGACCAAAGGAGTAAAAAATGAAAATAAAATGCAAGGATTAGTGTTGAAATCAAACATTATACTAAAGAGAAATGAATCTGAAGTGAAATAGGTATTAATGTGCGAAATGGAAATCGGTTGAAATCTCTTGGCTGAGAGCTAAAAAGGATGGGAAAAGCCAAATGAAGTCTACTTCCCATTTTTTGTTTAAAATCTATTCAAATATGAAAGCTTACCTGATTGGAGCTGACAATCACACAATGCTTCGCGATTAAGGCGTTTTTAGTTTTTTCAATGTCCAGTAGATCAACACCTCTGCAGCAATCATCGACTAGTATTGTTCTGTATCCTATGTTGAGTGCATCCAAAGCAGTAGCACCTATATAACAAATATAATCTATCATGAAAATCATCATCTTCATCATGCATCAAATGAACGACATTATATGGACGATTTTCATTCAGTCTATGCCTTACTTGTTTTCATAATACAGTAACAGTATTATAATAACTATTGTATAATAATCTAATTATAATTAGATTTTCTCGTCTTCAGTAGAGTAGAGGGAGATATTTTCTGTTGGATTTCAAAGTCTGTAGGTAAAAGCATTTTAAAATTTTGGACGAATGAATAAGCCTTTCATGAAATTGATGTGTGTTATTTCAAGGTATTCATCCACACATTAGACATGCATGAAAAGTGAAAAACTTTGTCTAGAGTACGGGCACGTTAAGCTGTTCAATCTAATGATACTAGATACTCATAATATTCTTTTTATTCTTATTTATGTGGATTTCGATATACAAATGCATAAAAAATGACAATTTTACAAACTCTCAGTTTTGTATCTATAAATTTTCTAACTTTAATCTTGATCAAGCGAAAATTGCTCTACACTAATCAATTGCGATAAAATTCTTTTATTTAAAGTCAATTTTATATTGTTGTACTCACCTACACAGACATCGTAAGCCAAACCGCAAACATAAATGTCAGTAATTCCCCTCTCTTCCAATTGGTCTACTAGATTTGTTTTTGTTATTTTCTTATTGTCCCAAAATACTGAATAAGAATCAACGTCCGGGTTCGTACCCTTACACACTTTAACAGAATTGTCCACTATCTGAAACAAATAAGTTACTGATAGAAGAAATAATTTCGGAATTTTTCATTATAGTTATTGTTTGAACTCCAACTGGTTGACGGAATTAAAATAAAATACTACAGTATGAATAACACGCCTGCTATCTAGTATCTGAATGAAATGAACAAGAAAAGTAGATTTGTAATCCTTGTCGAAATTTACTTCGGCAGATTAACAACAGTGCTTAGCCTTACAATGAACCGTGAAACAATTATAATATATAAAAAATAGTTGGTGAATAATAGCTGGTAAAATAATAGCTCATAATAGTTGGTGAGACGGAAATTCGAAGAAACATAATATGAAAAGAGTATTATTTACAGAGATTGCCTTAATAAAATTTTCCTTGCTGTTAATATTTGTTCTGTTAATGTTTGCGGTTGCAAAATCTAAAAGAAGATTTTTTATTCAGCTCCTTTGGATTTTATTTTCACCAATCGTTATGTTTGAATAAAATATCATTTGAATCAATTTACAGTATTAATATCTAACAATATTGTCATATTTTCTACATTTAATCTCACTTGAGCTATGCATCCACACGGTTCAGTTTCCTTTCAATTTGATACATAAGACGATTTAATGTGATACATGATATGATTGAAACGAAGAAAAATTCTATCATGAAGTAATTTCTTCTATGATTATCTCATCATGTATAAAAATTTATTGAATCTTATTGAAAGGAAATTGAATCATATGCACACAGCTAAAGAAATATTCAATTAAGTATGTTGGAGTTTGAAGTATGGCAATCAACACTTACAAAGTGAAAACTGCCTCTGAAATCTATTCTAAAATTTTAATTTGATTTATTTACCTTGAGATCTTTGTGAAGTTCTGCTCCCCAAGAATCTTGGACACAGTGTCTTGGCCACAATCTTTGATTCATCAACGGTGGCCCTTCAAAAACGACCGTGTCATAGGTTTGTGCATCTTCCGCTGAAACCTAAAATGAAAAGAATCAATCAAATGAATTATTAAAATGATAGTCTACAGTTTACACAGTTGATAGAATGCTGGGTCTTAACATGTTCAATGTGGAAGTGAATCATAAAATCAATAGATACTTGAATCCAAATTGAACAGAGATTTGATTCAATAATAAAAATCCTGAAAATGAAGAAATATCAATTTGAGTGGCAAAAAATATTACATATTTAGTTATCGAATTCTCAAATTATAAATGTATTCTTCTAGACTTACCGCACTAGACGAATGGACTTTTCTATGGGATATGTTGTCGATAAAAGATACATGGTCTGTGGGATGCCAATCAAGCGAGTAGAATACTGTATCGAAGTTGACAGTATCCAGGAGTTTATTTATTGGTTCAATCACCTGAAAATTTGAAATGCTAGTTAGTTGACAGTCACTAAATGAAAAATCATCGCACCTAATATCGTTTTAGGTTTCATTATTTAAACATGAAAATAAGTTTACTAAACTCAAATAAATTTAACTTAAATTTAATATGAAAGTAAGTCAACTTATGAATTACATTCACTTAAAAATTAGTTTAAAAGGGCTTCATTCTCAGAAAACAAAACAAAAAGTCAACTAAAATATCAAAATTTATTACCTCAAGTGGGTTTTGTTGAGCTGAACATCTACTTATGTTCAAAGTTCCTGATATGAAATCGTTTTGGACATCCACAACCAAGAAAACACTAACTGGTCTCACAATCTGGAAAATATTCAATGTTTATTATGAAAAACTGTTAAACTTGAAATTATTCTGGCGGATATCAGTTGACGATATGACCCTATAATTGAACTGAAACTTCATTTCAATTTCAATTTTCATTTTTGAAAAACCTACCTGCTATGTAGAAAAAATATATGCTGAACTGAATTGGAAAAGCGAGTTGATAATTGCGTAGATAAATACATGATGATATATAATATTTACTTTGTTATGTATTTCGATATACTGTATAAAGTCGACTCTACCACACTATATGCTTAGGTATTCCATGGGAAATAATCTATTTCCTCTAATGTTTACGCAAAGAAAGGAATAGAAGGATAAAGATAACGAGCTACTTAGTAATTTTCACGATCTTTGTTTAAACAGTCCAAGTCTGGACACCGGATGTCTCAATTTTAATGATTTGCTAACAAAATTCCTAATTTTGCAATAATAACAATAATATTAATTTTTATTACAATAAAAGGAATGAAAAACAAAAATTCTATTTCCAATTTAGATTAAAATGTCGAAATTCTGGTTTGTGCCCTTTCGATATTCACTTATAAATATTAGCTCACTACCAGCAGACAATTGAACAACACAAGGTATCATTTCCAGCAAGCGGCAGCTCGAGAAAGCGGCTCCAGCTGTCACGGCTTTATCTGCGCTGCTCGAGCTTCCCGGCCTTAGCTGCAATGTCTAACCATCACAACTCTATTCACATAACTATATTATAAATGTTTACTTTGTTATTAGGGCTACTAATGTGTAATAAATCAATAAATACAGGTTGTTTCAGGAGGAATGTGCAATACTTCTCAGGCTGATTCCTTACACCAAGTAGACAAAAAAAGTTCCATGGGACCAACCCCCAAAAACGCTATGTTACCGAGATAACAATGGCGGAAAATTGAGATTTTTCAAAATATATTAATTTTTTAGAGGCTTTAGTGAGGTTCTAAAATAACCAATTCCTATGTAAAATAAGCTGAGGAATTCAATGAAACCAGTTCCAAGTTTGTAAATTAAATTCAACGGTTATTGAGATAACCTCAATATTGAAAATATGCTAGAAAACGCCATTTTTCAACAATAAGGGTTATAAGTGGATAAGGAATCATAAAATTGTATTTTTTATTAATGTAAGTTGAAGAGAGTCGGATTCTAAAGAAAAAGTTGAATGGCGGCGATTGTGTAAATCTTGCCCAAATTTCAGAAATGGCGATCAAAAATCGCCAAATCGCTACTAAATACAAATTCATCACTTGTGCTATGTTTTGTCAATTTTGCGATTTTTGATCGCCATTTCTGAAATTTGGGTAAGATTTACACAATCTCGCTATTTCTGAGATTTGGGTAAGATTTACACAATCACCGACATTTAACTTCTTCTTAAGAAATCAGAATCAGAATTATTGTTGAAAAATGGTGGTTTTTTAGCATATTTTTCTAATTATCTCAATAACCGTTGAAGTTACAAACTTGAAACTGGTTTCATTGAATTCCTCAGCTTATTTTACATAGGAATTGATTATTTTAGAACCTCACTGAAGCCTCTAAAAAATTTAAAAAATTAATATATTTTGAAAAATCTCAAATTTCCGCCATTGTTATCTCGGTAACAAAGCATTTCTGAGGGTTGTTCCCATGGAACTTTTTTGTCTACTTGGTGTAAGGAATCAGCCTGAGAAGTATTGCACATTCCTCCTGAAACACCCTGTATAGTGAAATTCACCCTTTAGAGTCATTTCTGAGTGATTTTCACTATTTATTGATTAATTATACATTACAAGCCCTAATAACGAGGTGAACATTAATTTATAATATAGTTAATTATTTATTCATTAACAGAAAATAATAAACTTATTGGCTAAAAACACAGACTAACGTCCAAAACTTCTTTATACCAAATTTTGATAAATAATAAGTTCGAAACAAGGTTATCTTTTTTTGTACATCTTCATGTGAATAGAGTTGTGATGGTTAGACATTGCAGCTAGAGCCGGGCAGCTCGAGCTGCGTAGATGAAGCTCGTGCCGCGCGGCGTGAACTGCCGCTTGGGAATGATAACTTCTAAGTCACACCACTTTCACTAAGAATGTTTTGCTGATGCATTATTTATTTTCAGATTATCAATTGAACTAAATTTTTGCTTATGTCATTATTAGTTTATAGGTATGATTATTGATATTATATGGTGGCAATATATACTTACTGTAATTATTATGATGACATTATATGGTAATGATTATGAAATTACTGTATTGCTCATGGTTGTTATTTGCCAAAATATGTCATGCTTTTCTTGATAAATCTTTAGTTCAATTATATTTCTTCAAAAATTAAGTTATGTAATAAATCATTTCTGGCCCTTACACGGGCCCTCTAGGAGCCCACTTAATTCATTTTTTCGCTGTGGGGGCTTCTTTATGCCACTGCAGCTAATAATATTTTCATGCACTGAATATTAATTGTGGAATCAACGAGATTTTTTATTTGGTTCGATTTATAGGTATATTCCAAACGATGGTGAAAATAATATTCACTGACACTGTAATTGAAACTTACCGTTTTAATCCAATGATTCCAGCAGAAGACAAACTCGTCTCTGTCTAAAAGTCCATCCTAAAAATAAATAAAAGTTGTTAATATAGCTATAAAGTTTCCTAAATTTATCTCTTTTAAATCGTCTATTATTATTATATACTTTAAAACCTTATATTAATTTATTCCATTGATAAATTAATTATTGTTTCGAAGTAATTTACTAGGATAAATTTAATAAAACTGAGAAAATATACACTGTACATGCTAGATAGAAATAGTTTGGACAGTTCCTATGAATCATTTCGTAATCGTTTCGGAATTTTTATTGTAAACATCGATAATAATATTATTATCAGCCAATAAACTGAAGGTTAATGGTGACATAAATTGAAAGTTAAAGGTTAAGGTAGCAAGTAAACTTGAATTAATTAACAGAATATTCAACAACCCATATTATCCAATTATCAGGTTCATTGATCTAAAACAATAATAAACATCTAATTTTTTCATTAAAATAGGCGATAAGAGACTGACTATGATATTCAGCTAGATCTTCGGCAATAATTAAAACGTAAATAAATTGTTATAAAAATCAATAAAAAATTATACAAATTTCTCATTCACATGAAAACTTCTATCTTATTCATTTTTATTTTCATCAATAAAACATGGTCGCAGTTGTAATTTATCAATAATATGACAATTTCATGAATTTCCAAAGACATTCATGTTGAACATGAAAATTATTGAACCAGAGAAAAGAGCGAATACGGTACGGAAATACAATCAAGTTTATAGGAGCCGTAAAGGTTCAAGCTGCGCGTCTCAAACCGTCGTGTAGGAATTCTACCTGAGTTTAAAATTTTATAATCTGGAACAAAATACAACATTAGAATAATTATTATCCTCATGACAATTGAAGTAAAATTCGAACTATCGATGCCTTCTGTTATTTTCTAAAACATTTTAAACTTTATCTAAAAACCTTATACCTACACAAAGGAAATTGCAAACCCATTCCATTTACCTTTTTTCAAACGAATTCGTTCCAAAACTGAATTGGAACATTTAAAGGCTGACACAGCAGCCATGCAAATTGCATTGAGTGAATGGCATTCAACATTACAATAGCACGTAGGCCTACATTAGCACTTTGAACGGTTGCACTTTGAATCGATCTGTTCAAATCGAATTTGTGAACTGCATTCAATAGGAAAATTCGCTTTATGCTTTCAAACTCAATGGGCGTAATTGTAATTTAAAATGGGCTGAATAAGTTTCATAGGAGAGTGTGGCAACATACTATCCATTTCGTTGTTCTATTACAGAGATTCTACTCATTCAAATTTTAATAGAAACGTTTGTAATTATATGAAGTATCGAACCGTTTTTAGGTGAAGTAGGCCTACAATAGTTAGGTAAACCTATAAAAACGGGCTTTAGAAGCAAACTTGCTTCCAACTTTTACCAAAAACTTCAAATCAATGAATAAGAATGTTCTCTATCCACCTTAAAATGAAACAATATCGTAAACGTATCTTTGGGGTGCCGGTCTGATACCCAGAGGTTCCTAGTTCGATTCTTGACCGGGAAACGGATTTTGACTATAGCGTTATAACAGATGGGCTAACCCGTCTTTTGGAGGAGGTGTAAAGCCGTCGGTCCCGACTGACTCAAAAAATCAGTCGTCTCTCTCATCACCCCTCTTATTACCCACACACATGCTTGAAGCACAAGTGGGCATAATCCTCAGAAAACATAAATGATTAATCTATGGCTAAACATTAGTAGGCTATACAGTGTGCATCAAGACTCATTGTGTGCTTGGGAACTCTTTTCTTACTCTTCTCTCACACAAAATGGAAGTTTTGAAAGTTACACAGGCTTGGACAAGTTGTCCAAGCAAAGAAGAAATTCTGGCAAGGTGGGAAAATGTCTTCAGCTCGGTCAATATTGGTTACAGAATTATGAATTTGGTCTCAAATTGTAGATTAGGATGTTTACTTTATTACGTTTAAACCAATATTGACTGAGCTGGAGTGTTTTTTCCATCTTGTCAGAATGTCTCATCTGTTTGGACAGACTATAGACTGGATAAAACAGAATATTTGAAGTTACAACATCTTGAACTTTATAGTAACAATAGACGTTTGATTAGCACCAGCTACCTTTCAGTATAAGGCCGGTTAAAATGATACCAGCCTAACCCCTTAACATTTGACATTTAGGAAACTTATTTCAGTAAGGCATGCTGAGAAAGAATGAAGCCTGTAAATAATGATAAGGGAACAAATACACTGTACTGACTTGCTTTCTACATGAAGAGTTGAAGCAGGAACTCCATCGAAGTGTTGAACTGTAGCTCTATTATTAGCGCTTTTATGTGGATTGGTTTTGTACATGCAACCCTGATACCTTTTGTAGCAGGCCTCAACTTCATGATAATAGTGGCGGAATTGATTTATGTTGACTGAAGAGCCATTGGAATGGTGTTGGATTTTATTTGTTTCTGAAAGTGTTAGCGGATTCTGTGCAGCATTTCAGAATAGCGATTTTGTAAATCGGGGTTGGAAACCTGTTCAGGTTCAGCAATCCTAGATTGCTACCAATGTTGATAAAACAGCAAAATAGGCATATTGACTGAATGTAACTAAACTATTGAACCAAGGAATCTAATCGCGGGAAGCTGAAACTTGAAGCTGAAACTTTGTATTTTACATTAATTATTGAAATTACTGTAAAATACATAAATGAAAATATGTTTCAATGTTATGTATTAATTAATTGTATTCCATAGTAATATTATTACTTTACTATAAAAGAGACGTACAAGTTTAAGTTTGAAGCAATTATAGGTAAAGTTGAAGCACTAGCTTTCTCTTCTGCTTAATTCTCCACTAGTTGAAGTACGTATATTTTGAAGGAAATTACTAGAATAAACTAATCGTGAAGTAATTGCAATGATAATTTAATGAATTTATTTTAAAGACGGGGGTTTTTCTACAATGGGGTTTCTAATATTCTGATTTGATTTATCTGTATAATTATTCAGAGCAAGAATCGATGATCTTTTTAGCCTCTTAGCACATATTTTTTTGTATTATTCATTCATTTACATTAATGCACAGAATATTATCCTAGAGAAAGATTAGTTAAATTTATATTTAATACTTTTAATATAATAAATTATATTTATTTACTTCAACTATTATTTCTCTATGATATTACTGATTGGAATGGTCATTTAGGCTTACGCACAAAACTGTTATTGGTGATGAATTCGATACTGGATCATACGAATATAGTATATCCTGACATTGAAATTAAATTACATTAAAACTTATAAAAGAATACTTTACCTTGTTAGCGTCGAAAATATTGAAAACCTCATCCAACTGATCTTTTTCCAAACTGTAGATTTTGCCTCGATCGCTCCGGAATAGGGCTCGACAAATGCACTCAAATTCTCCTTTGTTCAGATATCCATCTCTGAAAATACACAGTAAAAATGACAAATCAATGCGTATGGCAACAGCTCATTTACATTTCTAGAGCATACATGAAATGCACAAGTTTATTTATGCTATTTTATTTTGCTGATTTGTTTCTCTTACTATAGCATTTCTAATAAAATGAGCCGTTTTTATTAATGGGTGGAGAGGTGAGGAGGATTATAGTAACTCCACTCATTGTTTTATTTCAACCAACAACTTTCTCCCTTTGGAAGAACTATTATTTGTGAATGCTCATTGAAATTTTTAAAATGTAATTACCTTCTGAGACCAAGAAAAGATTAGAAATTAAATAAGTTTTTAAATAGAGGAAAAATTAATGGTGAAAATTGAGTAAACATAATGGTCTTCATATTTCAATGTATATTCAAAGATTATAGAAGATATACGTTTATTCTAAAATAATATTTGGAGTGTGCATTTATTTGAATAATCGCAATAAATTATTTAATAAATGAAAAGTTTCACAGGCTTATACTCAAAACTTTTCCTCTTCTAATGCATACTGACAACTCCTGCTAACTGGAATTTTTCTCATGAGAATGGAGTAGAAGTTATTTTCCAATTTAATAACCATAAAATATTATCCAACATTGTTGATCAAGGTTGCTTTTCTTAATTGCAGTTTCCAATTATCCATTTATAGGTCAAGTTTCAACTCCCGAGTAGGTGGATCTCAAGGTCTAAACGATTCGACATAGAATCGACACACACCTTTTCGATCTCAGTTAGGCCTGGCGTATGCTGGGACGCACGTGTGCACACGCAGGCAAGCCAGCCAATCACAGCTCTTGTTGAGGACAAGACAAGAGCTGTGATTGGCTGGATTGCTTGCGTGTACACACGTGCGTCCCAGCATACGCCAGGCCTTAGAGTTGTAACCCCATTTAATTTATATCTAATCCACTTCTCTAGTCAGTTAATTTCTTTGAAGGCGGCATTCCCAAGCGGCAGCTCGAGCTGCCCGGCTCTAGCCATCACAACTATATTCACATAACTATATTATAGCCGGCCGGATTGGCCGAGTGGTCTAAGGCGTTACAACTTTCATTCCACCAGCGTTACCCGATCGTGGGTTCGAATCCCACCAGAGGCATGGTCGTGTAACCACCTCATAAATCACCCTCTCACTTTCCATTACCCACGCACAAATAAAATTACATACTTATGTGGGCATCATTCGTAATAAAAAACATTTAATAAATTTATGATGTCTAGAGCAGCGAATTTAGAGCCGGGCAGCAGGAGCCGCGCAGCCTGAGCCACTGCTTGGGAATGCTACCGTAAGGTGTGCAATGAATCAATAATTTTTTTTTTTACTTTAGAAAGCATCCATCAAGTAGAAAAAAGATTCAATTTTCATGTTCTTCAGTGACAAACTAAAGCAGTATCGTCAAAACTGAACAGGGCGCAACATTTAGCTCGATTTTTTCCAACATTAGAAAAGTTTGTAAACTATCGCATGCGACATGCAAGGCATCTGACACCATTGCAAGTACGGTACACACCAAAATGTTTCTACTAGCTCATTACAACAACAAAAATTTTACGTTAGAAATAATGAGTAAAGCATCAAGCAGGTTTATAGTCTAGTACATCATTTGCACTAATCTTGGATATTTCTCACTGTTATAGGGAAGTATGACTTTGAATATTAATTCTACCCAGAATACAAGGAGGTTCCTCCTTGCCAGAATAGAGCTCAGCTGTAAAGTTCCTTCTAATACACATAGTTCTCAACTATTTAGCATGCGATGTTCAAATTGTATAGGATGATGAGTTGACGAGTTGTGTGTTGTAAAACAAGTTTTAATGAGTTAGGCGTTGGTGCAGTTCACACCACACTGTGCTTGTTCGGCTGACTTCTTCAACGAGAAATGTTGAAGTAGAGGTGGAATCCATAAATTTGAATGTATTAAAATTTTTAGGATTCTGTTAACTCTCAAAGTGATATACAAGCCAAAAAGGTCTTTATTGAACATCCAAATTTTCCATTATAAATTTTAATCCATAAGTATTAATTAATCAAACTCTATAGATTGATTATAATTATTGATTCAATGTTTTTGAGTGATTTATGAAATGACCCCCAAACCCAGAAATAAAATACATAACTTGGATATTCTTAGAAAGAAGGCCTACTATTGTAGCACTAGCACAACAATTGAGGCTCGTCAGAACACACTTTAAATATTTGAGTGAATAAGTACCGGTACCTAGTATTTATTTCTATAATAGAGGCATACGTGCATACCTTGAGAGATTGTATAACACCTAAAGCCTTCTGTACACGGGGTTAGTAGTGGCGGCCAGTCGAATAGCTGTAGCCAATCTCAGCCTTTGTCTTGTCATTGAGTTAAACAACAAGAGCTGTGATTGGCTACAGCTATTCGACTGTATACTACTAACCGCGTGTACAGGAGGATAACATTTATTTTCTTGACGTATGACGTTCATCCCTCTCATCTGTAGGCTATGAAATAGAAAAATGTCACCACCTGCTGAATGATTCAATTTTTATTTTCTCAAAAATACATTACAAAAAATGGTCCCGCTAAACCTTCAAGTTCTTCAGCATATATAATAATGAGCTCAACTTACAGTAGCCTATGTGAAAAATCATAATGTGATATACCGTAACTAACAGTGCTTGATTTCTAAAAAAGAGGTAACTGGATTTTTTTTTAAATCTTACTGTAGGCTAATTGCAGCGTTTTCAGCAAATCTCGACAATGTTGTAGCTGTTTTTTATAAAACTAATAATACAATTTTTAAGATTGAAAGAATGACGCCGCTCAGGAAAAAAGGCATTCTTGGGAAAAAAGGTATGGGAGCCCCCCTGAAATCAAGCCCTGGTAACTATATAGGTTTATAAACTATTATTTATTCATTAATCTATTGGCGAAAACACATAGGTAAGAAAGAACAGGCATAGTTGGTTAAGTTCATCTTTATTTTTTTATCTTGGCCAACAGGGAAAACAAGGAAAAATTAAACAAAAAAATGGGTTGATTATATTTGTATTTATATTACCTATATTATAGTTGATTTCAGACAATGGCTAGGTGGTTGTTCCACTAGTTTGTATAATCTCTAGGGAGGGAGTCATTTGTATAAGAGTTTATAATAGCCCGCCAAAACGGTGATCTGCAAGACTTCGAGGTTATGGATTGTGACAAGAAACATAGACTTATTTTATCTTCTTATAAACCTCCCATGATATGGATCCATTGGTCAACAGATGAAAACTCACTTTTTTTACCTGGTTCATGGAAAATGCAAAACTGTCATTCAACTAAATTATTGTTGAGGGACAGATAAATATGAAATTGTCAGGATGGATTCATAATGTTGATAGTTTGCTGTCTCTAAGAAAAGTAAATGAATAATTAGCCCGAGATTTTACTTACCCATCTTTATCAAAAGCGGAGAAACACGCATCCATGTCTTCTGAAAGTTCACTTTCAAAACTCATTTATAATAAAGGAAATTGAAACCGATGAAATCTGAACAGAACATATAGGATTGAAAAACTTCAATTGACCACTAGATATTAAGGAAATAGCACAGCATTTCTTTATGATTTGAGCGGCAGGAATTTCTTGAGATTGAATTTAGCACACTAGCCGCGTTGATAATCAATACCTTCTTAGCAGCAGCAGAATTGGAGTAGAGTAGCAAAATGCCAACACCGCCAAGACTGTTGGTTTTGTTTTGAGAGCGGTGTTCCAGTTCGAGCGCTCCTTGTGGCCGGTTTTTGAACCTCATCTGTCAAAATGGTATCGAAGTAGTCGAGAGATCGATAGCATTTGAAACGATAATCGATACTTTATTAATAATGTTTGGCGGGAATCGGGAATTCAAAATATTTTTGCCATGGAATAAAATTTGTTGAATGTTTCACAACTGTAAAGAGAAATATAAATTTAAGAAATAATTGACTGTATCAGTATCTGCAGAAAGTCAATTGATTGCAAAATTAGCAGAACGTTTTTTCAATTTGGAAATTCTACCATGTAGCCTAGGGTCAATTTTCAACACTGGAAATCAGAACTTTGAACAATTGTCTGAGCAAAGATTTTATATTGATTGTGCAATACAAAACTTTAATAAAATAAATAATGCGTTATTTCTTTCTTATTTATTTATTCAGCGTACAAATTATTCTTACGAGGGGACAAGGATATAATATCCCATACCATTATATTGTCTCAAAAATGGAGGAAACATTATTCTTCACAGTTTATTTCATTCCAATGGGCCTACTCTTTCCTTTGCCCATCAAAACATTTTCAAATTCTACATTGAATAGACATTAGAACAAAGCGAATTCTTTCATTGTTGCAGAACCATTGCTGCAATGACATTTTATTCATACACTCATAGAATGATTTCGAATGTAGAAACCAAATAGTTGACTAAAGAAAATTAATATTATTTTTCTAGTTTTCTGTCGTAAAAATGTTGTGAGAGAAGGATAAAATAAGAACAGTAGGCCTAGTAGTAGTAGTAGTAGGCTACCTATGTATCAAAATGACTACATAGTTTGAAAAGAGATACATTTATTTGAAATAATACGATATACAAATTGGATGAAAACACAGATAATTCAGTCAAAACTCAAAAGACGTGAAATAATCAATATTTATTTGCTAACATGGGACCAAAAAATAATTTATTTTAGATTTATTTTAAAATAATTTAAAAAGAATTTAAAAATAATTTATAGAGGCGAATCAAAATAATTGAATTCAAATAATTCAAAATACATTACGTTTTACCGAATTGTACTGTAATTATTTTGTTCTAGCCTGATTGATTGAAATAATGAGAATTTCTCGACATTTCAAACGATGGCAATGAACAACGAAAAATTAATCAAAACATTACGTTCATAGAATAGAAAGCCTATTTCTTTCTAAAAATATCTGACAAAATCCTTGTGTACTCCTTTGAATAAACTATTTATATAATACTTCTTGTACGCAATAATAATCACTTTACCAGAGACTCTGAATTAATACAATCCACAATTTTATTTCAAAATTGAATTTACAGAGCAACAGAATTTTGCACGCATTATCATGTTGATCGAGTATGTCACCTTCTGTAAAACTTCATTGTAATAGATCCGCCTTTTTTGGGAAGAGTCAGTTAAGTGTTAATAAGTTTGGTAACTTTAACTTATTCATTTATTACAATAAAAGGAATGAAAAACATCCATCTTGAACTCCATTCTTGAATTATCTTGAACAGCTATTATTTCTTGCAGTTTATTTTTGTAAATCAAAATTCTATTATCTATACAGACCAACTCAACCGCTAATGTTTTTGGCTGCTTATTTTTGGAAATTGTCATTTTATTGTCTATGAACTCTACTCAGCTATTTATTTATCTGAGAAGTTACAATAAAGGGTGAAACACAGACAATAAAATCTAAAACTATGATAAACACAGGCAAATAGAACTGTGACATCCACTCAGAGATAATTCAGCTCTTACGATATTATTGTTTGGTTGCAGGTAGGATGGCAGGCAGCCGCTCGTTAAGTAGGCAAGTTTATTGTCCGGCCGCTTGTATAAGATTGTAATTGACGGGGGAGAATTGATTGGCTGCGGATGGCGTTCGTCGTTGGAGCTCCTCGAGCAGAATCAGCGACATCTCGGGCTGGGACCGTCGCCTGTACTCCTGCTGCGCCAAGTCGAACGGTGAGTGACCCATCTTGGTTCTGGCCTCCAGATCGCACGTCTCCAACTTTAGAAGCAGCTAAAAACATTGAGAAAAGTTTCACAAATAATATGCTTTGAAAAATCAGTAACGTTTTTTAAAAATGTAGGACTAATTGAAGAAACAACTGGAATATTGAGAAAATGTTTACAATAAGATGCAAAATATGCATAAAATAAAATGAAATATGCCTTAAAAATATTAGTAAAGCTTTCATTGAAATATAGAAGCAACTGTAGAACTAAATGTGGAAGCGAAGTAACTTGAAAATTGGGGAAATTTTGACAAATAAACATAAAAAAATTGGTAAAGTTTTTATTGAAATGAGATAATATATATTGCTAAAAATATACAACCAAATATATAAATTTCACAATTAAGTAGCTTCTGCAATCAGCTTTCATTTTTATATGACTTGAAATTGTTTTTTTTCGCGTGAAGGAATTAAAAGACAAAAATGTTCTGTAGAACTAGTATATAGAATGTACGTAGAATAAAATGGTATTCAACCAAATTGCTCAATTCAACGATAATTTTTAGTTATCTTCGCAGGAAAAAGAAATATAATTATATCTGAATTTTCAACAGCCATGAGAAAGAAGAACCTAATGGTATTTTGAATACAGCACATTTAAATATCATGTATAGGCTTAAGTTTGGAAATTTAGTTTTTTTTGTGAAGCAAAAACTGTAAAAATGATCTAAGATTATCTCATACAATATCATAATCCTAGGTAGGGGTAGCTAGTGATGGTGAATCACTGGTAAATTAATACATAACCGTGCATCTTGAAGCCTGAACCATTAAAATAGGCCTCTCGATAATGATTCCCATTGAACAAAATCCAATAAGAGGGTAATTCAATTCCGACCCTTAGTAAGAAAGCGTGAATCTTTCACAAACTTGATAAGAAATTAATAAGGCTTATTGTCATAATCTGCCAGACCAATAATAATTGTGATACGGTAATGTATGTATGTATTTGAATCAAATTATTATACAGAATGTTTTAGAAGTAGTGTCGAACAAACTAAAATGTAGTGTACCCTAAAATGCTCGCCAATTTTTGTCAAACCAGCAACATTTTTTGCCAAATATTGTTCTATTACCTTGACGACGGGTATAAATCCGCTTTCAATTGCGATGTGCAGCGGAGTCATTCCGTCCTTATTTGCAGCGTTGATGTCGGTTTCCACCACCGACAAAATCATCTCAACTATACTCGAGTAGCCTCTAGCTGCCGCCAAATGCAGGGCGGTATTATCGTGCAGATCCTTGGCGTTGACCGGTGCATTGTTTGTGAGAAGTGCAGGCACGGCTTCATAGCGATTCCGCCTGGCTGCAATGTGTAGCGGTGTTTCACGGTATCTTGTCTTTTTGCTCAGGTCGGATTTGGCGGCTATCAAAGCGATCGCTCCCTCTGTCCAACCGATTTCTAGCGCTTCATGCAGGGCTGTTTCCCCTCTGCCATTCTGTACGCTCGGGTTGGCGTTGTTGTCGATTAGTATCTGAAAATGGGAGAGAAAAAAGTATAACTGTATTTTGATGTGGCAAGAATGATGTATGAGAAATGGGAAGACATCAAGTAACTTACGATACAGCTGTCGCCAAAAAGTTGAGTGGTTTTATTTATTCATTCGACAAATCACAATAAAGGGTTTTCTAGCATATGAAGCTACAAACAAAGAAGACATTCTGGCAAGATGTTGAAATGACTCCAGCTCAGTCAATATTGTTAAAAAAAATATATAAATTTGATCTCAAACTGTAGATTGAATGTTTCCTACAATTTTAGACTAAATTTATAATTTTTGAACCGATATTGAACGAGCTGGAGTCATTTTCCCATCTTGCCAGATTGTCTTCTTGGCTTGGACAGCTATACTAACAGCTGATGTAAAACATCTCTTCTTATTTAAAAAACATCATCAAGGCATAGCTAAATGACAACTCTAATTAACAAAATCAGCTGTTGGAACGTACAAGGAGCAGATGAAACTTTTTGGCTTCATCTATACATAGAGCTTGGCAAAGAAGTAAGTTATTGCAATTGAAATTTGTAAAGTTAACATTGATGTTGTGAAACCTTCTCATAATATTGAAGAAACTTGAGAAATAGTGAATTTCACTTTATTTTTCAGAAAGTGACATTTATTTTACAGTACTATATACACTCTTGCATTTTCAGCTGTTGATGTGTGAGTCCAAACGAAACCAAGGTAATGTTGAATAATTTCAATTGAAAGTAAAGTGGAATTGACAATTTATCAAGTATTTTTAATATTTGCAATTATTGTTTGTATTATGAGATTTAAAAACATTCCAATTCAATTGAAATTCCTAGAAATTTTTTTTTCAATTCCAAACAACTCCAAAACTTTGTGTCGTAGAGGAGGAAATTGGTTGATATCTCTCCTCTAATAAGAATATAATATTTTATTAAAAAATGCAATTGAATATAAATAATCATTAAATTGCTTTCTCATATTAAACATGTTTCTCCACTAATTAGAACTGACACCAGACGTTCTATTAATGATACAATTTATTTTAGTAGGTAATGTATCATATAGTTCTAGTGTATCTTATTTTATGCGTCTTCAAAGAAGATTGAACCAAGTTCACACCGCTTAATTTTCCAACTCACCTGTAAATATTCCAAATTATTGATTCCTGAATTGACCAAAATCTGGAGAGGAGTTTGTTGTTCCGAATCCGTGATATTCAGATTAGTTTTTTCTGCTAGCACTTGGAAAGCTCTTTTTTGCTCTAAATTCAGGTATTCAGAATTTGCCAACTGGCGAATTAGAATGTGCATCGCTGTTCTACCTAGAAGTTAAAATTGATACGATTATTCATTTCTTAATAATCATCAACTATTTCTTGATAAAAGTAACATTGATTGTGTATGGAACAATGGATACGAATTACTACAGTGACTTTACTATACAAAATACGAGTTACAAAATTAACCCTACATATGCCTATTCTTTCTAGTGTAGTAGCCCTATGATGGATAGTCTATATTAAATTGGTTCATTTTTTATATTATTCACAATCTTCCTGACAGGTTGTTCTACTTGAAGGTCGCTTCTTTTTCTGGTATTAGTTTGAGTGAATTTCATCGAGGAATACGAGTATATCTGTTTATCACTTAGGGTTTTCCCAATAGAAAAGATGAAGGTTTTACAAAAGAGAATAATTTCTAGGA
This sequence comes from Sogatella furcifera, assembly GCA_017141385.1. NCBI lineage: Eukaryota > Metazoa > Arthropoda > Insecta > Hemiptera > Delphacidae > Sogatella > Sogatella furcifera. The sequence goes on along the minus strand of CM029552.1, from coordinate 21,652,334 downwards.
TTAAGGATTTCCAAGTAATAACGTCAACTATAATCAAAAACAATTTTTTGATAATTTCGGATGAGTAATACACGATTTTCGATCACATGAATCATCAGAATTGTTGTGTTTGATTAAATTGAAAAATAAACATTTCCGGTTGTAGAATTGTTATCTGAATATGGAAGTATCATTTCAATTCCTTTAAAATCAAATCCATATCACTGAGAAATAATTGACAAGTGAAATTGACAAGGCTTTCATGTTTCTTTCAAAATGATTTTTCAATATTTGATTTAGAATATTGCAACTTGAATTGCGTGTCTCAAGTTTCTTTTAAAATTACTTCTTTAATGTTTAAACTAAAATATTTCAACTTAAATGACGGTGTGAATTCTATGTTACCATTCATATTATCTTGTATATCGGGATCACATCCGGCTTGTAGCAGTAACATAATCAGACTTGTATCTTCGCTGAAGTTATTTTTCATAGCTGCAGCGAGATGGAGGGCTGTCTCCCCCCTCACATTACGAGCATTAACATCACACCCGGCTTCACATAGTAACCTGTAAAAATAATGGCAAAATTTCAATCTGTAGTCCTATTATTATTCTAATATAGGTACTAAAAACTCACAGAACAACAGAGCAATATTTTGGAAATTTTGATAATAAAATATAATTTTTATCATATTATGAATTTTAAAAATTGAATTTTTAATCTATTGAAGAAACTTTCTCTCAGAGTACTAAATTACTTAATGTAAAATGCGATGAATAATAATAATAATACTATGATGATACTACTTATTAAATAGACCTACTGTAGTATTACCGTACGCCTATATTAATGGTATCACGTACCGTAATATGTTAAGTAATACTTTCAAGATACTCAGCTCCACATATAAAACATGTAAGTACATGTAAGCAATGTCTATTTGACTTCAACTTTCTATGAACTTGAAACAAGTTATGTTTGATTGACATTACTATGTCATTGTTAGCAATACTGTAAAATGTATGTAATATTCAATCGCTTAATTTGAAAATTAATTCAATACATAATCTATAGTTCTTAATCGAAGTACTATATTTTTTATTGCGGAAAATGAGATAAGGATTTGATCAGCGTCCTGTAGCCTATAGCCAGTGACTATATAAGTAATTATATAAAAGATTATATATAGTCACTGTACTGTAGCCTACCTTATCACATTGATATCAGACGTTTGCAGAATGGAAGGATCCCCACTCCCCTCCCAATCAGGACAGTTCACATCTTGACCAGCTTCAATAAACTTTTTCAAAGTGATTATGTCTCCTCTTCGCACTGCTTCGTGGAAAGAAATATCAGTTTCTTCTTCCATTTTAAATTATGACGCATTCCCAGTCATGATTAACATTATCATTATCTATAAAAAACAGAAATTAATTATATTTTATTAGCACAGTATCAATGTATAATATTATTACACATTTTATGCAGGTTATATTAGGCCTACGCTATTTATAGCTTCTTACAATACTCATTAATAATAACACAGATAAAATTTAATCTTATTTAATGGTAACATTTTTATCATAAATTTCAATAAGTTTAGCCTTTATTTGAGAATAATTTAGAATGAAACCAGAATCATACTTGAAATTAGATAGTAATCAATTGAAAAATATAACTTATTAAAAACAGCTCAGTACCGGAATCACATATCAAGTTACCGCCAATTGGTACTGTGAAAAAATCTTCCTTCAAGCTTACAGTTGAATAAATAAGAATCTTTTTTTATTACTGTAGCCTACATTACGCTAATAAATTCATCATCTTCAACTAACAATAATAATCGAATGTAGCAGAAGGGAAAGTAATTCATAAATATCCTGAAATAATACAGATACAGATTATCAATTTATTATGGATATGTTAATTTATTATTATTTCTGTTATTTAATAAAAGTATATTTAACATGAAAACATGAAAAAACTTGAGTAGGAACCAGGTATTTCAGTTTGACTGTACTCCCGATAACAGTAGGCTTACCGGTACCTATTCTATTATTCAGTAGACCTACATCTTAATTGGAATCAAACTGTTTCATGTTAGCTACTGTATAGGTCTAAGGTGTTACTCACGAAAAATTCAACTCCATTAGCTACGAGAAATCATCCTATTGCTTTCATGTTGTATAGGCCTGAATTAGACACCTAAATCATTATTATTAAATAATCAATTATGTACATCTTGAATTGAAGTGAGTAATTTAATTAATTTGAAAAGAAACTGAAGCACGAATAAACAGAAATTAATTTATTATTACACTTTGCTGCAGGCCTGCAGCTAGTAACAATATTAATCCGTCAACAGTGTCAACAAAGTTTCAACCATCCTATTAACAGAATTAAAACTAACACACTGTTGGAATTGTCTATCTCCCCCTATGAACAAAATGAGTCGTCATATTATTGGGCTAACGTCATAAGAAGAGCGCGGCCTGGTTAACACGTGTTGGAGTTAGTAGACCCTTTTTTAAAGGGCAAGTCGCTTTATTGAGAAGGTCGCTTCTGAGTTAACTTTTATTATTGTCGCCTACAACTGGGTGAAACCAGACGGAATGTTCTCAGGCTGGATTAAAAAAATGTATAAATCATTGCTCTGTAGGGTATCTTAATCAGTACCATACTCTTCTTGTTCATGAACTGAAATATTAAAAAGCGGCTTTGAGTTGCAGTAGGCTTTGTAAAAAAATCGGTATTACATTATTTGAACATTACTGACTTAGATTACATATATTTTCCCACTTCCTTCCCATTCTTTAATTAGATATCTTTTTTCATGAATGCTCACTCCAACAAAATTAATTCTCTCAGGAGTAGAAAAGTCTTAATAAATTGTTTTACTGTATAAGTAATAATAATTGAAAATTAATATTGTAGGCCTATATATTAATGATAATTTTAAATTAATCAAAATATACAATTAAAGAGAGTTGTAATTATTCATAATAATGAAATCACTGATTATGATGATGATGATTATTATTATTATTACCGTAAACATTTTGTGAGGGATGACTTGGAATCCCAAATCCATCAACAAATAATAATAATGTACTAATATCAATTAAACATTTGATTACCTATTTATTCTTGTTATTATAAATAATTTACCGAACTACATAAGCTAGTTATTGAATTGGAAAATATTAAAAATTGAAAAATTGAACTTTGAATAAGCTACTGTTTCGTTGATTGATATTTCATTATTTGAATATATTTCTGCTATTGAAAACATTTAAAAAAAATATTTTCAACTTGAAATATTCATGTAGCTTAGAACACATTGAACAGAAAACTAAAATGTTATTGGGAAATAATAAGTATACATTTTCAATCATAGCCTGGAACAAATAGAATAAAAACGCATTTGAAAAGAGATGAAATTTTCTTTTTGCTCAAAGACAATTTCCATATTATTGTTATCTCGGTGAAATATTTTGTATTTCCAGTTCTCACCTAACTTAGCAAACTTACGGTAAAATTAGCCAAGCTAATAGGCCTGAGTGTAGGCTGACTTGAATGTTTGTGTGTTTGTTATCGCTTCAAATATGTTTCCTGGATGCTGGAATTTCCTTGTTACACGTTTCTTTCCGGATGATTTCGAACCAATGCCAGAGAGCGTAACAAAGTCCAGATGAACAGAAGCACACGCCAGCTGCTTCGCCGTATTTCTAGTCAGGAGAAGATTAGGACTTTGTGAAGCTGACTGCAAATTATATTTGTCATTCTAATTGACGAGAACTAATTTAAAAACAGTAAAAATTATTTACCCTTTTAGATAGGCTATATATTATGTATACCGGTACCTAGTTGAAGACAAACAAATAGGTAGTCTATTAAATTACTGAAATAAGCTTATTTCTCAATAACATAAATATCCTAGTGTTTCCTGATTCCATTTTCCTATGGATAAATGCTAGAAGGAAAATATTAATTAAGAGACATGATAATTTGAAAAAATATTCCTGGTAGATTTTTGAACCCTTGTGGATTTTGTATCAACATGTTGAGAATTTACTCACGCGATAAAATTTAACATTTTATTCTCTGATAGCACCATAAATTTACTTCAAATTCACATCTTACGATTCATAACATAAAACATAAAGAGTAGGCTACATTCTAAATTTTTATTAAACTGCTGCTCGGAAAAGATTGAATTCTTGCATTCTTACATTTATTGATTTATCCATAGGTTTTGATTATTTGTTTGCAGTTTTCAATAAGTTTTGTATAATATTCAGCTTTAGCCTAGCCTATTCGATTTTATCGTACTATATGCATGGAATGCTATTGATATTAAGATTACAATCGGATAGGCTATTAATATATAGTCTCTAATTCAATTAGCTCAGTTACATGTCATTGTTATGTGATTGCCACAATATATTTGCGTCATGAAACATTTATTTTCAAAACAACTGAATGAGTCTGCTTCAGGTATATCTATTTCTTAATTACGGTACCGGTACGATACCTTAAATAGACTGAATAGTTTCAATTCAATCCAATGTTCCAATGCTATCTAATTTTGACAATTGCATCATAATTGACATTGTTTGTTTAGTCTACATTTAAAATAGAATTATAAGGCCTGTATATAAATTGGCTTAGAGAAAACTAAACTGTGATGTTTTGCTAAAGTATTCAGTGATGAATGGTATGAAATATTAAAAACAATGGCTTTATGTACTATTCCTAAATCTTTGTATGTTTTGGTAATTGAATACGGTAATGTTGTGATAAATGTTTGTTATAGGATAATTTTTATTATAGAATTTTATTCCAGTAGAATCATATTTATGTTTTTATGCTAATTGTGTTCATGTGTCATTCAATGATAGAAGTCTACGATGGGCTAGTTCTATTATTAAAATTTCTCTCGAACAAAACTAGACTTCATAGTTTATACCTAATTTCTTATTTGAACTCATTCAAACAATGTACTACACAGTTGTGATTGAGAGGAGTGTTTCACTATTAGAATAAACACAACACACTTGATAAATTTTTATCATGCACAAACTATCAATTTCCGTTATTTTATACAGTTTCGTGTCCAATGATTGAAATATTTACTTTGAGAGTCAATTGAATTTACATTGATATTCTTGGAAGTTTATTTTCCTGTATCGTGAATTATATTCATGAAATCAATTAGAAATTTCATTTCTAACATATGTCAATAATATTGTGAAAAAAGCTCCATGTAAGTTTCATGTAACTTACAAGCAATTCAATTTGAAGATGAACTTTCTCTTCCAAGGTTTAGGATACAAGGTAGGATTGTGATTGATTCAAACTGGTTAAAAAAAATGGTGGGGTATAATTTTTATCTATTCTCCAAACAAGTATTTCCACAATAACGTACCTTCAAATTCCCAAATGTAATGTTTGATTTCACAGCTTGAACATTATTATCTCCCATTCAGAAGCCTATCCTATTATATTTATACCAACGAGGCCAATTCAGAATGGCCTATCGAATATAATCAGAAGATCTAAAGATCTTACCGTACATGATAACTGATCAATGATAAGATGCCTACCTACCTGGGGAATTTTTGTTAATTCATTTGAGAATCAAGATAGGTTGATTGAAATCAGTTCAAGTAGGCCCAAGTTATTCGGTAGGTACTCTTGACAGTACTCTTGACATACTTGACGGGCATGATTGTTATATCTATCTATCTCTTTATCATAGCTAATGAACAAAAGAGGTCATTGAATTAAACAGGTTGATCATATCGGTTGATAACAATTGGAAAACATGATTTGATTAATTATAACTTTTGTCCTTGCCAATGAAACATTTTAAAACTAAACAGCAAGTAATTGGAAGAATGTTTCAATATAATTTTCATTGTTGAAAGTTATGAGTAGCCTAATCTCCACCAACTAAACACACAGAAAACATTTATAATACGGTTATAGCTTATTCAAAGTTTTTAATACCAATTCATTACCTAATCAATAAAAATACAATTTGAGACATTTTTCTATCGAAATAATAAAGCTTTTTTTACTTTTGAGAGAGCCATCTATAAAACATATTTTTTTCAATTTAATTCTATTTAAAACTAAAATTGGTAAACGAACGTTTCACTCCAGTGCTAACTATTATTCGAGAAATAATTTTTCTGTCTCTTTTTTATAAATATAGAAAAATTTTGTACGGTACACAAATGTAGAAATTATCTAAAATTCTCTAATTAAATTATTAGTAGCCTAGTAACTTATAAGTTGTTTTTTTTGTAAAATAGAAAATTTAGCCTATTTATCAAATTCATCTAAACTGTTGAAAAAGTATTTACAATCCTCATCCGTGAATAAATCACTGTAAGTTAGTCTGAATGCAATTTTCCAAACAATTCAACACAAATTTTTTATCAACTCATCAATTCAGCGGTGCTATTGACTATTTATTAGTAAGTTATTTAGATCCATTAATAATTAATCAGATAATAATTAATTATTATTAATAATCAATCATTATTAATATCAATCAATGATTCATTAATAATTAATTAGATCCATAATAATTGTTGACGCATCATAATCTAAATACGGTATCTATTTTTACTACGGTATTAATTCTTGTACAATTGAATGGCTATTGATGAATGAATAATATCGTATCACAATAAATCAAGATGAATCATCAATAATTGAGCTATCAATAATCAGAATAATAATAAATGAATGAGCAACAATAATAAAATCAAGATGAATCATCAATATTGAGCTGAATAAATTGATCTAATATTCATTCTAATAGAATATTACCTTATTTATAACGTGCGGTAGCTCTAAATATTCACAAAGGTGTACCAGTAAAAGCTAAAAACAATGTAATAATACGCTCACCGTTTCACCAGTCACGTTCCACGTTCATTGAATAACTACAGTAGGCCGTATTTGAAACATGCGTGCGCTAAACATCTAATGTCTCCGTCTGTCAGAACTCGGCACTTCAAGGAAGCAAATGTCACGTTGATAATTCAGAAACAGTTCATCACACTCCTAGTTAGTTTACTGACTGAACTCATGGTAGGGGAGCGCCACTGGAAGGACATTTATTGTGAGAAGGAAGGGGGTAGGCCGTTGAAAAAACTATTATCATTGCAGGCTGCATATGGTGCTATGAAAAAAGTTCGGTACCGTACGGAAAGCAGGGCCGGATTTAGGTGTTAGGCACTGAATTGTGGCGTCACACAAAGCTTTATGACCCTCCCCCATATTGCACCCCATACATTATGCACTTCTCCATACATTATGCACCCCCCATACATTATGCACTCCCCATACATTTTGCACTTCTCCATACATTATGCACCCCCCATACATTATGCACTCCCCCATACATTATGCACCCCCATACATTATGCACTTCCCATACAATCATATACGTACATTATGTACCCTATGAGTAATGAAGGTCGAGGGTCCTCCCACGAGTTGTTTTTGAAATAAATTTGAAAAAATAATATGTTATAGTATTTTTAAGAAAAATATCTTAATAAAGTTGTAATGAGGATCCTATACTTATTTGGAGAATGGTATCAATCCAAATAAACGTTTCAATTGGAAATTGGGGGCATATCTGTAAATCTAGGAGTTTTAATAGGTAAAATAATTGTATAATATGCATTGAATTATAAAAGCAAGATCTTTGCCATGAATGTATTTTAAATTTATGATTTTCGTTTCCCACTGTCCCATGTCATGACCTCACGATTATATCTATACCGTACCGTATATCAACTCGTTTTGCCGTAATCGAGTCACAGACAGACAGAAGGACAAACGAGAGAAAATCCGAGACAAATAATAGATCTCACTACGTTCAGTAAATAAAGTCAATTTATTTGATACGATTATTGGGATCTATTTGTAAAAGAAAAATAAAGGATAATATTCATAAATATCGCATTCCTAATGATCCCGGTATAGACTACACCTTAAACTATTGTCCAGTACCGTATTTATTATAAAAATACATTTTCTCTTGTTCTGTGCAGTCCAATATTTTAAAAAGTTCACTCCGGCAGCTGGCGGTCGGAAAGAGTGCATTTCAAATGCAATTCTATGATGGCTCAAATCCTATGACTTATAATGATCTATTCAGGGTATGAATTCAAAGATACCGTTTTCGAAGAACCCATGAAAAACAGCAGCTTTTTTGGTATATTATTCGCCATTTTCAACACTATAATGATTTTTGTGCAAAATTTGGTCGCTCTCCGACAAGCCCTTCGGGAGTTATCGTGTTTACAAGAATCTGTACATAAATAAATAAATAAATAAATAAATAAATAAATATATATATATATATATATATATATATATATATATATATATATATATATATATATATATATATATATATATATATATATATATGATTTTGAACGGACATCGGATTGGCGTTCTGGGGGCTCGAAAACGTGTAAAAAATATATCACATCATACATTTGCGATTCAAGACCAATAGTGCATTTTTCAAATGAAATGCACTAAAATAAGTCATTTCAACTGTTTCCAACCCCCTTCTGACTGTAAACAAACCTGGTTGTCAAGGGGTGTTAGACGCTAAACTTAACCTGAAACATTCTGCTATAATATTTTATTGTTTTTAAATGTTCAAATAATTATTACTAAATGGATCCAATAGCATCAAGCATTGAGATAAGTTTAACTGGAGTTAATGATGGCATCCCAGTATTGCAGCCGCACATGTTTTTAGGACTGAATCCGTCGATTATAGGAAACGCAACCTATCTCACCGATCATAACATAATTTATCCAGCCGGAGGAGTTCTTGTTATTCATGACTATGTGCAGCAGGAACAAAAGTACATTAAACTACCGGATGCTAGTAAAGTTATTAGTCGCATTGTAATTAGTCCAAATAAGTGAGTATTGTAGATTATATGAGTTACCATTACATTCTCACGTTAATATCTTAAATTCTCTGAATGTCTACTTTATCCAACGTAAAAATTAAGGATTTAAGCCTTTTATTAAATAACTTGAATTATTTTTGATAATAAATAACACTCGATTTTTTAATTATATCCTAGTAGCCTATCTATAGAATACCAATATCAAAGTTCTCTTATTTACTTTGTTTTAATTTCCTCAAATAAACCGGGTATTTAATTGATAAGAAATATAAATTAGTTGCTAATTTGAGGACATCAAGCCATGAAAACAAGTTAGTAGAGTTGTGAGTGCCAATCCAATTTTCTCTCTAAAATATGCCCAAGATGATTCATGAATCAAATTGAACAATTGCAAGTAAAGTCTCTATTGCAAGTGACTTCTATTTGAAAGATGAAAAACATTATTTGGGAGAGGAATAGAAAAAGCTATCTAGTCTAGTTTCTCCTCCCGATTTCAGTATTTTTCATAAATGTATAAGTAACATTTAAATTTGAATCGAATTATTGTCTTATTAGTACAGTTTGTTTTTGATTCATGTACCATTTGTCTCTCCTTGAATGTATTTTCTTGAAAGGATATTGTACCGAAAGGATATTAAACTTCAACTTGATCGAATTAAAATCTTTATTAATAATCGGATTAAAACGGAAAAATAATACTTTCAATTCATTGCAACGTTATAAATTCAATAATGAAACTTAATATTATATTGTCGTTTTCCTAAAGATGTGGTTGTTGTCTGTTGTTTATGCATCTTTTTTCACTGATAAATTAATTATGATGTTGTATATGAATGATAAATAAATTAATGTAGTGTTCGCCTAGCAGCATTATATTATAATGTTTCAATCAAGATAAAATTCTGAGGTAATTGTTCATTACCCGTTCAAGTGTATTCAATTGAAGCATTTTCATTCTTTTAATTTCAACCACAAAATTATTAATATTTTATTTATTGTCAATAGGAAATTGGTGGCAGTTGCCGAGGAAGGTGACAAGCCATGCATCATACTGTACGATGTGTCAACGCTGAAGAGGAAGAAAGTGCTGGGCCTGCCTTACGAGTCGGCCGTGCATCAGTTTGCATCAGTGACGTTCACACACGACAGCAGATACGTGTTGGCTGTCACCGGCGACCCTGACTGGATGATGCTGCAGTATAACTGGATCAAGGGCAAAGTCGAGACGTCGGTCAAAGCCAATAATCCTCCAGCTAGTCCTGGCCCAGTTGTACAGGTGAATTAATTTATATTTCAAAAATATCATTGTGTTATACCATAGCTACGGTATACCTTTAATATAAGACCATGTCCTTGAAAGTGGCAACTATGTAGAGTATGAAATTCGGTCCATTTAGAAGCATAGAAATCAGCTGTTTAAACGGGTGCGTTTCTTGTGTGCGTTCTCCCATTTGAATATATCTTCATACATGATTATCTACTTTCAATATTTTCTGCTGATTTCTATCACAACCCAGTAGGCTAACACAAAAGGAATTCTATAAGAAAATTTTCATGATCATATTTCATGAAAAATATGCAAAAGTGAGCAAAACTGAATTAACATGCATGATTTGTAACTGTTCTCAATGCTCATATATGGATAGATTGTACCTACGGTGCGACGTTCCATTTTATTGGGGTAAGGTGTTCTATTAAAGGAAGTTATGATTATAATTTTAAATGAAAAATATTATTGTACCAATATTGTATTATGGATATTTATTTACATTATTATTGAAATTTGATTGTAATCCAGCACCTGGTCAATTCGTCTGGCAATTTCACATAACATTATACGAGTAATATAGAAATTTTCGGAATCATGTAGATCCTCCTCAGCCACTTCTTAGATTGAGCAATAGAATAAAAAAATAAAATAAATAAATTTTATTTCTTCACAGGAAAAAAGAGTACAAAACGATATTGCTCTTTGTCTAAAAATATATAATATAGCACTATAGTATATTGAACATTTACTGTCTATAAATTTTTTAAAGAAAAATATTCATTATTGATTAGTATCAATATTATTGATAGTATTAAAGAATCAAGTGGTGCCGCACTGTTCTCCACTTGGTGGGCACTACTGTGAAAGGCACTCAAGCGATGCAGGCTCAATATACGCCGTTTTAATGCATGAAGAAGAGTATAAAAACCATTTAGACCTGTATTATAGACTTTCAACTATCAACGTATTCCAATAAATAGCCTAAATATTGCAAACATACTATTTTGCAAATACAGTATTAATTATACTTCTAAATCCGACTATTAAAATTTATCAATATCCAACAATCATTGAATATTTTTCATGTGATATAGGTCTGATATTCTATTGTTAACACTAGTCTATGTTTGAGTAATTTCCATATGGAAATTGGCATGCGTGTGTTAACATAATAACGAGAAATGACGTAAGTATTGATATATCAGAACTACTAGTATAGCTTTAATGGATAGTTGTTTGTGTATTGTATGAGTTCACACAGAATTATTTCTTGTATAATTTGCAGAAAACTGTTTGATAGAAATTATCTGGTTTTATGAATCATTCGATAGGTGTATGTGTGTAACAAATATTTGGGCAAAAATAATAATTATTAAGTTATTGCTTATTCAATAACATGACCTACGGTACCAGTACCGTACAATAAAAAGTCTATATACAGTGTAGCCCACATTTTCAAACTGATGGAGTATTTACTTTGGAGTATTTTGTTGAAGGTGGCCGCACATCCATCGGACAACTCGATAGTGAGCGTGGTGGGGCCTGGCTTATTTCGGCTACTGACTTTGTCAGAGATGGCCTGGCGCCAGTCCGGCTTTCAGAAGGCCGAGAACCTGCCTTTCTCCAGTGTGTGCTGGCTGTCCAGTGACGTCATTCTGGCTGGCACCAAAGATGGCCGACTGGTGGTGGTTGAAGGGGGCGATCTAAGAGCACTCTACAAAGCCCTCGATTCACCAGTCGTCAATATCAAAGAGGACAGGTAACATATTCATCAATAGGCACTACGTTATATAGCGTACCAGTATGATTTCATGCGATGATTTGTTTGTAAGCTTATAGTCTTGCCGAACAGAGAATGCATTCCTTCAAACTGGTAGCTGCTCGATGCTGCCAACAGTAGAAATCGAAATAGTCCCACTCTTACCATCTGTCTCTTATCACATCACATTTCACCAGCGATATGCTGGCAGAAGTGATTCTACACTGAAATTTTCAGATCTGCGCATGCGTATAATTACACTCTCGTTCAATCGGCCATTTTGAAGGAATTTCTTCTTTGCTTGACAAGACTATACAATTAGTGTTGAAGTAGGCTACTTATTCGTTGAATTCGCAAAAGATGGTATAATTACACAATTTATTACACAAGTAGATTATTCTGCGCTCCACTGTCTATACTGAAATTCTATTCTCAACGTGCGCAAACTTGAATAGTTAGCTACCGTACGGTAGTGAATTTAAACAGTACATTGCACTTTATTACACCTAAATTGTAGGTACTTGAATGTCTTGCTAGGAAAAATTGTTGACAAATGCTAGTTAGGGTATATGATTTCCATTGCTCATAATGTAACTCCCAATGGGTTATTATCCGTTATGCTCAATATATATTTTGAATTCTGTGATTATTGATACAATGAACAGAATTATTCTAATCATTGATAGCATTGAATCAATGTACTTCTAGCTAATACTCTTCATGAATATATGTGTGAAATACCGTACAGTAACAATATAAATTTCTTCATTTTTCAAGAGGTGCTAGAGGGGGACAAGGAATCATCGGTATAAATCTTCTCCAAGAAGGATTCAAAGCTGAAGACAATGGAGAGAATGAAGTCAGATGTCTTGTATCATTCTCTAAAGGATTCGCCTACTCTTGTTACTCAGGAAGCGTGTTTCTCTATGAGAAAGAGAGAGCCTTCAGGTAAGATTATACAGCTTGTCCGCATATGGAATCTCAAAGTTGTTCTACAGAATAAGGTTATTATTCTGTTTAAAATTATTACAAAACAAGGCACAAGTGCTTCTTTTATTGCATTTTTCAATTGGATTGATTCATAAAATAATTAATTGAATTTCTTCTTTTGTATTTATCCTTATTGAGTTGTTTTAAAACATTTTCATTATCAATTGAACTGTACACTTTGGTTTGGAACTTCTTCGTTTGTCTTCATGCTACTTGAATCGGTTAAGCTTTTTTATAAAAATTTAATCATTATAAATAAATTGCATAATATTTTTCAAATAATTTTGAACTCCTGATTAACCTATAGTTTTTGTAGTAAATTCTTTTAGAGGTACATGGTATGGTAATTCATTTAGAGAAAGTGATATAGTTCTGTTTCAAGATTACAAGACTCCATACATAATTAAGAATACTGCAGTTACTGTACCTACTTAATAGGATTCCATCTGTATAATGGATACGTAGTAAAATAACACCGTGTCTTCCCACCTTCATCAGATTTTCGGGACTTCTTTCATAGATGATGCCTCACAAGATTGTTTTTACACGTTCATCTTGAAGAAAAATTAAACCAATAAGTTACATCCTCAGTCTAACTTACTCATATTTAATTATTTTATGTCAATCCAGGTATAGAAAAGTGAACGTGTTCAAAATAGATGCAGGAAACATGGAAGATGGTTCAAGTAAAAATATGAACAAAATACAGAATATTTCAGTGAGTCCATCCCAGGAAGCTTTACTCTGTACAACACGAAGAATGCAGATTTACTTCGTAAAGCTTTGGGGCAAAGACATATCACAGGTTTGTCAGTACCACGTAACTTACTTATTTCCTCAAATACAGAGAGCAACAAAAAGATCTTATGGTTTCATAATGTAAATAATTCACCCCTTACAAAATAATCATTTTTTGGTTATTTTGATAAATTTTCATAAATACCAATCTGAAATCGGCAATGAAACAACTTTAAACGTTTGATTTATTTACATTATAAAATCATCAGGTCTTTTTGTCGCTCTCTGTATTAGCTCTGATATTCCTTTATTGCAGAACAAGGATAAAGTCTTTTTTTTAACAGAATAATACATTATTAACAAATTTAACAGTTACTGTGGTGGGGTGTGCTTAAAAAGATGGAGGGGAAATACCTAGCCAACTATGGTTTCCCATGTAATAGGCAGGTAGAAGAAGGTAAAAAAGGAAAGAAGGTAGAATAAAATGAAACTAAAAATAATAAAGAAAAGGGAAAGGTAAACAAGTCCACTTGATGAAAAAAATAATACTTTTTTACTAATAAAAAAAATCAAAAGCTTCACTTATTACTGAAGCAGACACAAAGAAAAAAAGGCAAGGCTCAAGGAATTTAGTTGCAAAAAATCAAATAGCGAAACTCTAGTTCTTACATGTCAAAAAAATAGTTACTCTTAATCCAGTTTTTCATATCTAGTTTAGTCTGTTCACTGCATCTCGAGCTTGTGAGAAAATAATTTGGAATTTGATTTATTACTTTGGAACTTATGTAAATTAATTGTCTCCTTATACCTTCTGTATTTGTGTTGTACGTAACGTATCTGTTTGCAGAGGCTCTTATAACGGTAGTTATTTGCAATAGATTTTGGGCTAGTAGGAACTTAATTTTACATTATTATTTATTTATTTTCTCATTGATGAGTGATTCAAACATATGTACGGTAAACTTGGGAGAGAAAAACAGTTTCAATCCTTACTATGCATATTCAGAATTTATTTATTTTGAATTCTATTCAGATCTAATTATCCAGCAATACTTAAGAAGAACCAGCATTTCAAAAAAGTGAAGAATACATGATAGTCTATGATAAATATCAGTGCATAATACAATTGTACTCTAATAATTTATTAAATAAAAATGTTATAATTGCTACTATATAAGAGCCACTTGAGGAAGAGGCCTACATAAAAAGGTGTTGAACGTCTTGCAAAACCTTGCTAAACAAGCTTTTTTACAATAAATTTCTTCCATTCTCACATTGTACGAATAACTAAATCCATTCAAGAATTGCAGATAAAATCTTTCGATCCATAATATTTTTGCAGAGTACAGAAATGAATTTCAAAATGATTGGAGTGAGTCTTCATCATGGACCTGTGGCTGGTTTGGCACTTTGCTCTTGGAAGCAGATAATGATGACATGTGGCGAGTTGGATCACATTGTCAGAATCTGGGACTACACCAATACATCTGTTATTTTGGAGAAGAAATATCCGGAGAGCATTTATACTCTAGCATTGCATCCTACAGGTAATTAACTCTTTATGAAACAGTTTCGTTGTATCAATAATTTATACAGAATATTGGCAGAAAAATTAGTAATAATAAATTATGACTAATGATAATGTATTATTACTTTATTAGTTGACAAAATAAAGCTCGACAAATTGATTAAGCGTTTTTGAAGAAACTGGAAGAAGTACTTACTTTAAGAGTTTTAGTGAACGTTTCACCCCTGTTACAGTTTGTTTTACTTAATAAATGAAACTGCATTTCGTGAGTTCATTGTAGTTTATTCGATACGACATGACTGACTGAGTGGGTAGAGCGCTGGCGTTGCAACCCAAAGGTCCCGGGTTCAAACCCAGGTCAGACCAGGAATTTTTCTCAGGCCACTCTCACGTGTTTCGGATGGACACGTTAAGCCGTCGGTCCCGGCTGCCTAAAAACAGTCGTTAAGTCATGTCAGAGGCCCTGAAATTAATCAGGAGCGACCTGAAAACTCTGACACCAGACCTGAGCCAGCCAGGTCACACGAATATTATTATTATTATTATTACCCCTGTTACACTACTGGTTATCACACAACGAGTTTTGGACTTTTGGATTTTCTCCTTCTTACAAATTCTACTAGATAGAACGGAACTTAATTGACAATTAAGTTAATTATGATGTGTGTGTGACTGTGCGGATGTATGCCAGGTGCCGTTTTATTCGGTATGTTATAATTTTAAATTTTAAGTGTGTGTGAGTCACTAAAAATTACACTCACTTGTTCTGTAATTCATCGAATCCACTCTATTTTAGACGCATATACTGTATATTAACGCATAACTCAAGTGAAAACATTTTCTAAATTAGTTCCAATATTTCCTCATTCAAATTGGGAAAATCATTGATGGGTCTGTTTCATTTCCTCGAATATGAGCTGACATTTTTGGGTTTATTGTTTATAAAATAGTTATTATTAACTTTTCCCATCAATTAATATAAAATTTACTTGCTAGGTACCAGTCATGCAAGTGGCTAGTCGACTATTGAATAAGTGTTTATAGTAAGACACTTTTTGAGAATGAGTATTGATCTCTGTGGTCTATGATCTCATAAGTAATACTTTAATATCACTATATACTATATAGAACTACAATTATAGTTATGGAATATTATGAAAATTTATAGGAGTAACTGAAAGCTTTCATATAGTCATACCTTACATTTATTAAGGATTTAAGTTCTTATTCTATCATCATATTCATATAATGAATTCACGTTATAAAATATAGCCTAAATATAAGATTTTGGTGCTTGTCGGACGCGTTTCGGGTCACTGAGCCACATCTTAAGCGTTCAAAGAGTTGTTGTAGTTGAAGTGATATGATATAACTTACAGTTGATTTTCTGCCAGTGGTAACGTGTTGAAGTGTCACAAAGGATAAAACATAATTATAGGAATATTTCTCTCTATACTGATGTGCAATGTAAAGGTTTTGATTCCCACGTGCAAACTGTTAACTTTGATAAGTGAATAAGAGGCTGCTGCTTCGATCAATAACATAGTAATATCATACTGCATTCCATTCTAATTTATTCACAGGTCTCTACGCTGTTATGGGATTCAAGGATAGGCTTGAATACAAGCTGGTTCTAATAGATGACTTAAAAAGTATCAGGAAATTTCCCATCCAAGAATGCAACGAAGCTCGTTACAGTAAAAGTGGTCACATGTTTGCTGCTGTCAATGTGTTCGATATTCAAATTTACTCGACGATAACATTCAATCTTGTATTCACATTCAAAGGACATACAGGAAAGGTGAGACAATCTTAGTATTATTCCCACGTAAAATTTCCATAGACATAGGCTATGGAAATATTTCTAGCCTTATTGTTAATTTTTCTTTCCGAGTAAAGTCTGCTTGTTCTTGAAACATCGAATCAACAGGATACTTTGAAGAATTAAAAGGGAAATTCACTAGGTATGGTAATCAATTTTTAGGATTATCTCGAACAAATAGATTATTTATTATCTGAATTACTGTGGTTATAAATAAATTAATTAATCAATCAATCAATCATTAATATTCCAACACTACTCATTAAACTTTGATGACCCTGACACAATAATACACAAATTTCAAATCTTAACATAAATAACATAAAATATGGACGAATTTTTAAATAATTTATTTATTCATTTAATATCAAATATTGTGTTTTGTAAATGTATTGTATTCCTCAATGCAGAAGTGATTTTGAAGCTTGATTACCTGGGCCGTGTATCATAAATATTTACAGCTTGTTTTTCTGAAGAAAAACAAGTGATCGGGATTGTAGATTCACCAATAAAACGGTCGATTTACAATGTCCCAAATTCTGGAAGGAATCAGCTGTTGCCCCAATTGCAAACGCTGAAAATACATCAATGGCCGACTTCAAGTTTTCATGTTACAATTAATTTGCTTTGTAGGTTATGATATTATTTTAGCGACAACAATGATTTCTATTCAAATTTCACAATAAAATTAATAATCGATATTTATAATCATAATAATATCAATTTATTCATCATATCATTGCATTGAAAACTATTAAGTTTTGGCGTTTTCATGTCATAGCAACTAGCCGCAGCTGAGATTGTGAAATTTCCGAATTATGGGAAACGTTTATGAGACAGAAACACCAATAGAATTCCCGAATTATGAGTAATTGTGGATTGTAAGTGTTTATGAGACACGGCCCTGGAGAGAATTTGATAAAAAATTTTTCAAGCCTCAAATAGGTAATATGTTGATAGTTTTAAGAAGATAATTTCTTTATCCATGACAAACTGATATGTATAGGCTACATGCAAGTTAGGATTTAATTGTTAGGATAAAAGGTACTATCTTTTTTGATTGGTTACTGAGATGCACTCATGTATTTTCCAATAAGAAAACGAACGTTTTTCACTTACTGAGTGAAGTACTTTCGGGCTTAACAAGTTCATAACACTCAAGTGACAAGCCTGAAAGTACACCACACCAGTTGGTATAGCCTGTCCTAGCAAAGAAGACCCTCAAGTAAAATGGGAAAATGACTCAAGCTCGGTCAATATTGGTTCAAAAATAATAATAAATTTGATCTCAAATTGTAGAAAACAATTTGATCTACGATTAAGACGACATTTATAATTCTTGAACGAATATTGACCAAGCTGGAGTTACTTTATTCCTATCTTGCTAGAGTGTCTTCTTTGCTTGGACAGACTATAAAGACAAATTATTTTCTCATAAATGTATTATTGCATGTCTGTAAACAATAGAAAGTGAAAGTGTTGAGTGTCGTAGCTTAAAGAACTAAAATGTGATTTCTTTCAGATAAATTCTCTTTTATGGACCCAAAACGATCTTGTTCTCCTGTCTTGTGGCGAGGATGGTTCGTATTGTGAATGGGATTTGTTTGAGGGCAAGAATGTCTTTCACATAAACACAGATAGTTGTCAGAATGATCTCTCCGCAGCTAGCAACAAAACCGCTTATTGCGTCTCAAAAAATGGAATTCTAAGAGAGATTCAATACGGCCAGGTAAGTTTATGGCTCACAGAGAAACTTTACTAATCTGGTACCTAATTCAAATACAGCAGTTATCAAAATAATATTTTTCTTATTTATTGTTGCTAGAGTTGATTTAATTATTAAGAAAGTTGTAGGGTAAGTTTACTTAATTGAAATGGTAGTTACAAATCTACACACAAGTTCCTCAAACTCCTTAAAAATCATACTCCTTATTTTTGTGGGACTCATTCCCACAAAATTTTGTGGAATGAAACAAACTCATATTTTTGCAAAGTTCATGAAAAATTGTTAAAACATTTCTGAAGAGTGGTAGAAGAGAAATAAAAAAAAACGTTTTTGAATTATTGTTTTTGCTTTGGTTGTGATGCCCACCTAAGTTCTTGGGAAGAATGATGATGGAAGATGCAGCAACACCTTGGTGTTTTGACGGCGTGTTTGAGGTTACTACTCAAATAATTAATAATATATTTACAGTGACTTTTCCTAATTCAACCGCCATCTTTTGGAAATGTAATCATTTTAAATGGTGAGGCGGTCCAATTCATGATTTAAATACGAAATTTCAAGGCAAAGTGAATAGTAAAGACCCTAAAACAATTTCTCAAAATTGTAAATATCGGAGATATTAAGTGACGATTCAGAGTCGATGTCACATATCGTCAAATTATACTCGTCTATGGAATATTTAGCTGTTTCGAAACTTTTCATTCACCTTTTTCATGAATATAAGAAAATTTCACTTATTTTACTGAGAATTGAGAATATTAGGTTATCACTGATAAAGTTACAGTAAAACATCTATCTATGCCATTTTTCTTTGCAGATATCAAAAGAGATCGATTTGAAGCAAACCCAACTCGATAAAATAGTTCTATCTCGCTCGGATTACATGATGTTCGTAGCTGGAGATGATGGTGCCATACACTCCTTGAAATTTCCTTGGAATGAAGAGCCACAATTCCTATCATTCAATATGCACAATCATCGCATTGTCAAGGTAATATTATTAAAGAAAATGAATACTAAGTTAAATGAAAAGATTATAGATGTTGTCAAACCACTGATTTATTTATTTTATAATCCAGGAAAAGTAATTATAAGAATTTTGAATTTGTGAGGTCGATGAATGAAATAAATTGATACCAGTAGCCTACATCAAAGAGGAAAGATTGAAAACTTGAAAAATAATTAACCAATTTAAGAAATTCGAGCCATAAAATTAGTGATTTTTTTAATAAATCAGTGGTTTGACAACATCAAGTCTCTGGTAAACTCTAGCCTGAACCAGTAAAGAGTTAACCAGAGGTTGATAAATGGTGTAACAACCGAAACCAGTATCTCGATTTTTCAATAAATCATTGGTTTGACAACATCAAGTCTTTCTATTTAATATATGGATATACCGGTAACTACCACAATGTAACCTCTATTTACACAATGTAACCTCTATTTTAATCAAAATTTGGGAGAGACGTTTTCGACTTTGATGTCTGTGTTTTACCCTTTATTGTAATTTTTCAAATGAGCAACTATATATTATTACCTTCACAACTACTCAAAAAGAAAAATGAATACTTTTCTATAAACTTAGCTTTTAATGCAACCAAGACTATTATTTGTTACAATATTGTTGCATGAAACTACATATAAAATATAAATAAAAAGTAACCTGCCGTTATAGGCTATATGGGTGTTACATCAATGTGACAGAACATAACCAAATTATTTTTTATGTTTTTCTTCATCAAATATCAAATGGTGCATCTAGTTTCTTATTATATGATGTCTCGGCTGAAGATATACTACAGTCGGCGCAATCTAAGTAGACGAAACCCCCCTCCACCCGAGAAATAGCTAAGTTGTCATTTTGCGTGAAATTGCAACTTCTCCTAACGCAAACACATTCAACTGAATGTTAAAAGTGACAGCGTAGCTTCGGAAAAATCACGCGGTGTTGGGATACTCACTATTTTTATGATAAACCAGCTGTTCGCAGCTCGAATATCCAAGCCGATTAACTGGTACCGAGCTTCGCTCTGAAGCTGCCTCCGAACTGTTGAATTAAATAAAAAATATGTTATTGTAAAAAATCAAGGAACCTTAGTACGGAGCAATTAGAGCAATTAACCCCTTTATTGTTTGGTAAAAAGTTACACCCTTATGTGCTTCGGGTTTTTGGGGGACGGGGGGTGAAAGGTGCAAAATTTCAGTTTTTCGTGAATTGTAGCCGAACCAAGCGTCGGACGAAAACATTCAATGCATGTTTTTTCTAGAGAACAAAATTTGAAAGAGATTGAGACCAATCACAACCGTTTCCAAGTTACAATTTTTTGAAAACTCCATATTTTTTTCACAGGAATTATTCCGTTACTTTAAAAGTTTGTATTGAGAATAATTAGGGTTTATACATCTATGCATCTACACTATAGTTTTATATCTCCACCAAAATATAAATATTGGAAACAAAGAAAGATCTATTATTCTTAGTTTCAAGTAATTTCATGGAGTAGGTCCACGGTAGCCTACTTGGTATAGTCTGGGCATGCTAAGAAGAAATCGTGTCACAATGCAATACATATTGATATGGCGTCTCCTCTCAGCATATATGTAAACTTTTGATACCAGCAAACTCATAGCAACAAAATTTTGTATAATAAAAGTAAAAAATTGTTTCTTTCTTTTTTTTTGTTTTTTTTACATGAAACCATGGTTGCTGCTCGGTTACATGTTACATCTAAAATAACTACTTGCTACTCCTAAACTTTACTATATAATATACTTTTATAATGTAGGCCTAAAATCAGTAATGTATGCTTTTCATCTTAATCCTAAATTGTGAAAGAAAAAAATATTGCAAGTAGCCTACAGTAATTTGTATGAAGCCTATATTAGGCTAGGCCTACTCAATAGCTAAATACAAAGTTCGTGTGATATATCATTATTATGAATCATCAAACCACAGCTTTATGTGATGGTGTTATGGAGACAGCAGCGATTTCCAATTATTATTGAAAAATTGAAATAACCTTGATCTCAATACAAAATATACCTTTATACAGAGTGACACACGTGAGATTAACGGTTTTCAATGAAATATTACTCAGCCAATTTTTTAATTAGGCCTAATGCATATTTTTACACAAAATTAAAGCTCATCATGTGCCATTTGAGTTGGCACAAATAAAAGCTCATAACCTGAAATTTCAGTTTTGTTTGAAAAATAATAATGTCCATTATTTCGAATGCATGACTCAACTCTCTTCTCGAAATCCTCCATCACATGGACCAACATCTCTGCAGTGATAACAGAAATTTCTCCAACAAGTTACGAAATTCGGATGAGTTGAAGAAATTGCTGATATCACTACAGTGATGTGATTGAGAATTTTGAGAAGAGAGTTGAGTTCAGCATTTGAAATGATGGTCATCTCCTTGATGACATTATTATTTTTCCAACATAATTGAATAGATTTCATAAATCTGAAAGCTTTAATAACCTTTGTTAACTCAAATGGCACACAATTGAGCAAATGAGTTTTGTTTTGTGTAAAAATGATTTGCATTAATTAAAAAATTGGCTGGGTATTATTTCATTGTAATCGTCCATCTCCAGTGTGTCGCTCTGTATAGAGATCTAGGTTACACTGGCGGCTCGTGCCCACAAAACAGGTGAAGTGCCCGTATCTTCTACTGTACAGCACTTCACCTGCTTCGTGGGCATGAGCCGCCAGTGCTAGGTTATTTCATTTTTTTCAATAATTACAGTAGCTCTGTATTCAAAACTGCTCAGTTGTAATTGTTTATACTTATACAATAATTCTTATTATCTTTTAAAATCTCCATGCCTTATAATTTTTTGTCTACTATACTTTTGTTGATTCGTGTATATACCATACAGTGAATTCATCATTATTTTAAAAATGAACAACAAAATAAAGACGGGGGTAGCACCTTTGAGGAAGCCTTCAGTTCACTTTTCAACTTATTTCATTCAACTTGAGGTTTTCAAACTATTCTTAATTTTTCAAATATATTTGAATTATTCTTATCAACATATTAATAATCTATCTGTCATAGATAATTATAGTAACATATTATTCTTGATTTGAATTAATCATTCAGGCTATGATATAAGCTATTATCAAGTACTGTATCAATTATTCTCATCTTGACATCGTGTATTTACTATAAGACTGAATAATCAGTCTGATTTTACAGTCTGTACAGTACTGGTATTTACTATCCTCCAATCTCATAGTAACTTATTTCTAATTTGATAAGAAATACAATTTCGCTGTTATGATGCAATAAAGGATTCTGTATTTTCTCAAACTGTAATTTTCAAAAAAGCATCATTCTTAGAAAATTATAATGTCATAATTCCAATTTAAGTTTTTCAAATAATTTCAGAAAATTCTAGTGAAACTCAAAATGTTGTAAAAAGTAATTAACTATGTATGAAAATTCATAAAAATGTAATAAATTTTAGCATCTAGGGCAGTGAATGTATAACACTTCGAAAAAGTAAAAAATCATGGCAATAAAAATACAGCAAATGTAGGTACTGAACCATATATCACGTGAAGCCTAGGTCTAGTGTCAGTAGTATAATAGCATAGCTCCTTATTAATTAGGTGGAGGGCAAAGGGAATTTTGGCTCTCAATTGCTGGCCCACTCTTGGCCGGTTGGCCCCTCCATTCATTGGGGGCTAACGCCGCCACTGTTCAGAATCCGGCTCTCTTCAACTTTTATTAATAAAAAATACAAATTTATGATTCCTTATTTAGATATACCCTTATTGTTGAAAAATGGCGTTTTTTAGCATATTTTTCCAATTATCTCAATAACCGTTGAAGTTACAAACTTGAAACTTCCAAGGTTCCATTGAATTCCTCAGCTGATTTTACATAGGAATTGATTATCTTAGACCCTGAGTGAAGCCTCTAAAAAATTAGAAAAATTAATATGTTTTGAAAAATCTCAATTTTCCGCCATTGTTATCTCGGTAACAAAGCGTTTTTGGGGGTTGGTCCCATGGAACTTTTTTGTCTACTTGATGTAAGGAATCATCCTGAGAAGTATTGCACATTCCTCCTGAAACACCCTGTATTACATTTCAAATTTCGAGGAAATCGTTAGAGCCGGTTCAGATCCGTGGTTCCACATACATACAAACATAGGTACATACAAACATACAAACATACAGAAATTGCTTGCTTAATATAATAGGATAACTCCAATCTTTAACATACAAAGCGTTTTTGGGGGTTGGTCCCATGGAACTTTTTTGTCTACTTGATGTAAGGAATCATCCTGAGAAGTATTGCACATTCCTCCTGAAACACCCTGTATTACATTTCAAATTTCGAGGAAATCGTTAGAGCCGGTTTAGGTCCGTGGTTCCACATACATACAAACATAGGTACATACAAACATACAAACATACATACATACATACATACAGAAATTGCTCGCTTAATATAATAGGATAACTCCAATCTTTAACATACAATGATTCTGGCAAATACCGCTCTCCTTACTTTGAAACTCTTGAGAGGCCAAATTACGATCTTCCGACTATTTTCGACTTTTGGAAAAATAATTTCAATTGTTTTTGAACAACTTTCTCGCTTTCACCACCCACTTATCTTCTCAAACAAAAAAGTTTTTAGATCATCGAAAATTTAATGTTTTCTGTTCGAGTAGACTCGACATTGACAAACATATTCATTAATTGAAACATAATTATTGCTCAGATATAGAGAATTCAAAAACCATTAGAAAGCTCGAATTCTCCTTGTCATTTTGATATAAAAAACTTTATTTTTACTACAACCCATGATTGTGAGAGAAGTGATATACAAAAGAAAGTAATACTTTTGCGATTTTTAATTTTCTTCAAAAAATCAAATTTCCTTTGAATCCTTCTACCCAGGAACTTTTTTAATACTCCTGGCATATCAAGGATAAAATAATTCTACGTGTAGATATAGGGTTTAATCACGAATTTGAAGATGTTCCAATTTCACTCAATCTGGCAACGCAGCTATTTCTCGGGTGAAGAGAAAAACAGTCAACTTAGATTGCGCGGACTATATCGTATCGATTGAAAATACCAATAAAACAGCAATTGCACAAAATTTTGATTAGAGATAATGATGTAGCAGCAGATGCTAAAAAAATGTTGACTGGCGATTGAATTTTATACTAGGCTACTCGCCTTTGTCAGGACAGTCAGTGAGGAGTCTGCGAGAGCATATCGAGTCTAGAGTGACCTGTTCCGCTTTCGTAGACAGCTTTGCTTTCAGACCTAAAATGTTTATTATTATTTATCCGTCTTTCTAGAATATTGTGTAATAACAATAACAATAGTCTATATAATTATTGATATGGATCACCAATGATAGCTATAGCCTATATGAATAGAACAAAGGACTTCTGCTACTGCAAATATTGATCAATGTGCTAAATAGCAGGCGAATTTCGTTGAATGAAAAACTATTCATTCGTAGTTTTTCGAATAGTTTTATTCAATGAATCTCGCCTGTTATTCAGTACATTGGTCAACAATATTTGTAGTAACAGATAGAAGATCTTTCTATTCAAGTTATGAAGCTATAGTCCGTCCAAGCAAAGAAGACAGAGGGTCTCCAGAGAGGCAAAATGGAAAAATGAATCCAGCTCGGTCAAAATTGGTTCAAAAATTATAAATGTGGTCTTAATAGTAGATCAAATTGTTCCCTACAATTTGAGATCAAATTGATAATTTTAGATCCAATATTGACCGAGCTTGAGTAATTTCCCATCTTGCCAGAGGGTCTTCTTTGATGGACAGACTTTCATTGTAGATTCGAATTGAGTATTATCATATTCCAGCAGTTGGTGTACTGCAATATCTGATAGTTCCTTCATATTTGTATATTATATGATTTTATTTTTCATAGATGAGACTGTCATATGACGATCAGACCCTGATAACGTGCAGTGACGATGGTACAATGTGCATTTGGAAGGTGACACAAGCCGAGGGTAAGCAAATAGCCATGGATCCGCAGTTCACCTACTCCAACGAAATCCTCATCGGCAAGAATGAGCTTCGTGAGAAGATCAACACAATTGGCGAGCTGTCGGTGCGCATAAAAGAGCTGGACCAGGAGCAGGTGCTTCGTACCAAACAAATGGAAACCGCCCACAAGGAGAAGGTCGAAGAACTCCGCTCCGGATATTGTACTGCTATTGAGGAACTGAAGGAGAAAAATCAGGTAGATTCATCTCTATCACGTTCAACATAGCCTACATATAACTCGAAATTCCAGACTGACCTAATATAGACTGCCCGAGCAAAAGAGACATCCTGGCAAGATGTAAAAATGACTCCAACTGATTCAATAAATTTGAGGCTAGATTTATAATTTTTTGAACCAATATTGACCTAGATGGAGCAATTTTCCCATCTTTCCAGAATGTTTTCTTTGCGTGCACAGACCATAAATATAATGATATTGATTATATAATATATAATATTATCACCCTAATAAATATCAATATAACGTACTGCCATAGAGGAACTGGAAGAAAAAATCAGGTATCATGTTCAACATTTCATGGAACTTAAATCGTAGACTGACCTGATACATCAATAGTAAGTAATGTTATTTATTATGCTTACAAAAAATATCAATGTAACGTACTGTCATAGAAAAACTAAGAGTGAAAATCAGGTAGATTGTTCTCTATCATATTTGAAATTATATTAAACTCAAAATTATGGACTCATTTTAAACATTGTCAATATAATAATATTATTACCCAACATAATATCAATATAAAACACATTGTAACTAACTGTGACAGTACATAATTGATTTTGCCCAAGAAAATTGTAATTTAATTGTACCGTATGTCCAGCATTTATTCAAATTCATGGTTCAAATGTATTTTAATATTTGTTCTGTTTCTTATTTTTTAATGTCTAAATTATACCTACCACATGAACATTTAAATATGTATTGTAATGATTTTTCTTCTTCAAGGAACTGGAGATGACTCATACGGTGGAAATAGATAAAATAAATACTCAAATCGATGAAACAAAAGTTGAACATGACCAAGAAATGGCTCGATTGGAGAAGAATTATGAGGGAAAGTTGGTCGTTGAATTCCAAAAATACACTGAGCTACAAGAAAAGTTTGAAATATGGAAAAACGAATTTGACAAGTATGTGGTGGAAATTGATTGTAGTTTATTGAATATAGCATCAGTTAATTATTTTCATGTATTAGAATTAGAATAATCCGGTATCTAGAGATTCATTATCTTTTTTTGTTTGTTTGTTTGCTTGCCAATGGCTCAACAGTCATTATATTTAGACAACTCTCAATAAGTGAAATAAATTGTATTTTGTTATCCCTTTTTTACACTGATGTCTACTGTAATCTATTGATTTTGGTGCTTTAATGTAAATCGATTGGGCTCATTTCGTAAAATAAAATACTGTTACAAGACAGTAACTGAAAATTACATAAGTTTGATCCAGTAGACATGAATTCAATACAAACTATATTCAATAAATTCATGCTTCTAGTGGAGTATGAAACTTTCTTCAGGATTTCAATGTTTATTAAACAGGATATCACTAGATTTTTCTATCAAGCAGTAGGCTAAGCTACTCTGAAATAATTTTGAAGAAGCTATATTAATTGAATCCAAAATTTTATATGAATCAAAATGGATGATTGTAAGTTAGCCTACATTAATATAGGCTACTGTAAACATGAATCTGTATATAAATTCACAAGATTTTATGTGGAGTAGAAACTTGGTACACTCGTCTTTATTTTTTTGCGTTTTCTCTTTTCTCAGAAAATATGAAGAGTTGAAAGATATCAAACAGTTGGAAATAGAGGAGATGATTGCGAGTTATGAACTGAAAGTCAAGGAAGAAGAAGCCAAACTTGAACAGGTAAGTAGCCTATAATTTGCGCAAGCTCAGAATACACGCCATTACAATACACTCCACATAGTAACGATGTGTCTTCTCTTTTTGAGCTAGCTATAGCAATATAGCTGAAAAATGATGTTGAATTTTTGTAGAAAGTTCTAATAGGGGAGTTATTTTCAAGAGATTGCAAATTTATTGCAGATATAAACACTCAATGTCCTTCTCTAAAAATAAACCATATCAACTTGCAACCACGCTTATCCCAGAGTATATAACTTGATTGTAATACTAATATGGCAAAACAAAGACTATATTAATGGGCTTATTTGATAATTTTCCAGCTGCATGCAGATTTGGAACAAAGAAATAAAAAGCACGAAGAAAATAAAAATCTAATTGAAGATGATACTGATAAAGAGGTAGTTGAATTGAGGACAGTCAATGAAGCCCAACTGCAAACTGAAAGAGATGCAAACATCAAACTACGAGCTGACACTCATATGATGAAGAATAGATTTGTCTTGTGAGTAGATCATTCCATATTTATGTGGATAATGTTATTACTCTAGATAATTTATTAAGTGACTTCTTAATTGTTGATTTCTTCGGGAACATCTCCCCACCAATAAAAGTCATACTACACGGTACGTTATAAATTAATTATTATTTCAATTTGAAAATCATCAGGAATTGATGAATTTTCAAGCCCATTTTTCAAATGGGTTTATCACCCCTTCAAATGAATTAATTGTCTTCCCAATACTGCATCATAAAAATGAGGTGAAGAACGAAATTTTGTTGACCTAATATTTCTAATGTAACTTACCTAAAAAAGAATAATGAAAGTATGACGCTGACACTTTACACAACTTACGTTATGAAAAATGATTGTACTACTAGTATATCATATTACAAAGATTATACAATAGCTTCCTGATTGGATTATACTGTAGATGATGAAAAAGGTAATATATACTGTAAAGAGGTCTTTATAGAGCCCTATAAAGGGGGTCGTAGACGAGACGTGTAGCAAGCTGCTTCTTACTAGCGGCTAGCTACACGTCTTGTTCAAATACCAACAAGCCATCAGGTTATAGGACAGTAGCAAGCCTCAAGTAAGTAACAAGCCTCGGGACAGCTACATTCTGAACGTGTTCAGAATGTAGAAAGTGACTTGGTGAATTTACCAGCTTGTAGGAGGTCATGTGATACAGTGACTAGATGAAAGCGCTTTTAGTGTCAAGTTTTCAAACCTTTTTATTACAGCGCTCGTAGAGAAGAGTTTTGAATGTCATCTACTTCGGCCATTGACTGTACACTCTATTACTTTGAATACGCTATTTGTTTGAAATTTCTCTTGAAAATGAATAAATGACTACAACAGCTGTTGCTACAAGCTGACATTTAAAAGTGACTTCTTAATAATTCGTCTAAACGCCTACAAGCGCCTCCAAAGTAAGAAGAAGCTGGTAAGTAAAAAGTGACCTTACAAGTGAATTGTAAAGAGCGATTTGTACACGTCTCGTCTAAGACCCCCTTAATGCTAGTTTATTAGATCATAATTATTTACACACAATCGTGGCTCCTAAGGAGTGACTGCTTAGTCACTTCTCTCGAATAATTGAAATATTAATAATGATAGATATTGATCTTTAAATTTACTTAATTAATATAAATCTATTTTAGGGCACAGAGAGAGATTGAAGATTTGAATATCAAAGTGGTCTCCTTGCATAAAGAGCAGAAACAATTGAAACTTGTAATAAAAGGCATTGAAAAAGACATCAATGATTTGAATAAGGAGAATACAGAAAGAGACAACTTGATTCATGAGAAGGAGAAAAACATATATGAACTGAAAATGAAACATCAAGAGCTTGAAAAATTCAAAAACATCTTAGATTACAAAATGGAAGATACAAGAGAACAATTGAAGCCAAAGGAGAATGAAATTAAAAAGAAGGGCGAACAGTTAACTGAAGTAAGTCAATCAATCAACATATTCTCATGAATAGACATAGAATTTAGAATAATTATTGGAATATTTTGTGACTTTTAGGTAGAGTCTAGCCTACCTTTTACACATATTAGTTCTATATTTATCACTATTTCAACAAACATTGAAATTATACTTTGAATAATAGAACAGAACTTAGTGAGTTCTCAGCTTACAATGTAGGCCTAGGCTACGTGTATCATGAATTGTAAAGATTTGATGCATTCCGGAGTTGGAGGGAACAAATTATTTTTAAATCATTCAATTATTTTGTAATATAACAGCCGTGACCATGATTATTTATTCGATTTATGGATTGTAGTCACCATATGAGACGTTATTCTGTAAAACCTATTAAATTCTCTAAATTTATGTAATTAATTTTCTCTTTTAATATAACTTACAATGAAATCAATTTTTAAATCTTTGTATCACAAATCAGGATAAGGCGTTCACGTTGCGTTCGGCCTCGTTCGACAAAAATCAGGCCTCTAAAGAGAAAAAATAAGTGACGCCCGACCTCAGAAGCCTGGTCTGCGCATACCGAACGCAACGCGAGTCGGGGGCCCAAGTCATGAGATTCTAAATATATCAGTTCCTAATAGTAACTACCGTACTACCTATACTGTAGTACCGGTAAGGTGGTAATCTACGATAGTTTAGTACAATTAACTAGTGCAGTTCAGAAAATATTGCATTTCAGCGAATGTCTTATGATGGGAAATTTGTCATATTTTTTGGTTAGATGAATGAAGAGAAAGATCGAATCCTAGTAAAGAAGGCTGAATTGGAGTTTGAAAACCGCCGACTCCTAGATAAGCTGCGAGGTTCCAAAGCAGCTCTGGCAATGGAAGTTGAGAAGAACAACGCTGCTAAATCGGAGCTTACTCAAATTCTCAAGGGAGTTCTTAGTGCTCATGATGTAATAGATCAGCCTCATCGTTTGAAGGAGGCTGTAGTGGTAATTATAATTAGCATAATCTTCACATCCTTACTTAGTCTAAATCAAAAATAATTAAGGTACCTAATGACTTAATTTTCTTGAAAAAATGTTATTAATCCGTTGATTCTTATAAATTTTTTAAAAGCTTTTTTCAAGTTGCCCTATTTATAGGCTATATAAGCTGTTAATGTATTATGTACGGTACGGAATACATCAATCATAATTTTGAAATACTTCATTGTTGTTTGAAAAGAGGGCGGAGCGAGTTTTAAAATTTACCTAATTTTCAATTGTTTATGTTGGTATGAGCGAGGGGTGGAAAAAACATACTCTAGAACGATTTCTTGATTTTCCACGAGGTGAAGCATGTATAAGAAGTATACCTCTTCAATAAAATATTCTTTTCAGAAACTATGCTATCGGACGAAAAGTCCATCAGAAGGAGTCATTGACAAAACGGGAGATCACGAGTCTGGAATTGATCTAGTCAAGAAAATAGAACATTTTGAAAAATGCCTCGACACCTACACACATCTACAGGAAAAACTGAGCAAATCATCTAGCAACAAAAGTTCTAAACTAAAATCGGTAAGCTTTCATCTGTTTTCCTATTTTAATATTAAACATTAATGTAGAAGGATTGGCTACTGTAACTTCAATGATGAATTCTCTCCCTAAGGTCTCAGTTTTACACCCATATACAATCATATTTTCTGGCATGCTCCAATAAATCCGGACCAATAACAAAGCAGAAAAAATGACGCATGTAAAATAGCAATGATGCTCCTGCACTGAGCCCTATCAGGACAACAAATAATTATGCTGGATTATATATTTTCTAATTTATTTTTTGCCTTTTATTTTCAAATTATGAGCATTGTCTTTTTTAATAAGATATTTTTGATGTTAATATTTTATAATTGTTGAAGTATTTGTGTAAATCAAATACGGTAGTGAATTTTAAACTGATTTTCCCCAAACTCGCTTTGTTACCGAGGTAACAATGACGGAAATTGCCATTTTTAAATATTTCTTTTGGACATGGTATAAGCAAAGATGATCTTAGTATGGTATAGCCTACAGTATAAGTGGGGGTGTATTATTCTATGGTATAAAGAATCAGCCCGAGGAGTATTGCAAATTCACTGTGTGTAAAACATCTTTTTTGTTGCGGATGATGCCCACATAAGCATTTTAGCTTGTGCGTGGGTAATGGATGTTGAGTGCTAAGGTGATTGATGAGGTGAAAAACAGCCATGCCACTGGGATTCGAACCCAGACCTGCGGCAGTACTAGCGGAATGAAGGTTGTGACGCCCTAGCCCACTGCGCCAACAAGGCCGGCTAATACCATTTTAGTGGTATTTGAAAATTCAGGCTTTTTGATGAGGTTATACTTATAAAAATTAGTTTTAGATTTATTTTTCAATTTTATTTTGAGATAGTTGGAATAAGTTACAGAAATATCCTTAATTCTAGAGTATTGAGCTGTGGCCAGACTAGCATCAGACTGTCGCATCACTTCAGCAGCCGCAGATTGCAGCGGTGGGTGAATGTCACACACCTGCCTCACAGAATCTACTAGAAAGTGCTACAATTTTTTGCGCGTCTGGACACCTCCCATTACATTTATTTACCCATTCTGGAGTGAAATTCAGCTACAAAAATCTGTAACAATTTCCTTCTTGTCAGGAGGCCCAAGTCCAAATTTTTTAAATGTATATAGTCATTTGATTCATCATCAGGTTGTGGATTTAATTAGGCTACACTACTATACATGGTGTTTAAGGAGGAAAGTGCAATACTTCTGATGCTGACTCCTCACACCAAGAACTGAAAAAGTTTCATTGGACACACACCCATAAATGCTTTGTCACCGAAATAACAATATTGAAAAAATTGACATTTAAAAAAAATCTATATCTACATTATTATTATTATAACATCCATATTATCTCAATAACTGGTTTCATTGAATATCTCAGCTAATTTTACATACCGGTAGTTTATTTATTTTACATACCTGTAGTATGATTATTTTGGTACCTGTATGAAGCCTCAAAAAGTTATAGATTTTAAGAAAAATGTAATTATTTTGACATTGTTATATCGGTAACAAAGAATTTGAGGGTTATGTCCTATAAACCTCAAACGTTTGGCACATTCCACCTCATTTATAATTATGATTGAGGTATCTTAAATCACTTGTTGAGTAGTTTGTGGATGTTATATTGTGGTAGTTACCCATATTAAACGAAAAGACAAAATATATTGTCAATCTATATGTCAAAAGACACCATTATCAATCTCTCGTAAACTAGAACTTGTATTTGTCAATAATATTGTCTCAACATTTAATATAGTAAATTATATATGTGATGTTTTTCAGAATAACACGTGGCTGGTTGTGGAAAGAAACAAGCTGAGACAAGAATTAGAAATGATGCAGAACCATGTGAAAGACTTGAAGTGTGTGGTCGGTCCTAATGCTGCGCGCATGATGCCCAGTGAGGCCAGGAAACGGCTGAAGGCTGCTTTGAAAACACGAGACGAGGTCAAAGAACTTTACAACGGCAAAAAACAGGTAGGCTACACCAGAAAACTTTACAGAATACGCGGTAGCCTACGACAAATGATGAATGATTCGGCTCTGTCAGAACAGTTTGCGAGCAGGACCAATATGCTCTCGCAGACCACATGCAGACGTCCCTGATAGAGCTTGTTTCCACTGATGTTGATTATGAATAAGTTAAATCAGGGTAGAATAGTATTTATGGCATTTCAACTCAAGTATAAGCACTTCAAAATGGAGAATGCATCATCAGATTCAAGAGCTCATAAGCGGGCTTTGCTTGCATTGGTGATTGGATTTCAAGAAAGTTTTGAATGCATTGTTGTCAATTTATTGCAAGTTTTTATTGCATGCCAATTTTCACATGGAATTCTTATTTCCGTAATTTCGTGGTAATCATAATGTTTACGAATTGATTTCACGATGATTCAATATTTAGGCTAAACACCACAATTTTTCAAACAAAAAGGCTACATAGACATACTAATTCTGATTATTTATTTAAAAATTCAATTATTTCATAGTATCTAGGTAGCCTAATAATAATTAATAATAATAGGCAATTATTACAGTATTATTATTATAAAACTCAAGTTGAAAATTTGAGCTCTAAGAGCAGAAGAATGCACCGAGAATAGTAGTGCAAGTGCAAACTGCATGTTCAAAAATAAAAAATGAATCTTAGTACCTACTGTATTGAGTAAAAATGAATCTTATTATTGTGTAATGAAGCTCAGAAATATGTTAAGGATAGCTCTAATGGAAATTTATAAGGTTCATGATGGTTTAGGAATTAGGATTTCTATACTGAATTCTGCTGGTTATGTAAAGTTCTGTTTGATACAGAATTAATCTAATTTTCAGGGCTACATTGAAAAAATCAACGCTTTCCAAGCCAAACTGGATAAGCTGCACAAAAAATGTAGAGAGTCTGAACTACGTAAAGACCTGGATGAAAGTCCTTCTTGAAATGTGGGATTGATCAGTTGAGAGTCAAGCTTCTGAAACTGCAAGATATTTACAAAAACTTTAAACTCGATAAAATATTTTTATGTTTTAATAAAATATTTTAATGTTTAAAATCAACGTTTTCATTTGCGATTAAAAAAAAGTGGAATATGGACATGAATTGAATAACAAGGTTTAATAGTTATTAGCATAAAATAAAAATAATAATATTAGTTTGATCTTATATTTCATTGATCTCCTGAGTATAAAAACATGAATTCAATCTTTATGGCTTTTAATAATAAGGGAGAGTGTGGAACAGTGAGACACTTTTTTTTCAAAAGCAGATAAAAAGTTTGAAAAGGCCTTTTTTGTCGGTTTACGTATTCCAGTAGACAGTCTAGACTATCTACTCTAAGAAAATCAATCATATTAAACATTTCTATCAAAGTTAAAAATTTTAAAATTGAAAATGTCACATAACCTCAAATGTCTCAGTGTTCCCCACCCCTGGGGAACACTGTGACACACCATGGGGAACAGTGAGACAAACATTTTAATGCAAGAAAAATGATATATTATACCGATGTTTTTTCAATATTAAAAAATAATCAATTATTAAAAACCATTATAGTTATCTGTAACAAACAAAAAGAATGTATAAGTTCCAAGAAATTCATTTTAAAATTCAATTATCATACTGGGGAACAGTGAGACACTTCAGAAAATAGGCAAAGTTCAAAAGGATGTCTGGCTCCCCGAATTATATTAATACACCTTTAGAACAAAGGGTATTGAATAACTTGATACCCCTATGGTGAACTAGACCCCCACAAGACCAAGTGGTAAACTCTGCCCAAGCGCCTATGCATTCAGCATAGTCTCACTGTTCCCCATTCTGTGTTCAATGGCTTTTTAATAAAAAAAAACATAACTTCAAAATATTATCAAGAAAATTACATGCTGCTTCAATTAGCATGAATAACTGTATTGACAACATCCTTGGTTCTTGTCATATTTCGAAAACTCATTTCCAAAGAAGAAAAAAAACTCAAAATTATTTCCATTAAAACATTGCCTTCAAATGAAGTCGAAATTATATTGAAACAAATCGTCGTCGTGAAGCCATCAAACAGGGTGATACATCTGGTACTCTAGTAGAAGCTATTGCCACTGAACAGCGCCACTGTAGGGTGTTTATTAAAAATCTTGTCTCACTGTTCCCCACTCTCCCACACAGTATCTTCTAAACTGTTTCAACACTATCAGCAATAGGTACTGTATTTTAAAAATATTCCTTGTTTGGCTTTTGCTCTTTGCATTCATATTTATATAGCTGAGTTAAGGAAACTGGCGGGTTGGCAAATGTCTGTTATTAATGCTATCGTAGACTGCTTGCCGACTGTCCTAATAGAGCTAAGTATTGTTAAGTCATTCACCAGTTTCGTTATTCCAGCTATACATGATACCTATATTAATCTATTTTTTTATTCTTCAACTTGTGGATCTGAAAGTCATTTTTCTATTATTTGAACATGATTTTTGTTTTTGAAGGCTTATTCGTTACCATGAAGCGAGATCTTGCTGGCAGTGATAGTGCGGATTGTAATAGGCTAGTATTGCACGAAAATAGTTCTATATGTCATACATCTGTTATCAAAGGTATTATAATGTTTTATGTGGGAAGAAGTTATGACATTGATTGTGATCATATCTGAACTATTATAATAGTTGGTCATATTACGGTAACATTCTATCATCACAGACGTTTGATAATAGCGATATGTCATAGAACATTATCGAGTAATACCAGCCATATAAATGATTTTCTTAAAGTAATTGGCAAGCCGGTTAAGCTCAGTTGGCTTAGAATGGAACCAGATTTCCATTCTACCTGGCCTCTCTCCACCTCATTATAGCTGCGCCAAAAAGTAAGGTGGTTTCGTCTGCTCCTTGTAAACTCCAAAAGTTAATGTTGTCAATTGGAGTTGTAATTTAGGTAAAACTGGACAATTTTTTTGAAATCAAGAGACAATAGATGCTTTACATAAGCTGTTAGTAGGTTAAATCGCGTACAAGAGATAGACGAAACCACCCAACTTTTTTGACATCAGCTATACTCAAGCAAAAGTAATATTCACTCATGTGGGCACCGTCCGCACAAAAAATTGAAACACATAATTATAATAATTATTATTATTATCAATAATAATGACATTGACATTGCTGGCTAAGGTCTGGGATCAGAGTTTTCAGGTCGCTCCTGATCAGTTTCAGGGCCTCTGACATGACCTAACGATTGCTTTCTAGACTAGTATTTACCAACTAGGCCGGCATTACCAACACCTATCATTATATCCATTACTATATTAGGAGATGTTCGTAATACACGGCAATATTCCTATTATCATTTGAAACGAGATGAAAAAACCTACTTGAACAGATTCATCTTAAATTTCATATGACAATAGAAATATTACCATGTAAAACAGGCCTTGAGATTGGTGGAATATGACAGCTCTAAGGAGATATCAGCTCAGGCGGATATGCTAGCCAAGTTATTGGAAAATTAATCTAGCAATTGCAGAATCTGCTGGGAGTAATTTACTTAGTTCACTTCAGGTTAAGAAAGATAAATAACAACGCAAGGTGTGTGTTTGTAATATCATATTGTTTTATTTACAATAACAACTCTCTAACAAATGGACTGTGTTAAATATTAGTTATTTTCCTGAATAGTATGATGTATAAATTACTATATTGACGTGATAGCTTTGTACATTCAGAATAAGATTAGGCCATACATAGTCTATTTCACGATCACGGTACGGTATAGTGTATTATGAATGAGATTTTCTCAATCCAACGTTTTGCAAAAAGAGTCAAGTTTCAGGTACAGTACTAGGAAAAATTCTAATATTGGAGGATATAATAAAAATATCGGTTGTCTGTCGAGAAGCAATACTATAAACAGTTAAATATTATACCTTAGTCATAATCATAACATTGGCAAAGATCAAATATTTATTGGTATTTGAAACGGCATAGCAACAAATAATGATGAAAAGTATTGAAGATTATAATTATACGAAATTTTAATCGAAACAATTCCATTCTAGTAGTACTGAACTTCATATTTTTATTTATGAGTATACAGAGTGGCTGAAAAGTTTGGAAACTGCTTAATATACAGTGGGGATTTTACTAAAATTGTGAGATCTACTTTGAGCGGACCAAATTTTCAATGTCACAGTTCTGTAGAACTTTCAATTTTTGTACAATCCCCTACGTCAAATCACCTTTGTTCAAGAAAAATTAAGCTGTATCCAAACTATTCACCCACTGTATAATACTTCTGAATACTAGAAGAATTCTTCTAAATACTACAGTCTTTCATTAATATTTTATAGATTTGATATTGTGAAGTATTGCAGAATCAAGAATTTCTCAAAATCTTTGGATTTTGTGGCACAACCATACGAGGTCGTTTTCCATTCAAGTCGACAGTAGTCCCAAGTAGATAGTAGGGAGGCTGCAAATAGAAACTTGGTACAACTTATTTTACCAAACTTATTGGTACAACAATAATAAATGTACTTGTATATTGCATAATGTACTAATAATAAGTTTAAAGAATAAATAAGTTCTTCTTTGTACGGCTATTTCTATTAATATATTTTTATTCATGCTATTTTGAATGCCACTATACTATCAGCCTCTCTACTATCTACTTGATCAGACTTAGGGAAGACCGGAATAAAATGTGAGGTTTTTTATTTTTGTTGAAATACACTTCAACTGTGTACCATGGTAGTACAAAGAAGGCTTTATTACAATAATAAACGCTGTCTAATGCGTAGATTATATTCCAATTTCATGAAATGTAAGTAATTTAATTCATTTTCCATCAAATATGAACAATAATCTATAGGTTGATTAAAAAAGAGCACCGGTCTTAATATATCAAATTGAGAGGTTAATTTGAACAAAAAGTTTTAAATAAATACATCAGAATGTTTATCTCTCTTTCCGATTTCATGTATGAAAAATGATGTCATTCATGAGTCTTACTCTACTGCGCTGGAATGAATCAATCTGTCCACGACAAGTTTCCACTTCCACTTCCCTGATACCCGTCGAATTGGCCCCCAATGTCGTTTGACATCTTATTACTTCAATTTTTGGGGTCATATGAAGTCATTATTGACAAGTAATCATTGAATGTAAATAAACATTTTGACTCGATGATGGAGATTCGAAAGGTTATCAACTAAATGAAAGTGTAAAAGTTTCGTGCAGAAATAGTGAATTTCATGGACAGAGTTGATGCGTCCCAGCGCAGTAGAGGATGGAAGATGAATGACATAATTTTTCATAAATGAAATCGAAAAAGTGATGAACATTTTGATGTATTCATTAAAAATTTTTCGTTCAAATAAACCTCTTAATTTAATACATTAAAACCGGCGCTTATTTTGAGTCACTTTATATATGTATTTATAAAAGAGAAATGGCACTGACTGATTCATCAGCAGAATCAAAATCCACTGAACCTAATGCGTTCAAATTTGGCAGACATGTTCAGTTGGACCTAAAGAAGCGCGCTGTCATCAACACAGCACGAGCTTAGAAAAATGCCCCACTGAATACCGGCCTTCCCCATCTAATTGATCAAGTCGACTTGACTCAAAATCGATCACTTGTGATTAAGCGATTAAAGGCAACAAAGGAGAAAATCAACCATAATTTTCCCATAATATTTGCAGGTTGTATCATTCTGTAATATTAAAATTCTGTAAATTCTACAAAATTGGAAATGAATAATACCTACTTTTAGGTACAAAGGTATCTAGAATTAAATAAAAATTAATTATGGGATAAACTTATTCATAATAGTTCTCATTCACAGTGGAATGTACTCAAGTTTGGCTTTGCCGGCTTGGTCCCGTTCCACACCCCACGATTTTTTGACGTCCAATTTTTGTTATCTACTCAAATTTTACTAGCTTCAACAGAACTTGGCAAACATGATTTGCCAAGCTTCATTCAATCTATCTAAGTTTATAAAGAAAATACTGGACGTCCAAAAATCGTGCTGTGTTGAACGTGTGAAAAAAATCGTCAAAACATGAGGCTTGAGACATCAGACAACCCCCGTTAACACCATGATTTGTGGATGTCAAATTTTTTGCCGTAATTATAAATTCTACTGGATCGAACAATGAACTTGACAAACAATATAGTGGGCAAATAGGCTACACATATGTGTTTGCTAATTTCTGTTCAACTGATAAATACGGCAAAACATTGGAAGTCCAAAACTCGTGTGGGCAACGGGGCTACACCGGATGGCAGTTTAAATTCACAGTGGAATCTGGGTAGAGTTCCAACAAAAAAAATATTGGCGGCTGGCGATTTATTTTTTCTCAATGAACAGCTGATGTTACGCTGAAACAGTAAATTATAGATAGTGTTGAAGAAAGAGGAAGACAACAAGAAAGTGTTACTTTGATCAGCTGACCTGACCGCCAATTCTTTTGTTCAGAACTCTACTAAACTTGAGGTATGAACGATTATGTAATAAATTCGCAATTTATTAAAGATGAAGTGATGAAGATAAATTACTTGAAAACGGCAAGTAATAGATGAGTTAAAGTACTAAGGGAGCCTAACCTTATTCATTTGAATTCAAAAAAATAAAGTTGAGAACAAAAACATTCACACAGTCTTGAGTTGGCCTCACTGCCTTGCGCTTTACATTAATTTAGCCTACATTGAGACAGAAATATCAATACACTCATTACATTTTTAATATCAGCACTTGCATTATTATAGATGAATTACATTTAATTCATATTTGAATCCGAAAAAATGTTTGCTTGGGTTCACGATTCAGTAACTGATTAATAACAGTTTTCACAGTCTTACTCTTCGATTCAACAAAACAAAATAATTAAAGCTTGCAAATAGTTTCTCGTACAGTACTGGACTAGCCGTTCAGAACTCGAAATTAATATATATTATTAACAGCATTCAAGGAATGTACAGGCAAAGTGATTATTTCACTAATAATGATGATTAGTGATGATTGATTGATAGAGATATTATAATCACTTTCAATGATTTGTGTATGTAACTTACTAATAAATGAATTGGATTATTAAAGTTTGGACAATCGATGCCACACAAGTCCACAATATAGTTTTTTTGAACCAAGTTTGAAAGAACTGAACTTGAAACACTATGGAGAAATTATTGTCGCAGCTATATTATGGAAATTCCATTCAAGGGACAAGGCAGAACAGAGATTACATACATTATTAATACATGGATGTGATAATCCTTACAAATAGAAATATTATTTTCCACCATGCCAATTCAAGCTCTGTTGATTACCATGTTGTGCTTATGTTGTTATCAGCTTTCTTCAAAGTGAAAAATATGAGGATAATCAAGCTCTAATCAATCTCTAGAATTCCCCTAGAGTGAAAAATTGGGATTTCGAAATATTATATTCATATGCTATAATACTGTGCTACTCATAGTAAATGGGATAGTTGAATTAAATAAAAATATGTAACCTAACAGAGGTGACTTGAAAAGGATTGAAGAGGCACTCCTCCACTGCAAGCAACCAACAACTTACTGGTAATTTAAATTTAGCCACTATTCATTATATTTATACACTATACAGCTAGGCGACAATATCTCCAGTATGTTTCAAGTAATGGCCTACATTCAGCAGTCTAGTGAAAAAGTAGTGAGTTTACCTGAAACCAATGTTGATTAGATGACGCCACCAAGCGAGCAGAAAGGAAACGCGCCGAACTGAGCGTTGACTGGAGTCTTGGGTGAAGGACATGGATACAGTAGAAAGTCTTCTGATTGGAGTTGCGTGCGATTCAATGTCGGCTCCGACGTCGAGCGCTGAATTTTGGGCAGTGCTCGTGACAGACTCTCCAGCGAGGCCAGTATCTGTCTGAAGAGAGGTCGCTCCTCGCGGTTGAACTTGGTGCAGTCCTCGGTGAGCCGCTTCAGCGCTTTTGGAGTCTCCGAGTGCAAGTTATCGAGGTCAGGCCGCATCCTACCTCGCCCCACCATAAAAAGAATTTGGTCCATGTCCTTATCCGGCCCGTAAGGAAGTTCACCAGAGAACAGTTCGTACAGAACGATTCCATAAGCATAGACGTCCGACTGGAAACTGTAGGGACTCTCCTCTTGCATTCTTATAACTTCAGGTGCCATCCATAGTATCGAGCCCGATGGCTGGTGGAACTGCTGCCCTCCCGACCACCTCGTCTTCACAGTTGCCAGACCGAAATCACCAATTTTCACAGCCGGATGATGTAGAAATATATTATTACTCTTCAGATCACGATGTATAATGTTCTTAGCATGTAAATAATCCATTCCCTGTGCCGTCTGCCTTGAGATATCAATTAATGTATGAAGCTCAAATTTAGATTCTAATACGTGAAGGTGCCTGTAGAGACTAGAGCCCTCGCACCACTGAGTGACAATAGCCAGTTGAGGTTTGCTAACACAGCCCATGAAGAGGAGGATGTTGACATGCCTGGTTTTCCTCAGCACAGCTACTTCGTTTTTGAACGCTTGCAACTGAGCGGGCGTTGGATCTTTGACATTGAGTGTTTTAACTGCAACCGGGCCATGCCAATGACCTTTGAAAACAGTTCCGAATGAGCCAGAACCGATACGCGGCCCAATGAGAATCTCTTCAGCCAAAATTTCCCAGTTCTCACAAGGCTCCCTTTGCCCTGAATCACGATGAATCTTTTTGTTGGCGCTTTCATCAGCACTACGGGCTCTCGGTCTCCAAGGCCTCAGTGCATTTGTCGGTGATGCTTGCGCGCTTTGACTGTGCGACAGCCTTGAAGATCCTGTTACCGGATTTTGAATGTTAGGAACCAGATGCACAAAGCCTTCTATTGAAATTAAATCAGTACCTGCTGGATTGACAAGATTACAACACACGTTTGGTGCAGAGCTCGATCTCTCTCCGTGACTAAACGCTCTTGGATGTCTTTGATCAGCTGTTCTATTCTGGTATGCATAGTCTGATGGCATTTGAAGAATTCCAGCTTTTTCTTCGGCATTTCTGGCGAGAAGTAGTTGATAGTATGTGTCCTGCATTCGAACTTGTTGACATAGTGCCGGTACACCTGCTGCACACCTCTGGTGGAAACGATACCCACACGTCCTACAGTAAAATCCTTGGAATAAAAGCCGTCTACAACACTCACAAAACGCCAGCGAAAAAAATGTTTTTCTAATAAAATTGTGAGATATACTGGTAGTGACTGGAAATTTATCTATGATCTCTACTTTTATTTCGTCTGAATCTATTGTGGAAATATCTGCATCCCAATCTATTCGTTCATGGTTCAGGGTGTACACAATGCACATAGCTGGAGTAAGATTACGAAAGTTCATCGCCTTGGCCAGTGCATCACGAACTGACTGACCAACCCTCACCTGTACACTGGTACGTTGTTGATTCGGAAGGTGAGCTCGAATTACAGATCTCAATGGAACCGGGATATGAAGCGTTTTGTAATTACTATTATTATTACTAATATTATCAATTGATGCTGCATTAACAGCATCGTTTGCACTTTCCTGAGCAATAGCATTTTCACCTGTAATCTCTTCTATCAACTGGTGTTCCCTAACCTCGTAATCGTGAAGTTTACTTGTCAGTTCTTGATATTCTGCCAGATAGATTGATGGAGGGTGTTGAAAACAAGCAAATTTAGCGTTGAGTGCATCAATATTACCCCTTGTTAGATGTATAAAACTCCGGATATTTCGAAGCTCATCTTGTAAAGTCACTTCATCGTAGTCTTCCACAGACACATTCGAGTCATCTCCAGACATATTCACACCAACTACTGATTGCACACAAGTCAAAAATTACACTTCCACATTCATTAGAGTTATTTTCTAATA
Source organism: Sogatella furcifera (assembly GCA_017141385.1). Classification (NCBI taxonomy): domain Eukaryota; kingdom Metazoa; phylum Arthropoda; class Insecta; order Hemiptera; family Delphacidae; genus Sogatella; species Sogatella furcifera. The sequence goes on along the minus strand of CM029552.1, from coordinate 21,609,194 downwards.
ATCGCCAGCCTAACCTTATAAAATACATTCAACTTGAAAAAGTAGGTTGCAAAGATTTTCGACAGCGGACTGTACTGCTAGTCATTTGACAACAGCCGTCTGCCCGTCTGCTGCTCTCGGCTCTCGCTCTTTGCTTTGGCTGTTCCGCTGTTGACTCGTCTGGTCTGACGGGATGCTACAAAAGTGGGCCACCGACAAATTGAAGAGAGTTAATCCTTAAAAATAAGTTGGATTCAATAAATAAAAAACTCATAATTTTATTTTGTTCCAACATACTATTAGCGAGGTTTGCTAGGAACTATTGATTACTATTGATATGTTTTACAATATTAAAGGAGTACTCCACGTATCTTTCTACTCTAATCAGTGACCTCGCATGGTTGCAGCATTTAGGCCAGGCGTATGCTGGGACGCATGCATGCGCACGCACGGAAGCCAGCCAATCACAGCTCATATTGATGACAAGAAAAGAGCTTTGATTGGCTAATTCGCGTGGAATGCGTCACGTGCGTCCGAGCATACGCCAGGCCAGCGTTGCAGCTATTCGTAAGGCAGTGGCAATCTACGTTTGCATTTTGCTTCAAAACAAAATTTACAAAAGTTTGTATCATGAAGTAAAATCAAAATATTATTTAATATTATATTTGTGCAAGACATTTATTTTACAGACACCATGAGCGAGGAGTGATCTAGATCTTGGCAATCTTTAAACTTCCAGTTCGAGTCTTACTTTATTACTTCAAGATTGAAGCCTTTTGTCGGTTTTTGTTTTACATCAATCAACTTTAGGTATTATTTTTCTTTTCTTAATATACAGTGCAATATTTTGTGATAACTTGAGTGTAGTATAGGCCCAATTAAGTTACATCAATCTATTCAATGGCTGAACGTGTGTTCAATTATGGCAATGCTTCCGCTGAAATTATTTACTGTTTGGCTTCAAAGATATGGTATAATTGTAGCATTATTTGTAGCCCTGACGTTTTTGTTAGTATTTACATTCAGCAGCAATAAAACAAATGATACTCGCAAAGAAAGGAAAGTTATCAAACAAGTGTCGGGGTATCAAGGATCTAGTAAGCTGAAGGATGATGCCGAGAGCATTTTGGTCCCAAAAATTCCCAGTGAATCTGAGCTGAGACAGAGATGGATTAGTGAAAAGGTAAATCGGCTGTCCAAGAAAGTCAAAAACTCAAATCTTGCCAAACTAGCTTACGTGCGTCCTTCTAGCAAACCAAATTATAATGTTCACATTTTTTACTATCCATGGTATGGAAATCTCGACTACGATGGCGAATGGCTTCATTGGAATCATGAATATCTGCCCAACTGGAAGAAAGAAGACTACAAAGTTTATCCAACTGGTAGACATGAACCTCCTGAGGATATAGGCTCGAATTTTTACCCAGTTCTGGGCTGCTACAGCTCTAGAGATCCAAACATTATTGATAAACACCTGCAACAGATACGTGATGTAGGAATAGGTAAGATAACTAATTTTGACTCGTCTTGATTTTTCTCATCTTATGGAAAAATACAAAAAAAAATCTCGCAAACTCGCTAAATGATTGTGGTTAAATTGAAAATTATCAGTTATTATTCCCTATTAAAGGTTTTGTTTTTCAATCATTTTATCGTTACATTTAAAAACTAGTGAAGAATACCTACTGTTAGTGTTACCGGTACTCAGTAGGATTCTCAATCCTTATTTCACTAATCCTTATAAGAGGAAAAATAATATTTTTTGCGGAAACAATCATGTGTGAGTGACGGATGTTGGTCAACAAAGCAGATTTGAACTTGAAAGTGTTCATGGTCATGCTCTAACATACATTTGGAAGGCATTAGAATCATATTTCATCAAATATAAGAAACTTAGAATTAGTTGACTAGTATGCGTTGATATATACAACTGGGTTACGTGTTTCTATTGCATCTTAGATCTTATTGGTCTTGGTCGTGCTAGTGCTTAGTGACCCTTGAAATAAAAATATATAAGTTGAAAATTATCATTGGATAAACTAATAAACAAACTCTGGTAATGGCACCTCTTCAAAATAATTATTGATTAAAATTGATAATTTAACATTTGATTAGGTCAACTCATTTTTTTCAATTCCCGGTGTAAGCCGATTTTCCTGTTGACATTCAAAACAATTACTTATGTGGGCATCATCCGCAGCAAAAAAAAGCAATTTTCATCGGCATCATTTTTTTATTTGATTATTCATTCAATACAAATATTGGTACACTTGTGGTTAATTGGTAATTTAGGCCTAACTTAAACTACTGAATTTCTATTATTTTAACTTGTGACATTTTTTCCCAATAAACCCACTTACCTGTTTATATAAGCATTCAAATGTTTTGATATTTATTATTAACTTGTTACTTGATGTCAGAAGAAGATCGCCCAAATTATCCTCCTCAAAGTACTCCTTCAGAGTGTAGTATGCTGTAGCAATGATCCAGAACCTGAGTTTTGTTCTGAAATGGCAGTTGACATCCTATTTTACATCAAATTAAAATTCCATTTATTATTGAAAACATGATACAATGTATAACAAAGTCAAAAAGTATGAAACAAAAACAATACAAACATCATAATTATATGAATGGATAAGGCAGGTGTTACATGTTACGTCAATTAACCAACAATAATTCATTCCTCATATTAACATTTTTAAGTAAGATAAATTTCAATATTTTTCTTGAAACATATCGTTAAAGTTTGGACTATTTGGCAAATTATTACATATATATCCTAGTACCAAACTCAAAAACAGTTATAAGTGTATGAGTAATTACATTGATTCAGTCCAAGTGTAAAAGCATTTCTTGTAAGATGGGAATGAACAGAGCTATTCACAGGGATACAGACCAATTTTTTCTTCATGTAGGTGCTATAACATGGTTTAAAATTGAAGTGAATCAAAAGCATAAATAACTTTTTATGACAATTTTTAAGAAAGAGGTTTGCAATGAACTACAATCTTGAAGGCCAGGCTGGGAAAGCAATCCCAAGGGCCTCGTGGAAAGTGTCGTAAACTTACTGATGAATTAACAGAAAAACACTAAACACTTCTCTTATTTTTTCCAACTCAGAAATTGATTCATCAGTGAATCGAGTAAAATTGTATAAAATAATTAATTTTTCAATGGATAATTTCTTCATTAACAATTTGTTTTAGGAGTTCTAGTCGTCTCATGGTACCCTCCAAATGAGAAGGACACGTCAGATGATTTCTTCCTGGTTTTGCTGGATGCGGCCGCTCGGCATGGCCTACATGTGGCCCCACACATGGAGCCCTACCAAGACCGCAATGCTATTAATCAGCTGACACATTTGAAATACTTCCTCAAGAAGTATGGCAATCATTCAGCGCTCCATAGGATGACAATGCGGCAAAAGCTACTGCCTGTACGTCGATTCAAGTAACAACATATAAGTACACAGAGTGTTTAAGAAATCCCTACCAATATTCCAAACTAGTAGTTCTGTGAACGGGAGACCTCACGAAGTCACCCATGTTCCCTGCATCCTAAAAGCACTGTATGTCTTTACGGTACGTTCAGATTGCGCGTCGATTCCGAAAGTCAGCACAAGGAAGTCAGCAATGCAGTGGCCACAGTCACGCTCTAGTTTTTGTCAGCATCAGTCCGTCACTATGGCCGCAGCTATTGCAATACGCAGAAAATTTGATCAAAATTGAATACATGCAAATAAATATTGCATGCCACACCAATCCTTTAATTCAACTTGAAAAACTCAGCTGTATCCAAGTACATAATAAATCACCTCCACCCACAACATTTTTCAAAGATTAAAATTTTTCAAAATTGATGTAGTATTGAAATTTATTTTTCTGGAGCGTATCTGCATTCTCATTGGGAACAAAATAATAAAATTATTATCACTTCATAGCGACAACCTATAATTCAGTAGCCTACTTCGAGTGTTTGCATGCGATTTTGTATTTTTTGAAATGACTGAAGACATAATCCATATCTATAAAAGCGAAATGGCACTCATTCATTCATTCATCCAATCAGTAGAAAATGTTGATATTTGGTGGGCAGGTTCAGATAAGTTCTGGAAATGCTGTGTTGAAATATTTAAAAATCCGTTCATGATTTCAGTTTTCAAAATTGTAGATGTATTGCAGGTTGCCTTCAGCCTTGATTCGACGAATTCCTACTGTAAATTCAATGGTTCAGCGAGATTATAGATAAACTTATTGGAAAATATTGAATCAAGTTTCAAACTATGTCCGATATACTTCCCAAGGTTACGCTCAATAGCGTTTTACTAATTTTCGGAGTTTTTCTTAGATTTTTCGAGAACCAATTGGCAGAAAATCTTGAAATTTGGTGAACAGGTCCAGATTAGATCTAGAAATGCTGTGTTCAATAAATTTCGAAACTCTTCGGAGGTTATGCCTGTAATAAGGATGAAGTAACTTTGAAAGAGAAGTGCCTATATTCTCCAGATAATCCATCTACACAGTATATCAATGATATCTGGATCATTCATTGAATAATTTGTTTATATATTCCAATTCTCTCTTATAAAATAGGTTAATAAAACTCGGTCATATTTCAGTAGTAGTGGTAGTTCAGAATACACCCAGAAAAAAATGCGGTTTTTTCAGAATACAACCAAAAAAAAGTGCGGTTTGTAAATAATTACCTAAAATAGAATAAAATAATTCATTCATTTGCTCATTTGACTATCGGGTAGACGCATAACCTCACAACGCACCGATGAGTAGATGTGAAAGAAATAACCTAAAAGAAAATGTCAGCTGGTTTATTGAGGATTCGTAAAAATCTGAAAGTTCCGCAACTTTGATTTTGACGATTCCTCAAATCTCCTATCTTATGAGTATAGAAATTGCCAGAAATTTGACTGTTAGTCCAGTCAATAAAGCCTGTCTAGAGTATAGAGTGTATGAAAATAATATGCCCCAATTTTTAACTTCGGGGATTTGTTCAGACTAGTTAGATGGTTAACATACTAAAAGTCCCTGGACCTGGGGGGTGAGCATAGGGCGGGTGGGGTGTTAGAAGGTACAATTTTTTAGTTTTTAGCATAAAACTCGAAAACGGTTGATCCTAGAGAAAAGTGTTCTGGATAGAAATTAAAGAGGACTAAAATCTGAGTCGATTAAAAAAAAGAAAACGGAAATCGGCCGAATAGAAATTTTTTTACAATCGATCAAAACTCCCATTTTTTGAAAAAAATCCCAAAAAATTGTTAAGTGCTTTTAAATGTGACGTAACTCATAAACTAACAATAAATCCACTACCCCCTCGCCCTAAAAGTTGTCGAGCATGAGACGTAGAGTCCAAATAACATATCAATATTGATATTTGACCTATTTTTGGAAGTTTAACAATCACTTTTCCAAAAATGGAATTCCACCATAAAATTTTATTACCAATAATTTTCAAGATAGACGCATTTTAACACAAAAAATTGGTGTTTTCTTGGAATATAGGAATAAGCTCGAAGTACTCAAGTTAATGAAATTCTTCAATTTTGTCCGAATTGAACATATAATATATGAAATAGAACCGCCTTTTGAAGCTGAAAACAATGAGCTTCACAATGAAAACAATGAGTTTGTTGAGATCCGTTTACTTTTACGAAAGTTAGGGGTGTCCTTAGATTATTATCCTTGAAGGGTCCTTTCTACTGCAAATAGTCTAGATTTTGAGCAGTAGAATAAGTATTCTGATGAAGAATGATCCATATAGACTACCAGACACCATCTTGAATATAGTTATTACTTGGTATGTATATTTTAGCATCAAAATATTGTCAAAAACCACCTGTATCTGAATTTGGAGGAATTCCATTTTTGGAAAAGTGATCCTTAAACTTCCAAAAATAGGTCAAATATCAATATTGATATGTTATTTGGACTCTACTTCTCATGCTCGACAACTTTTAGGGCGAGGGGGTAGTGGATTTATTGTTAGTTTATGAGTTACGTCACATTTAGAAGCACTTAGGACAATTTTTTGGGATTTTTTTCAAAAAATGGGAGTTTTGATCGAATGTAAAAAATTTCCTATTCGGCCGATTTCCGTTTTATTATTTTTTTTAATCGACGCAGATTTTAGTCCTTTTTAATTTCTATTCAGAACACTTTTCTCTAGGATCAACCGTTTTCGGGTTTTATGCGAAAAACAAAGAAATTGTACCTTCTAACCCCCCTCCCGCCCTATGCTCACCCCCAGGTCCGGGGACTTTTAGTATGTTAACCTCCTAACTAATCTAAACAAATCCCCGAAGTCAAAAATTGGGGCATATTTCATGCACTCTATAATGCTTCATTGACTGGACTATGTGCTTGGAAAATCGTTTGATGCGAAACGGTCCAACGGTCAGCTGCAGTCGAACAGCTGTAGCCAATCACAGCTCTTGTTGTTAGTCTGCGGTCGACCGTCGGACAGTTTCGCATAAAGGAAAACTTACCTTAATATTAATCTGAAATATCTCAGCTGACTTCAATGAAAGTATATTATGTAAAGTATAGTTTTTCTATTATGAATTTCATAATATCACATGTTTTAGTAATATCAACATAAATAAACTATCAAATCATTTATGGAATATACCTATATCAGAGAATGGTTTAATCCTTTTTTCGTCCTTAATATGAAAATTGTCGAAAAACCTTACATATACATCGAAGGGACATCCCTTAAATGAACTTTTTAAAAGAACTATAACTCATATCTCCGTTTGGGGAAAATGAGGTTATCTGGCGAAGTGGAACAACCCTTGGGTCTCCCCACTATTAAAAGCCATACGCTAAATAAATAAATGAAAGGAACATCCCTGTCAATTTCATTAGAATGTATTGCCACGTTCAGTCGTGAATGCGGAACATACATACTTGTAGTTCATTATTCATGAAGGGAATACTTAGTTATGTTGAGTTTCAAGTTTCATTAATTGCATGCGTCATTGAATGCAATTAATAATAAACTCGACAGCTGGTTAATCATGAATAATTCTATAGTGTGAATTTTCCTATGCTCAGAAGTATAAATGTATAGTAATATTTTAGCATGGAGGTAATTCCTTTTCCTTTTATATTATCCTTAAAATGCAATATTCCAAGAAACCTTACATATACATCGACGCGCAATTTCAAGAGGAACATTCCTGTCAAATTTCATCAGAATCTATTGCCGCGTTTTGTCGTAAATGCGGAACAAACATACATAAAGAGAAATGCAAAATCGTCGTCTTGAATCTAGACCTCACTTACGTTCGGTTAATAAAATTGAAAAATTTCAAGAACTTTTTCGTCTGAAACGCACCCAAACCTCACAAATCAGGATTTAAAGGACAGACAAAAAACAGTTTTGGAAAGATTGCTGCTTTGTCTCCTTTAAATCCTGATTTGTGAGGTTTAAGTGCGTTTTAGATGAAAAAGCTACTGAAAATTTTCTATTCATAATTTAATTCTGTACAATACTACATAATTCAAACTATTGGCCAACAATAACGTACCAGTATCCTATTATTATTATCCCTTTGAAGTTGAAAAATTGAGTCTTAGCTCTTACTGCTTATTATCTCAATATCCAGCAAAGCTACAAAGTTTCAACTGGTTTCATTCAATTCTAAGCTTATTTTACGTAAGAATTGGCCTTTATAATAGTCCTGAAGATTAACCTCTTAAGGCTCCTACAAAATTGAAAATTAAGAGAAAAATGTGAGAACAAATATGGCGACTGTGTTAGTAATATTGATGACTTTCGTACAGTTTGAAATTGATACTTAGATATGTTTCTTACCCAGGAACAAGTCCTGGAATATCGGTAAATTAGGGAGCTCTGACTTCTGAGACACTGTATTTTTCATTTGGTTAATAAGCTATGATTTTTTAATGGTCTGTCAAGCTAGCAGGTTAGAATTGAAGATAGTATCAGTGAATCTCTAAATGTAAAACTCTTGATCAAAATTAATTCAACAGGCTGATGATGAATTCAATGTTCTATTGAATTTCCTGTAAGCCTACTTTCCTTTGGATTTTGTCATGGGCTCTAACCTCCTTCTAGTCTATTATTATCTCATTTAATTTGTGCAGTGGGAGGTGCACAGATTCGTAGATGTTACTAGCGATATAAATATTTACAGTCATTCTCTGATAGCAACAAACTGAACTAGAGTATCAAGTCTTACAAACAATCTTTCCATAGATCTGTTTCTTATTTTGCATCAACTTTTTTAAACTTGTTACCACCTGCTTGTCTAGATTGTATTACATTGTACAAATGTCTTGTAAATGTATAATAATAATAATACCTTCAAGCTTCACTGATGAAAATTATGTTTGATTCATATTATTTTAGATATTTTTATTGAAACCATTTTACTGTAGTGAACTGGGTAAAATGGAAAGAATAATAGTAATCCGTAATAATGATACTGTATACTAATTTAATAAAAGAAAGTAATTTGTGCTCGCCATCTCAGTGTTTTTTTCTACCTCTTTAATGAAAAACTCTATGTCTGCTTCAACTCGGGTTATAAAAGTCTCATGAACAGAGTAGAGTATTCCATAATGAAGATGATGATAATGGATATCTTGATGAGAAGCAAATACAGCATCATTATCATTTAATAATTTCGATCATTATGATCACAGATGATTTCTAAAATATTCGTATAGTACTTGATTTCTTGTATGAACTATGTATAAACTTACTAGATATTTACTTCAAATGTTTTGTGGGATTGTATTGTTAAGAGTGGAAATGAATTTATTTATATCGTGTGCTGCCGATCCGACACAGTTGTTAATTATTATTATAATTGTTGCAGGTCTTCTACATTTATGATTCTTATAGAATCGATTCAAGTGCTTGGCGAGAGATATTCAGTACTAATGGACAGCTCAGTGTTCGTGATACAAAGTATGATGGAGTGTTCTTCGGATTGCTTGTAGATTCACAGCATTGTTCTGAAATCAAGAAGTCACATTTCGATGGTCAGTGAAATCAATTTATTCTTGTTTCCTTGATCAAGTATTTATAGCTTGAACGCAATATTATTATTATAATATTTATTTTTGCATTAAAAAATTATATTTTGTAGAATAAAATGGATAGATTTATTTTGCATGAATATTAGAATGATTTACAATCGTCAATGCAAAATGTTTAATGTTAACAATTGAAAAGCGTTCCAAAGCTCTCTCACTTTCTGTTTATATAACAAAAAACTTTATCAAAGAGTAGAAGCATTTCTCCTGCAGCCAGCTCTTTAATTCTGTCTTGAATAATTTGCTGATTTTCTTATTCAGAAACACTGCTGGTAGTAATCACACCACTCTTTCAGTGGGTCAAGTGGAAGAGGAGCTCTTGTGCCTCAACTTCGCCCACAACACTTTATGTAATGAACAAATTAGAAAATAAAGACATTTATCATGTGCTTGAGCACTCTTGTAGATCGTCTTTACTTGTAGATCTCCACATCCTTTAACTTGTAGATCTTGGAAGCTGTCACCTGTGAGTAGAAACTTGGCATCATCTGCAATAATACACTGTTTACAATTGTGTGCATATTATTGAGTTCATTATTCTTTGAATGTTACTTTCAATATTGATAGTTATGAATATTGATTATTGATAATTATTTATTTATTCATTTCCGTACAAAATAATACAATCTCAGTGGAAATAAGAAACAGTCCATTGCCCAAAACTTCTTCAATTCCTGAATTTTGTTGAATTAATATATAGTTTAAAATTTACAGGTTATGTAAAAGTTTCATTTTCAGCCGATAGTTTTGTAATATGGGGAATATTGAGTAGTTATATTCATTGAAGTTTTGTTTTTATGTGTGTGTAGTAAATTATATTTTTTCAGGTTATTGAACTTAATAGAGTTAAACAGAATTTTGACATGAACTTTGATATTCAAAAGAGGAATATATTGCATTGTTAATGTTGATTAGTTTAAAGAAATTGCTAACTTGCTGCTTAGCTGTCAGAATTAGTGCAATTTTCGTGCATTTTCCAAATATCAGTTTCAATTTCATGTCGAAAAAGCTACTATATTTGGGAATTGTACGAACATTGAACTTTTGGCTGTTCCACTTAAGATAGGCTCTGCGCTCGTGCAGGCGGCCGGGTGTCGTTGGAGGGGGGCAAATTTTGAGTGGAAAAGCAGAGTTCGATTCGAGACACGGCCGAAAGCAGATCGGGAAATGTAGTTAATTATTGAAAAAGCCTCGGCCCTCTAGATGGGTTGTCCATCTAGAGGGGTTAAAAGAGACATGTAAAATGAAAGTAATCTAGAAGTTGTAGGGGATTTAGTTTCAGTTTGAAAGTATTTAAAATTTCAGTTTCAGTAGAGTATCTAGTGTATTTTGTGTATCTTGTGTGTTTTGAAAATTATTATGGTGAGTGCCAAACTTTTGTTGTTTTTTTTCTAGCTCAAATTTGAATTTAATTAGTAGTACTTTGACCGAGGCCTTAACACTAAGTAGCAGGTCAGCAATGTTTTCAAAAGTAAATTGAAGGTTTGAATTTGTTTTAAAGAAATACTTTTCAAATTGATTTGTTCTCTTTTCACAAGATTTGTAGCTGGCATGATATTTGACAATTTATTATTTATTTTGTTAAATTCAAATTTTAATCAAAAATAGAGATCAATAAACCTGCTGAATAGTAACCATCACGAACTATCGTTTTTATTAAAAGTTACTTGCTCGTAGTGACTAGTTGCTAAAATAGGTGTTCAAAATAAAAGGCATATCTGGCTTTTGGATGAACGAATCCACCAATAAGCTCCCAACCAACCACGATTCAGATAATTACAGAAAATTTCAGTTGATAATTAAAAAATGGTTATATCTCGGCCCAGCGGTTACAGTTTCCACCCCAAAAACGAAAATCAAGAAGTAATAAATGATTAATTTTGAATTTAGAAGGGTTAATTTCAAGCCAAATAACACAAAACGATTTCAAAGTTTCATTAAAATATTGAAATAAATAGAAAATTTTGAGCCGAAAATTACTCAATCACTGTGAGTCACTACAGCTGTTGAGAATTTCGTCTTACAGTCCGCGCGCGCTGAGAATTTATATCAAAGATTAGTCCTACTTTACCAAAAGAGTGCCCTATTCTAACCTATTCTGGAATACACTAGAAGTGATCCATGCACTCTTATTTTATCACTTAATTATTTTATTGCTCGTCTGTCTATTTGTATTATTAAAATTCTATTTTCAACGTGCACAAACTACACCTTTTATTTATACTTATTAATGAAAGATTGTTGTTCAAATGAAATATTGCTTTTAACTCTTGTTTCTACTTTACAGCAAAAATACGTTTGAGTTGAATTTATACTTATTTATGAACATACAGTACTATAATATTTTTTTGCATTCTATATTCATGATGTTTATTAAGGAAAACATTTGTTGAAATTGATCAGTTATTAAAATTAATGGAAATGTAGGATAAATATTTTCAACTTCTTATAATTTAAAAATTACAGTACAAAATAGTTAATTTTATAGATAGTACAAAATATTGATGAAATTTTTTCACTGCTATTCTTCAGGAATAACCCATGAGAAAATATACTTTTCGTGCATTTTCTTATGAAAATATGTACTGAAATTACATTACAGTAAATATCAATAATCAATAAATACATATTAAATACAAGATATAAATGACACATTACCAATTCCAATAAGTATATGAAATTAAGCCACCAATTTCATTTGTGCCCTTACAATATGTTTCGAAGACTCTCTCACCAGCTGTAAATTTATTGACAGGTTTCTACACATACTTTGCCAGTAACGGTTTCTCGTACGGCTCGTCGTGGAAGAACTGGCAGCTGCTGGGCCGCTATGCCGACCAGAACGGACTGCTGTTCGTGCCGTCGATCGGCCCCGGCTACGTGGATACGACGGTGCGGCCATGGAACGCGGGCAGCACGCGACACCGCCGGCACGGGCACTACTACGAAGTGGCGTGGCGTGCCGCACTCAACACCCAGCCCCGCCCGCTCCTCGTCACTATTACCTCCTTCAACGAGTGGCACGAGGGCACGCAGATCGAGCCCGCCCGACCTCACCCCGCCACCACCAAAGGTCACACCTATCTAGATTACGAGCCCGAGGGCCCTGACTTCTATCTCAATCTCACCAATTACTGGATTAGGCAGTATACTAGTCATTAGCATATTGGTTTGTTGCTTCAATTGAAGCAACATTCTTATTGTTTGTTTGTTACTTCAAGTGATCAGGTTTTAGTCTGGTAGGGTATTAGTCTGCAGTAGTTTGAAATGAGATGAAAGTAATTATAAAATCATATTTTCGTTTCATATCAAATAGTCCATAGTCACAGTCACATTGTCATCAACTACGGGGGATACAGAGAAACGGTACATTTTGAAGTAACGCGCACGTCAATAAAGGAAATGTCATCATTAGTTTTAGTGCTGAAAATATTAAGTAAAATATGAAATTTGTCTAGTGAATTCTGATGATGTGGAACTTTTCCATAATGAAAGAACTTTGATGTTGTCACAATTACAGTAAAATAGGTGCCATGAAGATTTCTAACAGTTGAAAAAACAACTTCGATAGATAGCCTACTGTCTTTTATATGACAACCATTCCAACGTATACATTACTGGAAGCAGTGATATTTTGCAAAGCACATAGAATCACTGCAATGGAAATGGTAGTGATTTGTTTTCGAATCCTTAACTAAATAATGAAATAAATTTCATGTCTCAGTAAACAAACTTACAAACAAACTTATAGCTTATGAAAAATTTATACAATCATATTACTCTTGTTGAGTATTCCCATCAAAGTTCAATATCTTCAAACTTAATTATCGTTTCCGAGAGTGTCGGCTACACTGCACTTTTTAAATTGTCCCCACAAGAAAAAATCAAACACAGTCCGTTGATCTTGAGGGCTAAGGAATGTCACCGTTTGAACTATTTCGTTCAAGAGTTCAACTGAAATTAATGAGAATTTAAAAATGAAACTTGAATAATGAAAAAGTGTAAAAATCTTTAGGTAATTAATTGCCAGATCTATGGCTTTATCTGGGCGCCACCCAGTTCTTACTGGAAAAGTATGATTTTTCCACTGGGTGGGTTAAATTCCCGTACGGGACGTACTCCTGACATCTGTAATGGATTATTCATGTGTCAAAGATACCTCTTTAGTAATTGATATCAC